>CM042234.1:12746084-13346084 GCA_023566465.1 Cottus gobio | reverse complement strand
TGCAGGGTTTGTCTTTCTTGGACCTTCGGTATCACCTGCTGCTCTTCTACCTTCAAGACGTCACTCACCTGATCAGCCTCAAAACGGAAGGACGCAAAATAAAAGACAGTGACGCCCTGAACAGACTGGTCACAATCAGAACGGTGAGGTGCTTGTAGAAGCAGGCTGCTATTAATAAACCACCTTCTTTATTCTTGCACATCCAGCTAACGCAGCATCTCATTGCTTTTCTCCTCCGGTTTTAAGGTCCTGGAGAAGATGCGACCACTAGACCACAAACTTAAATACCAGATTGATAAACTGGTGCGCACAGCTGTCACCGGCAGTTTAGGTAAGCTGATCTTTTGTTTGTTTGTTGCGATTGTCAATTGTCTGATTTCTGTTCCTCCATTTTTCACAGGCTTTGTATTATAACATCTTTTTTTTTTTTCAGCTGAAAATGACCCGTTGCAGCTGCGTCCTAATCCTGAGAATCTCCTCAGCAAAGTAAGAGTTGAACACCGTGGTTGTTTAAACACCAATTTTCATTTAGTTGGTACAGTTGGCTTTGTATTAAATTAACCTTATTGTGTGCTTCAAGACATTTAATCAAGTCAGGCTACCATTGATTTTATTAATTAAGGATAACAAAAAAAACTAATGTCCAAAATCTGATTCTAATACTGACTTTATTTCATTGCTTCATCAACCAGTTAAGCGAATCTGAGGAGTCTGAAGGCGATGCTGAGAATAAGACGGAGAAGAAAGCAGCCCACTCTAGTGGCAGGAAATATGTACCGCCAAAGATTGCCCCAGTGCATTATGGTAATGTCACAAAAACACAAATCAGTTCTGCCTTTTTAAGGTTATACTTTTCCTTGATTAAATACTTCTGTGGAAGTTAACTCCGCTGTTTGTAATGAAGCGAGTGCCCGCGCTGCTTCTTTTGGTACAGTTTGCCATGTTATGCCCCTCTGGCTCGAAATAAAGACCATAAATTCTCATCTCAACCTGCTGTCTGCCTCCCGTCCCCAGATGGTGACATAACCGACGCAGACAAGAAGAAGGCTCAGTCAGAGCGCCAGCGGCGAGCTGCCCTGCGTAGCTCTGTGATCCAGGAGCTGCGACAGCAGTACAGCGACGCTCCAGAGGAGATCAGGGACAGACAAGACTTCCAGAGCGCCCGTGAGAGCCGCGAGGAGCTCCATAGGTGTTTACTTGTTTCATTTGTTTGGGCACAATATATGGTATTGGGTGAGATGCAGGATGAAACAGTGGGATTATATCAGTTGCTTGAATATGTGATTATCCGTGGGGATGTGAAGAAGTGTGTCACACGCTACATGGGCTGAGCTTTACAGATGTCAGTTTCCATCACAACAACTTTGTGCTTCTTTAAAGGAAAAACTACGAGGAGTCGATGATGGTGCGTCTCAACATGCCAGAGCGTCAGAAGAGCGTCCGGAAGAGAAGCATGATGACCATGTCCGGCCAGCTGAGCGGCATCACGCACTTCGGTGACATCTCTGCTCTGACAGGCGGCGAGGGCGGGCAGGTGAGCTGGCAATGACATACACCAAGCCGTCAGAAAAAGGGGGGTTGGGCATCACATTGGCTCTACAGGAGAGGCCAAGTTTTGAAACATTGGCGTTAGTGGGGGGAAAAAATAATTTGTGGTTCAGAAATGTCTTTTTAGAGAAGGTTTGAGTGGGAGTTTGGCTCAGGAAGAGCAGGAATTAGAGGCTCTAATGAAGCAGTAGACTCCCAACTGAGTCTGGACACGCTGAACTACTCACATATTGTTAAATTTGGGCTGCCACCAGCACGTAATCAATGTCGGACAGAACTGTTGGTCCGGCGTGTTGTACGTGATGCGTCAGTATATCTTGGTGACTCAGTCGGCTGGTGCTGCACTTAATGCCCACACAGGTTTGGCATGCCATCCTGCTCTGTACTGTTTCCTGTCACAATTCACATTCTGCTGTCATAAAAAGCACTAATGAGTTTGAGTAATGACTGGCCGACCTCATGCAGCTTGCAGATGAGGAAAAATGTGTTCAACTAAATGTATTAGGAAAGTCCATGTGCGCTACGTTTAAATTTAGTGCTGGACAACACGTGAAGCCACAAAACGATGTTAACAGGCTCATCTCCGTCCACAGTGAATGGGAGCATTGTGGCTGGCTTTTATTTAGATCACATTCCTGATGTGACTGCTGCTTCTTACACTTTTGTCTTCAATGGTGCAGGATGGGGACTCTCAGCCCAAGAAAAAGAAGAAACTAATGAAGAAAAAGACCAAAAGAAGAGGTGAGGACATTCAAATACACCAGACAGCCCAACATTTTATTTTTTGTCAGTAAACTTATTAGGGTCAAGTAACTTGAACTCTTACGTAATGTCCAGAGAACTTTTCCAACATGGGCTTTGTGCTACGTTTGCTTTTTGTGTCACTAGAACTGTGCGATTGATGTAATTTTGTCAGTTTACGAAAACCTTCCGATCTTAAAACAGATTTAGTTGTGCAATTTAAAAACAATATTCATTAAATTTGTTATTGCGTTTCATGTTAATAATCCTCCATGTTCTTCTCTGCAGCTTTTAAGAAGCACAGATAACCTGACCGGTCACCGGTTGAAGACTTCTCACCAACAGCCATCATCACTTTAGTTTGGAGTTTAACATAAAGTCACTTGTGCCAGTCATTAATTGCCCACTTCAGTATAATTTGTTTTCATTCAGTTTGTGGAATAAACATTTACTGCTGGATCTGTGTCGTTACGTTATTCATCTCCATTAGAGGGCAGTCACATTGCCTCCTTATCAAACAATTGGGACAAAACACTCCTTGTGCCATCTAATAGCCCCCAGCTGGGGGCCATGATAATGTAGAGGAAATATGCAGCAGATGACATTTTGGGACACATTTACAAGTATCTGTACAGAAATACAGACACCAACTCAACACTCAATCACAGCCTGGTGCAGCAGGCACACCAGCCATCTGACAATCGATATTATGCGTTTACATTAAATGTTAAGCTACTAAACTGAGTGTGCAGTTTTGTACCTCTCAGTATGAGGTTGTCTTGGGACTTAAGGTTTGGCCACTTTGCCGATACTTAATGATTCCTTTGGAAACAACCCAACCACCTATAGTTACCCGTTAGGGAACCAATAAGTGTGTGTGGATGCTATTAAACAATCTCTTGAGCACACTGGTGGGGGCAGCCCGGTCCAAACAAACTTACAGACAGTCTCATTTTTACACAATGTCTTTATTTTATTTTTTTCCCTAATACAGACTCATGGGTTAAAAATAAAAAAGCAGAACATTTGTTTAAACCCACTCCCCCTTTTCAAAAGAAAAAAACGGTCTCCACACAAACCCCACCCCTACTTTCCCCACCCTAACATAACAGCTCCGGCCCACTCAATTTATTAACTTAATCAATGCCGCTAGCTCATCAGACTTCCTCAGACAAGCCGTGACTGCACTGCGCGTAGTCAGAGAAAGGGGGCGCATTAAGGTCCGCACTGTACACCCCAAAAAACACCCTCGTCTCTGGTCCTGCCTTCCTCAATCACGCAAACTTGCTTTCCTGCCACTCAGCTATGTTGGCTTCAGCTCTCTGTGTATAAATCATGTGTTGGATTGGCTGCCTGTTAAGGTCTGTGTGTGTGTGTGTGTGTGTGTGTGTGTGTGTGTGTGAGTGAGAGTGTGTGAGTGAGTGTGTGTGTGTGTGTGAGAGTTGAAGTGTGAAAGGGACTAAAAGCATCATCAGCGTTTGCTGTTGTAGTAAATGCCCCCCGCAGCGGGCCTGTGGTCACCCTGTCCCCCTCCCCCCCACACGGACAGGATGGGGTGAGTGTGCATAGCGGGAGCAGAGAGAGAGAGAGACGCTGTGGGGGGGGCCTGCGCCACCTGGGGAGGGGTCGTCAGTCTCCACTGGTCTTGAAACCTGAAACGACAAGAAGTGGTCTAATATACAGAGAGAGGACGGGGGAGGGGAAGGAGGAGAGACAGGAGACAAGGAACACAGAGGGGAGGGGAAAACAGGTGTGGGGTGGGGGGGGGGTTGCACGAAATAAAAAACATTGATGTCCGTCAAAAGAATAAAACGAGCCGTTGCCATGCCTGAGTTGGAGGTGACAGGTATGAACGAGCAGCAGGAAGGTGGCAGCAGGAGGAACTCCGCTCCCACGAGAGAACAAACAAAATAAAAGATTTTATGCATGTATAATCTTACTGAACAATGAAGGTCCATCACTATTCAGAACAATCCATGGTGTGATGAGCAAAAGCAGGTGGGGTGTGGGGGCAAAAGCAGGAGTTATAAAATGCAGCGAGGGTAGGGGTGAGAGAACGGCAAACACAAAAGGGGTTAAGGGAGGAGGGATGGGGAGGTGATGATATACTCCAAACGACAAACTTAAAAACAGAACAAATACTCTGGCTAGTGGAAGTTTCACATATGTACGGTACATTTAAAAACAAAAATAAACAGTATATCTTCTTGTTGCAGTCCCCCCCCACATTTCTTTTTTTTTTTTCTTTTCTTGTTTTGGTGGTGGTGGAGGGTGAGTGGGCTGTGTTGGTGATGGTGTGAAAGCAGGAAGTCACAGCCAGACCAAAGGAGACACATCTGCAGCCTGAGATACCACCATCTTCTTCTACATCCCCCTCCTCCTCCTCCTCCCCCCCCCCACCCCACCCCGTTCCCACCCCTCAAAACCAACAAAAAAAAAACAAAGAAATCAGCCACCTTATTCTTTCCCCAATGGCCAACTGATACCTTACCAGGGGTTACCGCATCAACCTCCGCACACGCACGCTCACACACAATCGCACACTGCGGCCAGTCAGTCTCTGTCCAGGAGAGTTTTTTTTTTTTTTTTTCTTTTGTCTTTTTTTCTCTCTTCTGGGATTCTCTTCTTTTATTGTTGGGATGGGGCAGGGGGGAATTTTTTCATTGCGTGTGCGTGTATGTTTGTTTTCTCTAAATGAAAAAGAGAGGGGAGAGGGTTGATAGTAAGGGAATGTTGGGAGGGGGGTGTTTAGTAAGGGGAATACCACGATGTTGTTCGCCCTCGGCCCCTGGAAAAGAGAGAGAAAAAGAGGGTGAGTTTTTTTTCTGGTTGGCTTAAGAAGACCGACACCAATTTCCTGGTGTGATAAATTATATATATATATATATATATATATATATATATATATATATACGTGTGAGATTGTGGCCAGAGAAAGGGTCTGCAAACGGAAGGGGAAAGATTATATTGATGTATTTCAAAATTAATGACAGAATGTTTTAGGACAGTGTTCACAATCACTAAATCGTCATACCAGCTTAACGGTATTGGGCCTTGGATCTCACGTGTTGTGTTACAACAAATCAATCTGGAAGAATAGACTACAGTGCTGAAAAAAGCTGAAAGCAGCTTGTCAAGAGAGGAAAAGTGTTTAATTTCCAGATGTTGGAATAAGGATTTGTGTTTGGGTGTGAGGGGACAGCATCGGCACTCTCTCCCTCTTTCTCTCTCTCCCCGTCTCTCTCTGCGAGAGCCGCCTTCTGGGGTCACTGTGGGAAAGACCTTGAGGACAAACAGCACCACACATATACCCCCGGCAAGACAGTGCACACACATACATACAAATACATACACACATTGGGGGACGGGACAACTGCACCATTAAACACTCAAAACACTGCCTGACACAAACAAGCCAGGCAGCAGCAAACCTTCCACACATCATCTGCTCTTTCTCTCATACACAAATCATTCAGTGGCAACAAACACAAAAAATGTCACACTGGGACTGAAGCCAGTGGTTGTCCATTTAGATGCTGAAGTCAGGCTGCAGTAATGAACCCTCGTTTCTGGGAGTGAACGCTGTAAAAGGTGAATCTGGGTTTGTGTGTGTGTCTGCGTGTGTGTGTGTGTGTGTGTGTGTGTATGCAAGGATAATACACTCTACAAAAATATAATTCCACATCATGAGTACAGTATGCGAGTCCTCTGGCTCACATCAAGATCTTGGCTTTTCACCATGCCAACTTGGGAAGATGACAAAATTATGTTAATGGATGCAATAGACGAGAAAACACCTTTTTCAGCCAGGCACTAGTTGTTTTTAAGAGCATGTAAACATGAATGACTCTTTGTTCTTAGTCAGGGTGCAAGTATTTGAGGTGCTAGACAAATGCCACTATTTGGCTGCATTGTCTTTTAATACAATGAAATCCTGGCAGCCAACGCTCTGCTTCAGCCTGCACAGATAAAAAAGAAAAAAATACTGGCCGTGGCCTTGTTGAAGCTTAACTTCTTATAAAACAAAGCCAAACACCTAGATACTTTAATGAAATATATCTCTTGGACTGACTGCACAACCACACTGTCAAACCTTCCCAAGCACACAATGGGGCAATGCAAGGTTTTGTGTTTTTCTTCACCATGGATGTGCTCCAAACTCAAGACAAGGCACAAGTGAAAAGTGTTACTTAGTTCAGATCTGAGTTCAATTGTGTTCAACTGCAACACAGGCTTAAGTAGTGACAAATCCCTAATGTAGCAACCAGACAGCCGTTCTGCTCTCCTCTGCAAAAAGTGATCAAGGCCATTTCAAGACTTAACTATCGGCATGCTATAGAGCGATGCAGGAATGAGTCCCTAAACCCACAACAGAGTTAGCGTTTCTCACTTTCGGTTCCCTCGTCTCCAAGGTCAATGGGGGTTTAGTTAGATTCCTAAAATAAGGTATGTGGGATACCCCTCTTGTGAATTTTAAAGCTTTTTAGTGTCTTAACTTGTTGCCAACAAGTGGCTAAATGAGATTATTAAGCGCCTTCACAGCCTCGTTGTGTATCCTCATGCCAATGTGGCGTAGTTTTGTTTATAGCCCAACGTTACCTTCAACTTATCCTCCTGAACAAAAGAACTTGTGTCGGTACCATAAACTTGTTTGCCAGTTTAATTTTTGCCATAATCCCATGGAAAAATCCCATTGGTTTTTTGTCAAGGGAACCTGTGCGATGCCAACTTTCGGGTTGGCCTACAAAAATACGTCTTCCCTGTAGCACTATTGTCTGTGGCGACTGGAACATATTAACCAATGCTGTTGCATGATGCGGTAATCAGTTGTTTTCTATGATTACGAGTGCAGCCATTACAGTCAAATCACTATTGGCAACAACAAAAATGATTTCATGACCTTGAAACTGCTCGGTTCAACCTGGTTTATGCAAAACACAGACAGTCAAATGTTCATTTTTTTTCCACAGCTATTTAAATGTTTATGGGATTTCTTTCTATTGGATGTCAACCCTTACTTTAATTTTCTTCACCCAACTGCAAATTAGTCTGACAGAACGTAAATGTTTATCACAGCAAGTCTTAGCTATGTTTACAACCCAACAACTTAAAGTCTTAAAAGTAAAAGCTCCAATTATGCATCTAGTTTTTAAGATACCAAATTATACATTATTATTAGTACTTTATGTAATAGCATCAACCACATGGCTTTTTCCCTAGTCTATGTGTGCCTTGTCCTGCAGCTCGGCCAAATCCCAGTGAGCAAACTGGCAGGGTTAGGGTTTCTTGGTATGTGTGGGAGTGGCTGGGGTAAGTGCACAGAGAGATTAGAGAGATTCTGACCTTGAGGTTCAGACACTTTCTCACACAAAGGAATGAATAGATATGTATCCCTTTATTGTAGTTATTTAAAAAGGCAACATTGCTGAAATGGGAAGTCTTTGCACAAACACTTCAGTGTAAAAGCAAGGGCAAAAATGAAAGGAGAAATACACAAGATAAAATGGAATAAATAGGAGCCTGTCAGAAGAACTTGGCAACCTGTTTAGTCGCTAAAATAAAAGACCTCTGTATGAAGGTTTTCAGGCTCTTTCCAAAATAACTGCTGCAGCATCTTTCTTCTGGAAAATGTTCTTTGTTGAACATTAAATATTAAGCAACAGCCAAGGCCTGAAGGCTCCAGATGCTTGTCAGGGATGATCAGTCAGAATATCTCAGTCTCAAAGCTCAGTGCATGTGTGGGGAAGTTGGCATGCTGATCAGTAGGTTTGGCACTACACCTTTGTCACTCTCAAAGAAAAACAAAAACAATATGGCTCCACAAGGCTTATATGGAGTAACCAGTGAGATACCGTAGCCTAGATTTCTCACTGCCCTTAGGGGCTTAGCTATAATTTATACAAAAAGGGATAGTTGTTCAAATCCATGGTTTAAATGTATGTTTATTATGCTCAAAACAACGTGATTGTTGTATGCATCATCTTTATAGAAACTGTGCAGCTCTAGTTAATAGTTAACTGCCAAGTGTTTTTAATCGCATACTTTAAACATTTTTTAATTAGCATTGCAGTAGAAACTAGACTGTAAAAGACTCACAGGGCCCCACTGCAGGGCTCTGAATCAAAGTCAAATCAAAAATCTGTATGTAGAAAGCCACCAGAATCCCAGTGCACAACAGTCTGATCAACACCAGGCTTATTGTGTTGTTCAATATGGATCACAGTAATGAGAGGTTTGAACATAGTATTGATGGACTGGAGCATTAAATGCAACTTCCACAATGGTGCATTAGACTGAGGCAATGCTACAGGCCACTGTACTGATGGCCACACAGCATTAAATAAGATATAGTGCCATATATGGTCCAATCACAAATGGCATCCAAAAGAAATTCAATAAAGCTCAATCTTTGGCACCCCAGTACTTTTCTGTTATAATAAAGGGGGATTGCATTAGCATTGACCTAAACAGGGTTCTAACTAATGCAGAATGCATGTACAGCCTGGTAAGACCAAAATGATGTGCACCGATTCGGTTTGCCTCCATTAGAATGGTTATATGTGATGTGGCATGCAATGAGTCCCTCAGTCCCACAACTGGCGTGATGTCTAACCCGAGTACACGGCATGTTGGAGTGGCATGTATCACTGTTTCTATCACAGTCTTGAATGCAATCTATAATCGCAAAGTTTAAGTTCGAACAAATCTTAGACTCAATTTATAATCAAAATGTCAGGGATTGCAGCAGTATTTACACTGCACACACACAATCTAAAAAGTAATTTTCTAAAACAATTATTTTTACCTCCTATCCATTGACATGGCTCAGAGTGCCCATCTGTACTCATCTTCTCAGTATTAGGCACTACAATCTTGACCAGAAATCGGTCAGCGGGGGCCATGTTTCCATGGATGTTTTCCCATCAAAAGATATAAAAGGAGATGATGTCAAACTAGACATTATCTTTGTTGTCTTGGACTTAGTGTGTTAAAATACAAGGATAGAGTTGACCCTGACTGAACACCAAAACAGGCCATATTCTAACATGCTGTGGAATAGTTTATTAACAGTCCAATTCTTGTTTTCTGCCTAGCTGAATGTCTTGTCTGTACAAAAACTAATAACATTAATCATAACTGCAGGTCTATGTAAATCAGTAAGAACAGCTGCTAATTCTGGCTGGTCATCATAGTCTGCCTCATTTGTCTTCTCCTGTCATTTCCTTTCAAAACAAACACCAAGTGAGGTGCAATGCATGCAGGTGCAGCGTTCTCCCATGTGTCAGAAGTGGTGCGTGTCAGAAGTGATGCATCTCAGAGTCAGCTCACCTGAAGGCCCGCCCTCTGCCTCTGGGTGGCGTGTAGCCACTGTAGTAGCGTGCACGTGACGAAAAGCTTCCTCCTCCTCCACCTCCTCCTCCTCCTCCACCTCCCCGTGACCTGAATCGAGCCCGTGGAAAGCCGCGGTCTGTGGTGCTGATGCCTGGTCTGTTTGTTCTCTTAGCGCCCACCTGAGGAACGAGAATCAAGCAAAAGGGGCAGTTGCATAAACCAACATCCATTCATCTCGTGGATCTCCTCTAAACTTTATTTTTTTCCGGATAAAAGAAAATGCTTAAAATCTGAATTTAGTGAGAGATTTTTGCTCTGAATTAGACTAGTTCAAATACCTAAATTGGATGAATCTGATTCAACCAAATATGCTGGATTGGGTATTGGCGAGTACGCGAGTCTATGCATTGATCCCATGTCACATTAGTCATATTATTTATCAACCAACACGCTACACAGGAACTACAACAGCATGCGCCAGTTGACCGGTACTACACAAGTGTAAACTAGTACAACACGTGTCGGTAAACAATCTTATGCACCCTATTTTTCTCTGTTAATGCTACATTGGGCAAAACAAAATCAGCAGGATGAAAGAGTTTACATTAGCAGTTAATAGCCCGTGGGCCTCACAGTCCAGAATGGCTATATCACAGTTTCATTGATTTACACAATGCTGCATAAATGCTCTTTTCAGTAAAACAAAAAAAAAAATTGTATTGGGCAAAGGTAAATCAGAACTGTATCGTGTCCTCTAGTGTAATATTGTAACATTTTGTTTTGGCAAGAAACAGTATAAATAAAATGTTGACATTTAAAACGATCTTACCTTTATCTGCCTTCCTCTGAAAAGGGACTCATCCAATGCCATGGCTGTCCTAACAGACTCTTTGTCTGCAAACTCAATATAGGCAAACCTGCAGAAAAGAAAAATAAATAAATCACATTGATGTGAATCGGGGCGGGCACACTGTGTGCAACTCTCGATCAAGACCATTTCATGGGAGTTGGAACATTTCAAACTTCATCTTATCTTTACCTCTGGACACCCAGGGCCTCCTCACAATAAACAGGCCATGCACAAAAGGAGTCTGGGGCCCCTTAGGTTACTTAGCCAGAATAATGCACAAATCACACATTCCTTCATGTCTAATACCACATAACTAAAGACGTATTCAAACTAGGGCTGCAACTAACGATTATTTTAATAATCGATTAATCTGTTGATTATTTTTTCGATTAATCGGATAAAAAACAAAAAAGCATTACTTTCCAACCCTTTATTCAAAAACAGAACTGACGGTGCAAAAATCTTCAGAAAGTGCACAAACAGGTTGCTCCTTGAACATCCCTGAGCTGTTAAAGTAATAATAATTAAAAAAATAGACTAACACAAACATACACATGTATGCTTTATATCTGCCAAATATATAGGCTTTTATTAAATAAAGTGCACAAAACATTTTGCACAACATTTTGTTTAAAGGAACCTGAGCTGTCAGAACAATAAATAACTTAAGAAAAATACTAATCAGAAAACTTAACAGGATTTGTTTGAACGTCAGAACTGGTTCTCTACACTACACTCAGATACACACATACAAACTCTCAGACGCACACACATACAAACACACACTCACAGACGCACACACACTCACTCACTCAAACACTCACAGAAGCGCGCGCACACTCTCTCTCTCTCTCTCTCTCTCTCTCTCTCTCTCTCACTCACTCCCTTTGTTCAGACACATTGTTCTTACGAGCTAACGCTAACTTGTCAAGCTAATAACGAGTAAACAGCAGAAAGCTGCTGGAGGGACGTTACGTCTTCACTTCAAACGGAACACAACCTGCCGACTAGCCGCAGCACCGGAGCCTCAACCGGAAGTGCCTCTACTAGCTGCCTGTTGAACGGCCTTACCTCCGCGATGTGTTTCAGTCAACGTTACGGTCTCAGCTGGTCTCTCCTCGACCTCCCCTCTGCTCCGCGCTCAACTCAACTTTTCTTTTCATACTCAAACATCTCCGTGACTTATTGAGTGGCGTAATAATCGCGCGACACAACGAATCGATAATGAAATTCGTTGCCAACGCTTTTAATAATCGAATTTTATCGATTCGTTGTTGCAGCCCTAATTCAAACGCAATGAAAAAGCAGCAGCATGTGAGCAGGATGGCACCAGTATCTTGATCACTGAGGATCGCAAACATCTGAACGGTAAATTAAATCTATTCCTCTGGGTGGATAGCTTAAATTTGTTTAAAGCTAAAAGCCATTTCAAGCAACGGATTACCATCTTTTTGTGTTTGCTTTTTAATTGTCGTCATCATTAAAAGTGAAACCAGAACTTACAAAATGTTGACAGTTGCTGAGACAATCTGGTCTTAATCAACCATTACGGTGTATTGTGTGTGTGTGTCCCAAAAGCAATCATATAAACCCATTCAGCTTTAGTGACTGTTAATTTGCATTGATGCTTAATTAAAATATATCCACCCACTGTTGGATTTCTGTCTGCCAACAGTATGACTTTGGTGTATTTGATGATTCATCCACTGCATAGTAAAGAGATACAGTATACTGGCGTCTTACCCTTTGGGATGCCCTGTGTATTTGTCACATAGGATGGTGACTCTGTTTACTGAACCACAACCATGAAAGTGAGCTTCAAGCTCTTCTGCCGTGGCACCGTAGTCCACCTAAAGAAAGACAGGATAAAAGGTCGAACATCAAGAGAGCTGAACCCACACATACTGGACAAAGGATTAAAGCTAGATTCATACGTCACTTTTACTTTATTAAATTAGACAGACTGAAATGAAAACAAATATAAAAACACAGGCCGCAATAGAAACAGATTATGTTGAACCGTTTCTTAAATAATATGATAATTTTCTTTGTCACCTCAAAAGCTGCAACAAGAGAGAATACAAGATAATTACTCACATTTCCAACATAAATAGATCTGCCATCCGCTTCCATCTTTTCCTCAATGGACATGATGACTGGACCGACTGCAGAGTGGAGAGACAGAAAACACATAAATAAGCAACAAAATGAAAGATGTCTACATTATATATTTACATTAGTTTACTCATAAACACCCAGTCTTCATTTTGTTAATCAATACCTATAAAACCAATCTATTGGACTGTAACAGCATATAGGCAGAATGGAACGATCCATTGTTTCATAAACACAATTTCCCACCACTACGACAATTTGATGTGAGATTGGTGGTCAAATCAGGCTCTTTAGATTGATATTATATTTTAATATTATGATTTATTAGCCGATATGACAGGAACAGGAAATGTGGACAGGCGGGGAGAAATCAGTGTCCCCCCGCACATAAATCCACACACAAACGCACCTGGTGGGGGGCTGAGATTCATCTGTTTCTCAACCTCGTTCTGGAGCTCCTTCAGCTTCTCTGCCTCTTCCTCCATCTCTCTAACCCGGGCTTTGATTGCCTCCAGCTCCTGCAACACAGACAAATTCCATCATGAGCCTCATACAAATCACTGAAACATTAATCACAAATGCCATAATTATATGATGTGGACGACAGCTATGCCACACTAACACGCTGACCAACTACCAAAACTAGCCATGACAATGTAATTATTAACAAATGTGGTCATAACATTATTTTCCAAACACCAGAAAGATGGCAGGGTAGCAAGAAGATGTTGAATCTGTGTAGGTGCTGTCATAACATGACTCCAATCTAAAGAGCATGTCTGTGCGTGGTTTCTGCCCAAAAGGGAAAAAACATCTAAAAATGTCAGACTGGTCCTGAACACCTTCTCACCGCTCCCATACTGCTTTAATTTGGCCCTTGAAAGGTGACCTTCAAGCAATTTGAAAAATTTGCCTCATCGGGGCACGATATGAATGGTATTCAAAATATAATGGGCAAACAAAATGGATGGATTAGTATGGCACGCACAGTTTTCAAGTTTCCCCATCACTGCCAATGTTCAGAAACATTACACAAATACAAATAAGCCAAATGAAGAGTTAACGTATTGGTATTCACAGGTGGTAAATGCTTCCTTCAAGCCTGTATTAAAGTTATTTACCATGCAAGACCCATAGCAGGAATGTGCTTATTTCTCTCCATTGTAAAAACAAAATTGCAGGCTGACATGGGCTCTTGAACCTGATGCTGAGCATTTGCTCTAAATATATTTTGACACTGAACATGTCAATAAATCATTTGTAAATTAACCAATAGGAATATTGATTTGCTGCAATTCCACTTCAACTGAAAATCAATAGAGCCTTTTGGGAAACTCAAACAGTTAATGTATTTGGAGGGTGCAAAACCCAGAAAACGCCTATAGTAAACCAAGAGATGGCCGTGTCCTCATGTGGGAGCGGACCCTCCTGTCTGACAGTGGTGCACTGCAGCACAGTGGGAGTCATTCCAGCTCCATCCAAGGCTGTTGCCTGTGCTGACAGGACTTGTAATGTAAGGGCTCCTTGTACAACTAAGTGCTGTGAAAGACACCCATATTAAATGCAGCTCCTTGAACCCGAGGAGGGTGACTGCATGGTGGCATACTGCATTTGGTGATAACGGCACCATCATCTCTCAGCCCATCAACCTTTAGCTACACGATCACCCAGTGTGTCACGATTATAAAGTGAGTAATACACGTTTACAGCAAGATTGTTAAAACGTTAAGCCATCCGACATTGACACCTTGTAGGTACTATTTTTGTCGCATATTCAGTGCATGCTTTCACTCCCCTCCCTTCTCTCATTCTTCTTGCTCTGGTAAAACATTGAAGGATGCAAACCCAGCCCCTCAATACCGCAACCCCTGCTTCTGCGGTGTATGCCGCGCGCTCTCTCGAGTTAGCACAACCTCAAAACTCTGGACTTGCTGCATAGACATCATCGGTGAATATGCATGAGTGTGTAGGTATTACGGGAATATTTGTCTTCTTTAATTAGGCCTACTAACGCCAATTGTGAATCTTTAACCACCATAACGTTACAGCAAGCTCTGTGTCCAACTGATGTGCGATGTCAACCATCGTCCAGCATTCATGACAAAGATGATGAGCTGCAAGTCGGTCATCTCCACCCTCCCTAGCTTTGTTAACATCTAACCTAGCTAGCGTGTGAGCGTGCCAGGGTCCCGTTAACCGCCGGGCTAATAACCGTTTAAGGTGCAAATTCCACATTTTATCTCGTTACTCGTCAGTCGACTTGTCCTCAGGTAATTTTAGCTGCTGATGTTGGAGCTCGGGGTAAGCTAATGTTAGCCCCCTGACGGCCGGTCATTTTGCATGTGCATACACCGGCGCCTCAACTGCAGCTTACGGCATAACGGTCAAGGTAAATGGAATAAAAGATGTCATTACCGTCAGCAGGTCGCCTTCTCAAGCAGTAGACTCGCACAGCGGCGGCCTGTCCTACCCTTGCCCCCGACTGTCTCCTGTATCTCAGTCTCGCATTTTTTTTTTTTGGAGACGAGGATTCCCCCCCCCCCAAACGGCTCGAGCTGCTTGCTGGCGCAGAGAAACTGGCGCCGCCGTTGCGCCAAGATGGCTGCTGACACCACGCATGTCACCACCCATTTCTACTGCACTGCGTGAACCACAATGGCGGTTATAATATCGACCTAGCGATAGCCGTAACGTAACGTTGCACGGCATGTGACCAAAGATTTGTGGAGAAGAGAGAAGTAAAAAAAGAACAAATTGCTAGCATGCTTTCGCTAACTTCTTCGTTTGGGCTATAACGTATCCCGGTGCCATGTGGGCACTCACAGCTGAAACAATGCCCTTCACTTACCGGGTCTTCGATTGCGGCCTCTCCGTCTTCTAATCCCGGTTCTTCGTCACCGACACCCGGGTCTTCCAACTCGGGATGTCCGGGGTCTGAATCTAGTAGGGATTCCTCCGCCAGTCCGTTGCCGAACTCCGCCATCGCCCTGTTCCAACTGTACCGACGCGCCTCGTGGCCAAACCAACGTACAGGCCCCTACTCACGCACAAGGGGGTAGAGTGAGCGGGGCGGCGAAAAGAAAAAAACGGCGGAAAACGCCGCTTAGAAAAGTTAAAATGGGGAATAAAATGCTAGCTACAGTTCCAGCCACTACTCAAACAGCATATCACGATGAACAAGAACTGCTGTTTCACTCACTACCTTTAAGGAGCGGTCCTAATTTACGACAGAGAACCTAGTTTATTTACTTAAATGAGTATATAAAAAAGGCGAGGACTACGCGAGAGCGGCGGCGTCCCTTCAGTTCAGAAATGGAAGCCGGGGGCGGAGTCATGTAGCACTGCGGGCGTAAAACTCCCAATCCTATTCGTTGGCTGAGGATTCTAGACAAACCTCTTCGATGTCTGCCACGTTCCTATTGGATAAACCTACAAGACTTTCCGGTTCCCAAACCGCATGTGTGCTTATAATTGGATTACGTTTCTGTCAATCATGTCTCTTTCAATGGGAAGTAAACCGGCAACGCCAATTGTTTAGTTAATTAATTCCAGGCAGCACATTTGTGTGTTGTCTCCTCCCGTGTGACCTAAGTGACCTTTATTTAAAATATGACACTCAGGTAAAACCCTAGATATTTATGTCTGTATCAATAATTTAAACCATTGTCACATACAAACAAAAACAAAAGTAGAAACAAATGCCCTATTTGAAAATGAGGTATACACCATTTGGAGAAATTTGTAATAAATACTAGATAGTTGGTAATTATGTAATTATAGTCCTTAGCTAAGAGGATGCTGGCAACCTTACATGCAGGTTTTGCTGTTCTAGGTACACAATATGACTTTCAGATATTACCACAAAAAAGATTGATATAAAAGCATTTTGCAACTGAACTCTCCATTTACCTTCCCAGATCTGTTTCTTGCACAATTAACTGGCATTGCAATCAGACAGATATGCTTTGTTGTTCAACTGATTTTATTTGTTTTTCTGTATATCAAAGAAAGCATAATGGAGACCAAACACAAAAAGGCAGGTACAAGTGAGGAGGAAAAAAATAAGCTTAATCAAAAATCTAACAATTCATAACAACACTGCCACTATTATTGTTCAATATTCATAGGAATACCATACTGTATTTGAGCAGAGAGGTGGCATTCAAAACCATTATGGATCAATAATAATCAAAAACAGTGATGGGTAGTAATGATAAATTGTATAAGTAGTAGTACAGATATAACAATAGTGATAATCAAAGTGACAATGAAACATAAGAGAATAAAAAGCAGATCTCCATAAAAACCTATCTAGTTTGGACAGTGCAACACCGTGTCTGTGTGTGTGCGTGTGTGTAATCCCAGTCTTGAAGTTAAAGCACTTCAGTCCTTGCTTTACACACAAGATACAGTTTCCAACAGAGTACACATTATTACTCATGAAAGGACATTGTTACCCTCCTCGTTTCAAAAACACACCAAGTGACTCTTAATGCCATGTTAATGGCGGTGTTCATTTGAACTGTCTGTAGCTTGTGCAAAATTTGTGGACTAGTGCAAGTGTCAAGCCGTGGGAAGTCCTTTACAGTTTGCATTTACGAACACCTCTCCTGCTCTCTGTCGACCTCAGGATTGCTTTTTGGTTTTTGAATGACAGAAAGCAAAGGGAGGATTACTTTGGAATATCAGTTATTTTTAATATATTTCTTTACAAAAGTTCATGTTTTAGTTTTGCATTTTTGTTAAAACTATCAATAGTAACATTAATATACAACTTAAATTGAAGGAAAACATCTTTAGTATGTTAGGTGTCCTTCAACACAGCACCATCTTATTAGCTCTCAGTCAACACATTTAATGTTTTCTAATTTGCTTTCAAGACTTGAGTATTCATTAGTCCCTTGGGGATACTAGTAATACCCAACTTTCTCCCTTGTCATGGTTTCCAGATATGAGATCTCATTTCACAGCACGTACATTTCCAGAATTAGTAACTCTGTATCAAAACTGAACAAAACGAGTAAGGGTAAGGGAAACTGCCCATTTCAAGCCCTGTTCTCTTAATATTTCTAGAGGCTTGGCTTTTGACCTAAATACAAATCTGTTACACCAGTTTTTAATTGCTTATATTGGCATTTGTATAAATATTGAAGCAAATAAATTGAGTACTTTTTCAGTCTTATGCACAATATTTATGGCAAAGAAAACTGTAAATTAATGAATTTGGTCTGACCCACCGTGCCAGGCGAGGATGAACTTATACAAGGATCTCATGGGCTTGAATTCGTATACCTGTTGGCGTGTCTCCTTAAGGCGGTCATATTTCTAAACACACCCACAGTATGTGAAAACAGTTATTTACCTCGACAGGTTTGAAGAGCTGCATTTCAAAATGAGATATACACCATTTGGAGGGAAAGTGAAATCCACAGGATCAAAGTAATTTGTAAAATAAAAACAAGATAGTTGGTAATCATAGTCCTTGGCCAAGAGGATGCTGGCAATTTTACAGGCAGGATTTGCTAGGTACAGAATATGACATTCAGATATTTCCCCCAAAGATTGATATAAAAGCATTTTGCAACAGAACTCTTCATTTAAATACCCAGGTCTGCTTCTTGCACAATTATGCTCACACCTAAAGCATGTTTTATTGACTAGCAAAAATCAATTTATTTCACGTGATTTATATTAAGGCATCCATCATGCATCAATGTATCTTTCCATAAAAAGACACTTGCATTAGAATGCTTAAAAACATTTCAAACAATGTAAAATGTGTCAAAGTGCGGTATGCCAAGATTCTACGCTCCTCAGCCTCTCTTTTTGCCCTGTCTATTAGGATTGTCGTGAAAACTATGAACATGTAAATGGGGACAATTCAACAGCCCTATTCTCTCTAAAGTACCTCTTTTTGTTTTTTTATCCCAAATGAGTGGACACAACACTCTTCAGATCACACTCCTGTAGAAAATAAAAAAAGGTGACAGTCACTACCAGTTCTTTCTCTCCCAATGGTTTAGTCCAGTTATATTATATCCACGCAACCTTTGCCCTAGAAGTGAAAGTAGGCATGAGAAATACAATTCCACAGGAGAAAACTGGGAGTTATATCATCTTTTTATCCAAGAAAATTTCCAGGCCTTCCGTCAAACGGCCACTTCCAAAGAGGAAAGACATTTGCATCAGTCTTTAGGGTAGCACAGTTCAAGCATGGCACGTTGAGTGCCTTTACAAATTATAGGAAGGTTGTTAAAGTAAGGTCATATATATGTATGCATATATATAACCACAGGCTTAGGACCAAAAATGTTTGGATAAAGTGTGTAAGGATTGAAGGAGACTTGAGATGTGTTCATCACTTATCAGACAGCAACTGAGTTGGTGTGAAGCAGCGTGGAAAAAGTCTGCTGTTGGGTTGGATTTCAGGTGAACTCTATAGATAAACAGATTTCGAGTCAGTGAATGTTGAGCGAGGGATAGCAGGTGCATTGGGAGCCAACTTCAAAAACTAAAGAATATTAGCTTTTGAGGATTAGTGCTCAAATTTGCTTATTAAAATCTGAGGAGCCCAAATGGGTCCAAGAATAGTCAGTGTGCAGACCAATCCTGATCCGAGTCTTTAACTGTTGCTGGTGGAAGTCGGTGGAGGCAAATCAATAACCATCTCCCCTCCAGAGCTGGTTACCGGAGCGGAGTGAGACCCTGGCACGACACTGCCAGGTCCTCCGTTACCGGTTCCGTTCTTGTTGACTAGCGTCGTTGGCTGGCCAAAGTTAGTGGTTCTCAGGGTCGCCAGATGCCGTGGGGAGAAGACGTGGGCCCTCGCTGCAGCCCGGGATTCAAAAGAAACGTTGCAAGCGTCACAGCGGCCTGTCAGGGTCTCCTTTGGCACCGGCTGGCCGGCAATTGGGGAAGCTGGAGGTTCAGTAACGGTCAGCTGAACAGGTTTGGGAAGGATGGGACGATTGGCTTTGAGAGCGTTGTACTGCAGGTAGCTTCCTGAGCTCATGTCCACCTTTCCACCTGACAGAGGAGACTGGGAATGGGGAGGTGGGGTGGTGACAGACAGGGCCAGCAAGGGAATTAGTTTTAATGTCATTTAAAGTTACAGGTTTAAATGAACAATCTAAATAATTGATATGTGCACAATTAAGCAAATATTTTTTTGGGACAGTAATATTTTGTTTTGATTAGCAACACAATGTCTGTTTTTGAGCAATACTTGTAATTCAATATATGCTATTTTTAGAGCAATGCCACAAACTATGTTAAAAACACTGAATGCCAACTGCAGTGTACTCCAGGCTCAGACACATTCAGGAGGAAAAATAGTCACTTGAATAGAGCACTATAGCGGAAATCAATTTCATAATATGAATGAAAACATTTTTCTGAAAAGAAATTCAATCATAAATAATGGATTCAATAATAATGAACTCTGTTTCACTGCTATGCAGAAAATTAAAATTAGCATGAAATTATTCAATATCATTAAACTTAAAAAAAACATGCGCAATAAGTGCACAACAATTTGATTCCACTGAAAGTTAATACAAATATTGCCCCATTCCTTGAATAAAAGGTGAAAAGCAAGGAGATGCCAACAAATGGAAAATGTTCCTCTCCTAATTGACCTAAGTTACTGTTAACCATTAGTATATCTTACTTTAACAATTATGTGATGTTGTACCAACGGCTTATGAAAAACTTGCATAGCATGTCTACTTTCCCGGCTTACCATTTTCTCTTGTTGCAGCCTCCAGCGCTTCTCCTTGGCTCTGGTGTTTTGGAACCAAATCTGCACCACCTTGAGCGGCAGGTTAAGCTCGGTGCCGATTGCCTCACACTCCATGGCATTAGGGTGGGCACAGGTCTCGTAACAGGACTGCAGAATGGACAGCTGTAGGCATGACAAGTGTGTACGTGGCCTACGGCTGGAAGAGTGGGGCAGAAAGCTGCTTTCTGACGGGCTTGATTTCACCAGGACCGGGGTGGAGGGGCTGGCCACTTTGGCAGAGCTGGGGGTATTCGGGCTGACTGGCGCAATGCTGGGGGTTGGAGGAGGGGGGATGGTACGAGAAGATGTGTGTGTTGGAAGAGACAGTTGTTCTCTCGATAGAGTGTTGATCTTAATTGGGACCTTGGGGGTCCAGTAGTTGAGCCCATTCTGTTTTTGTGGCATCACTGTTGTGGCATGAGGCCTGTTGTTGATGGGAGTTGTGGGCAGCTTGGGCACCATGCGGTTAGTGGTTCCTGGTCCAGAACCCATCTCATTTTCGTTGTCCCTCTCCTCATCAGTCTTTTCTTCTTCACTCTCCTCTTCTAGCTTTCGTTTCTGGGCCGGTCGTGGGGCAATGGGGATTGGATCCTTGGGTGGTGGTAAAAGGACAGGGGTGTGGACTTTGGGTGCAACTTTGACCATAGTGACGTTGCTGGTGGTTTCGAGCTTGATCTTTGGCACTGCAGAAGCACAGCTGCTCATAGGAGACACTCTAGTAGAGGAAACAACCTCTTTGGGCTTAATAGGAACTGGGGCGATTTTTTTCACCATGGCAGGTTTGCCCAGCTCCTTCACGGGCTCTCTCTCCGTCTTAATGAGGGTGCGCACAATTGGAGTAGTTGTGATACACCCAGTATTATTTGGAGGAGGCTTGTTTGAGAAAATGGGTTTGGAAAGAGGCCAAGTAAATTTGATGAGAGGTTTGCCAACCGCTGCCAGGGTCCCGTCACTGATGAATCTGACCTCACCCTTTCGTTCCCTCGCCCTCATGTTCTGGAACCAAATCTGAACAACCTTCTTTGGGAGATGGACCCACTCTGAAATCTGTTCAAACTCATGTTTCCCAGGATTTGGGTCTTTGAAATAGCAGCCATACAGAATGTCAAGTTGCTCAGCTTGAATGATGGTCCTTGAACGTCGCATATCCCGATACCGTTTTCCTTTGGACTTTCTCTGCTGCTGCTGCTGCTGTTGCTCCTTCTCCCTCTCTTTTTCTCGCTCCCTTTCCAAAAGTGTGGCATTCATTTTCTCTGCAGCCCTCATGTAAATACTAGATTTTGTCATGTTGTTGCAGTTCACCAGACTCACACTGCTGTTGGAAGAAAGCATGGAAGTAACAGGTTCAGGCTTCACCTGGACGACTACTAGACCTTTGGATGTGGGTCTCAAGCCAAGCCCATCCAGCAATTGTCCCTTCTGTGCTGCAATTGTATCAGCCAGAGATGATGAGGAAGAAGCAGATTTGTTGTTTCTCCCCATGCTGAGATCCAGAGCGGACTCACAGTCCACACCATTGGACAGGTAGTGGGAAGTTTGGCTTTGGGAGGAGAGAGACTGCGAGAGAAGAGAGCTGGAGAAGCGTGTGATAGTTGGGGGATTTGGAAAAATGGGTAATTTACTCCCATCAACCACGGAAGGAGTGAGAGAGAGGACATAGGGGCTGAGGAACTGAGTAGAAAAAGGAGCAAGGGACAGGGGAAGTGAGTGGAGAGCACTGATTGGAATCTCAGCTTGAGACTGTGAACTTGGAGGATCCCCTTGGGCCTCCAACTCTAGATCCACATCGGGGTCCTGTCTCTCCTTCTTCACCTGCACCTCATCGCGCTCAAACTCCCTCTTTCTTTTTTTCCTCTTTGCTCTCTGACCCCCTCCACCCTCCTCATCTTCATACTCATCCTCTGCATCAGAGAGAAACACAGTTGTGGAGCGCAAGACCTTTCCTCCAACTGGCCCCTTATCCCCATGGACTTCCCAATGTGCTTCATCTTTAGCGGGGCTCTCAGGACCCTCCCTCAAAGACCCATTCTGACTTTCCTCATCAGACACAATGACTGAAGTGTACACCTCATTTTCAGAGTCAGAAGTGAGACAGGAATCGACCTGACCCTCCTTTCCCAAATCTCTCTTTCTGCGTTTCCCTCTTGTACTGGACAAATCTATTGCCTGACTACCTGACGCTTCAATATCATCCTCACCTTCGGCTATAATCAGTGAGTTTTCCTCGTCGTCATAGTCACAGTCAGAAATGTGGGCGTGCCTTGTAAATCCCGCCAAGCGTTGCAGGTGTTCAAACTCTGTTG
Organism: Cottus gobio; assembly: GCA_023566465.1. Lineage (NCBI taxonomy): Eukaryota > Metazoa > Chordata > Actinopteri > Perciformes > Cottidae > Cottus > Cottus gobio. Next base: position 13,323,415 of record CM042234.1, on the reverse strand, counting down.
CCCTCTGCTTCTGTTTTGCATGCCGGGCTTGGCTCAACCACTTGCGTACCTCTCCCTCAGAAAGTCCCACCTCTCTGCCCAGCGCCTCACAGTCCTCATGGGGAGGACTTGCAGCATCAGCCTCACTTCGTGACTCAAAGAATGCCCAGAGAACTTCCGACTGGAACTCTGACAGCACTGGAAGGTCTGGATAAATGGATCCCATTGCATTACAATGGGGTCGAGTTTGGTTGTTAGTTAAGGCATTTGTACTCGGGCTAGCTTTTGGGGTGCCAAGAGAGCCACAGGGGCTAGTGCCCGAATGGGACTTTTGAGGAGTAGAATCTGGGCTAAGTGTAAGGTTTAAATTTAAAGGACTGAGGCTTGAGTTGCTGGGCACAGATGCAGAAGGCGAAAGATTTTTATTGCGGAGGCTCTTCTCTGTGCCCACTGGGGAGAGATTGAGGCTAGCTGCTTTATCACCTTCCAGGTCCAACTGATTAGTCGAGCTGTCTCCATCTGTTGTGCTAGCTCTATGCGCCTTCCCATTGTCTTCGTTATTCTTAACCTTCACTTTGCCTTCTATATTAGGACACTGTGCAGATTCTTTACTGTCCTCTTCCATAAGTTTCTCCGATTTAATGTTCTCTGTAGTCCAGTTATTCCTGCCCTTGATTTGATCCAAGATATTATCTTGTGTCTCGTCACTGTCCTGTCTTTCTTGTTTTCTCTCACATTTTACAGTCTGCTCGTCCAGGCCGGGCTGTATGTTTGTTTGAACTCCTGCAGAGGGCCACTGGTTCTGTAAGCTGTTAAGTCTTTGGGTTAGGAGGGCTTGCTGGGCTGTGCTGAGACCTACGAATGGCACACACTGGGTGAGGAGCTGGCCTTGCTGGTTCTCTATGTGCTGCTGGGTTTGGGCTCCAAGCCCATTCAAGATCAAGGGCATGACCATTTGAGAATGAGGCACGGCGGCACCCGGAGTAGCACCAGCCGCAAACAGGGAAGGCAGGAGGGAGTGCGAGAGAGTGTTGGGACTAGATGTGAGGAGGGTGAGAAAGGCTGAGACCGCCTGAGCCGAAGCCACAGGAGAGGTGAGGAGGGAGGGAGCCACTTGTGAAGTTTGAATCGGCTCTCCGTCTTTTGTGGTAGTCACCATCAAGGTACCAGAAGCAGCACAGTTGGTGGTGGTAACTAGTTGACTGATTCCACTTCCAGATGTGGTCACTACAGTGTTTAGAACACTGGTGGTGATGGTACCTCCCAAACCAGCAGCTGTACTGTTTGTAGCATGTGCAACAATTCCAGCATTTCTGCTGCGGGTCTGGTGCAAGACCGATTTCATATGGCTCTCAAGGGTGATGGCATGATTGTAAGCGACTCGACATACAGCACACTGGTAGGGTTTGTTTGATATGTATGGCCGAATCAGGACTGAGGGAGTTGGGGGATCAATGTCCCCACCTTGTTTTGCAGAGCCCGTTGTCATCCTCTGAATGTGGGCTGCAGATTTGTAATGAACTTTCAAGGCAGTTCTGCCAGCAAAGGTTTCCAGGCATGCATTGCATTTGAATGACTGGGTGTTATTTTCAACTGGCGCACCATTTTTACCAACTACCTTTTCAATACTGTCTGGGATTTCTGTGTTTTCAGTTGCATTTGGCCATTTGGCTCCTGTGCCTTGATTTCCCTCCTCTTCTGGCTCGTGCTCAGCTTCACCTCCCTCCTGTTCCATTATTCTCTCTTCCTCCATCTCTTTGTCTCCCAGCGTCTGGGTAGCGTCTGCTGAACTCTCACTAGATTGGCAGGGATCTGAACAGACGTCTTCAGCGTGCTTCAGTTGTGAAGATTCAGCACCTGATGAAATTAATATGCAGTTTTAACTTTTATGTTGTAACCGAAGTGCACACGTCAACCTTTTTACCCACCTGCACCCAGCCAACCCACATCAGGGACAATTTCCATTGTAAGTGCCTTTCTTTGTTTTTCCTTCATGTAGTTTTGAAACACCATTTTAATACCACAAAAAAAATCTACATTATAATAATCCATTTATGAACTAAATCAGGTTTGGCATAAAACGTCAGTAGTATTTTTCAAACTCACCTGATGACTTCAGAGCGCTTTTTTCCTCTTCTCCTCCACTCCCACCCTGTTTTAGAACAGCCTGTTAAAAGAAAATTATAGGAAAGTGTCAGCAAAATTCCCATAGCAAACTTAACTCTGTAAGCTGAATGCTATGTAGCTTTTGAGCTGCACAACATTTGGGCGTGACTTATTGATGTGTGTTATAAAACACATATCTTGGCTAGCCTTTAATTTACAAATTACCCTGAAGGCATGAATTTAGTATTTGATTAATTCATCCACCAATAAAATTCCTTCCATTTCTTAACACTCAACATACTCAATTGTCATGGACCCATTACAAAGTGTGTTCATTGAAGTGCCGTTTTCCTAATTTGGGCTCCATTACTAAAATAATGTCACACTGACATTTTTGGTAACTGGTTAATCCAAACAATCTAAATAATAAATACCAACACTGACAAAACTCAAACTGCACCAACAAGTCATTAACAGAAAACCCCCTCAAAAGTCACAATTCACACTACTAATTACTAATGTATTAACGAACTATGCAGAGATCGGTGTATTTTTGCAACAAATATCACTTTGTTAGGGTGAGGTTCTTTGGATAAGAATATTAAGAAATGTGTTTGATCATTCATATTTAGATTGATATAGTAATTTGGCGTAATAGACCAAAATCAGTTATTAAACAGTAATTACATATGAGTCAAAGAAACAGTTTTGTTTCATAACATTTCCCAATACATACATGGAACCCGTCTTACTTGTTTCTCTTTTTGCGTGTTTTTTTTATGTTACATGAAAACCCGGGGATTAATAGAGTTATCTATCCATCTGAGGGATCCTTTCCCATATCATATACAACATGTGATGGAAGTAACAGTAAAAAAAAAAACTAATTATAATACAGTAGCCTAGCAGTGAATGCTGATTTTGAAGGCTCCTATGTTTGTCATTATACATGTTAAAACTTGGTGAAAGTTGTGATGCTCTTTGCTATTGCAGATTTCCTCTCAACATCACATAATTTGTATTTACTGCAGAGCTACTGCATTACAAGACATTTTGATAGTTTGTCCAATCCTTGTAGATCAGCCAGCAACAAGTTGGCTCATTAAACATTACGCACATAATTGACGTACTACCCAAAGTACTACAGTTCCACCGTTCAAGGAGTACAGCGCGGCCATACAGCCTAGCCATACTTACAATGTCCAGCAGTTTGTCGACACAAGATGGAAGTACGCTGTGTTGCTCAGTGAGATGTAGAGACAGGGAGGATCTGTCTGTTTGCCTTTTTTGGCACAGGGGGCACAGCCACTCTGCCACTCCATTGCTTTCACAACTCACTGTCTCTCCAGACTCCTCCTAACAAAACAAATAGGTGTTAGAGAATCCTACTCTTTGTGTAGCCGTTATTATTCATCACAAATGCAGAATAGAAAATCTCTCCAAGGAGGGAGCTGCACCCACCAAGATAGAAGTATACTTGATGATTACACACCTTAGCTAGGTGACCAACACTCACCATACATTGCCATGTTTAACTATTTGAACCCACAATCTGATGCCAGTTACCATACCCTTCAATGGGCATGCCGTGTCCCTTTTAACAGGTCTCCTAGATCAGTATCCCATTCTTAGAGGTCTTTGAAGAGCCATGCAACCATTAACTATGTCTGGTCGGGAGGTTCCCAGCATTTCGTCTGCAAAGACCATATCACATTACATAATAATGCAATTGTTTAAATTGCACCTTTTGAAATGTAAAGGAGTAGTCATATAATGCTTTTAAATTCTAGATAAAAGATTAATTGTTTAAAACCGCATTGCAAACCATCTCAATTTTCCACAAACTGATCCGGTACAACATGTGCACATGAAATATATTAAAAGGCAGAATATAGTAGAGTTCCACTCAATCATCATAACATGCACAGTTCCACAATTAACAAAGAGTATACAGAGTCTCCTACCACTAATCTCTCGCCCCCGCCACAGTTTTGACCAAGGACAAGGAACGTGGCATATATACTAAATATGATCTGAAATCATACTGCATAGGCTCGACCTGCATGATCAAATGACTGTTACTCCCACGTAGTTTTAAGGAAGTCAAAATAGACCACCAATCTGAATTTTAACAACACAGCTTTGACGTATTTCTCTGCAAGCATTCGTGATCCCAAAAAAAATTCCAACCGAGACAAGCAAACCATGCCCATGAGGAAAAATACCAACACATCCATAATCCTCACTTCCTCGTCATGCCAATTAGCAAGCTAGCAGGGCTATACGACCAGATAATGTTTCGACATGTCCACACAGAGTAACGCGCTAAAGTGAAGCTCCGCATGTCGAGTTTCACAATTAAAAGCCGAGACAGAACCAGATTGGCGTCTCTCCGCTGGTAGCTGGCTAATTAACGAGCAGTCTAATTAGCTGTGCCTACCAGAGACGAATCAATTAGCTAGCAAGCTAGGCTGAGAAGCCCCCCCACCCCCAGTAACGTCGCATTACGGTCGTCTTTCTGGAAACGCTGTTCCGCTGTATCGCTGTTTAGTTTGCTGAAAATAAGCCCACGGTGGCGGCCGGACACGTCCCCGAGACCGCAAACCACGGGGCAGGCGTGTGCACGGTCCCGTTTGCGGGCTCTCGGCGACGGCTGGACGGTCGTTAAAGTAATAAACAAAAAAGGAGGTTCAGCTAATAACAGTCGTGTCACTTCGCTAGCTAGCCTGTTAGCAGGCAGATAATTAACCGCTCCTCAAACTGTCTCCAACTGGCGAGTCTCCGCTCGCTACGAACTCTTCCCCGGTCCAGGTGGGAACTGCAGCTCCGGTACACCGAGCGAGTTCACCCCGGATTGAAAATACTCTCACGAAGCGGAACATCAAAACCTCGGCCTCGAGTTATTTCCTTACCCCTCTGATTGTGGACTGCCAGTCGGGCATCTAGTGTTGCGCCGCCCGCCGCCTGCTGCTCAACAGCGCAAATTGAGGCCTAGCCGGACCAAAGCCATTTAATTAATGAACGTGGGCTCCGTTTACAGATGTGTTAGAAAACACTCGCAACCCCTCCTCCCCTCGCCGCCCAGCAGACCCCCTTTGGACGAGTCCTAGCGCTCGAATCCGTCCCTTAAAACACTCACGGTGCAACACATGGCCATTTAAACTACCATTTTAACAGCTTCGAGCCGTAATTGGCGAAAGAATTAAACGTAACAAAAAAAAACAGGCTACTTGAAGCGGAGTACGTGCGCCGCGGTCGCCTCGACGATGGGGGTGGTGTCGGGAGAGCAGGCGAGAGAGCGAGAGACGAGAGGCAGAAAAAGTTTGGATTTAATGTTGGATTTCTACACGGGATCGGATTAGTATGGGGGCACAATCTGTTTTGCTCGTTTGCTCAACCCTCTCCCGGTCGCAGGCCACTCTCCCCGCTCAAATGTGCACAATTAACCGATCGCGAAGGACGTTTAATTAAGTTCGGAGCAATTAGCTAATGCGTCTTTACCTGCATGGTCGCCGCTCCAGCACGCACACACACACACGCTTCCTCTGTGGCTCCTCAGAAGTGAAAAGTTTTCTTGCCTGCCCTCCCTCCCTCTATCTCGCTCGCTCGCTCTCTCTTCTCTCTCTCCCCCTCCCTTCATTCGCCCTATCCCTCTCTCCTTCCCCTCTTTCCTCTAGTAAACAGACCACAGCTCCCCCCAAGGCTGATTGCTGACATTCAGAGGGGACAGACACGGCTATCAAATCCCTTATGTAACCCCGCAGATATTAGATTATTAGCGAGTGTTTGTTGGTTGTAAGGACGATTACCAATTGAGCTATCAAGAAACATTCATGATAGAGCGTTTCCCCAACAAAAAAGTAGGTCGATGCCTTGATTACATTAAATCCCTTTAATGTGAGACGAGTACTCGTTTTTACATTAAAGGTGAATAAAAGATGAGTCCCCATTCTGCCAAGTTGGACCGACACAAAGAGTGTGACGAGTTAATTAAGGCTGAATAATAGAGAAGTGACGGCAACAGTCTCTGCTGCGCCTTATACACACGATTTACAACATGCTTTTAATCAAACGATAGGTGTGGCGCACATCAACAGTGGAGTATGTGGAATACATATTTATGAAGCAGAGAGGATTAAAACTGCACCATCCGTATGCCCCTGCGTTACTGGGACAGGAAGTGATGCTCCTGAATACCGTGATAGGTGTCTCTAATTGCGCCTGTGCACAAATAAACTTCGCTGACGTGTAGGGGTTATTCGGATTGATGTGCCGCTCACTTTTTGATGCCTAACTATTGGGATTAAAGGACTCGATTTGAGAAAGGTGTGTGAGAGGGCAGTACGCTCCGTGGACGGAGGTATTTAAAACGTTTGACATGTGTGTGAGTCGGCAACAACAGCTTGGCTAAATGATTGGAAACTGATTCATAATGACACAGGTGTGGCTACTGGAGCTACTGCTGCGATGCTGTAGTACTATAGTATTGTTGGTAATAGCAGTTCAGTTTTGAACATTTACTGTCAGTGTGCTTGACAATGAAATAATAGTAAACAGAATATGTATTAAATGAATATGCAAAATCAACCACACGAAGACATTGAGAACCCTGAGTAAATAATGGTTACATGGTGAGAATAATTTAGATTTTAGATTAAAAGCTTTTAGATCAAAATATATTTTACTTAAGTAATAACACAATGTAATTATACTTTATTAAAAAAAACAGTACATAGCAAAAGTCTTATGCTGCAGATGTTACTTGCATATATGTGTGTGTGTGTGTGTGTATATATATATATATATATATATATATACACACACACACACAGTTATATTAGATCATTATTATTAATTGTGCATTACTGTGTAAGATGTATTTGAATGCAGTAGATTGAAGTTATGGTAGTTTAAAATAATTTATATTAATGTATAATATCTTATAATGACTCTGTCCCGGGTGGGGACAGAGTGCCTACCACAAGCGAAGGAGTTCAAGTATCTCGGGGTCTTGTTCACGAGTGAGGGTAAAATGGAGCGGGAGATCGACAGGCGTATCGGTGCGGCTGCAGCAGTAAAACAGGCGTTGCACCGGGCCGTCTTGGTGAAGAAGGAGCTGAGCCGGAAGGCGAAGCTCTCAATTTACTGGTCGGTCTACGTCCCAACCCTCACCTATGGTCACGAGCTTTGGATCGTGTCCGAAAGAACGAGGTCGCGGATACAAGCGGCTGAAATGAGTTTCCTCCGTAGAGTGGCCGGGCTCAGCCTTAGAGATAGGGTGAGGAGCTCGGACATCAGGAGGGAGCTTGAAGTTGAGCCGCTGCTCCTTCGTGTCGAAAGGAGTCAGCTGAGGTGGTTCGGGCATCTAATTAGGATGCCTCCAGGACGCCTCCCTTTAGAGGTTTTCCAGGCACGTCCATCTGGTAGGAGGCCCCGGGGAAGACCCAGGACACGCTGGAGGGATTATATCTCCCAGCTGGCCTGGGAACGCCTCGGGATCCCCCAGAATGAGCTGGTAGATGTTGCGGGTGAGAGAGAAGTCTGGGTCAGCCTGCTTGACCTGCTGCCTCCGCGACCCGACCCCGGATAAGCGGTGGAAAATGGATGGATGGATCTTATAATGATATCTTGATCTGTGAGATATTACATACAACATTTAAATAAATAAAAAAGTTTTAATAAAAAGTAAAGTAGAAGTACCTTAAAACTGTACTACTACTGAACTTACCTGAATATATGTACTTAGTTAGTTTCCACCATTGGTGTATAATACATTAAAAATGTCGAAGAACTCAAAAAAATGTTACTGACTAGGTTAGAATGTATCACCTGGACACAAACTGTTCCTGTCCCTTCCATTTGGCATGAGGCTGAGGTGCATCAGTACCAAGACCTCACGCCACAAGAACAGTTTCTTATCAACAGAGCCCGGGTCCCCACAGACTGACACTGTCACCCCCAGGCAATTCCCTACTGGTCACTCCCCTGCACATCCTTTCATACCTCATATTTAAATACACTTGCCACTTTAACATTACACTTGTCACTTTCACATTACACTTACATTTCACCTTAAAGTACTGTTATCTTGTTGTCTGTGCACTTTATTTTAATTGTATATTCTATTGTAGATTTAATTGTAAATGTAAACATGCTCCCATTTCTTGCAGTCTGTTTATTGTTTAACGTTATGCACCACCCGCCATGACAAATTCCTTGTATGTGAAAACATACGTGGCAATAAATGGTTCTGATAAGTGAGTTACGTTTGTGAGCTTACGGTATCATTGGTGTTGATCTTTGTGTGTCATTTCAGATGAGTGTGGAAGTGGAAAGAAAATTTGTGTGCAACGCTGACACTCTGAAAACACTGGAGGAGATCGGGGGTATGTGCTCAATTTGTCTACCACACACTTATTCATGAGTAAATTTAGAACTGAGGCATTTAACTGATGCTGTGATCCACGTCAACTTCCAAATGGTCACTGAAGGACCTCATTTAATGGCACTAATTGCTGTGGTTTTCACTGTAACTGTACTGACACTGACCATCTGTCTCTCGTTAATAGTGAAGTTTAATTATCTGTATCAGCCTCGTTAGCATCTTTATATTTAGTCATCCATTTTTTAAATCGTCTGTCTCTCTCCTCCCACTTCTTTTGCACGGCAGTGTGTATTGGTCAGCGCCAGTTTCGTGACCAGTACTTTGACACCCTTGAGTTTGACCTGACTCTGAGAGACATGTGGCTGCGTAAACGTAAAGAATGCTGGGAGTTGAAGTGCCCAACAACAGCCGACGGTACAGAAGAGTTATCTGAAGAACAATCTAAAGCGGCAGCACTGTGTTCTCGCTACAAGGAGATAACCGATCTGCCTGAAATTCAACGGAGAGTGAAAGAGGTCATAAAAGACATTTGTGAGGACAGAGAGACCGAGGCAAGCTCCCCACAAGAGGATGAGTCTTGGCTGAGCGAAATGAATCTGGTGTGCTTTGCGGATTTTACAACAGTGCGGCAGTCCTTCACATTAGAGGAGAAAGGGGTGCAGATAGATCTGGACAAAGCTGACTTTGGCTACCACGTGGGAGAGATAGAGGTCCTAGTTCCAGAGGGAGGAGATGTGCAGTCGGCCTTAGAGAAGATCGAAAGAGTAGCTGGAAAACTGGGTGAGATCAAAGCTGTCAAACTGCCCAAACCCTTATTTATATTCAAGTATCATGTATTATATTCATCAAGTATATCAATTTGCTGTTCAATAAATATTTATTTTCTTCTCCTTCTCAGGTCTGACTGGAGATCAGCGAGTTGAGGGGAAAATGCATGTTTACCTTCAAATAAATCACCCAGAGCACTATGCGAAACTACTGAGCGAACATATTTTGTAACATGTTATAAGTTTCACATATTTTAAATCTGTGAAATATATAGGTACTTTTTTTTCCATTTGTATCTCAAATAAAAAGCTGAAGTATTAATTTTCTGAAAAGCTAATTCCATTCATTCATTAAGTCTTTTTTATCCAAAGACTCACTTCACTCTATTCAATCACTGTACAGACCTAAACCTCTCAAGACATTTCCTGAATTAGAAGCCTTAGAAAAACAGCAATAGGCCCTTGAAATGTACCCTTAGAAGGGTGCTCAACGGCTTTGTTCAATACACCACATGCAACAGTTATATTTCTGTCTGGCTATGAAGCGTATGAGAGGGAATACTGGAAATAAATAGGGTGCCATACTGTCGATTCCCTATTAATGATGCTTGTTCTGTACTGCGTTGTATTAAATAGGCAGGCGATTAGACATATTTATTAGACACATTCATGTGGATGTTTCAAAATGTTGCACAACAAAATCAGTTAAAGGGCTAAAATGTCATCTTCGGGTTATAAAAACATTAAATTACTTCTGTTTCGCTGTTCGAATTATTGCGTATGGTTTGAAATCAAATAAAGGTCTGCAAACCGTTCAATGCAGAAATGAAAATAATGCTTTGCGCTGAAGTGAAGTCTTGCAGCTTTTTGCAACATTTGCATTTGACACTAATAATTCTAAATGTGTTTTGGTCTATCACTCATCCATTTCTCCCATATATAATGTGACAACTACATCATCTGATTCCCCCCAGAGAGGGAGACTTGTGACAAAAGATGAGTTGCGCCGTCACACATTCATCTTCAATTTCAGGCTGTGACCAAGTGGAGGAGGAGGTTTCTGGGAGCTTTAAATAGGCCCTCCGACTGATCGCTCTGCTGGTCTCGTTTCTACTGTACCAACACCAGCACCTGTTGGAGGCAGCTTTGTTTGGACACCTGTGATGCGCGTGCACACACTAACAGATTGTATACAGTTTAGAGTGATGTGATACATGGGTAAGCTTTTTCAGACGGAGCAATCATCAGTCATTTGAGAGACACACACCTTCTTCTGTATGTCAGTCTTCATTCAGCGTATTCAGCTGGGTCCCTACCATCCTCGTCCTTTTACACAGGAAGACTACGCTGGAGGCCAACTTCATGCACGACCACTGACGGGCCACATCTGCCCTTTTTGACAGGAGCAGCTGCCCCCGTCAAAAAAGACACAAATAAAACAATATTGTAGTTTAAGTTTTGTATGGAATGTATAGAAAATACACAGTGACTACGTGTAATACATAAAGCATGAATGGATACGTTACCAAGAAAATATTTTAACCACCTCTTGTTTGACTTCACCTTTAGTTCATTTAAAGTGCACATTGCCCAGAGTCTCTTTGCTTTACAAGTCAGTATAAGCAACAGAAAAGACAAACACGGAATATTACATATAAAAGTACACACACACACACAAACACAAGTAATGATGTTAATATGACAAGGTTAAGGTTAGTAATTTTAATATCCAATATGCATCGTTGCTGTTTGTCAGTTTGTCTGTTGAAAGCAACTTTATTTGGCCAATTAAATCAACATGCAGATGGCCAGGGTTAAACAACAAGACAAATAAGAAACAGAGCATATACATGTCAAATATGTACATTGAAAAATAAATAAAGACCAAGTTAAGTAATAAAGGTTGAGGAATAATCAAATAGGAAAATAGACACATATTTCCGTGTTGTTTTGAGTGAATACTGAGAAGTAGGACATCAGGGAGGCATTTCATTTTACAATGCCAAAAGTACTAGAGAACGAGAAACATTAAAGAGGGAAATCAGAACGCTTGGAGAGGAACAAAGCCTGAAAATTAATTTGAGGTCAGGTTAGGTTCAGTAGGTCAAGAGAAAGGGCGGTGTTCACAACATAGTGCGCGGTGGTAATGCAGCTAAACGCTGGTTACCACCCGCCGAAACACCAAAGAAGAAGAACGTTTTGCAGAACCAGAAACGTGTTAATCCGTATGGTACGTGCAGACCAACACTCACATCATACGGCACATCAAACTGGACCTGCAGCTCCCTTTATAGCACTAATTTCACAGAGGAAAAATGCAACAGAAGTATTCACATTTAAAGCACACGTTGGGTGTCTTTTAATTATTTATTTTTTTCATCGCTGAGCTACGCACCAAAACTACCCAGCAACCATCTGGATTATGAGATTATGGTTTCCTGGGACCAGATGCCTCAGACAACAACTGTACCACCAAATGCAACCATTCACAACGCATTATGATGTCCAATTAGTTGGGATCTTCATAGCAAATGTGTTCCTTTAGGATCACTGGGCTTCATTGTGTGAGCCAAATTAATACCAAGCACAATGATCTCCCAATATTAAAGAGCGGTGATCAAGGCAGATAATTAGGTTTAGCGATAATGCATTAATCTATGGGATGAGGCATATTTCAACAGCCCGTGAATTTAGTTTGACATTTTATGTTAGGGCTGTACATCCTAGATGGCTTGTGTCTGTTTAACTGGTTTCTGTCTTGTTTCTTTTATGTGTATGCATCTGCCTTTATGTTTTGTTCCATTGATTTTATAGTTTAGTCTTGTATATCACTAAAATTAACAAATGCAAGCGGCAAGGATTGGGGGAAGACTCAGGTCAGACTACTAAAAAAGAAAGAAAGAAAACAATGGGGACTTCTGTTGCTTCTATTTTTTGTGGTGATCTAAACATACATATAAATATATAAATAAAATGTTAGGGCTGTACATCCTAGATTTGTGTCTGTTGTAGTTTCTGCGTTTTTTCCTTTATGATTTGTTTAATTGGCTTTAGTAATATATATATATATATATATATATACACACACACACACACACATACATACATATTACTTATTTGACTGGAATTCAATGTCAGTTCAAAACACACACACGCACACATATATAAATGTGGATCACAGACTTCCTGTCTGACAGGAAGCAGCACGTGAGGCTGGGGAAACACATCTCAGCCTCTCGGTCCATCAGCACCGGTTCCCCCCAAGGCTGCGTTCTTTCCCCTCTGCTCTTCTCCCTGTACACCAACAGCTGCAGCTCCAGTCACCAGTCCGTCAAGCTCCTGAAGTTTGCGGATGACACCACCCTCATTGGACTCATCTCTGGTGGGGACGAGTCCGCCTACAGGTGGGAGACTGACCACCTGGTGACTTGGTGCAGCCAAAACAACCTGGAGCTCAACGCTCTGAAGACAGTGGAGATGTTTGTGGACTTCATTACATTACATTACATGTCATTTAGCTGACGCTTTTATCCAAAGCGACTTACAATAAGTGCATTCTACGGTTACAAACAAGAATCAGAACAACAAGAATCAAGAAGGTACAATTTCGTCAAAGGTTCGACTACAAAGTGCTATCAGTAAGAGCCATTTCAGTGCTACTATAGTGCTACATCCTTTATTCAAGGTATAGTCGGAAAAGATATGTTTTTAGTTTGCGACGGAAGATGTAGAGACTTTCTGATGTCCTGATGTCAATGGGGAGCTCATTCCACCATCGAGGAGCCAGGACAGAGAACAGTCGAGACTTTGTTGAGTGTTTAGCTCGCAGCGACGGAGCTACAAGGCGATTGGCAGAAGCCGAGCGGAGCGCACGAGATGGGGTGTAAGGTTTTACCATGTCCTGGATGTAGACTGGACCAGATCTGTTCGTAGCACGGTACGCCAGTACCAGTGTTTTGAAGCGGATGCGGGCGGCCACCGGTAACCAGTGTAGGTCGCGGAGGAGCGGAGGGGTGTGTGAGAATTTCGGGAGGTTGAAGACCAGTCGAGCTGCAGCATTCTGGATGAGCTGCAAAGGTCGGATGGCACCAGCAGGTAGACCCGCCAGGAGGGAGTTACAATAGTCTAGACGCGAGATGACCAGAGCCTGGACGAGAACCTGTGCTGCCTTCTGGGTGAGAAGTGGACGTATTCTCCTGATGTTGTGCAGCATGAATCTGCAGGAACGAGTTGTTGCGGTAATGTTGGCAGTCAGGGAGAGTTGACTGTCCAGAGTCACACCGAGGTTCCTGGCAGTCGGGGTCGGGGCCAAGACTGAGTTGTTGAAAGTAATCGTCAGGTCGTGAGTGGGGGAAACTTTCCCTGGAAGGAGAAGTAATTCCGTCTTGTCGGGGTTAATCTTCAAGTGATGTGCGGACATCCATTGTGAGATGTCAGTCAGACAGGCCGAGATTCGTGCTGCTACCTGTGTTTCCGATTTGGGAAACGAGAGGATGAGTTGGGTGTCGTCAGCATAGCTATGATAGGAAAGGCCAAGTATAACTTCAGAAAGATCTCAGCCCCGCACCAGCCCCTCTCACCCTGTGTGACTCCCCCGTCAAAGCTGTGGAGTCCTTCCGCTTCCTGGGCTCCATCATTACCCAGGACCTCAAGTGGGAACTAAACATCAGCTCCATCTCCAAGAAGGCGCAGCAGAGGATGTTCTTCCTGAGGCAGCTGAGGAAATTCAACCTGCCAAAGACAATGATGGTGCACTTCTACACTGCCATCATCGAGTCCATCCTCTGCGCCTCCATCAGCGTCTGGTACGCTGCAGCCACTGCCAAGGACAAGGCCAGGCTGCAGCGCATCATTCGCTCTGCCGAGAGGGTGATTGGCCGCAATCTGCCGTCCCTCCAGGACTTGTTTGCTTCAAGGACCCTGAAGCGGGCGAGGAAGATTGTAGCTGATCCCTCTCACCCTGGACACAAACTGTTGGTGTCCCTCCCCTCTGGCAGGAGGCTGCGGTCCATCAGGACCAAGACCTCACGCCACAAAAACAGTTTCTTCCCGTCTGCAGTCGGGCTCATCAACAGAGCCCGGGTCCCCCACTGACTCTAATGACTCTGTCACCCCCAGACAATTCCCACCGGACACTCCCCTGCACATAGCCTTATACTTGAATACACTTAAAACTTTGGCATTGCACTTGCCACTTTCACACAACACTTACACTCATGCACATTCCATGCACTTTATCTTATTTTTTGGCATTTTTGGTATTTTTGGTATTTTGATATGCTGCTGATTCAATGTAAAAACTCATTCATCCTCATTTATTGCACTGCGTTAACTGTTAAATGTGTATTGTTAAATGTTAAATGTATGCACCTTCCCGCCAGGACAAATTCCTTGTATGTGTAAACATACATGGCAATAAATGGTTCTGATTCTGATTCTGAGCTACCATTGAGTTCCAGTCAAAACAGCGCGACGGATCACGTGACTGGGAGAGGGCTGGGGCACGCGCAGGGTTTTTTCACACTTTTGTAAACAACATGGCGATTCACGACTGGCCCCGCTAGCCAACCGACCAGAGCTCACTGGGCTGTCACACTTCAGCTGCGGTGCGTTACAGACGTTGCGCGTCGGACCGTGCGGAGGTTACGTTTCGTGGGCCGGATTGTTAAGTTTGCACCGAGACAACACAAAGAGGCTGGACCGACGAGCTGTCAGCAAGACCGGGTGACAGTCCAACGGTAACGTTACCGTTGAGTCGTTAGCATTCTTAGCTAGCTCAACAGAAATGACCCTCTTAAGGATGACGAGCTGTCGTTCAGCACAAATGTACTTGCAGATCGAGTAGTTCGATCTTTGGAAGAAGCGGAAGTGCGATGGCTCGAGCCAATCGCTTTGAATTGATGTCTTTAGCGAAGGTTAATGCAGCCTTTATTACCCAACTTGTGTTTTCCGATTTCCTGTCTTGTTCACTGTCATCACTCCTGCGCCCAACGCACTTGTTCACCTGGCTCCCCCCTCCAGTACAGACAGTACATCTAAAACTGTGCTTTAATTTCAAACTGTTCTCCCCCTGCTAGGCCCTCTTCAGTCTATGGGCTCTCAGTCCAGTTCTGGGATGTCTGGTGGAAGGGGCTCTTCCAGTGGCAACCCAGCTGAGCAGCCTGACGCATCGGAACCAAACCAGAGCAGCAGCAGCACCACCAGCAGCAGCAGCAGCAGCAGCACCACCAGCAGCAGCAGCAGCCGGGGCCGCAGGACGGCTGACAGGCAGCAAGGAGGCAGACAGCCCGCATCAGAGGAGGACGTTGACTTAGCTGAAGTGCTGGCTTACCTACTGAGGAGGTGAACTGGGATGGTCTTGTCTTTTAAGATGCCCACAATGATCATAACATATCAAATCACTTTTGTACGTCACTCCTGGGCCCAGTTTGTGTGACTTGTTTGTATCCATGTGAATAATGCCAACAGTCTCAGACATCAAAGATGAACATTTGTAAAGCTACTGTAAGAGGTGTTTGGCAGTTCCCCATCCTTATTCAGTTTGATTTTAATGCTGTTAATTTTTTTTTTTTTAAATATTCCTCTGTCATCTACATTTTAAAGTATTAGTAAATCAAGGTTTCCAGTTCTTCGCCGGGGAGGGCTAGATTTATTTGATCGCATTTCACTATTTCTTATTCACTGGCTGTTGATGTTGTGTGTGCAGGGGCCAGGTCCGTCTGGTCCACGGGAGTGGAGCCACGGGGCTGCAGCTGGTCCAGTCGTACTCAGACTCTGATGAGGACAGCGATGGCGCCTGGGATGGCCGGCTGGGGGACCGCTACAATCCACCAGGTAACCTGCTTCTGACGAGACGATCACTGTCCACAGGCATGAAGGTGGAAGGATAAATTGTATAAACATAAAGTTTCAGTGGCCATACCTACTGGAAGGTTTATAAAACTTTCACTTTGCTGTATTAAGTAACTGTTTTTGGACCTTGTGTGGTCAGCTTTTATGTGGGGGGAAAGACTCATTCATTTCCTGCATTCTGGTGAATTTTGATGCACCAATATATGGTGGAAATGTATATATTTATGCGAATCAGGCGCCAGGTGACAATTCAAAATACGAAAATATAACATCCTGTCAGCCGCTCTTTTTTGTCCTTTGTGTGACAGACTTCCCGGTCAGAATGAAGTTGTTGATACATGCAGTGAGAGGGGTAATGCAGCAGACCAATTATATTCTGTTTTAAATCGTGTTTCATATATTGGGCAATATAAAGTCATTTTTACTTTGAATATCAAATGGGAGTTTCTTTCTTGGTCGTTTTTGGCCACTCCAAGCACCCGTTCCGCAACATTACGAATAAACAGGCATCAAAATCTAAGTATAAAAGTAAAGTCAATTTTAGTAAACGCCGGCTCACTTGAACAATAATTCCACCCTAGATGGTTCAGACACAGCCCAAAGCGTCATTAGAAATCGCCTCGCCTACTACTGACCAAGGTAGCGTGCAGTATACAGTACATACTGCATTCATCAGTAGTGTGCAGTATGAAACAGTTGGGCCATGCTTTAGCCTTCAAATTACTTTTAAATAATATTTTTTTTGCTCATAACCAGTGTTTGTGTAACAGGATTGCACAGGAGGCCCAGATATAAATGGCAGCAGTCAGAGGCAGTTGCTGTTTTTTAATCGATACTTAATAAACTACTTTAATAAACAAAAGAACAGAAAATCCAGTTCCTTTTGAGGGCTCTTTCTCTAAACTAAAATTTAAACTTTGGTAATCTCGCCGGGCCGCTAGCAGACTTACTGGCACCACTATCTTCAGCTTGGCGATCCGAGGGAGCACCCACTCACAACATGTTTCTCCTCGAACACCTTCCCTACTTGGCCTTTTGTTCCTCTCCTTGACAAGGAGGTGAGATCAGGTGTGTCTCCTGCCTCACCTGATCTCACTCTCCTGGATGAGTGGGTGGAGCCTTCTGGCTGGAAGGTAATGGCCCAGTCCCAATCTCCACCCTCACAGACTCCCAGACTTTGAGGCGCGCTCCTGCAAAGTCCGTGAGGGTTTAGTTCTGTCCCACTCTCACACTGTCGAGTGCTTGAGGGCTCTCTGGCAAGCATTTTGAGCCCTTTATGAACCCTTTCCGTAAGTCAGCGTTAGATGCCGACTTTGCCTGAGGGAATTACCCACAATTCATGGCAATGTGACGTCATACACGCAGTTACCAATGGAAGGCGTAAAAAAAAAAAGGTAAACAAAGAGGCATGTGGGTGATCAGCCCGATGACTAACATTTACACAACAACATTAAGATTAAAGATGGAACATAAAAACACACGAAATCAGAAGAATGCAAGCTGAAATTATATATAATACTTTTTTTACATATTCATCAAACATTTCATTTTTGTTATTGAAGCTGTTTTGACAAAAACGAGTAAATATATTATTTGAAATGACTTCTCATCACGTGAGGAAAGCGACTGAAAATGTTTAAATCAGGGAAGTATAAAATAAATACCCACAATTGTACATCATATTTTCTTATGTAGTCAAGCCCTCACAGCCTCTCACACTCAACCAGTTACCAGCTGACGTCAGAGAGTCCCTGAGGGTTCAGGGTTTGAGGGCGTAGGGTGGACATTGGGATCGGGCCGTACATACACCAGCAACTACCCTTCCCCCCTCAGCCCCTTATAGTTTGTTTTATAAGATAGTGCATGGTTTAGCTCCCCCAACCCTGAAACAATGTATTCTAACAGCTTATAATGAAACCAAACATCAACACGGTTAGACTGTAAATACAAAACTGCTTTTTTTTATATTTCCCCTCAGTGCGCCTCAGTAGCCTGTGTCTGTGTGTGCGTGACTGGCGAGCAAGTTACTTGTTGAGCTCCAAAAAAGCAGGAAAGTTGGGTTTGAAAAATCTCATGTGACAGACGAGCACGCTCTGCTTAATTGGATTCAAGGCACCTTACATTAATGGGACGAGCAACTCGCTATGAAAATAATCAGTGAATGTTTTAATATCCAGCCGACAGGCGTCGCTTATCCAAAACCCTGGTCATGTGTCAATGTCTCCAAATTAAAGATGCAAATCGTGGTTAAGTAATGCTGTTTTCCATTATTAAGTAAATAATATATTTGTGCTGGAGCAATTAAAGTAAGTAATGTAAACTGAGACGCTAAGTAAGCATTTAAAAAAGATCAAATCATCTTTTAAAGTTTTTAAAGCTCAATTAAGAATTCATACTTTGACTTTGCTAGTTGGTCGTGAGTCCCATGTTTCTGCAATTCTTTGTCAATTTCTCCAAAATGTTTCCCTAAAATGGTCATTCAGGTTCAATTACAAAGTTTCAGAAGTTTGATGTCGTGTGGTAATTAATACCAAGACTGGTTTTGTTTTGTGTTTTCTTCCCAGTGGACACCCAACCTGACACACATGAAGTGGACCAAAGTGAGATCCGAACCCAGATCCTACTGGCCACCGGCGCCTTGGCCGTGAAGGGCCGCCACAGTTTCACCCACATGCTCACAGAGGTCTCAGAGATACCAACTACACATTCAGAGGACATTTTTAGTCACGTGTTTTGGTCAGCTGGTTTAATTCCAAATAAATGCTGACCAGTTTGATGTTTTTTGCTTTTTAGAGGAGGCAAGGCAGATGTAGAGGCTCCAGTTTTTCTCATGGAGAGTGCAGTCGTATCCGCACACAGTAAGTGTGGATTCAATTATATTATATTTCCAAAACTGTTGACCAAATGACCAGAATGTGACACAGAGAAAAAATAAGAATGAGTTGGTTAAGAAAAGTGGCACATTGAATAAACAAAAACAACAGTCTGGATGAAGCATGGACTCTTGATGTACTCCATGTGACTGATTGCAATATATTTCTTGTGTGAAAATGTACAATAGACTAGACGGCATGCTTCCAAGAGGACTCATCCTGTTGTCTGTCAAATGATATTGACCCTTTTTTTCCCGCAGTTTTCTGCCAAACTATGTATCCCACAAGGATACGTACCAGCAGAAAGCCTTCTGTGGACTGTACAGCGAGGATGGCGGCATGTTCCTCTCTGCCTGCCAAGGTAAATAACCCGAGATCCAACATGAGAACCCAGAGGAACTGAACCAGATCTGATAGTGATTCCTAGTGTTTGATTAAAACTGTGTAAACTACCAAATCGGCATGGCCATTCGTGGAGTGTTGCATACAGAATGTGGTCATTGACACACACAAGTATCACTGATTTACATATTTTGTATTCCTTTTTTTATAATTTGTTGACGCAACAACAACCGCCATACGTCAGATTTGTTTGAAACAAAACTGAAGGATTATTAGAAAATACAAAATCTTGTTCCACCGTGTCACATTTGTTCGTTCTGTTTCGTAAGCAAACGATGAATGCAAAGGTCGACAGGTCTCACTCAGATGCGTCACGTGATAACAGCCACTCAGTGTTTGATTACAATACGTTTTGTTCTCCCGACGCTCGCTGCAGACCAGAACATCCGCCTGTACGACACCACCAGGGGGCGCTTTCACTTACGGCAGACTGTGAAGGCTCGCGACGTGGGCTGGAGTGTTCTGGACGTCTGCTTCACCCCCGACGGGCAAAATGTGCTCTACTCCAGCTGGTCCGACTACAGTAAGGCTCACCGACCTGTGACACACAATGATGCTAGTCAGTGGAGTGTTTTTTTTTATTTTTGGGAACCTTCCATGTTATCCTTATTCCCATTTTTACTGTTGCCGCAGTGGCATCAAGAGAAATCCGACTTGTCCCTGTGACTTTCCTTTAGCATTGGCATCCCAGTTACAAGGTGCACCGTAAACGTTGTTCTACTTGTAGAATAAAAGATTCATGGTGTGTTTTTTTTAATAAACGTCCGACCAAGGATCTTTTTGAAAATTCCCCCCTACAAATTGAGTAAGTCATTGTCCTAAATACTAATGCGTAGCTCCTTTATGCTGTTTTATTCACATGATATCTGTCTCTGTGCATCTTCCCTGCAGTTCATTTGTGCAGTATAGACGGAGACAGTGAAAACCACACCGCCCTGGACCTCAAGTTAGTGTTTCCCTCATAGTAACTTATAACATTACAGAGCAGGTAATCTATCATTTCCTACCAGCCGGCCCTCCTCTCCCTTCATTACCACCTGGATGAATGATGCTGTCAGAACTTGTCACCTCAGCATCCATCGTGTGTGTGTGTGTGTGTGTGTGTGTTTTAACTGGAGAGATCATTATTTCAAGCAAAGCACCACCATTCAACTCACAGCACCCCCCAACAATAGCATTGTTTAAGAGATGATGTCAAGCTTTATGGTGTGGCATGGCATACAGTAGACGGTGTAGTTGTGATTCAATAATGGTGCTACTGCTGCAGTGACAACCTGCTCGTGTGTGTGTGCTGTTGTGCTTTGTAGTCCAGATGAGAGGAGGTTCTGTGTGTTCTCACTGGCTGCATCCACAGATGGCAACGAGATCCTGGGAGGGTGAGTGCAATTTGCTTTTATGTTTCTAGGCGGTGATTGACAGAGTTGAAACCTGGTCTGAAGTCTCTATCAGAAATGTTAATTCAGTCGCCCTTCTTTTTTTACCCCCTAGGTTGTGAATACTTGAATTATTTAGAGAAAAACACCTTTATTTAATATAAAGCACCACTCGTATTCAGCCGCTTGGTTAGAATGTTTTCACGCTCACTCTTCCTCTCTCCTTTCAGAGCGAATGACGGCTGCCTTTACGTTTTTGATCTCGAGCAGAATAAACGAACGTTGAAGGTAAGTTTGTCTTGAGTGCGTTTGCCGTTTGTGTTTTTTTTTGTGTGGCGGCCCCCTCGGCCTGTTTGTGCCTCGTCCTGTGATCAAGGTGAGTCAGACCTGAAAGTTTCCCACTGCCCCGTAATGTAGCAGCAGAGTCCAGCTCCACCCTGCTGTTGGACCACCTCCCCCTTCTTCCCACAACCCCCCTCTGCGTAGAAGTCAAGGCCTGGCCTCAGCCATCTGCTTCAGCACTGTATATGCTCATTCTCTTATGCTTAATCTCTGAATTTTGTAATTTTGCCCGATTTTGCTAAATTTTCCCCAAAAGGAAAGTTGGTCTATATTTCTCTTTGTGGTAACAAATCCCATGAAAAGACTGAAGCCAACAATAAACTGATCCTATCTACATGAATTATCTGATATATATCTTTCTCCCGTGCTTTAGAGCTCCATTTCTAAACTTCTAAAAACACATCCATGAACCACACAGGGGGACTTGGTGACATGCTCCTATTATAACAATAGACGCTGTAGTTTATTGTGACACCTTACTGCTGCGGCTGTTTGCCACTAGATCACCAAATTAGTGGCCGAAATATAGTCCTCACCAAATGCTCTATATTAAAAGGGTTCTCTGAGCAGCATGCAGCTGAATCAGTCCTGGGACAGACGACTTGTTTGTCGTGCTCATCTGTTGCAGAGAACTGTAGTAATCATTACATTATTTTGAGTCTCACTTTCCTTCAGTCTTTCAATTTTTCCTATTTCCTTTTTGATTTAATTGCAGACATATTTGTCTGCAATTAAATCAAAAACGGAAATATACTGGATCAGTTGTGGAAGTTGTGTCTGTCACGACTTTGACGTTCACACAGACTAAGGCCCTCTCACACGAGCATGTATGCTACACACCATCTCTCACAAAGGAAATTGCACGCGCTCACACACGAACGGCGACTCTCTCTTTTCAGATTGATGCCCACGAGGACGACGTGAATGCGGTGGCGTTTGCCGACAGCTCGTCCCAGCTGCTCTTCTCTGGCAGCGACGACGCGCTGTGCAAGGTGTGGGACAGACGGACGCTGCGGGAGGACAGACCGCAGCCTGTCGGACAGCTGGCCGGCCACCGAGACGGCATCACCTTCATCCACAGCAAGGTGGGCGGGGCAGAGAGAGGAACGCTGCTGGTATTTTATCAATCTGTCAATGACAAGTTCCCCAGAAGCCTCATGGGTAGTGATCGGTTGGAAGTTGATTAATGAAATGCTAATATTAGCCCAGTGTAATGTGTCTTTAGTCCGGTGTACTAGTCTAACCCTGAGGTTTTTTTTCTTTCCCTCACCTGTGTCATGGCTGTGCCAGGGGGACGCACGCTATCTGATCAGCAACTCAAAGGACCAGTCTATCAAGCTCTGGGACGTCAGGAAGTTCTCTCCCAAAGAGGGCTTGGCAGCTTCCCGCCTGGCTGTCACCCAACAAAACTGGGATTACCGCTGGCAGCAGGTTCCCCAGAGAGGTGAGGGGTTAAGGGAAAAGATTGGGAGGAGGCGAGATGCAGCCACTGGTGGAGAGGAGGAGGAAAGTTAGAGGACAAGAGGAGAGGTCTCGTCAAAGAGGAGGGAAGGCGTACAGGATGGGTGGCGGGTAGTAGCGTGCCCATTTTTTTCACCAGTTTCTACGACGTTTAGGATTTAAATTAACTCTAAATCGCTTTAGTAAACTGCACCAAACTAATGTGAGGCCAATTATGAGTTCTGAAAGGGATTCAGGGGGTTTTCTGAAACCGGTGCGTGTCCCTTTCAGCCCTGAAGAGACACAAGCTGACAGGCGACACCTCGGTGATGACCTACCGCGGCCACGGCGTTCTGCACACCCTCATCCGCAGCCGCTTCTCTCCAGAGTTCAGCACTGGACAGCGGTTCATCTACTCCGGCTGCTCCACCGGCAAAATCATCAGTGAGTCTCAGCGCGTCTGCGACGTAGACGGGACCGATTCAAGGGACATGTTATACAGTACATTACTACCAGTCACTAAATATTTCTTAATTGTTTGTGTGTCCGTCCAGTTTATGACGTCCTGACGGGCGCCGTGGTCTCCAGACTGTCGGGCCATGACGCGTGTGTGAGGGATGTCAGCTGGCACCCGTACGAGGACAACATCGTCAGCAGCTCCGTGAGTGCTGTTCATGCAAACTGTTCAACTGGAGTCGACGTGTAAAAGCGTGTGATCATAAATATTACATGTAAATGTAAAAAAGCTAAAGTAAAATGGGGATTAAACCAGATTGTTTTCTCCAGCAGTGGAGTATTCACTTGATATGTCTTCTGTTAATAACAGAGACTCAAAGGGATCACTTACAGAAACACATGGGCATTTTTTTATATCTGGTTTCTAATGAATATTACACATAGCTGGGAGAAAAAAAACTAACAATAAAGCTGGAATTCTAAGGTTTCCTAATGTCGTTGCCGTTACAGCGGCGAGAAATAAGTTGTTGTCGAAACTGCAACCAAAGTTGGCAGATTGTACTGAGATGCTCTTGTGACATCGCCTCCGTGACTATTTTTAGTAAATTCACATTTATAAAAGTTCATCCACTGCTTAAAAAATAGGAGAAGGCTTTTTCAGTCGCAAGGTTTGCGAGGTTCAACCCTGTATTAATGTGAAACTCTTTTTTTTTTTTTAAGAATCCGTTACAGATTTCAGCTTTAAGTAATACAGAAATAAATTACTATTTTAAGTAAATATGGGAAAGTAAAACATCCAGGCTTGATCGCTCTGCCCCTCTTCCTGTTCCTCCACAGTGGGACGGAGCGGTGCGAATGTGGGAGCACAGACAGACCCATCCGCTAGAGGAGGAGAGAGAGCGGGACAGAAAGTGACAACGGGAGGAAGACCTTTGGACAGCCAGAGACGAGGAGAGACAAAGGAAAAGGTGTCTGAGGAAGTGACATCACCACACAAGGGGCGAGGCTGGCCCGAACACAGGACGTCTATACGCTCAGAAGGACTGGGAGAGACTGAAATATTTTTTTAATTCAATGCTGGATATTAATGATTACAGTTATAGCGTGGTTGTGAAGTGTTCATTTGGAAGGCATTATAGCCTTAACGTTGTCAAGAGCAGATTAGGGCATAGTGGGACGGCCTACTTCTGGGTTTAGTTTTTTTTTTGCCTCACTATTTCTGAAAAATAAAAATCAGCGCCAGGCCAAAGCTTTTGAATTTGGCCTGAAACACTTCACGATAATGTGCTGAAGCTGGAAATGCTCAGCACTGCACTTTCTTATTAATGATCTCTTCAAATTTTATGATAAGTTAGTTTTATGACGGTCAATGTTGGATATTGCAGCGAGGGACTGGCGATGATAATTCTGTATAAATGTATAGTATTTTAATGGTATGTGCATTCAGGGACTGTATTTAGATAGTTGTCAGTGTTGATTTGGACTCTTGACCTTGCTGGTGTGAACATCCTGAGCTCGGGCCGTTTTTGAGGGGCCGTCGTCTCGTTCAAGGTCCACATTTAAAGACTGATTATTTTATAACAATCCAGTACATTATATACCAGTTGCCTGAGTCACGACTCATGTCAGTGTCCGGAGTTCGCCATCGCTCCACGTCTTGGTCAGCCGTTCAAGGGAAACGTCCCGTGTTGCTGCTTCCTGTGTTGGAAACTTGCAGCGTACCAAGATGACCAAGACACCCGAACGCTCACTGAGCGTCACAACGATTCTGTGTTTTAACGTCTCTAGGTCACCTCAAGTCTGCTGTCTCAGTCTGGGGTCTTCTTATGGATGCTGGGTCAGCACTCAGCTCTGTAAACACAAGCCTGAAAGGAGAGAAAAAAGAAGAAGAGAGTGATTGCTTGGCTACCACTACAAACCTGCGATCATCTTAAAAGATTTAAGTGTGTGTGATAACGTGTTGAGGCCGAGACTCGGAGAAGGGACTGTGGATCAAATCTTACACACTGATCTGTTTATGCAATTTTCAGGTGTTTAAATCAAAGCCCATGTTTCACTCTCAGACCGTTGTTTTACAGTAACAATAAAAACCTTTCGATGTGTCGCCACAACCCAAAGGCTTTACGCTGAGTATGTGCAGCTGAACTAAACGGAGATAAGTGTTCATTTGCACTGATATGTAATTCCGTCACACTGAACAAACATCACATTCATTTTCTTTTGCCAGCAGCACGTAACGGACAACTGACAATTAATAGCCCCAGGAACCAAAGCAGAGGCTTCAAGGTCGTTGTAGCGACAGCAGTGCAGTTAAGTGGTCTAAAATTAGACGGGTTCTTTTGCCGTGCATGGTTTCATTTACACGTACTGTTCCTGCTTAATACAATACTTAACGCGCTGACACCGGGGGGTAATAATGTATCATGTCAGCTGCAGTTTCCCTGAAAGGAAAAGGTCTTATGATCAATTATCAGGATGAGGAGGACACAACTGAGGGAAAATGAGCTGAGTTCAGCATTTGAATAGCTGGAAGCCAAATGGAAAGATACAGAAGATGTCAGAGCTCCTCCCCCTTAAATGCAATTATGTTGTGTGTGTTTTAAAGCACTCAGAATAGCCTAACGCTGTTAAAACTGCGTCACGTAAAGAAAACAAATACTGTTTCACATGTGGACTCCAGCAGTACATCCATGGTATGGATATGGAGTGAATGTATAGTAGTGGCACTGGATGTCTGTGAAAACAGCTCCAGTGTGTTTTATTGAGCTTAAAGCCCACAGAAAGACTAAATTAACTCCATGTTGGCTCTGTGAGTCGAAGGGGTTTTTAGAGGCTCTGGCTTTGGGGACTGGGCCTGGAAGTATAGAGGACTGCAAGTGCTGTGAGAGATGCAGCTGTTCATAGCACCAAATGCAGACTGCCAACAGTTTATAACTTAAATTAGTTTTGGCTCCAGCAGCTGATTCTAAGAATGGAGAGGCTCAAGGAAAACCAAAGAAGGAGCCAAACGAGCCATTTTATGTCAGAATGATTCCTTAAAAAAAAAAAGACCAGACTTTTTTTAATGTCATGAATGCAAATGTAATTGCAAAACGCCTGTAAGTCTGATTGTGAAGTAGTTGTTACAAGCCATCGTGCAAAATCTGTTTTAATTTGAAATGTACGCCTGCACCAGCTTTATGGATCAAATTCCCAAAGCATTGGATAATTGTTTTGAGAATAACTGGGAGCAGCCAGAACCATGTCCACCACTCTGAGTCTGAGTGTGTTGGGGGAGGGCGTCTGGGGGTAAAGGGGAGAGGGCTTGTATTTTTATAAACCATGTGTCCTCCTGCACGCCTGACAGTGATAAAGTGGGAAGGCTCACACAATGCCTTTCAGAGACAAGAGAAAGTGAGGCAGACTCCAACCGCACGGCTCTAATTGGAGAAAAAGAAGAAGAGAACGCCCAAAACTACAACAGATGTCACAGAAAGCAGATGAACATGGATGCACACACCGAAAAATCCTCAAATGGCCTCTCACCAGAGATCAACTTGGAGAAGTTACACCAGGTGGCTTCAGAGGTGGTTCTGCTGGGGAACTTCCTCCTCAGGCTCCTGGGTGCTGCTGTGGTGTTTGTAACAGACGCTCTGGCCCGGCTTTTAGGAAGCAGCCCGCTCAGACGGCACTTCCACCTGATGCTGTCTGCTCTGGTGGTGTTCGGTCCTCTGCTGAGCCTCTGGGTGTCAGAGTACAGCATCTTCGCCAACAGCAACCACTACCTGTACAGGTACTGCCTGTTGTGTTTCTACTTTTAAATGGAATATTTATTATATGTGGTATATTCATAACTGTTGTGGCTACATGACTAAAGTGGACGTATTATTTTCAGTCCCTAATATGACTCTGAACATGGTCTATGCTATAGGACATAACATAAATCAAGTCGTTGCCTACTTTTGTAGAATATAAACTGATAATCATGACTTTATTAGGAAAAGAAGAATTACTTTCACAGTTTTATTCACAAAAATAAATTCAATGTAAACCATCCGTAGAAATAATGCGTTAATGCTACCGACAGTAAGAGCACACGTGAAGCTTCATCTTAATGTGCATGCTCTGCCAACCATATCATTAAAGCAAGATTGTGTAACCTTTTGAAATAATATTAAACACTGTCTTGATAATGGACAGTTGAATCATGAGTAATAAAAATGCACTCTTGCTTCAGTCGGCTCAGGCGTTTGTCTGTCACAGCCCTATTTGGTCTAGTGTCACCAGTAGCTTCACGGCTAACGCTACAGTTGTAAGTTATTACAGCTTGATACGTGAACTGATGCTTTTTATGTGAGCTTTATTTAGTGCACTTTGGTTACCCTCAACTGGAACAGATCCATTGCCGTTTAGTTTTTTACTACATTATTGTGTTCTGATGATTTGTATCGTGGCCTTTCATGCAACACTTCTCTCCTGCAGGAAGTTCTTGAAGTCCGCCTGGGGTTGGACCTGCGTCTTCACAGGTTCCTTCGCCATTCTACTCTCCATCTCAGCCCGCCACTCCCCTTCCCTCCTCCTCCGCCACCTCTCTCGGATGGGGGTTGTTGGGCTGCTGTGGTGGGGCTGTCGGCATCTCCTGACTCTGCTGGAGGATGCAGCAGGAACCTGTTATGAACCTCTGACCAACACCCAGGATACCACCTCCTCCATCCGGCCCCTGCTGCTGCTGCATGAGGACCGGACCAAGGCCTCCTGCCTCAAAGCCAACATGGTGTGGAGGGGTTACGAGGTGTCCCAGGACGTCCTCATCGTCTGCCTGTGTTGCCTGCTGCTTGTGGAGGAAATGTCCGTCTTTGGTCTTCATCTGGCTCAAAGCAAGGCTCTGCAGAGGTCGCCCGGCACCCCTTTACGGTTCATCTTCCTCCTGTGTGTAGTTCTACTCGCTGTTTGGATATTCCTGCTGATGTGTTTGCTTGCACACTTCCCCAAGTTTCCCTCCCAGCATCTGGGAGGAGCTCTGGGCTACCTGGTGTGGAGAGGCCTCTATCAAGGGTGGCTCAGGCTCAAACCGAGCTGGGCCCATCCTGTTTTGCCAGGGGAGGGACCTTTTACCACCACGGACATCAACAAAGGGTAGTGTGAAACCCTCAGCAGATTATGTTTTGGGGATGCGGTTGTGACCTTGAAAGCTCCTCTCAAGTTATGGAGTCAAAACAGCTTCTGATTAGGGGAAGTGAAGAGTGTATCACCTGTAAAAACCTTGACAACAATACATACGTCTGGCATCGGATGAATATAATGAATACGTTCATATTCGTTAAAAAAGAAAAAGCAGTCAGGAGTGTCGGAGTGATGTTGCTTTATTGTGTAATTTCAACCAAAATAAATCCAGACATGTCAGAGCGGGTGTTTTGTTACTTGAGTGTCATACTACGATTGCTGCACACTGTGAGGCTGCGAGCATGCTGGTCTCAGTAGATGAGAGCCTTGCCGTCTCCTTTGGGCTTCTTGATCTTGTCATAGTTCTTGGTAATGACGTCAAACAGCACAGCCTGCAGAAAGAGAGAAAGAGAGAGCGAGAAAGATTTAAGGAAGATCGACAGCATGTGAGAGAGACATAAAGGTCAGAGGCAGTAATAAGAGAAAGAGAGAGAGAGAGAGAGAGAGAGAGAGATCCAGAGCCGTTATTGTGTGGAACGGCTCCTTTCATCATCACCTGTACTGCCTCGTTCATTAACAGCATCAAACACAGGAACACAATAGCCAGAGGAAGGAGACAACAGTGATTAATGGAGAGGAGATGGCACGCTAATCAATTTAACACAAGCACAGCAATTAGTTTAATTACCCTCCTATTAAGAAGGAATGGATTCCATTTCGGCACCGTTCCCGCTGTCGGGACACGACTGGAATATTTTAGAGATGTGTGGATAGTTGTATTCAAAGTACAGTGCATGATGGCAACAGATGGCCAATTAGGTTTGGTACATGTGATTTACAACATCCAGGTGACGTGTACGCAGACAGCAAAGCCCTCAAATTGTCATCATCCGTTGTGTGTTGACAGTTTTTACACGATCTGATTTGTAACCATTTTCCAGATATTTTTACACAAACATGTGAAATACAAAAAGGTGTCTTACGTATGTGTTGCAGATGTCCAAGATCACGAGGCGGAGCTCACAGTACTGATACTGGTCCAGCTCATGAACCAGCTGTCTGTAGTCTCCCTGCAGCCGGAAGCACACAGAGCACACAGTTCACATGCAGAAGTCTGCCGTACTTCTGGGTACACACATCCAGCGTGTACCCAATTTACGCAGAGCAGGACACCTCCATGATGACTCATTGCTTTACACACAAACAGAGCATACAGGGTAATGGGCATTTAACAGCACGAGATACTGACCACATGGGGTTGTTTGGAGGCTTTGGCCACAGCGTCCCCTCTCTCATTGTAATATCTACCAGACAGAAGGGAAGAGAAGTCATTTATAAACAGTCGTGACAGGATGTATTCCAGTCTGATCATCTTTAATATCAGCGAGTGTCCAATTTTGATTAAAGCCAGATTGCTGAACAGCAGACAATGTGAGGGCTGAATACTTAGTAGTTATTAAGTTATTGTATTATAATGCATACAATTATATGTCGGTAAACTAACTGAGTAATGTTTGCTATACGGTAATATTTACCTGAAGTTTGCTAACATGAACTACCATTAGCCACCAGACGCTACAGCAACTGAATTGCAACAGAGGGCTTTATTGTAAGTGGAAGATTTTTTATTTCTTTTCTCAAAGGTAACATGATTTGGCTTCAAAATGAAGGCGTTCTTGCATAGAACACTGACGTATAAACTCATAGCACAGAGTTTCCTGAAAGGAGATGTAAAGTTTTAAAATAAGGTCCTATAGCCCTTATAATAAAAAGGTGTGTTCGGTTATTATGACTACTTGTCTCTTATCTCTTTTCAGAACTGTGTATGTGTGTAGAGTCCATGATTGGCAAACAGCTGTCTGACACTTGTGTTTCGTTACACTGAACTGTGCTCAACAACTAACACACATTTTATTTATATATATATATATATATATGGCTCCTGGAGTTTGTTGATCTCAGCACATTACTGACATGACTTTGCCCAAATGCAAAGTGAACAGAGCAACAACCAGCCAACCAACAACAGCTGTGTGTGCGTAACACAGCTGTAATGCGTAATCATGTTTACCTTTCAAATAAACTAAATCTACCACAAGTTGTGGGCTCTTACTTTGAAATCTGCGTTTGAAACCCCTCGATCTTGGTGCGTGTGGTGGTCAGCAGCTCGAACACTTTCTCCTGTTGGACAAACAAAAGATATTAAACCTAAGTGGATGCACGTCACACAAGACATAAACAACATGTATTCTACTGCCGGCTACCCACCTGGATCGCCACTCCAAAGTTGTTGCCGTCTTCAATTTTAGGGATTTGGAGTTGCACCCACATTGACACCTGCCGAGGAAATCTAAATGTATTAATATCTAGTGCGATATGCGAGTTTGTCATAGTGTTCACTGTTATTCCTGGAATTAACGCCCCATTTGAAAACATTACAACTGTGTTACAGAGCAGCAGGACGCTAATAGACGGACTGACCATGTTGAGCTTCTCCTTCAGTGTCTGGATCTGAGGCATCACCTCCTGCAGCAGACGCTCCACTCGCTCGTTGGTGCAGATGGGCCCACAAGGAGGTCCTGGAGGACCAAAAAGGTTAAATATAAAAAACGTCAATAAAACATGCGTAAACGGTCAGAAAACTGCGATCAAAGAGGAATAATACAAAAGAAAACAGAGATATTCTTGTTTAATAGCAACTGTGTTGTAGAGTTTGACAACCACTGCAGCGTGTTCATTTATCACTCGTCATCATCGTCCCCACCTGAATCTTCATCCTCTTTATCGCCGTCCTTGTCTTTCTTTCCCTCCTTCGCCTCCTTCTGCAACATGAGAGCAGAAGGCAGCAGGTCAGAGAGCTTTCGCTGCCTATTAATCTCCCAGACAGCTCTCCCACATGCTTTTTTTTCTCCTTTCTGTGGCTAAATGAAGATGTCAAATGCTGGATTTTTCTTTGTATAAGAAATGTAACCTAGTTCCAGCAGTTCCTGCTCCTTGCACGCCGCTTTGGAACGCACTCCGACAGCCTCAAGTGTTTCCCCATAGCTACAGTGGTCTTTATATATAATATTCTTTCAACCACCTTTTTCCTCCACATACAACTGCTAAAATATATAGATCAGTATACACATTTGGGATACTGTAAAGGGTGAAAGAGTGACTGATGCTTGAGTGAGTTTTCTGCCAATGATGGCTTTGTGCTGCACAGAGCACCTGCGGGACACTTCTATCCCTTAAAAGCAAAATTATTTTCAGTACAAAAAAAATAAAATTATCTGAATATGATTTAAAGCCAAATAAAAACACACAAGTCAGGTTACATTTTATTATTTTTACTCACCCAACATAAAGGACCCACTCACTGCCAATTTGCAAAGCAGTCCTTCGCAATTACACAGCGGTTGGTAGCCGTGGTAACAGATGACTCAGTTTCAGTGTTGCGCCGTGATCTTATGTGAAGCGCTTTATGTAAACCCTTGACTGAGGATCCCAGTTGAGAGGCTTCATGCAGAAATTCAACAGTTAAGAAGATAAAATACTTGCCTCAGACTCCTTACTGTGAAGCCAATGCCATTTCTATAATATGGCACCTCTTAAAACCTCTGATGTGTTTACCGCTTAACAAATTGCTGTATTTGGACTTCTTCCAACCAGCATGCTCCCTCCATTAAAGTTGGATTTGAGTTGTGTTGTTCCACACCATACAGCCTCAGACCTAGTCAGCGTGGGACATACCTCCTCCTTCTTCTTGCGCTTGGCCTCCTCTTTGGCCTCCTCTTTGGCTGGGTCAGGCATGGGGATGTCCAGCGGTGCCTTCAGGGACGCCAGGTTATCACACTTGAAAGATGTCTGTCGGGTAAAACAGAAAGAGAAACATGTCCTGTTGTTTCTGACCACTTTGTAAAACACTTGTATTGTGAAAGAAAACAACAGGAGGTCTCCAGTATGGCGAATAGTCACAGATTGATACCTTCAGCAGCAACTGCAGCTCTTCAATCTTCTGAGGGAAAAATTTGGATACCAAGTCTTCCGCCTGTTGTGTTAAATCAATAAAAAATAACAACAATCATGTAACACTGTTGATGTTAATGCGAGGAAGATAAATGCATGGCACGGTTGGGAGAGATTTGTGAATATTGGATAAATTACCTCCTTGGTAAGCTTTTGGCAGAAGTCATCCACCTGCAATGAAGAGAGCACATGATTCAGTTCCTCTGGAGGCATTTAGGGGAACAGCTGCTCGCGCATGTTAACGACCTGATTACCGAGCTCACCTGCTCGCATCGGGTCCGTCTACTTATCAAAACAAACTCGTGTCTGACTCGTCTCACCTGTCGGCGTCCCCGACACGCCACGCGACCGCTTGAAGGGAAAGTGGATCGTTACCGACATTTTAAACCCTGCTTGCAGACGCAAGCGCTCACCTGTTTATTCGAGTCCAGACGGATTTCCAGAGAGGCCATGTCGTCTCTGTTGACGGGAAGCTACTTCGTTAAGTTTGTTGAAGCGTTTAAACGAAATAAAGAAAAACAAGCTCTCTATTCGTGTAATTCAATGCCGGGAACGAGACACGGTACGATACTCGCAGTTACTCAGCATAAAAAGCGAAAATGAAAGTATTGTTAGGACAGTTCCGTACTTTCCCCCCACATCAATATCGAATGGCCCCGTTGCATTGTGGGACCTGTAGTTTTTTAGGAAGCTTTGTCTACTCCCATAATAGATAGCTAAATTAAAAATGGTCTCTTTTTTAAATTAATAACACATTTGAGTTAATATATAAGTAGATATATAACTATATGTAAATAATATATTTATATATATTTACCTATTTGCATTATTATTATTATTATTATTATTATTATCTGTATTCACTTTATGTTGGACCGGAAAGGAACGTATTTTCAAATCTTCTGCATGTTTGCACATGTGAAAGAATTGACATTAAAGCCTACTCTGACTTTGATAACTATGTATAATATATATATATGATGTAAATATATTATGTGTTTTGTATATAATATATATAGTTTAATAAATTATGGAAAATGTTTAATGAATAATGAATGCATGCTTAAACATCTTTGCTCGAGTAGTGTGCCCAAACACCTGTTTTCCATCATCATATTAAAGCAATTTTCCATGTGCTATTGCTTACTCTATATTACAATGTTTTTTTATTAACATTTTGTCACATTTTGTTATCTTCTTTCTTTTTTTCTGTTCTGACTGTGTCCACTGGGTGGTGCTCCTGTTCCAAGTGGAGTAAATCACAGTGGTGCTCTGTGGCAAACTACAGAAAATAAAAAAAGATAATTAACAGCATCAGTGTAAATCTGTGAGGTAACGTCAAAGATTTAACTCATATGCTGATATAAATGTGTATATGAACCATTAGCCTCAATGACACAAAGATTCTCCTGTAAAATATATTGACAAATCTTCAACTGTAAATTGGTAGCTTTTCTTTGTTGAAGTATTAAATATGGAGGGAATTCAAAAATATACACAACATAGACAAATGTCCATGATCTTTGCAATCAAACAATCCCAATAGCAGGAGAGCACCACTTTATCTCTGTATTGATCAGTATAAACCTGAGGCCAAAGTGTGTCTGCTAATGCGATCAGTCATTCAGAGATCTGCTGTTGTGCATCTGCTCTTTCATCAGGGAGCTGTGTGGACAGAGCGCGGGGGGGTGACCCAGTCAGGTTAAAGCCGAAAACAAATACAGGATCCTGAGTGGACAGAAAGGACGTCATGAGCCTCCCATTGTAAACACAAACAGTAACAAAGTCATCTACATGCCATCGTTATGCCCACATACTCTGTGTTATACCAGATTCAGACTGTAGGTAAACCTCTCATGTCTAATCACATCAGGAGATGAAAAGGCCCCTCACAGATTGAGTCACTCGGACAATACTTAATGCTGATAAATAAATAAATAAATATATATATAGACCTCTGCTACATCTTGGCAATATCTGGCTGAACATCTGTGTGTAGTACCACAGCGAGACAAAACAATACATCACTAATCAGGCGTATAGGAGTTGGATCCAAAGAGCAAAGGGTGAACTTGTTTGCAGTGCCCGCGCCATTAGTTATTGATTCTTTGATTTGATTGGGTAAGCGATTAAAACTTAGCACAGTGTGTTATTCTGCGTTCAGAGAGGCTGTTGAGAAATACTGAGGACAAAGGTTGTGTATCTGAGCAAAAGTGGGCAGGAAGAGAAGGGAGGAGGTAGACGGGCTTGTACATATTTTGTATTACTGTATATGTATTTTGTGCATATTTTTCATTCAGCTTGGGTCAAAATCTATTGTAAGATGCTCATACTGCTAAATTAAGTATGTATGTCAAGTTTCTGTGCTGCAATTTCATCTTTCTGAAACACAGCAAGAAACTTAATTCATATTCCTCATTAATCTAGATGGTTGCAGCAAGGACTCACATCACTCTGCTTAATAATTGCAAATAAAGCTGAGGTGACCTTTGAAAGCTG
Source organism: Cottus gobio (assembly GCA_023566465.1). NCBI lineage: Eukaryota > Metazoa > Chordata > Actinopteri > Perciformes > Cottidae > Cottus > Cottus gobio. Next base: position 13,288,788 of record CM042234.1, on the reverse strand, counting down.
ATGTTAAAAAGAAATATTCTGCTACATTGGGAAAAGAAATAAAAAATGCAAGGACACATCAGTCAGCATTTGATCATATAGTCTTAAGGCTACACTTTATGCCCAGTTTATATTGAAAATCAGTCAAAAAGAGAAATCTAAATCATTGTCTGTTCACTGGGGATTGAACATTAGTTATTATCCAGCTGCTGGATTAATCAGTAGATTGGGAAATATTGATAATGACCTCAGTCATCCACTTTCTTTTTCTTCAGAAGTTCATAGTTGTGTTTGTAAGCTTAACACCAGATATAACTTCAAGACTGATGGAAATATAATTGACATATTATCCAGTTTATATCATAATATGTATTTATTCTGTGACATTGCATGAAGTTATTTCTTCTTCTTCTGTATGCGTGTGTCGTTTGGATTGTTCTAGACTCTGTAATTATGGTTCTTGGCCTTTAAAACAAGGGTGAAGCATCTTAATAGGATGAGATTTAACCTCAAATAGCCACAGAAGTGTAATCAGCAAGAGTGACTTTTACACTGTGTCCCACCTGTGTACACTCAAATCAAATAAGAGTCTCATTAATGCCACGCGGCCAAATGATTAAAGCCTGTCACAGCTTTTTTAATGGCTTCTTGTAGTTTTTTTGCCAGTTGCTGCATTTTTGAATGTTCTCTTTCATAACCACGGACTGCAGTTGCGGCTGTTTAGCTCGTAGGCATTCATTCATTGTGAATGAGTGTGTGTGTGTGTGTGTGTGCGTTCTCCATGTGCTTTGGGAGTCTCTGTGGTTGCCTGCTGACTCTGCAGGCCCTATCAGAGAACATGAGACAAGAGGGCTAAAGTTTCTCTCTTTATCTACAGTATATTCCTCTGCCCAGCCCCCTTCACTCCCCTCTTGCTCACAGACCTCCCCAGTGGCCAGATAGAGAAACATTAACAGGAAGCTCACCATTTTGAAAACCAGATGCCCTGCACTGTTAATATAAAGAGTAATTAATCCCCCTGCTGGCTCATGCCTGGAGGTCAGAACGGTTTCACTCAGACAGCCGGCTTATCCATGTTGTAAAAGTGATAATTAGGATTAACTGAACCCTAGGTGGGCTTCTTTACAGCTTTTACAAAGCAAACGAGAATGGCTTGAAATTTGAGCTCCGGCACTGAAACATTATGTAACACGATGTCCAAAATTGCAAAGTGCAATTATTCTTTTGGTGTGAAGGAAAGCAAGAATTCCAGCTTGGTTTTGCGTCTCTTTTCAGATGGATTCTTTGCAAATGCTTTTTTGCTATAGCTGAAGTGATTAGTTGATTCATTTTCAAACAGTCAAGTTAACAAGCAACTTCAGCTCTGGGATATTGCAAGGGCCTTTTTTTCAGTAATCGATTAATCATTAATCGGCTTGGAACAACTTAAAATATTGACTGAAAATCTGAATCAGAACACCTTATTGATCCCCGCGAGAAATGTATATATTACCTATTAACATGATGGTATATTATAACCCAGTTTAGAAGCGATGTTAATCCACAAAAAACATGCAAAGCGTGTGTGCTAAAAGACAGCGTGGGTGACCCCTAAACGTCTTAGGCCCGGCCCTGACTTGGCCCCTCTTCTGCAGGTCTAGTCCATGCACAAACAAAGCAACATGACAAAACCAGAACAACATTAACTTATACGTTTTACTAGTGTGAAGGTAGATTGCCAACACAACCTGCCTGCTGATTTAATGGTGTTAATGATTTTTTTTATATTCAACCCTTGTTTTTTTTTTTTTTAACCCTGTTTTTATGTCTTTGTATGTTTTTATGTCGTCACATGTTTGTGTTGTTTCTTTTTGTCAGGCCATCACTGTAAATAAGAACTTGTTCTTAATGATCTGCCTGGTTAAATAAAGATAAAATAAAAAAATAAAATAAAAAAAACGGACAGGTAACGTAAACTTCAGTATCGTCTCCGTGGGGTGGCGTCACGTCGTGTGCGTAGGTGTACGCGAAAAATGTATTTCCGTCCCGTGTCTCGTATTTCCGGGATGTTCCCTCACTGCGCTTGTCCTTTTTGCACCGGTGTGTGTGTGTGTTTGTGTGCGCTCTCTCTGGAGACGCGTGTCAGTCGGGAGAGGCAACCAGTCGATAGGTCCGCTGTTAGGAGGAGGCACAACAGCACAATATGGACACAACGTCCGAGGAAGTAAACTGAACTTCATCGTAAACTTCAACGCAGGCGCGCCCCGCCTCCTCAAAGCTGAGCATATGGCGTTATATTAATGTCAAAAGTACTCGCGCACAAATTCAACAACCGAGAGGTGTAGGCTGCTCGCGCGCAGCGGGCTTCCGCTCGCGCGCAGCGGGGTGTCGCCGCCATTCCGTCCACTGTGCAGTGTTAACTGAATGACTGAACTCCGTCAGATACTTTGACTCCGTGCTTCCTGTAATGAGAGCTGTCAATCAAGGATGTCCCTGTGTGAAAGTGACCAATCATAAGAGGGTCAGTGCCCTCCTTGGTTTCCGCCCCCAAATTGTCAAAAGTCATGTACACTCGAGCGAGCAGAAATCCACTGCGCGAGCAAAACAGCACTGCGCGAGCAGAAGCCCGCTGCGCGCGAGCAAAACAGCACTGCGCGAGCAGAAGCCCTCTGCGCGCGAGCAGCCTACACCTCTCGGTTGTTGAATTTGTGCGCGAGTACTTTTGACATGAATATAACGCCATATTGAGCACAGCTTGTATTTCTGCTCCACACGGGCGCCCTCCTCGCGTTTGAAAGCGGTGAGGCGTTCGCGGACACTCCGGGAAGTTATCTGTACACGGTGTTTCTGCAGCAGTCCGCTGGTTGCATCAAGGTCTGTCCGTGTGAATGTCCACGTTGAACAAAGTGCAAGGTCCCCTCAGAGCTCAGATATGAGCTGCGAGCGGCTGTAGCCACCACTGCTCCTCACTTTTCCTCTGCAGCCGACTTAAATGTGCCTCTTTGCTCTATTTTTTTGTAAAAGCTAGTTTTATTTTGACACCGAACATGTCGTGCCTGTTGCTGGGAGTGATACGAAGGTGAGTAATTGTGACTTTTTGGGGTTGTTGGTGGGTTTAAAATCGTGTTTTTAGCTTTGTGAACAATATATTTATTTGTACTTAAGCTAAAGTATCGTTATTCAGAATGCACAAAATGGCTAGATTTACAAAAACTTTTATTTAGGTTTCCAAACACTAAATTACCTCGTTTTTTTTTAACACGACAATGAATCAGAATACACGGTCCTATAGATATAGATAGTTTTTTTTCAATAAGATGAGACTTGGGGCACTACTCCAATGATCTCCGCTGTCTTCTGCCAAGAACTTGTCCGATTTGATCTCAGAGACAAGCTCCGGTCAGATGACCCTGAGCAAAGACGTGTATCTTAATTAAACATAAGGTCACTCCACAGTTGTATCTGCTTTTGAAGAAGGGGGAGGCTGTTTCTCTGCATTTCCTCTCTTCATCCCTCCCTCCTTCCCCTCCAGGCTTTGTGATGACACCCCATCACACAGGGACTCTGCAGTCAATGTGAGCTCTTCATGGCATCGTGTGTTTGTGTGTGTGGTTGCTGCTATTTTTATCATTAAGGATGCACGCGAGAGAAATACTGACCCCGTGTTATTAGGGCATGTCAATAGTTAAAGTCGGCACTCCTCTGTTTGCCTAAGTGTCCTGGAGTATGTTCCGTGTGTACCATGTGTGATGTGTTGAGCACGTGCACATGCTTTAAGTGGTGGTTCCTGGTTATCCACCAGGGTCAGATAGATGGGTGGGTGTAGGCGTGTTGGGGAGTGAGGAGTGAGGATTGGCCTGTTGATGTGGAGGTGTGTTTGGAGGAACAGTTGCCCAGCATCAATGCTGCTTATCCCTCTCCACCGCTTTAACCGGTATCTCTTGTTTCTATCTGTGCTTCAGCCAGCACATAAGTAATCAACAAGAATTGATTTAAAATTCAGCCCAATTCCTTTATTAGGTTTCCTAATCACATGTTGATATTTCAGCTCCACCCAAATGGTCACAGTAATTGGTGTCACCACGGAGTGCTTTATTGGAGGCGCAGCTAATTGATTTGGGGGAAAGAGAAGTCCCGTGGAGCTTGGATCTCACATGTCTCCCCCATCCCTCTGCGGTAATGACGTCTTTCTTCAAATTATGGTCAAGACGACAAAATTCAAGATGGCTATTTAAATGAAATAAAAGAGAAGATGCATTCAGCTGCCAATCTGTGTCTTGCTGTATGTTCCTGCGGTTCCAGCACAAACAGTCTGTTCATGATTAATTGCTCCCGCATCAATGGTTAAACATGGTCCAGGCCACTGGTTAAGAAGGAGTTTGAACCCCTGCGGGTGCATTAGACGGCTCTCCGCTCTTTGCCCTGTCGAGCTGCGTGTTATTGCCTCTCCTCGCTCCTGCTGCCCGTGACCTTTGTATCCTCCAACCAGATTTACTTGCATGTCTGCATGCTCCAGTTGACGCGTGTCGGCGCGCGCACGTGGTGCAAGTACAATGGTGCTCTCGGTGCGGCCAATTGGGAGCCGCGTGCCTGCACTTGACGAGACGACCCCATTGTCTTTGAAACAACAGAGCAGAGGAGTGTGATTTGTATTCCCAGTCAAGTAAGCCATTGATATGGGCCAGTTCATGGCTGGAAATAGTCCCACAGCACTTGGGCTGTAGTGCTTACTTGCAGGGCTTCTTATTTGAGGAGAAGGGTTTCAAGAATTTCGTTTTATTTTCACATTTTTAAAGAGGTCGTCTGGGGGTCAGCCACATTGTCCACTGACGGACAATAGAATAAACAGTGTGTGTATGTCTGCGCTTTGTTTTCTAATATGGACAGACAGGAGAGACACACACACACACACACACACACACACACACACAGGCTTGTGTTTTTAACAGCTTGCATATCCACTGCCCTCTCTGTGACCAGTGTTTGTGAATATCATCCCCCCCTTTTCCAACATGAGGTCTGAAAGTACAAAAATATCAAACGGCCTTCAATAAAGACCAGAGCAAGCTCAAAGATGAGGCAGAACAAATTATATCCGGGGCTAAATGTACCTCGTAAGAAACTGAACTAAGTGTATTCACAGGACAAGTCCTGTTTGTGTTCTCGTCGTCTCGAAAAACAGAACGATATATATTTTGTTCGTAGGATTAAACTGCACGTTCCCTCGGCACAGTTGGAATGTCCCTAAGTCACAGGTAAAGGGCCAAAGAGAGTAATGATTTACTGAAAGGCCCGCTCTCTTTCAGACATGGTGGTGTTGGGGCAAGCGTCGGGGTTCGGTCCCTGGCCTCCGTCCCCTCGCTGCCCCCGGCGGTGGCTGATTTTGTGAAGCGAGCGATGGACGAGTGCAAGCCTGCCGGTGTGCATGTGGTGACGGGGACGCCGGAGGAAGCGGCCAACATCCTGGCCGGTCTGGAGAAAGACGGGATGGTCAAGAAGCTTTCCAAATATGAGAACTGGTGAGGGCTTCAATTTCTATGAACCCCAAATAGGCAACTAGGTGCTTGTGTTAACTTCTGTTGCGTTGTGCTTCAATTCCTGCCTTGTTTTGCAGTTGGTTGGCACGTACAGACCCAAAGGACGTGGCTCGGGTGGAAAGCAAGACTGTGATTGTGACCAAGAGCCAGAGGGACACCATCCCCATCCCGGCTGGAGGGGTGAAGAGCCAGCTGGGCAGCTGGATGAGCGAGTCAGACTGGCAGACAGCCAGACGGGAGCGTTTCCCGGGCTGCATGGCCGGTACGTTGGTGCACGGAGAGGATATGTTTGTCCCTTGTTTCCATATGATGTGTGTTTTCAACTTCCCTTTTAAATGTTTAGAGTAATTAACAGTTGACTCTGAACGTGTGTGAACTAGAGTTGCTCCAATACCGCTATGGGAAATGCCTCCGATACAGCCGCCAATGTTGGATTGGTGGATTTGGTGTGTTTCATTTATCAGCGAGCGTGTTGCTTGCATGGTCTGTACTTCCTGTCCAAGTGGCGCTCAACAGAGATGGGAAGAGGTCACATGGCTCACCCATCGGCTTCGGGAAAAACCACCATCTCGCTTCTAGAGCAAGTGCTAGCGGAGAGTCTAACATTAAGCGAGCAAAAAGGTCAACAATTTGGCAACATTTTAATACTGGAAAATCCCACCAGTGAAATGTTAAAAACATTGTTCCTTAATGCTGCTCGTGGTCAAGACCTTCACCGGTGCTGTTGAAGAAAAGGTTCTGATATCTTTGTCCTAATATAACCACCGGCTCAACCCTTGTCGGTGGAAAAATAAACTGCACTGATGTGCCATTCGTGCTTGTTTGTGTCCTCTGCAGGTCGGACCATGTATGTGATTCCCTTCAGTATGGGTCCTGTAGGCTCGGCTCTGACTAAATATGGTGTCCAGGTACTGACTGAGCTCCTCCACACTTAACACTCATAAAAAAAGCATGTAATAAAGCAATAGGCCTGTAGCTGTAAATGCTTGGCTCTGTTGCTATAAATTGCTGTGATTTATTATAGTAATTTGTTCCGCGGTATATTCTAAGACATTGCCGTCGCACTTTATGGTTTTATTATTTACTGATGCTGCAGGTTGTGGGATCAGGGAGATAAACATGTTATTCTGCCTGAAGGTGACCGACTCGCCGTACGTCGTGGCCAGTATGGGGATCATGACTCGTATGGGCACACCTGTGCTGAACAAACTGTCCGAAGGGGCGGACTTCGTCCGCTGTCAGCACTCTGTGGGACGACCCTTACCACTCAAAGGTACGCATTCTGAGAGCATGAGATGAGTTTAGGTGCCTAAAACCTTCAAGATCTCTCAAATTCCCCCACTCTGGTATTTCCCTCTTCCCAGCCCCTCTGGTCAACGCGTGGCCCTGCAACCCGGAGCAGGTGCTGATCTCCCACCTGCCGGACACCAGGCAGATCATGTCCTTCGGCAGTGGCTATGGAGGGAACTCTCTCCTGGGGAAGAAGTGCTTCGCCCTCCGCATCGCCTCGCGCATCGCCAAGGATGAAGGCTGGCTGGCCGAACACATGCTGGTGAGTGTGAAACGCTGATGCCTGGGCCTCACGATCCACACAGCAGCCTCCGGAGTAGAGCACTTCCAAAGATGCTCATTTGTGTCTTTCCAAAGTGTGATGCTCTAATAAAGTAAATCACCGTTATACAGCAGGAATCTGTGTGTCTGTCGGCTTTATGTACAGCTTTTCTTTTTATTATGGTCGTTTGAGAAATGCTAAGAGATTTTTGATTGATCAATCAAATTACATGCAAACCTACTAGGACACAGTTTAATCACTAAGTTATTTACAGGAGAAAATGATGTTGATGGTCCCAACTTCAGTATCAACATTGCAGCTTGTTACTGTTATGACACAACTTCCTCATTGTGCTGGATTCCTACAGTAACAACATGCATTGAATAGAAAATAATATTTCAGCTGTGTCTAAACATAGCTGTGTTCAGCTATGTTTAGACTACTAATGGACATTTATTCCAAAGGGCTTGGCCATGATGCCAGTCAGAGTGATGAGTATTCATTAAAAGCGGAGTAAAACTGATATTCACACCCTCTCTCTCTCTCTTCCCTCAGATTCTGGGTATCACCAACCCTCAGGGAGTGAAGCGTTACGTAGCGGCGGCCTTCCCCAGTGCTTGTGGTAAAACCAACTTGGCCATGATGAAACCAACTCTGCCAGGCTGGAAGGTTGAGTGTGTGGGCGACGACATTGCGTGGATGAAGTTCGACAACCAAGGTGTGAGGGAGGAGGCCTTCTCGCTCGCGTAGAATCCCCGTTGCAGGCGGTGAGTCTGACTCACCAACTTCACTCGTGTGTCTCTCTACAGGGAAACTGAGGGCCATCAACCCAGAGAACGGTTTCTTCGGCGTGGCTCCTGGCACCTCGGACAAGACCAACCCCTACGCCATGGCCACCATCGCCAGGAACACCATGTTCACCAACGTGGGCGAGACCAGCGACGGCGGAGTGTGGTGGGAGGGCCTCGCCCCCCCTGCAGCCGGGGTCACGCTCACAGACTGGCACGGAAAAACCTGGAAGCAAGGTAACGTGGGCGGGGGCTGCCCAGGCTTTAATGAAGACATCAATCTAAAGTGTCCCGCTTGTAGTCCAGCAGTTCTAGAAAGATTAATTGTTTTTTACCACTTTGCTTCTAATGAACGTTATTGAACACTCAGCAGTTATACGGATTAAATTTGAATCATGTTTGTTTCTTTGCCAAAAAAGACGTTGTAGTTATTGTTCTGCCTCAAGCAGGGCAGGCTCAGCTCTTATACAACTTTAAGAATAAGCCAAAGACACACTTTAGTATATTTTACCATCTCTTTCATTACAGACTCGCTGGATAAATCAAACTAATATGAAAAGAGTAAATTGAACAGTGTACACAGTGCAATTTAGTGGTATGTTAAAGCAATGCAATTTATAGAAATGCAGAGACCCGAGGATCAGACACAGTATGAACCATGATGTTCAGATGCAGATCATTAATAGATTACTGTGACAATGAAGTGTAGAATAAACTGTTGTTTCCCGTTTGGAAAAAACCAACAGGAAGCTCGACCCAGTGTGCCCACCCCAATTCCCGCTTCTGTGCCCCGGCGGCTCAGTGTCCCATCATTGACCCCCATTGGGAGAGTGCGGAGGGCGTCCCCATCGACGCCATCATCTTCGGTGGCAGGAGGCCGGAAGGTACGCGCTGCTCTCATTTTCTCTCAATAGTCGCAGACTTTATTTGAGGCCCAGAAACATCATGCAAAAAACGACAGCGTGCTTGTGTGGTCTTCTTCTTTATGTTCATGTTCACACGTTTGAGTCGTTGCAGCGACCGTTTGTGTTGCGACACGCACGTAGCTTAGCATTAAACGGGATCTTCATGTGGATGTTGTAGGGGTCCCTCTGGTGTACGAGTCTTTCAATTGGCAACACGGAGTCTTTATTGGAGCCTCCATGAGGTCTGAGGCCACAGCAGCTGCTGAGCATAAAGGTACAAACGCACACACCAGATCTTCATGTGGTCTAAATTCCTATTTTGTTGGTGTGTTTTAGGATAATAAGATGATAAGGACGTTGCTATTACTAAATGCCAATTCTTCATTCTTCAGGCAAGATGATCATGCATGACCCCTTCGCCATGCGGCCGTTCTTCGGTTACAACTTTGGTGACTACCTCGCTCACTGGCTGAGCATGCAGAACCGAAAGGCGCCCACTCACCTGCCCAAGATCTTCCACGTCAACTGGTTCAGAAAGGACCCCGCGACCGGCGCCTTCCTCTGGCCCGGCTTCGGCGAGAACGCCCGCGCTCTGGAGTGGATCTTCAAGCGCTGCAGCCGGGAAAGAGAGGACGAGGCGGCCAAGAAGAGCATTATCGGCTGGCTGCCAGAAGATGGCGCCATCGACACTAAAGGTCTGAGCAGCGACGTGGATATGGGCGCCCTGTTCGACGTGCCCAAGCCTTTCTGGCAGAAGGAGACGAAGGAGTTGAGAGCCTACTTCTCCCAGCAAGTTGGGGCAGATCTGCCAGCTCAGGTGGAGGCTGAGCTGAAGGCACTGGAGCGCCGAGTGCACAATTAAAACCCTACGGACAGGAAGCTGAGCCAGAAACAGGGCGGTTGTCACTGATGACTCAGGATTCAGATCGTTAGGGTGCACGCAAGAGTCACTGGCTGGGTTTACATACACAGAACTTAGTCCTGTCACTGCAAATACAAAATAAATACAAACAAAACAAAGATTGGAGAACCAGGATGAGATTTCCCTGTAGCTTCGAAAACACCCCACTCCTCTTTGGCTTTCACAACATAGGATGTGTACTGAAATGCAGGAATAAGAGAGTTCTAGTACTCGCTGCTCAGTCAAGATGCATTGTTGTGTTTTTACAATGATCGGATGAATAAACTACGCTTCAATAAGACCAATAGCCAGGCCAATAGTTAAGTTTCTCTGTGTATGAAAACACAACCAGTGACTCTCATATTTGTCTTTTTAAGAAAAGAAATCTGTTTTGGAACAAAAATGTCAGCGACGAAAAGCTAATGATCTACAATGCAACATCTTTGGACGTGACTTCCCACTAATGCTACTGGTGAGAGAGACTGGTGATGGAGAGGGAGGGTTGTCTCAACATGAAGGTTGAATTCCTCTGACGTTGTCAAACCTATTCTACAGAGAAGCTGATGTCACTACCTCCATTCACAAGACCGGGCATTGTACTAAAACACAATCTGCACGGCCTTGTGGTGCCTTTCGAGGCGTTTAACAATACAACGTCTGGGCTGCTAATTGTTTACAAGCTGAACCCCAAAGATCTTTTTTTCCCAAAAAGTTGAAACATTTGTACTCATAAAAAGCTTTTAAGTGAGTTTTAGCACCAGATCTTTTAATACACTATTGACCGAGTCTCAGGAAATGCCCTTTTTGTTTTTGAATTAAGCTTTATGTTCAAATGAATTGATATCAGATCACCGCTAAGTACTCAAAGCATTGTAGCCGTTTTTCAGTGGGAATTACTATGCATATTTAATTTTTCCGCTTCTGTAATGTTTGTGATCTAAAATGTATGATTTCAGGTGATAGTTACACACAATTTGTGAAATGTTGACCAATAAATGCAACTGAGATTAAAAAACATTAAGATTTTTATTACGGTGCAATGAATAAATACCTTCAAATGCAGAAAATGTCTCATGCTCATTTTTCAAAGACATTAAAATACAAACAGAAAAATGGAGGCAGTAAAAGACATAAGAAACCAAATGGATCAGTAAAGGAGATTAAACACTCTGTTTAACATAAAGAAAATGACAAACTTTTTCAAGGTAAATATAATCTTGGAGTCCACTGTTGCTGTGTGAACAGCTGTCTTTTAGAATAGTTTGCTTTGGGTCCTATGTTTGTACAGATCTGATAAACGGATTTCTTTTCACAGAGGTGCCGTCGCTTGAGGTCTGGTCACAAATATAAATTATGGTCTTATGATAACGGGAAAGCTATCTAAGCTGCACTGGGTGGAGGGTGTGACTTCCTCTTTTAATGAACAGAGCAGTGAAGAGTGCATTTCCTTTTCTGTTTATAGTTCTAAGATGAAACTTCTTAAAGTAACCGTATATTAAGAAAGGGACCACAAGACAACACTCATTTTCTCTTCACTTGAGCGTAGAGATCCTCTGGGCTGGCAGCCGTCTGTGTGGAGCTCTTCACTGTCGTGGACACGTTGACCTGAGCATACAGTGTGTCCTGCTGCGGTCCACTGTCCCGCTCCGAGGCCGGTTCAGGTCCGCGGCTCGAGAAGTCAATCTCTCCGTAATGGATGTCTTCTTCTCTTGTACTGGCTGTCTCTTCAACTGTCAGATTCTGCAAACAAAACAAACAAACAGGAAGTGTTTGTGAAACTTCAGATAATTACAGAACTACCCCAAATTTGGTATGTTCTCACCTGACTCTGTTGTGCAGTTGTATGTGTTGACTTTAAACACCTGGAAGACAAAAGGTTGGGTTCAAAGTACAGCTGCCAGTAAAAAAATGCAATTTCATTTAAGACACCTTTTTTATTTTATGATACTCACCAAAAATAAACAAAAAGGCCGATGAGTACGATGATTCCAGTGATCCCTCCAAGAGCTGCGACCAATTGGAGAGAGTTATCTTCACCTTGAGACAATACAAAGAAAAAACAAACAGAAGTGACTGAATGAAGACAATGTGGACATGTAACAATATATTGATTGCTGAAGTCCCTTTAATAGTTACCTTTAATGGTCAGAAGGATCTCTGAAGATGTTTGATTACCAAGCTGATTGGTGGCCACACAGTGATAAACTCCTCCATCAGTGACGTTGAAGCGGTAAACGTCTCCTTGAGATACGCTGACGGCTCCATCGTTGCTGTTCTTGAACCACGTGAAGCGGCTGACGGGAGGATTGGCTCTGCTGGAGCAGGTCAGGTTCACCCAGCTCCCTGCTGACACCGGACCTGAGGGACTGATGGACGCCGAGGTGTCCTTGGGAGCGTCTGAGGAAAATGTGATGGAGAGGTGAGATAAGAGAGTAGCATCAGAGCCCGAATGAGATCCTGAAGAGAGAAGAATCGCCGTGCGCTGAGAGGATCCGACAACAAACACTTACAGGAAACATTGAGAGTCTTTGTCTCCTCTGCTGTCTTCTCTCTTCCTTCTTCCACAGGATATCTGGCAGAACAGCTGATGGTGAATCCATCGTGTTCCTCTGACAGATCGATGGTCGTCTGGATCTTTGTCGTGAAGGTTCGATCTGTGTTTTCCTCCATCATGATGTGAGAGTCTTGTTGGAGGGTCCAGGTGAGTTTAGGGGGAGAGAGTGGACAGGGAGTGGCTGCTGAGCAGCTTACGGAGACAGACTCCTTCTCCTTCAGATCACCTGAGATCTCAATCCTGGGCTTTGGAGGAGAATCTGTGGTTTCAAAGCAAATACAGATTGTACATTGAACAACACAGCAACAAGATAGGAGTCTGCAGCATGCTGGCAGTACTCCTTTACTATTTTATGTGTTTGTTTGCAGCTTCTTGTAATTTTCTGATATTTTGGAGTTGTTATCAGTTCCATCAAAGAGACATTTCCCTAACCCTAACCCTTCTCACATGGTTTCAATTCAATAATTGTTTGAGACGTATAAAGGCAAAAAGTCTCCAATATTTCACAATAAAGCAAACATTAGAGAAAAGCAGAAATGACAATTTCCCGCCTTTCTTCTCCCATTAATCACCTCACGACCCCTCAGATTTATCTTGTAAAATAAAATGTAAACTTAGATAGCACCACCACAGATAGCAAATTGTCAAAAATAACTGGACTTATGAGACTTCCCCGTTTTCAAGCGTTATATTCAAAGGTCTGCATGTACAGGCAGCTTTCTCATGGGACTATTAGTGTAGCAGTGCAAATAAACAGTAATATCCAGGAAGTGTAAACTCTCACTTCAGATATTAACAATGGCATTGAAGGTTAACTATTATTATTATTCTAAAGAATAACATCACAGACTGACTGATGAAAACCAAAACTCTCTTACCCTTAACTGTTATTTGAAGAGGATTACAAGGAGCTGATGCCACAAATTGTTTGTTCTCAATCCTGAAGTAGTATGTGCCTGTGTATGATGTCATTAAACTGGTAAATAAAGTGGTGCAGTTTTTCTGACTCAGGTTTCCAGTTAGAGTTACTGGATAGATATTAGCCGTCTTGCTACTGTTGAAAATCACATTATTTGGATTGTTGGCAAAGTTAGTGGTATCTTTCATCCACACTCCGAAGGTCGTTCTTGAGCTGTTGAAATCCTCCTCTGGTTTAGTACTGAAGTTACATGGGATTTGCAGACAAGATCCATTCAGTGCTTCCATCTCTTGAGGTGCAGTAATGAATAGAGCTGAATCCTTATTACAACCGGCCAAAGCACCTGTGAAACAGATTGTTGATTGACAGTGGAGATTAAATGTGTAAAAAAGAAAAAGATGTCTTGTCTCAGGGACAAAAGAGCTCAGGCTGAGAATACTGATGGTAATGTTCACATAAATGATATGATCTGTGTCTCAAGTTTGTGGGCGACCATGGATCACTGGTTAGCAGGTCTGACTTTCAATCAGAAGATCGGTGGGTCAAACCCCGGCTCAGCCAGTCTATGTCGTTGTGTCCTTGAGCAAGACACTTAACCCTATTACTCACCGTTGCTGTGTCTACGGTCTAATGTATACTGTATATCATGTAAGTCGCTTTGGATAAAAGCGTCAGCTAAATTAAATGTAAAGTTTAGTAAAGGATTCAAGTGACAAAAAGCTCACCTGAGAGAAAGAAGACGCTCAGCAGCGTGGTGGCTGTCACCTTTCTCACAGACTGGACCGCCATGACACTCGTCGTGCTGTGGATTTTACGAAGCGTTCAACATGCGTGTGTGAGTGTATAAAACCGTGAATGTTGGCTTACCGAAGAAGCAATAGTGACAGTTAGATCCTTTGGCTGGTGGGGTTAAAGCAAAAATAATGAAATTCATGAATTTCAACATGTTGAACAACCAACTTCCCTTTCTTCGCTGTCGTAATTTTAAAACCAAGTCGACTTACTTTGATTTCAGAGCACAGAGAGAGTGCAGTTGAGTTTGTTTAGTCAGAGTTCTCCCCTTAACTACTCATATCCTGAGTCTATATCTTCTGTCATCTTTATATATTACATATGTGCCAGTAATTATAATAATAATGAGGACATGTGACAGCCGGTGATCGAGTACAGTCACTGTGGATCCCATTATCTCTGTTGCTCTGCATTACAGGACGGATGAACCTCACAAACCTTTATTTGTGTTATTACAATTTCATCATTAAATAAATGACTTACCCCAATAGCTAAAACATTTCCTCATTCATATGTTCTGCTTCCTCTTCATCTAAATGATCTATACACAATATTTAAAAAGTACATTTGATAAACACCAGCAGACCAAAGGTAAGGAGTATTCTGATTTATGTAAACACATAAATAAGCATAGAGGCGGGGAAATACTGGAATCCATGGAGAGCAGTGAAAAATGACTTGCCAAGCAATCAGAAAGAAAATAAAGGCAGAATGGCATGAACAATATGGAAAAGGCTCCAATGGGGAGCTATTATTCACTTAAGTCAAAGTCTGTGAGTCTGTAAGGGTGGAGATTGGCACTGGGCCACTGACTCTGCAGTGTTTTTGTACCATTGTCTCACTTCCCCCTACACTCTCCTTGCAACCTTTCAGTGTTTTTGCCAAGTTAAGACTGTTACATGCGTTCTGGGTCCATGTCTTGCTGGTTGCCAGTGTAGCCTGATAAATATGCACACATTCATGTCAGTTTTTCAGTGAATAAAATGCAAAACAAAAGCATTGGGGTTCACATTACTGGGATTACTTTATACTGTATTGTCAAAAATAACATAGGAAAACCTGTGAGCACTCTCCCGCATATTTTAGTGGCGTGCACAGTGAGGCATGCCAGGAAGGGTCGAAGCTGGAGCCAGTCACTTCACTGTAGTCTTTGGAGTGGTCCCATCCTTTTATTTAAATTGTAATACATTTGAACCCTGCTCCCCTGACTGAGCTTTTCAGAGCCCTGTGGCTCAGTTTCCTGCAGGTGGCGTCGTCTGCTTTGTAGTAGAACTCACTTTGTATTTAAATTGAACTGTTGTTTTCGGTTGCAGCCCAGCTATCGGCTGTTCCACCACATCACAAGATCTTTGCTGTATTCATGTTTTTTTCTATTTGCAATTGATAGTCATTACACTTTATGTCATACCTGCCATTAGTGTATTTTATTCTGTACAGTAACATTTTTGTATATTTAGTACATATCTGGGTTGCAACTCAACTACATTTAAAGCCCCTGAAAGCCTGGCATCATGTCTTAAGAAAGGCTCCATATAATAGGATACATATTTATATCAAAATAAGCAACAATCATTTAGCGTCAATTAAGAGTTTAACACTAAAACACTTCAACAACCCTGTCAATTGTCATTCAAATGTGCTCCTAGTTGGTGACATCACCTTTACTACTTCAGCAACAACCATTTAGATTTGTTCCCATGTGAAATGAAAACTGTCAATGTTTTGTAAAATAAAGGTTATTCATAAGTCTCTGCTCATACTGAATTCATTTGATAGATGGACAGCACACAGGAATGTACTACAACCTTTTTGTAAATCTCTAAAAAGAAGCTAAGAAGTGGCACAATTGCAACTTTTAATTTGCGAAATGCAACAAATCAAATGAGTGGACTCACCACAGAACAGCGTGAAAAGGTTTGTCACTTATCTATGGGCTTCTTGCTGACAGAACAGCACAAAAGACCCATGTGAAGAAAACAAAGTTCATCCACATGATTGGTTTGGCTTTCCTTTTGACGTCATAATGAGATTTGTCTGGCCACAGTGTGATTGTTTGATTGTGATCGTTGTGTAAAGTTTTTTGTAACTGCCAATACACAAAAACAGGTAGTTGTGGCATTAAAAATATTACCTCATGTATTAAAGTGCACACATCTCTGACCTTCACATGCAGAAACAATGACTGTACTTCCTCTTTGGATGAGCTGCAATAATCTGAACACAGATCCATTTATCATAAAGAAATGTGACACGTTACGTAAACAAATCTCAATGTGTGGCGAAAATCTATGAACACCTCACAGTCCTACTTTTTTTTTTCAAAATGTCCTACTTTATTAAATATATTGCAAAGACCTGAAGAAAATATTCCCATATATGTCAGAATATTTGTTTCATACATTTGTTGTCAAACACTCATTTTCTCTCCACTTGAGCGTAGAGATCCTCTGGGCTGGCAGCCGTCTGTGTGGAGCTCTTCACTGTCGTGGACACGTTGACCTGAGCATACAGTGTGTCCTGCTGCGGTCCACTGTCCCGCTCCGAGGCCGGTTCAGGTCTCCACTTGGAGAAGTCAATCTCTCCGTAATGGACGTCTCCTGTTTGTGTTGCTCTGCCTGGCTCTTGAACAGCTGGCTCCAGATCGGTTAGGCTCTGTGATAAATGGACCAAACAGGAAATGTTGTGAGGCATCGTCATCTATTTCCTCCTGTCCACCTCATTTGTCTCTCACTCAGCTGCCACTGCTGTGAGACGGTGGCAACCATCCGAATAACCAGCGTCTAGTGGACACGGCAATGGAAAACATTATTGCTACGGCAGTGGATTATTAATGTTGGTTTCTGACAGGATGTTTCTTCTTCCTGTGTATCGCCATGTTTAATTCCTCATGGGGAACCTGATCAGTCCAGATCTCAACAGTTAGAAACATACTCATAACACATAATTATCTAAAGTGCATTTAAGTGGTTTCCTACCTGTGTTTTTTGTAAAGTTGAACATTTTGACTTCAACCACCTGGAAGACATAAGACAGCTGTAAGCTTAATTTTTCTGTGTAATAATAAAGTGTTTTAAGTACAATTTAGAAATCGTCATTAAAATACAGAAACAGACCGCAATTAATACTACAATGCAAAATGAGTAAATAGCTAAAAGCAGATACTTTTACAGTTTAGAGGATTTGTTTTATCCATTTTCACCCATTGTCTGAGAACCCCGCAATATTCCTGCTTGTATAAGACACGTCTGATGCTTCAAAGTGAATAAAATAGTTTTGCCACAAATACACCTTTGACTTTGAAAAATCAGTAAGACATGAAAGTAAATCAGTCTCAGAGATTTCTATAAATTGAGAATATTCATTCAAAATATAATAATACAATATCAAATGCAAGAGCTGTAAAAAAAAAAAAAAAAATCCTAACAAATCACAGATTAAAATAAGAAGAATATATGTTCTTAAATACACTAATTTTGAGTGGTTGAATATGGATATGAAATTGATTTGAGGTCCTTACCAAATAACAAAACCAGCAGAGATGAGTACAATGATCCCTCCAACAACTGCGATCCATGGTAAAATACTTTCAAGCTGTTTTACTCCTACATGAACAAAACATGATAAGTGACCAAGACAAGTTAAGAATAATGCTCAGCCTGACTTCATAAAGCATTTTGCACACGCGTATGTGAAGAAATTCTGCGTCACTCATGTTTGCAGACGTGCTGTTAGCCAACAACAACTGCTCCTAATTCGCAGGAAGCAATACAGTTCTGTGTTTACCTTTAATGGTCAGAAGGATCTCTGAAGATGTTTGATTACCAAGCTGATTGGTGGCCACACAGTGATAAACTCCTCCATCAGTGACGTTGAAGCGGTAAACGTCTCCTTGAGATACGCTGACGGCTCCATCGTTGCTGTTCTTGAACCACGTGAAGCGGCTGACGGGAGGATTGGCTCTGCTGGAGCAGGTCAGGTTCACCCAGCTCCCTGCTGACACCGGACCTGAGGGACTGATGGACGCCGAGGTGTTCTTGGGAGCGTCTGAGGAAAATGTGATGGAGAGGTGAGATAAGAGAGTAGCATCAGAGCCCGAATGAGATCCTGAAGAGAGAAGAATCGCCGTGCGCTGAGAGGATCCGACAACAAACACTTACAGGAAACATTGAGAGTCTTTGTCTCCTCTGCTGTCTTCTCTCTTCCTTCTTCCACAGGATATCTGGCAGAACAGCTGATGGTGAATCCATCGTGTTCCTCTGACAGATCGATGGTCGTCTGGATCTTTGTCGTGAAGGTTCGATCTGTGTTTTCCTCCATCATGATGTGAGGGTCTTGTTGGAGGGTCCAGGTGAGTTTAGGGGGAGAGAGTGGACAGGGAGTGGCTGCTGAGCAGCTTACGGAGACAGACTCCTTCTCCTTCAGATCACCTGAGATCTCAATCCTGGGCTTTGGAGGAGAATCTGTGGTTTCAAAGCAAATACAGATCGTACATTGAACAACACAGCAACAAGATAGGAGTCTGCAGCATGCTGGCAGTACTCCTTTACTATTTTATGTGTTTGTTTGCAGCTTCTTGTAATTTTCTGATATTTTGGAGTTGTTATCAGTTCCATCAAAGAGACATTTCCCTAACCCTAACCCTTCTCACATGGTTTCAATTCAATAATTGTTTGAGACGTATAAAGGCAAAAAGTCTCCAATATTTCACAATAAAGCAAACATTAGAGAAAAGCAGAAATGACAATTTCCCGCCTTTCTTCTCCCATTAATCACCTCACGACCCCTCAGATTTATCTTGTAAAATAAAATGTAAACTTAGATAGCACCACCACAGATAGCAAATTGTCAAAAATAACTGGACTTATGAGACTTCCCCGTTTTCAAGCGTTATATTCAAAGGTCTGCATGTACAGGCAGCTTTCTCATGGGACTATTAGTGTAGCAGTGCAAATAAACAGTAATATCCAGGAAGTGTAAACTTTCACTTCAGATATTAACAATGGCATTGAAGGTTAACTATTATTATTATTCTAAAGAATAACATCACAGACTGACTGATGAAAACCAAAACTCTCTTACCCTTAACTGTTATTTGAAGAGGATTACAAGGAGCTGATGCCACAAATGGTTTGTTCTCAATCCTGAAGTAGTATGTGCCTGTGTATGATGTCATTAAACTGGTAAATAAAGTGGTGCAGTTTTTCTGACTCAGGTTTCCAGTTAGAGTTACTGGATAGATATTAGCCGTCTTGCTACTGTTGAAAACCACATTATTTGGATTGTTGGCAAAGTCAGTGGTATCTTTCATCCACACTCCGAAGGTCGTTCTTGAGCTGTTGAAATCCTCCTCTGGTTTAGTACTGAAGTTACATGGGATTTGCAGACAAGATCCAGTCAGTGCTTCCATCTCTTGAGGTGCAGTAATGAATAGATCTGAATCCTGATTACAATCAGCCAAAGCACCTGTGAAACAGATTGTTGATTGACAGTGGAGATTAAATGTGTAAAAAAGAAAAAAATGTCTTGTCTCAGGGACAAAAGAGCTCAGGCTGAGAATACTGATGGTAATGTTCACATAAATGATATGATCTGTGTCTCAAGTTTGTGGGCGACCATGGATCACTGGTTAGCAGGTCTGACTTTCAATCAGAAGATCGGTGGGTCAAACCCCGGCTCAGCCAGTCTATGTCGTTGTGTCCTTGAGCAAGACACTTAACCCTATTACTCACCGTTGCTGTGTCTACGGTCTAAATGTATACTGTATATCATGTAAGTCGCTTTGGATAAAAATGTCAGCTAAATGAAATGTAAAGTTTAGTAAAGGATTCAAGTGACTGAACAAAAAGCTCACCTGAGAGAAAGAAGACGCTCAGCAACATGGTGGCTGTCACCTTTCTCACAGACTGGACCGCCATGACACTCGTCGTGCTGTGGATTTTACGAAACGCACCTAAAAATAATAGTTTTATGATTAACGAAATGTGCAAAACATCTGCTGGAAGAAAACATTCATGAAAAATAAAGCAGCATTATGTTGCATGCTGGCCTTTTTTTCTGTCTTGTTAACAGATTACCTGGAAAACAAAATGAACAGCTCACCTGAAACAAGGAAGCTCAGTAACAAGTTGTTCGTCACCATATTCACGGACAGAAATTTGCTCCCTGCACGGATATGCAAACACAATAACACAATTAATCTTTCTTATTACGATTTTAAATATTTTCAAGTAACTTCCCTACTTCAAATCCACAGGGAAACCTGCCCTGCACAACCACCAAGTTCACTGTTCTTTTACTACATCAAATCAATTCTAAATAAAATAAAAGTTCTGTGAAATGTTTCCTTACCAGAATAAAGGGTGATGTTTTCAGAGTCCAAGAAGGAAATAGTTATCTTTAGCAGCACTTCAACCAACCACCTCAGGAATGAAAGTGGACTTGCTGTTAAAGAAATGCCGTCCACATGACCATGACTAGAATCCTGCAGTGTTGTAAATGAGGAAGTAAAATATTATGACATCTGAATATATAGCTATAATTTACATAAGCAGAACTATGCCTGATGGGCAATGGGCCCGCCAGAGAAAAACCTTCATAGATGCAAATAATGTGGTGAACAAACACATTCGGAATGAATATATATATATATAAATATATATATATACACACACACAACATAATAATAGTAACATATTTGAACAGGTGAATGTATGAACTTTATATGTTTTACATGCTGACATCTGCACATTATATCCGCACTTATCTACACGGTTACACAGCAATCATGAGTCTGTGCATACCTTCTCAATGATAAAATAAGTGATAACACAATGCATCATTTTTATTTCATTTAACACACTTTACATTTATCCATTGGAAACACCAGAGAAGCAATACAAATGATTTACATGGTCCAGGCATGTCTTTTGTATCTTAAGAACAAATTATCAAATCTGGTGCCACAAAACCTTCAACATGAGATGACATATTTAAAAGGATGTTTTTACTTTGGTGTTATGATGATTTCAACAAAGACACACGGTGCAGGGAAAGCACATATATCCACATTATTCGCTGTTCATCTTAAAAATAATGGAATTCCGTTTAATATTTAAATCTACACACATTGTTGTAAGTGGCACGCTAAGACAAATGAATACAGAATAGATGATACAGTTGTCATTTCATAGCTCATGATGGATGTAACTCAACCGCGGCGTTAACGTAGACCACTTCTTCTGCTCTCTGCTGAGGAAATAGTTTTAGTTACTGTAAATATGAAAACTGAAAACAGATGCAACATGTCTTTTGTGTTACAGACGTGTCAGTGTCACAGCGCCTTGCATTACAGAACCGCAGAAGGAGCAATACACCGCCTAAATTAGGGCCTCAAAGAACACACACACACACACACACACACACACACACACACACACACACACACACACACACACACACACACACACACACACACCATTTTGCCATATCATCCTTATAAGGCCATAACTTGTGTTTACAGCTCGTCCGACTGCCCCTCATAAAGTGAATGCAGGTTTAAAGCTGTTTTGACTTTGTTTAGTTTATATAGTTTTTACGTAGATTTCATTTTGTACGTATTCCTTTCTGATGTTGTGTTTTTATGGATGACTGAATGGAACCACTTTACAAAGCTTTCATTGCAAACAGTTTAGCAAAGAAACCTTCCGGCAGACACAGAGCATCTTAGCGTTCATTTGGAGACGAGCTTCATTGCGTTGTGCTGGTCTGCTGTTGGTGGAGGCTCTGGTCTTAAATTAAGAGCTATGTTAAGGTGGAGGTTTCCCTCTTCCTGAGACCTGCAGACAGTTAAGTTACCTGATAATAAAATACCTCATCTGATATCTTACCTTCTGTGGTTGGGTGGAGCGTCTAGTTCTAAACCAGCTGGAAAAAAAAATAAGAATGAATGAATTCTTTGGTCACATTTTAAAAGTCTATAATGCTTTATAGACATGCTTTATAATGCATTTTTGTTCCTGCACTGCAAATATTCAAAATGCTTAATAACCATTATCATAATACAATATAAAGCATTGTATGATGACATAAGGTCCAGTATAACTCACTGATATGTGCAAGTTACTCTGTGGTTATTGTTTTGCTTTAAGTGAACATTTTGTGTGTTGTTATTTAATAGAATTAATTACATATTTCTTCACTTTAAGGAAACAGTTCCCACTTAGAGTAACTTATAATTGCATTATAATGCATTCTTAAAATATTATGATGTATTACAACAATGGGAATTATAATACAATATGATCCTTGCAGTGTGAAGAGTTATACTTGACCCTCATTGTAAAATACTTTTTTGTATTGTATTAAGTATTTGTATAATGTATTTTGCATGAATGCAATACTGTATGTTTATAATGCAATATAGACATGGGCTGAGAGAATAGACAATGTTAATGATAATCATCTGAGAGCAACTGGTTTGTATGTGCAGACCATCGTGTCGTAGAGAGGTTGGTCTCACCACTCAAAGACGACCAATGCACTGACGAGCGTTATGATTCCCAGGGTCTTCACTATGACTTGAGCACCAACCGGTTGATCACCTGCAACACAACAGCATGGTCACCTTCTGAAATGCCATGACTCTAAAATTCTTAAATTCCTGCAGTTACCTTCAAATACCAACTGACGTCCTGTCGATAGCTGGATGTCCAGATCATTTCTGCATCCACAAAAATACAGTCGGCCTCGATCACTGCTGGTCACTTTAAAGCCATGAATCTGTTCATCAACCTTGATCATCGCCAGTCTGCCATCATTGATCATGAACCACACAAAGTTGACAATGGGTGGGTTTCCTCTGCAGGAGCAGGTCAGATTCACCAAGCTGCCAACTGACACTGGATCAGTGGGACTGATGACCACTGAGGTGTCCCTGGGAGGGTCTGGAAGATTTGGCACATGATGAGAGAAGATCAGCTATCCTACCACCTGCTTTCAATCTTTATAAAACAAGCACTTACAGGAAACATTGAGAGTCTTTGTCTCCTCTGCTGTCTTCTCTCTTCCTTCATCCACAGGATATCTGGCAGAACAGCTGATGGTGAATCCATCGTGTTCCTCTGACAGATCGATGGTCGTCTGGATCTTTGTCGTGAAGGTTCGATCTGTGTTTTCCTCCATCATGATGTGAGGGTCTTGTTGGAGGGTCCAGGTGAGTTTAGGGGGAGAGAGTGGACAGGGAGTGGCTGCTGAGCAGCTTACGGAGACAGACTCCTTCTCCTTCAGATCACCTGAGATCTCAATCCTGGGCTTTGGAGGAGAATCTGTGGTTTCAAAGCAAATACAGATCGTACATTGAACAACACAGCAGAACTTAACACTGAACACGTGTGGACGGTGGCACGTATGTATATAAATTGCTTCAATGTCCCTAAATCTAGTTATTTTATTGTTGTAAAAAAAGATGTCCTCAAAGCCCCTGACAACATTGCTTTAGCTCTTAAACTGTTCTCTATGACACTACACAGTAATTATGGTCACTAAATTAGGATTGAATTGTCAGTCAGGGTCAAAACATAAATGTGTCCAATACTTTGGTTTATGATGAAAATCATGACATTCCCATCAGCCGCAGCTGTACTTTGTGTTTAGTGCTAATGAAGAGACTAAAGATGGTGAACATGGTACACATTATATCCTCAGATTGTGCCTGCTGAACAGTAGCATGTTAGCATTAGCGTTTCACAAACCACCTGAGCACTGTAGCCTCACAGAGCTGCTAACGTGGATAGACTTTTAGTCTTGTTATTCTGAACAATGATATTACAGACAAACTGATAAAAACTCTCTTACCCTTAACTGTTATTTGAAGAGGATCACAAATAGCTGATGCCACAAATGGTTTATTCTCAATCATGAAGTAGTATGTGCCTGTGTATGATGTCATTAAACTGGTAAATAAAGTGGTGCAGTTTTTCTGACTCAGGTTTCCAGTTAGAGTTACTGGATAGATATTAGCCGTCTTGCTACTGTTGAAAATCACATTATTTGGATTGTTGGCAAAGTTAGTGGTATCTTTCATCCACACTCCGAAGGTCCTTCTTGAGCTGTTGAAATCCTCCTCTGGTTTAGTACTGAAGTTACATGGGATTTGCAGACAAGATCCATTCAGTGCTTCCATCTCTTGAGGTGCAGTAATGAATAGAGCTGAATCCTTATTACAACCAGCCAAAGCACCTGTGAAACAGATTGTTGATTGACAGTGGAGATTAAATGTGTAAAAAAGAAAAAAATGTCTTGTCTCAGGGACAAAAGAGCTCAGGCTGAGAATACTGATGGTAATGTTCACATAAATGATATGATCTGTGTCTCAAGTTTGTGGGCGACCATGGATCACTGGTTAGCAGGTCTGACTTTCAATCAGAAGATCGGTGGGTCAAACCCCGGCTCAGCCAGTCTATGTCGTTGTGTCCTTGAGCAAGACACTTAACCCTATTACTCACCGTTGCTGTGTCTACGGTCTAAATGTATACTGTATATCATGTAAGTCACTTTGGATAAAAATGTCAGCTAAATGAAATGTAAAGGATTCAAGTGACTGAACAAAAAGCTCACCTGAGAGAAAGAAGACGCTCAGCAACATGGTGGCTGTCACCTTTCTCACAGACTGGACCGCCATGACACTCGTCGTGCTGTGGATTTTACGAAACGCACCTAAAAATAATAGTTTTATGATTAACGAAATGTGCAAAACATCTGCTGGAAGAAAACATTCATGAAAAATAAAGCAGCATTATGTTGCATGCTGGCCTTTTTTTCTGTCTTGTTAACAGATTACCTGGAAAACAAAATGAACAGCTCACCTGAAACAAGGAAGCTCAGTAACAAGTTGTTCGTCACCATATTCACGGACAGAAATTTGCTCCCTGCACGGATATGCAAACACAATAACACAATTAATCTTTCTTATTACGATTTTAAATATTTTCAAGTAACTTCCCTACTTCAAATCCACAGGGAAACCTGCCCTGCACAACCACCAAGTTCACTGTTCTTTTACTACATCAAATCAATTCTAAATAAAATAAAAGTTCTGTGAAATGTTTCCTTACCAGAATAAAGGGTGATGTTTTCAGAGTCCAAGAAGGAAATAGTTATCTTTAGCAGCACTTCAACCAACCACCTCAGGAATGAAAGTGGACTTGCTGTTAAAGAAATGCCGTCCACATGACCATGACTAGAATCCTGCAGTGTTGTAAATGAGGAAGTAAAATATTATGACATCTGAATATATAGCTATAATTTACATAAGCAGAACTATGCCTGATGGGCAATGGGCCCGCCAGAGAAAAACCTTCATAGATGCAAATAATGTGGTGAACAAACACATTCGGAATGAATATATATATATATATATATATATATAAATATATATATATACACACACACAACATAATAATAGTAACATATTTGAACAGGTGAATGTATGAACTTTATATGTTTTACATGCTGACATCTGCACATTATATCCGCACTTATCTACACGGTTACACAGCAATCATGAGTCTGTGCATACCTTCTCAATGATAAAATAAGTGATAACACAATGCATCATTTTTATTTCATTTAACACACTTTACATTTATCCATTGGAAACACCAGAGAAGCAATACAAATGATTTACATGGTCCAGGCATGTCTTTTGTATCTTAAGAACAAATTATCAAATCTGGTGCCACAAAACCTTCAACATGAGATGACATATTTAAAAGGATGTTTTTACTTTGGTGTTATGATGATTTCAACAAAGACACACGGTGCAGGGAAAGCACATATATCCACATTATTCGCTGTTCATCTTAAAAATAATGGAATTCCGTTTAATATTTAAATCTACACACATTGTTAAGTGGCACGCTAAGACAAATGAATACAGAATAGATGATACAGTTGTCATTTCATAGCTCATGATGGATGTAACTCAACCGCGGCGTTAACGTAGACCACTTCTTCTGCTCTCTGCTGAGGAAATAGTTTTAGTTACTGTAAATATGAAAACAGATGCAACATGTCTTTTGTGTTACAGACGTGTCAGTGTCACAGCGCCTTGCATTACAGAACCGCAGAAGGAGCAATCCACCGCCTAAATTAGGGCCTCATAGAACACACACACACACACACACACGCACACGCACCATTTTGCCATATCATCCTTATAAAGCGATAACTTGTGTTTACAGCTCGTCCGACTGCCCCTCATTAAGTGAATGCAGGTTTAAAGCTGTTTTGACTTTGTTTTGTTTATATAGTTTTTACGTAGATTTCATTTTGTACGTATTCCTTTCTGATGTTGTGTTTTTATGGATGACTGAATGGAACCACTTTACAAAGCTTTCATTGCAAACAGTTTAGCAAAGAAACCTTCCGGCAGACACAGAGCATCTTAGCGTTCATTTGGAGACGAGCTTCATTGCGTTGTGCTGGTCTGCTGTTGGTGGAGGCTCTGGTCTTAAATTAAGAGCTATGTTAAGGTGGAGGTTTCCCTCTTCCTGAGACCTGCAGACAGTTAAGTTACCTGATAATAAAATACCTCATCTGATATCTTACCTTCTGTGGTTGGGTGGAGCGTCTAGTTCTAAACCAGCTGGAAAAAAAAATAAGAATGAATGAATTCTTTGGTCACATTTTAAAAGTCTATAATGCTTTATAGACATGCTTTATAATGCATTTTTGTTCCTGCACTGCAAATATTCAAAATGCTTAATAACCATTATCATAATACAATATAAAGCATTGTATGATGACATAAGGTCCAGTATAACTCACTGATATGTGCAAGTTACTCTGTGGTTATTGTTTTGCTTTAAGTGAACATTTTGTGTGTTGTTATTTAATAGAATTAATTACATATTTCTTCACTTTAAGGAAACAGTTCCCACTTAGAGTAACTTATAATTGCATTATAATGCATTCTTAAAATATTATGATGTATTACAACAATGGGAATTATAATACAATATGATCCTTGCAGTGTGAAGAGTTATACTTGACCCTCATTGTAAAATACTTTTTTGTATTGTATTAAGTATTTGTATAATGTATTTTGCATGAATGCATTACAAATACTGTATGTTTATAATGCAATATAGACATGGGCTGAGAGAATAGACAATGTTAATGATAATCATCTGAGAGCAACTGGTTTGTATGTGCAGACCATCGTGTCGTAGAGAGGTTGGTCTCACCACTCAAAGACGACCAATGCACTGACGAGCGTTATGATTCCCAGGGTCTTCACTATGACTTGAGCACCAACCGGTTGATCACCTGCAACACAACAGCATGGTCACCTTCTGAAATGCCATGACTCTAAAATTCTTAAATTCCTGCAGTTACCTTCAAATACCAACTGACGTCCTGTCGATAGCTGGATGTCCAGATCATTTCTGCATCCACAAAAATACAGTCGGCCTCGATCACTGCTGGTCACTTTAAAGCCATGAATCTGTTCATCAACCTTGATCATCGCCAGTCTGCCATCATTGATCATGAACCACACAAAGTTGACAATGGGTGGGTTTCCTCTGCAGGAGCAGGTCAGGTTCACCAAGCTGCCAACTGACACTGGATCAGTGGGACTGATGACCACTGAGGTGTCCCTGGGAGGGTCTGGAAGATTTGGCACATGATGAGAGAAGATCAGCTATCCTACCACCTGCTTTCAATCTTTATAAAACAAGCACTTACAGGAAACATTGAGAGTCTTTGTCTCCTCTGCTGTCTTCTCTCTTCCTTCATCCACAGGATATCTGGCAGAACAGCTGATGGTGAATCCATCGTGTTCCTCTGACAGATCGATGGTCGTCTGGATCTTTGTCGTGAAGGTTCGATCTGTGTTTTCCTCCATCATGATGTGAGGGTCTTGTTGGAGGGTCCAGGTGAGTTTAGGGGGAGAGTGGACAGGGAGTGGCTGCTGAGCAGCTTACGGAGACAGACTCCTTCTCCTTCAGATCACCTGAGATCTCAATCCTGGGCTTTGGTGGAGAATCTGTGGTTTCAAAGCAAATACAGATCGTACATTGAACAACACAGCAGAACTTAACACTGAACACGTGTGGACGGTGGCACGTATGTATATAAATTGCTTCAATGTCCCTAAATCTAGTTATTTTATTGTTGTAAAAAAAGATGTCCTCGAAGCCCCTGACAACATTGCTTTAGCTCTTAAACTGTTCTCTATGACACTACACAGTAATAATGGTCACTAAATTAGGATTGAATTGTCAGTCAGGGTCAAAACATAAATGTGTCCAATACTTTGGTTTATGATGAAAATCATGACATTCCCATCAGCCGCAGCTGTACTTTGTGTTTAGTGCTAATGAAGAGACTAAAGATGGTGAACATGGTACACATTATATCCTCAGATTGTGCCTGCTGAACAGTAGCATGTTAGCATTAGCGTTTCACAAACCACCTGAGCACTGTAGCCTCACAGAGCTGCTAACGTGGATAGACTTTTAGTCTTGTTATTCTGAACAATGATATTACAGACAAACTGATAAAAACTCTCTTACCCTTAACTGTTATTTGAAGAGGATTACAAATAGCTGTTGACACAAATGGTTTGTTCTCAATCCTGAAGTAGTATGTGCCTGTGTATGATGTCATTAAACTGGTAAATAAAGTGGTGCAGTTTTTCTGACTCAGGTTTCCAGTTAGAGTTACTGGATAGATATTAGCCGTCTTGCTACTGTTGAAAATCACATTATTTGGATTGTTGGCAAAGTTAGTGGTATCTTTCATCCACACTCCGAAGGTCGTTCTTGAGCTGTTGAAATCCTCCTCTGGTTTAGTACTGAAGTTACATGGGATTTGCAGACAAGATCCATTCAGTGCTTCCATCTCTTGAGGTGCAGTAATGAATAGACCTGGATCCTGATTACAATCAGCCAAAGCACCTGTGAAATAGACTAATGATTAACATCAAAATGAATAAGTCTGCATGAAGAGAGCTGGTTGGTGATAAAAAAAACTCTGACAACACACAAAAAAGTAAGCAGCAGCATTTTGTTAATAATATTCACATACAACCATCAATGAGGACATGAACAGTTGGAAAAGGTGACTCGTTCTGACAGTTCACTGTAACGTCTCCAAATAAGAGCGGCTGAACCAACAGCTCACCTGAAACCAAGAAGACACTCAGCAACATGGTGGCTGTCACCATACTCACAGACTGGACCGCCATGACACTCCTCACCTGGATTCACAAACACAACAGTGCACTTAGTAGTATTCTTGGTCATAATGCAGATTTTATTTAGCATTTGTGTTCTTTCAAAGTCACTTCCCTATTTACAATGCACATGTCATCTTTTACATGCCCTGTATGCATTGTGTTTTAAGTAGCATTTTGAGATAAATTATACAATATGACAGCCAGACTTATGTACTGCAAACAAACAAACAATTTTTCATAATGCCTTTTTTTATGTAGATCATGACACAAATATGTAAATCAATAAAAACAGTACAAATGATTTGCTTTACCAAATAATCACACAACAAAAAGGAGAAACAGCAAGATTTGCAAATCAGGAACTTACTAAGAATTCTTGCAGCTGTACCGAGAAGCAAGCAGTTCTCTTAATTATGGCTCATATATCCGTTTGTATTTTTATCACATGACTCACTGCATGCCATGTCTTCTTTATGTGGAATATTTCAATATCATGTGCAGGAGCAATACAGTTGAATTAAATCCAAAATAAAGCTATTTTATAGAGTTGGAGAATATATATTTTACACAGGCAGCAGTGTGCTGGATGTCATATTTAGTCACAGTAAACCAATATTTTCTGTATGCATAAACACAAATAATGCAATATATTCAGTTTACTTTGGAAAACAACTGGTGAGGTAAAGAAAGAAAGTTGGTTAAATCTTTAAAAGAAACAAAAAAAACAGGAAAAGTACCATAGATCTACCCAACCTTTGACAATGAAAGACAAATATTTACTTCCGTTATTGTGGTTTTCACAAATAAACACAATAATTTCACATTAATAACAATTTACATTCATCCAAAATCTGGGGTCATCTTGTTTGTCTAATCAAGCTTATACAAAGTCATGCTATTTAATAATATAGATTTAATATTGAGTCCAAGTTATCTGATATGAATGTGAATATATGGTATGGATTAGACATGGGACGATACAAACAATTCATATTACGATTATCCTGAACAAAATAACTGCAAATCTCAATATCATCCCAATAATCATCCAAATATGTTTAAAAACTCTTAAAATGACCCTTTAAACACAATGGAATAACCTCACCTCTAATAAAACAAACACATATTTGTATTCCCATTTACAACACACACTTTTCTGAGAGAGCATCTATTTTAGTGGAAAAACAATCTTGTTTAAAAAAACAATGAATAAATAAATAGCATCGTTGAATCTGCTATTTTGTACATACTTCCTGTATTTCTAGGAAGCTATAGAGTCCGCCTACAGGTGGGAGACTGACCACCTGGTGACCTGGTGCAGCCAAAACAACTTGGAGCTCAACGCTCTTGTTACGGCTGTCGCCGTTGCATGTGTGCTTTTCCCGGTGGTAAAAACAGGTCCACCCGTGGATGGAAGACCTGCCCATTTCCTGGTTCCTGCGGAGCTCTGATCGGCGCATCGGGCTCCCGCCCAACCAATGAGACGCCAGCGTGGGAGGTCAACTTCCTGTTTTAAGGAGACGCCACCGGTGCAACGGGGCCGCCGGTCATTCCCCGTTGACTGGCGTGCCGCTCCCCGCTAATGGGTGTGGGGCACCCGTTAGCTCGCTAGCTCCCTTGGGTAGTGTCCCCGCTAGCTCCCTTGGGTAGTGTCCCCGCTAGCTCCCTTGTGTAGTGTTCCCGCTAGCTCCCTTGGGTAGTGTCCCCGCTAGCTCCCTTGGGTAGTGTCCCCGCTAGCTCCCTTGGGTAGTGTCCCCGCTAGCTCCCTTGTGTAGTGTTCCCGCTAGCTCCCTTGGGTAGTGTCCCCGCTAGCTCCCTTGGGTAGTGTCCCCGCTAGCTCCCTTGTGTAGTGTACCCGCTAGCTCCTGTGTGTAGTGTCCCCGCTAGCTCACTTGTGTAGTGTACCCGCTAGCTCCCCTGTGGTGTACCTGTTAGCCTAGTTGTGTTGTGTCCCTGCTAGCGACCTTGTGTAGGGTCGTATTGTGCTAGTCTTTTTCCGGTACTTGTGAACTCAAGTTCGTTATGTGTGCGTGGTCCGCGTGTTGCACCAGCGTGTGGCTGGGCGAAAAGGAGGAGTGAGGGTAAGAGAAATTACTGACTTGCATCATGTAGTATCTCCCTGTTAGCTACATAGGTATAGTGGGTGCTGTGCTCCTTGTGTTTTCCTTATAAGAGGCTACTTTAGTTACCTGTATAGGCAGGCCTAGTCCCCCGTTTGGGGATCTCTTTTTGTTACCTTTGAGTTATTTTCACAGCACCCTCCACCACCCTCCTCTCGTGTGTTTTTGTGTATGTTACCGCCTCTGTTTTGAAATAAATGTACCCTTGTACCATCAACCATTCTCTGCCTCTATGTTTATGGCTCCCGCACCCCTAGCCCTAAAGGGGGGGCCGTAACAGTTCTGAAGACAGTGGAGATGTTTGTGGACTTCAGAAAGATCTCAGCCCCACCAGCCCCTCTCACCCTGTGTGACTCCCCCGTCAAAGCTGTGGAGTCCTTCCGCTTCCTGGGCTCCAGCATTACCCAGGACCTCAAGTGGGAACTAAACATCAGCTCCATCTCCAAGAAGGCGCAGCAGAGGATGTTCTTCCTGAGGCAGCTGAGGAAATTCAACCTGCCAAAGACAATGATGGTGCACTTCTACACTGCCATCATCGAGTCCATCCTCTGCGCCTCCATCAGCGTCTGGTACGCTGCAGCCACTGCCAAGGACAAGGCCAGGCTGCAACGCATCAATCGCTCTGCCGAGAGGGTGATTGGCCGCAATCTGCCGTCCCTCCAGGACTTGTTTGCTTCAAGGACCCTGAAGCGGGCGAGGAAGATTGTAGCTGATCCCTCTCACCCTGGACACAAACTGTTGGTGTCCCTCCCCTCTGGCAGGAGGCTGCGGTCCATCAGGACCAAGACCTCACGCCACAAAAACAGTTTCTTCCCGTCTGCCGTCGGGCTCATCAACAGAGCCCGGGTCCCCCACTGACTCTAATGACTCTGTCACCCCCAGACAATTCCCACCGGACACTCCCCTGCACATAGCCTTATACTTGAATACACTTAAAACTTTAACATTACACTTGCCACTTTCACACAACACTTACACTCATGCACATTCCATGCACTTTATCTTATTTTTTGGTATTTTTTGTATTTTGATATGCTACTGTTTCAATGTAAAAACTCATTCATCCTCATTTATTGCACTGCGTTAACTGTTAAATGTGTATTGTTAAATGTATGCACCTTCCCGCCAGGACAAATTCCTTGTATGTGTAAACATACATGGCAATAAATGGTTCTGATTCTGAAAAGGCACTTGCATGTACACAATATCCCAATAATGGAAATTCATAAGCATCAGCTTAATTGATATCCTGTAAAATCCTACATTGTCCCAACCCTGGCACGCATAATTTACACATTGAAATTAAAATCCCACTTACCAATCTATATAATTGATTGCAGAAAATTGTATATCACCAGTGAGAAACATGCAGAATCCGACAAACCAACTTCCCGTGTGAACTGGATCGCTCTTCGCCTTAATTAAGGGTTCGCACACGTCATCACTTCTCCATGACAGGCTGGCGTCAGTGTCAATGTAACGGAGATAAAAATACACTCCCAACTAAACACGTGGGCAGCTCTCAGAGCAGTGAATGCCACAACGAAGTTCATGGAAACAAAATTAAGCCTTACTGAAAGATATAATCTTAATTCCTTTATATTTAATTATTTATGGTCCATCCTGTTGTCTAATATATACTGTTGCTTAAACATGAGATGAAGTGGTTATTGTTGCTTTGAGCAACACAGTGGTCAGTCTGCATGCGGCTGTGGACCAGTTGACTTAATTTTGTGTGTGTGTGTGTGTGTGTGTGTGTGTGTGTCTGCCTGAAAGAATAAAACGCAACAAATAAAGTGTCATGCCTGGAAGAATATTAATAACAAAAAAAGGCAAATAACACATTCTTAAAAAAAAAACACTTCAGTACTTTTATTCACTAAGAGAAGACACACTTTCATTAAGCACAGCTCACTGTTATTTTCCCAACATTCAATAATACAATATTTGGTCTTGTTTAAACAGAGTTGTTCAACTGAACTATTCATTACACACAAACTCTTATTGTGTTGCAGCTTCCTCTTGCCTCATCTGGAACTCTATGTTCTGTTTTATACTCTGTATTTAGGAGTTGCTCATTCGTAATAGTGGCTTCCCCAAAAGAATCAAGGAGCCCTGTGTGCAGTCTATTTCCCCTTCTTAAATTTGCCCGACGTGGCTCCTGTCTTCTGTTTCTTTTTTGCTGATCCTTTGAGCTCAGGTTCCTAAGTGAAGCAAAAGAAATGGAACGAATGAGAAGACATTCAGAAGATAACAGAACAACTTGCTGTTAGAAAAGTACAATTTGACAACATCAAAATAAAGCAGCCTGCTAAACACCTCCCATCGTTTTGGAAACACACAGCTGCTCTGTCGTTGCTCTAAACGTACCTTGCGTTTGGAGGACAGAGATCCAGTGATGGAGAAGAAAGAGTCCAGTCGTCCCTGTGTGCTGGCCTGTCGGCTCTTCAAAATCTTCTTACAGCCGTTACGCATCCTGTCCTCACTGCGTACACATAACCAAATAAATAAATGCGTGCATACAAAATGACACGTTCTCCGTTGTACAATGCTATTTCCAGCTGAAATTTCTCAGCAATAAAAACAAGCATCCAAAGCAGCATTCAGAAGATGGAAAGTAGAAAAACCACCGCCAGGGTTCACTGTAAAGAGTGCATGATAAATATACTTTAGTATGTACTCTAAAGCTTCCATCACATGTAAAGAGGATGTGTGCTTAAGGGATGCTACAACCATAAACGCAGCCTCTACGTGGCCAGCAGTGACACCTGGTGGTCAGATGTTGCCTAACCAGTCGGTCTAGTCATATCATTGCAACAACCAATGATCATCAATGCAAGAAAACAAAACAAAAAAAGCAAGCAGGGAAGATGAACCCAGCATCGGGGGACAGTTGGTGGTTCACCTGAATTGTTTCTCGTTACACATGAACTGGATCAGACCCTCCTCATCCGGCTCGGTCCACTTCAACTCCACAGTGGAACAATCCACCACTTCCGCCTTCAAAAACAAACCCCTGGCCTCTTTGTACAGCCAGTCCTCTGGAGCAGGGTGCTTCTGCATGAAGGCACACACAAGGAATCAGAACCCAACTCCCTCGGTCAGCTGCCCGGAAAACTGGATTGTAGCCCAAACTTACGTTAGGGTCAATGTTTTCTAGGATCTCCTCAATGCAGCCATGTTGTTTGATCAGGTCGATGGCTCTCTTGGGCCCAATTCCCTTGATGGTGCCACAGTAGTCACAGCCCAGCAGAATACACAGGTCTATGAACTGGGATGGACAATGGAAAGATTAATGCAAGTAAAACAGAAATGTCACCACGGTACCTGGTCTACCCGTGTTAACATCTTCACAGCTCTGGCAACACTTTGCGGTTGCATGACAGTTTGCCGTGTGCACCATCAGCATGATGAAAGCGGAGGATGTGGCACGATGAAAAATTACAGTATGATTATATTGTATAGTGTGCTGCAGCTTTCTCAACGTCACAAAGAAAACATTACCTGTTCATTAGTCAGGCCGATGTCCTGCAGGATGCGATTGAAGTGGAACTCTTGGATGGGAAGTTTCCTAAAACAAATAAATTCCCTGACGATGAGATTCCTAATGACTCACGGTGAAACAAACAATAATGCCTTCTTCGAAGCAGTTTTATAGCAGTAACTTTTTTTCTTTGAGAAAACAGAGGGAGAAGTACTACCATACTACTAGTTTTATGGCTGTAGTACTGTAGTATGGCTGTAGATACTTACTAGTAGTACAATCGAACAACATGTGAACTGTGCAGCAAATAAGAAGTAATTTGGCCCAAATTGCCCCCAAAAACAATTACAGATACGTTGTAGATTGAATTTGATCATCATCTGGAATAGGATTAATACAAAGGTTACATAAAAAGTTGCACCAGAAGCAAAACATCAAGCCATCTCTATTCTCAGAACATCTCTGCTACCAAGCCCAGCAGTGGAAAGGGATGATGGAGAAACCGCATTACTTTGCTTCGCTGGCGGTGACGTGTCTAAGCAGGACATTGGTCCCGAAGGTCAGTCCATCCATATCCTCCGTTGCTGTGGCGAAGACCTTCCCGGCTTTAACCAGAGCGGCACAGCTGGCCTCCGCCTCACATGGAGCCTGTAACACCAAAATACATCAAATTACATGTTCAAGAATTATTCACCCAGACATCTCCTGTTAATGATTTCTCGACAAGGCTTCTTCATTTCTCCAGATTGTATTGCACGAACAGGAACTTTTTGATAGTTCCTGTTCGGCTATCAAAAAGGGACAATACAAATACACTTATTTTTGCACACTGTAATTGATGAAATGTCTTTCCTTGCAATTTTAACAAAAAAAGTTGCAGTATATATATTTTGACACTATATTTTGCATACTTAAAGCCTATTCTGACAATAAAGCACAGTAAATATAGTTCAACGACAATAAAAATGTGGAAACATTCTTGAAGTAAACAAGAGCAGCAAAGTGAGTTGATCCAACCTCAATGTAGGGCACTCCCATCAGGGCCAGCAGCTTCTTGCACTCGTCATTGTGGTGCTTGGTGACTTTTACCAGACGCTTGGTGAATTTGTCAATATTCTCTTGTTCCCCTGGGTGGAGACAAAACATTGGTTCTCAGAAATTTTTATACATAACAAAAGCAAAGAGTGCCTTACAATCTCTACGATTGAATTACAGCTTGGCATATAATAAATATCAAGACCGAGCACATCGGTTTACTGGGTCAGGGCCGACATGAAAACACAGCACAAAGAAGCCAGACTGGCAGCACTCATGACTATTGTGAAATAAAGCGTTGAAAAGCATTAAAGGTACCCAGTTCCTGAGCTTGAGCAAGCATCTTCTCAGCCTCTGCCCTCCTCTCCCCCCTCTTCTCCAGCTGGGGAGGACAGAAAGAGCAAAGACAAGAGACAGTTGAAGCATCTTACAAAAAACATTAATTCAATGGGTGGGAAAAAGCAAAATGTCTCACAAATGTATTAAAATAGATGCCTATATGTATATAGCTTTAAAATATGTTTGTGTTCGCTGGTCTATCAAACAATACATCATAGGGAGCAACGCTCTGATTAAACATCAATGCCACCGTAAGAAACAAAAAAACATCATGTAACAGTTGACTCCATTTTTTTAAATACAGGGGAACTGATTACAGCGAGAGCAGAGCCCATACTAACCTCTGCTGACTTGAGCTGTGGGGGCTTGCCGTCAAAGACGTACACGGGTTTGATGCCATGTTCCAGCATGCGGATTGTTCGGTAGAACATTCCCATCAGGTGGCTGAGGAAGAGAGCCAACAGGTGGCAAAAACATTTCAGCCTTCTGCCTAGACTTGGAGCGATCCAAGAGCTACTGTATCTCTTATGAGTCTCCCACTATGACTTCACAGCCACTGTGTGTGTGTGTGTGTGTGTGTGTGTGTGTGTGTGTGTGTGTGTGTGTGTGTGTGTGTGTGTGTGTGTGTGTACCTCGTCGTCTCGCCATCCTCATTCTGCAGAACGTTACCGTCCTGTCGCACCGCAATCAGGAACTGGTAGATACACATGGAGGCATCTATGGCAATTTTCCTGCCTGGAAAATGTCAGAATAGTAGTTAGCTAATTATCTGCCATGTTTAAAAGCAGCAGGGGTTATTGAAACAATTCTGTTATGTAGAATATCTGAATGCAAGCTAAACTGCTTTCTGTGCAAGCCTTCATCCGCTACAAGATTTGTTGGTTTACCCATAAGTGATGGACAGTGTGGTTTTAATGGAAAATGACAAAGTAAAGAATGTTTTGAACCATCAACTTGAAAACAAAATTGCTGGGTAATTGTTGACTAACTGGTCCTGGGCTCCATGAATCTTTATTGTATTACCTAGACCTACAATGTGCCGTGGCTTACATGTAATTTCTGGAAGTGATTATGCTCTATTTTGATTCATCCTTCATTGATCCAATGTGCCCAAGTGAGATAATTAACCATTAATCTGATCTCAATCTTATTTCTTATGCAGGCCTCATCATCAGTGTGTAGAGAAAGGGGCCTATAACAGTTACCAAAATAGTTCTTGATGTCTTGCTCTTTGATGGCACCAGGGGCCTGGTCAGCAATCAGCTTAGCAAGTCCATGTATTCCCATTGTGTCAGGCTGAACTTCGACCTAAAATCACCAAAATCTGAAAAACAATGAAATAATTATAATGTATTATATTATCAGGATGAGCACCCTTCCTCGGGGCCCTAATAACTGGTACACACGACTTGAAGTCCCCCCCCCCCGTCTACAAAAACTTGGGCGCAACACATGAGTCGGTTTTATAAAAGTTGTATTTGTTTACATATGCGCTGCTTCATCAGACGCATGCCGAATTAAAGACCAGCTACTGGTAACAGCTTAACATAATGCCGGCGTGTTATTCGAGTGTGGATGTACCGTGAAAGACGGGCAAATTAAATCATCAGTTTTTAAAAGGACAATCGGGTTATGGTGTACGGAACGTGTAGTTCAAGTAGCTTTGCTGCACAGCGCTCAGTAAAGCTACAGTCGAGGGGCTAACACACGAACAACATCTGGAGTATTCAAAACATACAGGCTATTAGCGGACAGAAGCAGTACTATACGGTATAACTTGCATGCTGAATTCGGCTACACCGTTTAGCTGCCTTCAACTCACCAGTAAACGGTAACACTCGGGCTTGTGCACTTGTCCCAGCGTCTCGGGCGCGCGGAATTGCTTCTCTTTCGCGGGAAATCAAATAGCAGACATCGCCTATCGATTTGTCGATTATGGCCTCGTCAAGGACGCCGCGCAGCTGCGCATCGACGGTGCAGGTTTGATTAGTCAGGTCTGTGTCCTGACGCGGAAGCGCGGGCGAGGCCTTTGATTGGTCCGCTGAGGGCAAAGGAAATCCGGTCAGTACGGCACAATAATAGAGTGGCTTATGTCGCGGCTCAACCTGGTTTAATGTTGGATTTCTGTTAAAGTGCAAAATAAGCCACGTTAATTTTAGTTAGCTTGTGAGAGGGGACATTTTACCGGCAACGAATACCCGGTAACGTTGGAGGTGTGTTTTTTTGTTTCTCCGCCCACTCCGGAAAACTCAGCGGAGTCGTCGTTATTTTTATTTATAAGGTGACGTGGAGTCAAACCTCCCGTCTATACTGACTCGTGTGTCAATGAGAAGTACCCGGTGTACCCGGATACGAGCGCAATGAACGTGTAATACGTTGGTGCAGTGCATCGAGGGTTTCCAAGATGTTTAACTGGAGCGGTACATCTTTCCACTGAGCTGCAACCAGCGGCGCATACCGGAGCAGAGAGAGGACTGTCGGGGCCTGGAGTCAGACGGGTTTTGGCGGAGGGACAGGTTTTGTTGTATTTGAAGGGACACAGCAGTGATACTGGTAATGCAGATTTTCTAACTTCTTGCCGCTAGTCTTTCGATGTCCTTGTGAGTCGGCGTCTGAAAATGAAAATGCGTAGTTCCCCGTTGTTTGTTTTCCATTAATCAGAGAGGCCCCTCAGTTCTAGTCACGTCTCTTTACCACGGTTACTGCTAACAGAAGGTTATTGACAAGTGGTTAGCTTCTTGAGACTTTCCCTCTTTTGGCTGATTCTCAATAGAGCGCACCCCCTCCCTCCAGGCCAGTACCACTATGTATACCACTCTGGTAAACCAGCTCAATCCACATTTTAGTGTGAGAAAAAAATCTGGCAAGCACATGCACATCCTACAGATGCACTCACATTCTAACTTTTCCTCAATGTTAACACTGAAAGTCAGCATGCGGATGCACAGAATATCAATTGTTATCAACCAGATTGTAATTGCACTAAAACTGCAACATGCAGACGCCTCAAGGATTTGGCATCACTGGGACATTTTCAGCAGTAATGCCACATCAGTTCTGACTATGTCATCAGTTCCTCCTATATATTTTTTTATATAGAGAGCCTAAAAGTGGTGAGACCTGTGATGCTTTGTGTGGTTGAGAACATAATTTCTATGGCTATAAACTATTTCTTTTAAATACATGGAATAATCATTAGTCATTAGTTTTGAATAACTTGACCTACTTGCTGCTAATGCACAGCTTTCCTAAAAGAAAAAAGGACAAATATGCTACTGCAGTATCATCGTTTCCCTTTCAAACTATGCTGCTAATGCATATTAGCATGCACGTTTAGCATGCTGTGGAGAAAATATGTTTCCAATAGAGTTTAGAAATGAAAGCAACATCCTACTCAGGAATTCTAAAGGAGACCAGTGTACTACTAATAAATACCACATTTGAGCAATGTCAGTTTGTGTCTCAAAAATGCTTAACGGATGGATACAAACTGACGGAGCTCATTAAATTCTTTAATTCTGTTCAACTGATGAAATGCATTGTAACTCTCGGCGGTTACACAGTGTCTCTGTTCTGTCTGACTGTTTCTCAATCCCTTGCTGTGTTTGGTTGAAGGTTGAGGAAGTGACGTTGCATTAAATTCTCCACTTGTCACATATATCACCTTATATCAGGTCCAGGTGGCATGCACATGACCTAATTTCTTGACTTGAAAGAAGAGGTCCACTGTAAGTCACGGGACAGACCTTCTAGTCACACCTGCTGTTCCTCATGAACTGATGAACTGTCCATCTTTGCAACAGAGGTTATGCAGTACGGAACAGGACACCTGCCAGGTGGCTGCCAGAGGACGATGGGCCTGCACTGCGTCTTGGTCCTGTGCTTGTTCTCAGGCTGGGCCGTGGGCTACAAGCAGGGGGACAACGTGACTCTCTATGTCAACAAAGTGGGCCCTTACCATAACCCCCAGGAGACATATCACTACTACACCCTCCCAGTTTGCAGGCCGGAGAAGGTCAGCCTCTATTTTGTTTCACTGTTCTAAAATCCACAAAGAAACTAGAGATTATTTTGTCTCGCTAAATGTAGACACATAGGTATGGAAATGGCTGTAAGATGGTTTTCCTGTCTCATGTCCAAGTGTTTCCTTGTGAGCAGGATGTAGCATTGAGAGGGACTTTACATGAGACTTTATTTTGGGACTTCACTTGTGGTTGGAGTGTCACACAATCTATAATCCCATTTTAATAAATACAGAATAAAAAAGAAGAGACATTGGGGGAATTTTGCTATAAAAATGTGTTCCATTACATTTTCGACGCTTAATATATTAATATTAATATATTAATAATATTAACAAGAATACGTTCTATATCGTATTGCATGTTTTGCTGTTGATATATTTCCCCTTTGTGTAGGGTTCATGAATACATTACTCCTGGCTTTGAAGAAAAATCTTTA
Source organism: Cottus gobio (assembly GCA_023566465.1). Lineage (NCBI taxonomy): Eukaryota > Metazoa > Chordata > Actinopteri > Perciformes > Cottidae > Cottus > Cottus gobio. Next base: position 13,248,202 of record CM042234.1, on the reverse strand, counting down.
TCTAAGATGAGCACTGAGACCCATATGGTGCTTCAACACCAAGCATGCAGGGAGGAAGTGTGGTCACAGCCAGCTGTGTTTTTGTTTTCAGTGTGTCCTTGCTGCAACTACCTCGTATCTGTGTGTGCTGTTTTGAAATCACCTCGAGCTTTGTGCTGCTTCTTAAGACTCTGTTGCTCATATTGTAACACGTCTTCCTTCAGGTGCACCACAAGTCCCTGAGTCTGGGAGAAGTGTTGGATGGTGACAGGATGGCAGAGTCCTTATATTACATGCGATTCAAAGAGAACGTGGAGAAAAAAACTCTTTGCAAGCTCACACTTTCAGAGAAACAGGTATTTATTCACACAAGACCGGGATAGTTTAAACGTAACACGGTGTACTACCGGATATCTTGGGTTAAGCTGCAATACTCCGGAAACATGAGTATATTTCCGATTCATTAAGTAGCTTGATTTTGTGTTGAAACCACTGTATGTCAATTGATCACTGCATGGTAGATGTTTGTAAGACAATGACCATTTTAGAAAACCACTTTTTCAAACCCTACAAGCACTTTTTGATGTTTTTCATTGCTCAACACTTACACAGTAAATGGTTCTCTAGAATATGCTAGTCTATTGTAATGTTGATTTAAATGAATAAAGCACACAGGGTGTGACCTTGGATATGTTCTGTGTGCGCCAGGTGGACGAACTTCGTGAGGCCATCGAGGAGCTGTTCTACTTTGAGTTTGTCCTGGATGACATTCCCATCTGGGGGTTTGTGGGATACATCGAGGAGAGCGGCTTCCTACCTCACAGCCACAAGGTAAACCTCCTCTGTGCTCCTGAGCGGTTTTGCATAGCACGTTGGATTATATGAGAGAAACAAAGGGACAGATAGAAAGATTGTCTCAGGTTTTTATGTTCATGCAAAGCAATCACTGTTATTCTTCTTATCCCTCACCTCCTCCTTCTCGTTTGTTCTCTTGTGTTCCACCTCTGTCCCTGCCCTCTTCTCTCACCTCCAACAGGTGGGTTTGTGGACTCACCTAGACTTCAACATCGAGTACAACGGCGACTCGGTGATCTTCGCCAATGTTTCAGTTAAAGACGTCAAACCTGTTCCCCTGGAGGAGGGGGCGGGTGCAGTGGTGGGTGGAGTCGGGGTGGGTGGAGGCAGCCTGACTGTCACCCACACCTACAGCGTGCGCTGGTTCGAGTCCACTCTGCCTCACTCCCGCAGAGCCGAGCGTCTCCGAGACTACTCGTTCTTCCCCAAAACACTGGAGATCCACTGGCTCTCCATTATTAACTCACTGGTGCTGGTGGTGCTGCTGCTGGGCTTCGTCATCATTATCCTCATGCGGGTCCTCAAGAATGACTTTGCCAGGTAAGTCAGGAAAAGGAATCACAGTTTTATCTGGGCCAATGTATGGGAAACTCTTTAATATGAAAGTTTCTACTAAAGAATGCAGTCAGCACAAAACTGTATCACTTTGGGTGTTGAATCAAATATTAGACAAAAAAGCTTAAAGGCTGTTAAAATATCTTAAATATAGTTACCAGAGTTTTTATTTGTTAGTCAACCAACAGAGAATGACAATCGTCATTGTCAATTATTAAACAAAACTGCTATCCATTTGCTGGTTCCAGCTTCTGAAATGTGAGGCTCTGCTGCGTTTCTCAATTTTATATGATTACTAATTTATCTTTACTTTTACTGCTCGTCCACCATAACAAGCAATTTGAGCACTTAAACCTGGGATCTAGGTAGTTTTAAAGACACTTTCACAATTTTCTTTTACATTTTATAGACTAAAAAAAAAGCAATTGATTAGTTGAAAAGGTATTAAACACATTGGTCAAAAATAAAAAAAAAAGTCAGTAGTTGAAGCCATAATTCAATTATTGTCTGTTTATACTAGCTGAGATCAGGAAGTATCCATTCTAATACTTCTATATTATTTGTTGGGCGTAATGCTGTGAATTATACATAAGTTTGAGTGCAGGTACAGGGTAGTTCAGATGTCTTTCTCTCTGACATCTTCATTCTTCCTTATGTGTAAGACTCCTGAATTAGAGTGTATTCGATTACATACAGTATCTGTGGGTGTCTCCTGCTCGTCGGTTGCGTGATAGCATCGTGGGTGAAAGCATTTTCCCTCCACCTGCAGGTACAATGTGGAGGAAGAGGGCGGCTGTGACGATCTGGACCAGGGAGACAACGGCTGGAAGATCATACACACTGATGTCTTCAGGTTTCCCCCTTACAAAAGCCTGCTGTGTGCCGTGCTGGGAGTGGGAGCTCAGTTCCTCACCCTTGCCACAGGTGAGCATGCATTCTACAAATACACCAACAAAAAAAAAGCAGCAACACACGGCTCAACGTGGACACACACTGGGCTGTTGAAATACAAATAAAAGAACGGTATCGGGGACTGTCATTGTTTCCATTTGAAAATTGAGCGGACTTGGCCAGCATAGGGGACGTAGACACTGGAAAGGTCACATGTGCCTCACACGCAGGAGTCTGATCCCTCTCGTTTCCTATCTGCGATAGGAATCATCTTCATGGCGTTGCTGGGAATGTTCAATGTGCATCGCCATGGCTCCATCAACTCTGCAGCCATCGTCCTGTACGCTCTGACCAGCTGTGTGTCCGGCTACGTGTCCTGCAGCTTCTACACGCAGATCAACGGCCAGCGCTGGGTGTGGAACATCATACTCACCTCGTCGCTCTTCTCCGGTGAGTGCGATGAGAAGGGGTTTGGGATCCCGACACACTTTGGTTGTCGGAGCAGCAGGGTAGGAAAGTTCAGAGCTTGTACTGAAGCGGGACGTGTTTCCCCAAATAAACCACTTCACTGGATTTGCCTGTTATGGATTCAGATCATTTCCTCGCTGCCAATAGCTGGATGTTTTTATCTCCATCCATCCGTGCTTAGTTTCCGTGCTTGTGCATTAAAATGGAGTTGTTGTTTTAGTGGGGATAAGTGTTATGTATAAAGTCAAAGGTGACAGCCGGCGACTAGGGAAGAGAGTGACAGAGGGAGCAATGGTGCATTTAAGGCAAACGTTTCAGTGGTCGCATTTGGCAGAGGATTGCTGAAAGGGTCTCGCAGTCCTGGAAGGATTTGGGTAAGGGGGAGGCAGGGGAGGCAGGGCGAGGCAGGGGGAGGCAGGGCGAGGCAGGGGGAGGCAGGGGGAGGCAGGGGAGGCAGGGCAGGCAGGGGTCGTGGCGGGTAGAGTGATTGCCGCAATTATTGCTGTAACAACTGTCCGACAGAATAACAAATCAAATTATAAAGATGGACACCGCGGCACAGACCCCGCTGCTGTCTGAAATTGATTGCCAGCACCGGGAGCTGATATTGTCGGGCCCAGTCTGTCAGTCCATCAGCCGTCATTATCACCAGGGGAACTCTAAACCTCATGCAGAATGAGGAGAACGACTTCATCCACGCTTGGAGTTTGATGGAAAAACAAACTCCAAGCGTCATTAATGCAAAATTTGAAAAAAGATAATCACATTGAAGTGGGCAAAATATAAAAACTATTTAATACAGATGAATTTCAATTGAGGCTTTGCCTTTGAAACGCTCTACTGGATATACACTGTGGTCTTTAAGGAGTGTTATTTTGCGCCGTGAAATAATTCCAAAGTTACAGACATTTAAAAAAAGTTTAAACTTTTAGACAAATCATTTTATAACTGCAGTATGAGACTTAATGATACTTTTCCTCTAGAATAAGTATCCTCAATAACTAGCTGTTTTGATTTAGAGTGCTATTGTTTTGCTGTGAACTTTTAACATTTAGAAGAGTAACTGGAATTATTTCACACAGGCCAAATAGCTTTTAGAGCTATTTTTAGATTTTCACGGTGTAATTTCTAAAGAACAAGCTGGATAGGTAAGGGGCACTTGTAGTGTATTAGTGTTCTGTACAATGTGACAGTGCTATTCTACTCAGTTAATTATGTATTAATGTATCTACTATGCAGTCCCAGCATTCACACTTTTGCAGTTCAGGTTAAGGAAGGTGCCCCCTGGCACATAAAACGTGGTCTTATTTATTCATTAAACAGCCGTATCTCATTATATTTTCATAATTTAAAACATGGGTAATTTCTAGAAATACTCTGAGGCACATTTTCCTCTAAGAATGAGCTGGAATGATTACAAATCAATGCCTGTCCTTTATTCGGTTGGTCCTTCATTCATTCCCACAGCTCCTCTGTTCCTGACATGGAGCGTTGTGAACTCGATCCACTGGTGGAGCGGCTCCACTCAGGCTCTGCCGGCCACCACCGTGCTCCTCATCCTGGGTGCCTGGGTGCTGGTGGGCTTCCCGCTCACTGTCATCGGAGGCATTGTGGGAAAGAACCGGGCCGGCAGCTTCCAGGCGCCCTGTCGCACCCGCAACATCGCCCGGCAGATCCCGACGCAGCCCTGGTACAAACACACGGCTGTGCACATGGCCATCGGCGGCTTCCTGCCGTTCAGGTGAGATGCCTTCATGTGTGGGAGGGAGGGGCTTCGATCAAACGGAGAACTCAACAACGTTAAGTCCCTCCTTTTCATAGTCATATGGATTACATGTAAGATTAACACTAAGGATAAAAATAGTTACTATAAACAGTTAATGCCTTCAGTATTTTTATATTAGAATATTTCCATGTTCAAAATTAGATGTTTGGTCGCAATTGATATCCTACAGTGAGTCATTTGCATTTTATAAATATTTCTTTTATTTCTGCACTTATTTGTGCCCAGAGGGGTTTGTATAATGAGTGAAATCTACTACATGCAATTGTTTGTTATACTGTCAGGTCATCTTGACTGATGAAATATTGAAAGTGCAACCTATTAAACTGCATTTTCTCCACACCCCTTCCCCCCTTAGTGCCATCTCAGTGGAGCTGTACTACATCTTTGCCACGGTTTGGGGCAGAGAGTACTACACCCTCTACGGCATCCTGCTGTGCGTCTTCGCCATCCTCATCTCAGTGGGCGGCTGCATCTCTGTTGCGCTCACCTACTTCCTGCTGTCTGGCGAGGACTACCAGTGGTGGTGGCGGAGCGTCCTGAGCACCGGCTCCACCGGCCTCTTCATCTTCATCTACTCCGTTTTCTACTACCGGAACCGGTCCTCTATGAGCGGCCTGGTGCAGAGCACCGAGTTCTTCGGCTACTCTCTGCTAACTGCGATGGTCTTCTCACTGATGCTGGGCAGCGTGTCGTTCTGGGCCTCACTGGCTTTCATACGCTACATCTACCGTAGCCTCAAGATGGACTAGATGCGGACACAGCGATAAACAAACACTTTCCACATAGGACACACGGACAATCCGCATTACCTTATTTTTGCTTTCAGTCATGCGAAACACACAAACCTCCAATGAGGCAGGAGATACTGGGTCCTTTACCTTTATTTGATTGAAGGATTGAACTAGAGCATTGTTGTTGACAAAGGGTTGTTGGTTGGGTGGACAGGACCTGTAATAAAGGATTAAATGGGATATTCTGGTAAAAAAAGGACAATTGACTCCATTAAGGAGTGGCTGGGTAAAATGTATGAAATACACCAGTGACTGGATGTAATCATTGTATGGTGTAGTGAGTCATCCACTGCTCTGATTCCTACTTCATGGACCGTCGAGGCTTGGCAGGATCTAGCCTCTGTTTCCCTCGTTACATTATTTTAACCACCGAGGCCGCTGACTCATACAGTAGTTTGGATTATTTATGCAGCAGTGCAAGTGTTATTTACTTATTATACTCCCCCTGCACACAATATCCAAATAGATTATTAAAAGTGTTTTGCTGGGCCCTGTCAAGCTACACTTGGCCCTGCAGTGGATAAGAGGAAGGGTGCATTGTAGATTGAGAAGGTTGGTGAGCGATATTGTTATTGTATTCTATGGTCACCATTGAATACTCTTGGTTCTGATGTAAATATAGACTTTTCAATAAAATGCTTTTTAATACAATATTGCCAGCAAACCACTCTGGATTATTTTATATAAAAGGTCTACCTACAACATTTTTAGTAAAGCCAATTGAGCATGATTACATTTAACTGAAAGTTTCACATCTAGTCTAGCATTGGGGTGTTTCAACTGCCTAGTTTTGATATTCTAGCCAAAAAGCATTACAAGTACTTTTCAGTAATTAAAAATAGTACTATGTAAATGTTGATTGATGACATTCTCTCAAACAAAAACACTCAAAGTTGTCAAACTTGTATTTATCGAAAAATGAAATGTGTGCACATCAGATCTGTTTCAGTACTTTGCCTTAAAAGGGTCCCAAAAAAAAAAATCCAGTAATCCAATGACTGCATCCAACTCGGACCCATCTTGTATCACCAAGCGCAAAGAACACACATGAACATACATTAAATAGTTGCATATATAAAAATAAAGCTTCAAAGTAAAAAGGGGGAAACTACTTTTCAACAGGAGTATGAACAAGGCCTATGTACACTCAGCCATGCAAAAATTCTCATTTACAAACTACAGTCAGGAAACTTGAACAAACAAGACTGTCGAGTAACTTTTACAAAAAAGCTTAGCAGCGCCTCAATGGCTACTGGCTGTTATTGTGTACCATGGACATGTTTAAGGGCCCGTGGATGCTGACGGGCACCCCATCTTTGCTGTTGAAGCTTGTGTCCGGTCCTGTGTTACTTGCTGAGGTGGCGCTGGCTGAGTGGAATACACTGGGGTTGTACTCATAGTGGCTGACGCCGGGGGGCATGGACCAGCCACCAACCTGGGACATGGAGGGCATTGCTGTCTGGGATGAGCTAGGGGCCCAGGAGGGGTAGCCAGCGGATCCAGCAGCAGAACCCACAGCGGCCAGATAGAAAGCCATGTTCTGGGGAGTCTTCTTGAAGGCTGTCTCCATCATGTGCTGGTTGTAATGCTCCTTGAGCTGGGGCCGGACTTCCCCCTGATACTGAAAGAAGTGGTGGCTCAAATTAGTTTTAAATTCAGTAGCAACATTTGTTTTGTTTCGTCTCGCCTTTAAGGCCATAACCACACTATGGTTAGGCCTCCATTATGGACGACTTGTTCTATGTCCAAGCTGCTGTTTCTTTGTTATCAGTGAACAGGAAACCTGAGCAGGACAATGGTCTGATCCCACGTTTAAAAACAAGCTACTTACAGGTGTCATGTGTGGGGGAACGTTGGCGTACATGGTTCCGCGCATCGGGCTGCCTTTGTTGTAGCGCTCAGACACCCAGCTGGTGTCCTTCTGGTGCCTCCTTAGCTTCATCCTTCGGTTCTGAAACCAAGTCTTAACCTACAAAATAAGGCGCGAGAGATCAGCTGATTAGAAAGGGCACATTCATGTTTCTGTGGTTGGGATCAAATTTAAAAAAGCACCAATCCCTCACCTGTTTGTAGGTCAGCCCCGTCAGCTCTGCAAGGTTCTTCATTTCAGCCGGGGTGAGGTACCTCTGAACACTGAACCGCTGGACGAGAGCATTCATCTGATTCTCCGAGAAGGCTGCTCGCACCTTCCCCTTGGGGGTCATTACAGCAGCAGTGCATGGCTTCTTCTGGGCAGCTGATGGTGATTGTAGCGAGGTAGCGCTGTTGGTGCCCTCGTTCTCACTGGCGGCAAAGGCCCCTGGCTCCTCCACGAGAGAGCCGGAGGCGTCCTCGCTGGCATCCGGGCTCCTGATGCTTGCCTCGTCGCAGAGCTCCTTCTTCACCCAGGTGGCGGGGTCCGTCTGGGGGAGACTTCCTTCTCGGCTGCTGCCAGAACTCCACGAATCTAAGTGAAGGGGGACAAATGGTGGTCAGGGTCATTTGACAAAATATGTCAATATACTTTATTGGCATATCAAATAGGAGTATATACGGACAAATAACAGTACAGTAAATTACAGTATGTATATCATTATGTATGAGAGAACATTTTGAGGAAGAGTCAAACAAAAATGTACCCGATTAATTAATTTATGCAATTTAGTTTAATTCTCGCATTCTAACGCGAGATGTCGCCACTTGGCTGTCTTGCGGCGCTTAGTGTATTCAGTGGCGGGATATTTGGTTCTCTTTTCAAATCAAGATGGAGCTGGATTGGACTTCATGGTCAACTCTGGCACAAGAAATCTTTCCTTTTGGCAGCCAATGGATCAATGTGAGCACCGACTCAGATCCTCACGGGTTACAGTCGACATTACGTGTTCAAATAACAAGATATTAGCGCCTTTGTAAAATGCTCGCTCAGAACTAGCCTTCCGCTAAAAGTACCTACTTGGTGAGTTGTGCGCCTCAGAGTCGCTGGTCGAGTCGCTTCCGGCCCGCCTGGCCTCATGTGTCCGCGCCTCGTACGCGGCCCGGTGGGGTCCGCTAAGGAGCATACGGCCCGCCTGGGTGTCACCGAGGTACACGACCCCGGAGCCCTGGTAGTGACCGTGGCCGTTCACAGCGTGCTGCTCCGGGCTGCAAGGCGGTGATTCTTCCCGGGCCCTGGGGGTGGCGGCGTAGTATGCCTGCGTCACTCCGCCGTTGTAGTTGCTCAAATCCGTGGCTCCGGTGGTCTCGCCCCAGTTGGTCGGGTTCCCGTGGTTTTGCTCCGGTCCGGGTTGATACACGAGGCCGTAGGCGTAGGCGTGGTACGAGGGGTTGTAGTTATAGCTTATCTGCGCCTTCCAGTCTGCCATTTCCCTCTTCGTTTGGTGCGTCGCAATTTTAAAAAAGTGTAAAAACGCCACACAATACAAAACTAATTACAAGAGACGCTCAAGTATCAAAGCTAAAAATGATTAAAATTGAGCGCAGGACAGTCCCTGAGGTCTGAGAGGGAGCGGTGAGCTCGGGTCGCCCAGTTAAAAGAAGCCTGCCGACTAGTTTAAAAAACTGTTTATATTGGCACGTGTGGGCAGGGCGGGGGTGGGTGTTGTGGTTGTGGCAGCCAATCTCTTTAATTCACCTTACATGGGCAGAGGTAATGGCATTTTATTGGCCATTTAGGGTTTCTCTATGCTTTCTGAAGTAGCCCACTTCTCTTAGCACGGCCACCGATAGCCATCGTCATTAAAAGTGTTTGGATTATAGAAATACACTGAATATCTAGAATGTCTGTTGTGTGTTGTTCCAGTACCACAGATCAGTCCAAGTGAATGTCACTGTGTTGCACGGGAGGTTTTGTGGATTGGACTGACTTTTGACATTATGTGAAGATTGTTTCTTGGTCATTCTTTGAATCTAACTTTGTTTGGTAAAACATATGCACACAAGGGTGTATGGTGATTAATCTCACTGATCTGAACACAAATCACAAATAATAGTTTAGGAATATGTTAAATGGAAGCATGTATCAACTGAAACAATGAAAGTCTTTAAAAAAAGAGACATGTCTCTTCACAATACGTTTGATCCTCAGAGAGTTGTCAATGTGTTTGTTTATCAGAGGCATCTTTTGACATCCCAAGGGCAGTGTTGCAACTCACATATGCAGTTCAAGAAAATCTGATATGTGTATGGCATCTTTAGCATTTGTATAAAAACAAGCTTCCCTGAGATGTGCAGCAATATATTTATAAGGTTTTGTACCAAGCAGGTGAGCAAAACATAATTTAGTGACAAAACGCTAATAAATACTGTCTTGGAAGCACATACGATTTAGTGCTTGGACATACCATGGACATGATCTGATTTCCCAAATGGCATGATTAGTAATGTTTTATGAGCATTAGTCCCTGATCAATAGACATCATATAGTATCTTGGTCCTCCGCGACCTTCACTGGTTACCGGTGGCCGCCCGCATCCGCTTCAAAACATTGGTACTGGCGTACCGTGCTACGAACAGATCTGGTCCAGTCTACATCCAGGACATGGTAAAACCTTACACCCCATCTCGGGCGCTCCGCTCGGCTTCTGCCAATCGCCTTGTAGCTCCGTCACAGAGCTAAACACTCAACAAAGTCTCGACTGTTCTCTGTCCTGGCTCCTCGATGGTGGAATGAGCTCCCCATTGACATCAGGACAGCAGAAAGTCTCTACATCTTCCGTCGCAAACTAAAAACATATCTTTTCCGACTATACCTTGAATAAAGGATGTAGCACTATAGTAGCACTGAAATGGCTCTTACTGATAGCACTTTGTAGTCGAACCTTTGACGAAATTGTACCTTCTTGATTCTTGTTGTTCTGATTCTTGTTTGTAACCGTAGAATGCACTTATTGTAAGTCGCTTTGGATAAAAGCGTCAGCTAAATGACATGTAATGTAATGTAATGTAATGTCTCAAACATCAATAGTTTATGAACCACTGATGATTAGTCAGAGTGATGTTCATGATTGAGAAATGCAAATCGAAATCTACGACAGTGGAGCCACTTGATCAAATGTGTTCGACAGTCTATGTAGTTTGAAAGTTCTGTCTGCCAGGTGTAATGAATGCAGTCTCATGATTTAAAACATATATTTAACTCTTTCAATTGAACATAAGATGGAGCCTTTAGCTTGAAATCCCAACATCCCCCGACACCCCCCACCAACTGCCTTAACCACGATTTGCTATTCTTTTCACAAAGATGATGTAGGTTAGCCGTGTGTTACCGTCCAAGTTGTTGTTTGTGTTCCCCCTCCCTGGCTGCATTGACGTGGTAATGACTCAGTTAGGGATGAAATGATGTGAGAACAGTGAACCTAATGCGGCATTTGCATTTCTACTGATCTCTGCCTGGACAGGGTGTGTTTGTCTGAGCCAAGACATACAGGAGGGGGGTTGCTAGTGTAGGTGTGTGTACAGGGAGGGGGTGGGTGAACGGGTGTGCAGGCATTAGCATTGGTATGTGGAACAGATTTGACCTTAAATGACTGGACTATATTTTGCATGTGTATTTGTGAGGGAACGCTAATGTGACAATGGGTGTACACACTGGAGTATATGCATACATTTAAACACAATTATTTTACTCAATCATGGTTTGCCTGCATATGTTTTGTTTTGCTACTACCTTGGAAGGTTTTCTTTTCCTCCTGTAATTAAACTGTAACAGTAAATGCAGATTACCCAGCAGGCGTTATATCTACCAAACTAAAGCTGAATTTGATCTCTTTCTGTCCTCAAATTACATGATTACTCCCTCAGTGTTCCTTTCTGGTATAGTGCAGATTACTCACTGGCCTTGTGTTTTCATCAATGGGTGTTTTGAGCGTGAAGTGCAAGACCACAAGTATCTCTTTTGTTGTCTGAAATGTGTGCAAATTATCTCCCAGGGGCAAAGCACCCAACTGCGACCACAAGACAGTTCATGCAATCCTTTTCAGTAGTTTAATCAGTAATTGTATGTGTTTTGATATTTCAGTGTTGGAAGAAGTACTATTCAGTACTATTTACCTAGGTAAAAGTAATACAAACTAAAAGCCCTGCACTCAAAAAATAAAACGTATTATAAGCTAAATATTCCTAAATATTACTTTAATGTGGTAGTTGGTCAAATAAAGACACATTTAATTACTTTCTATAGTGTAGGAGAGTTTTATAATCCCATCATATATGTTGTTTTAGTAGTCTTACTACTGTATTTGGAGTATTTAGCGTCCAGTATTGAATTTTGAGGTAACAATATATCAGCTGATTTTTAATTGCTTACATATCAGAATCCCTGTGGAATATTTTACATATGAAAAAAAATGTTTCATACTTTCTGGTGACCATATGCTGTAGAAAGTTTGTATCTAAATCCAATCCAATCTAAATCTAAATTATACATCACAGCTACAACTATCCTCCATAATTACCAAACTGAACGTTATAACCTTCATGAAGGCAGGATTTATTGCAGGATAAAGTAGTATCAATATAGTATCGTATATAGTATAGTATCAATTTTAGCCAGCTAGGAGTAATGGTACAGAATTAACTGGCAATTAAATATGGGTCAGATCAGTCTCATAACTCACAAATGCACACAGAACAATACACAAATGCACACAGAACAATTCACAAATATATTTGATTTACAAATGCACACAGAAGGATTTACAAATACATTTTACAAATAAATCTGACTCACAAATGCACACAGAACAAATTACAAATACATTCCAATGCACAAATGTGGATTTGTATGTATTTATTTGTGGATCGCACTGTGTGTGGGTTTTTTGAGACTCCCCTGACGTCGCCAGATCCACAAATGCGTTTTTTCAACATGGACTTATCTGTAGCCAATCAGATGTCGCCCTCATTTTCAACCAATCACATCACTGCCGTCCCGCCGTTGCGGAAGCAGTTCTGGAAGCGGTTGTCATTCAGAACACAGTTGTACGACTACGGATAATATTATGAACCCAAACAAGGGGGAGTTTGATGGTCCGACGTTTGAGGGACTTCCACAACAAGTATAAAGCAAAACTAGTGGTTAGTTCAATATATATTTAAACTATATGTGGTTAAATCGCGGCATTTCCGACGAAAAGGGGGCGTGGCTTATATCCGTGACTTGTCTCTGTACAAACAGTTACCATTTCCGCGATCCAGAAAGGAAGAATACATACATTATCCTTATATGAACACAGACACTGGGGCGCTTGATTATCCGCCGTTTGCGGGACTTCCACAACAAGTACAAAGCAGAACTAGTGGTTAGTTCAGTGGTGGAGGCTGAAGTGTGTTGAGCACTGAACCCCCAGTTGCTCCCGGGGCGCCTCACGTCAGCACACTGCTCCTTAACTACATAGGATGGTTAAATGCAGAGAATAATATCCTTAAGGGAATTAATGAAGGATAATTTATGTATTCTTTCTTTCTGGATGGCGGAAATGGTTTTTACAGAAATAAGTCACGGAGATAAGCCACGCTCCCTTTCCGGCGCAAATTAAGTGAATGCCGCGATTTAACCACATATAGTTTAAATATATATTGAAGTAACCACTTGTTGTGGAAGTCCCTCAAACGTCGGACCATCAAACTCCCCCGTGTTTGGGTTCATAATATTATCCGTAGTCGCACAACTTCCAGAGCTGCTTCAGCGGCAGTGATGTGATTGGTTGAAAATGAGGGCGACATCTGGTTGGCTACGGATAGGTCCATTTTGAAAAAACGCATTTGTGGTCTCAAAAAACCAACACAGGAATGTGTAGCGATTCACACACGAATGCAGTGCGATCCACAAATAAATACATACAAATCCACATTTGTGCATTGGAATGTATTTGTAATTCATTCTTTGTGCATTTTCGAGTCGGATGTATTTGTCAAATGAATGTGTAAATCCTTATGTGTGCATTTGTAAATCAAATATATTTGTGAATTGTTCTGTGTGCATTTGTGAATTGTTCTGTGTGTATTTGTGAATTATGAGACCGATCTGACCCCATAATTAAATGTATGTTTTGTATGTGAAATCTGCTATGTAAAAAATGTAGCTGTATATTTCCCATGAATGTAACGTTAGTGGAGTAGAAATACACAGCAGTAAAACTTTTTAAAAAATAATATAGAAGTGTCTCAAAGTTGCACAAGTACATAAATATATTAAATACCTTCCCACCATCATTGGCAGTGATTTAGAACTGCACCATGCCCTCCTCTCCAGGAGAGAGCGCTGTCGGTTTTTCTATCAGACTTAATGCACGCTGATTGCTGCGGTTCCCTTTAACTCGACTCACATGGAGCTCCTAGCCGGTTCGGCCCCGCATGCTGGCAGTTGAGTCCCTTAACGGACCAGACCGAGCAACTTGGGGAACGGATCTGTCAACGTTCGCCATTCGGCTTGATAACTTCATACCTCTCCGACTTTATTTTTTTAACACAAACTTTCACGCCAAACGCGGTTAGCTATTGACTTGACCGGCCCACAGAGGGTCTGTTTACACAGTTGACAGCCATAAGCTCACTCGGGACACCGTTGGCAACTGCAAAAAGACAACTCGTTTGATTAACTAGAAACATTAACTCAACGGCTAACGGCCACAACAGGTTAACTGAAGGTGGTCACTCTGAGCAGTCGAGATGGCCGAGGATCTTGAGATAATTTTGTCAAAGCTGACTGAGCCGGACAACGCCGTCATTCAGCAGGTAACATTAACGTAGCAGATAACTTTGTTTGAGTTATTATTTTTGAAGTTATTAACGCTAGGTTAGTTTGAGACAGATGAAACGTTTGAACTAACGGTTATCGAACTATGCTAGTTAACCCAGTCAAGTAGCTAGGTTAGAACGGTTGGCTAACGTTAACTGTCAGCAGTTGGCCGTAACGTTCAGAACCACTGTCTTCTAACGGCATCGAACTTAGCTAAGTCTGTCAATTAATTTACACTTTATCACAAAATCTCGGTTCGTGTCATTCGGCTGCATGCTGTCATATGTCAGACCTATTTTGTCTTCTAGGCCACCGCCCAGCTGAAACAGGCTTTCAAAGACCCAGCCATTATACCAGCTTTGTGTGCTGTCATGAGTGGCTCCCAAAACCCTCAGGTATTGTGTGTGTGTGGGGGGGGGGGAGAGAGAGAGAGAGAAAGTAAGAAAGAAGAGTGTGTGTGTGAGAGAAGAGTGTGTGTGGGAGAGAGAAGAGTGTGTGTGTGTGTGTGTGTGTGTGTGTGTGTCCCCGCTGTTGTCCCTGTTGCTGCCCTGTATGTAAACTACTACTGTTTCCTGATTCGACCTCTTAGATTCGTCAGTCGGCCTCAGTGATGCTGAGGTTGAGAGTGAAGAAACACTGGAAGAAGATTAGCCCTGAAGATAGAGAGAGGTTCGGTCCATTTCTTTTCATAAAAAACAATGTCGCACTATCCCAACAATTGTTTAAGTTGTAATTGTAATGTTTGCCTTCATTCGTGCAGCCTAAAGGCAGGGGTGTTGCAGGTCTTCATGCAGGAGCCAGAGTAAGCTAATAAGTTAATACAATAATAATGTGCAGTGTCTTAAATGACCCAGTTTCATAACTTTAAATTACACTGATACACATAGACTGTTGTGTCATGTGGCAACATATTGCCATACACATGTGAAATGTAATGTATGAATGAATGAGCCAGGACTCAATGTATTTGTATATCTATCTATCTGTATATCTTTTGCAGGCACACAGTGCAGCACTCACTCTCCCAACTGTGCGCAGTGATGGTTAAACATGAGACACCAGACCGCTGGCCTGCCCTGCTGCAGCTACTCAATCAATCCACCAAGAGCAGCAACCCTCATGACAGACAGGTACAGGACTCATAGAACATAGAGGAATTTAGATAAAGGCTAATTGTATCTACTAATTTAACTTTATTTTGTCTTTCAAATGATTGCTGAACACCTTTTGTCTAATTTCTACGGTGTTTTATTTTCCTTTTATGACTATAAAAATACTGTTTGTTTAGAGTTGTTTAAATACCGTAGTCTCCGGTTGTATTGTATAACATTATCTCTGTTAATAACAGCCTTGGAAAATCAATGGTCTTCTTCCCTAACAGGTTGGCCTCCTGCTGCTGAATAAGGTGGTGGAGTCCAATCCTGAACCTTTCAAGCCTCACTACAGCCAGCTGCTACAGCTGTTTCATACTGTGTTGCAGGACCACAACAACCCAACGGCCTTGTACTACTGCATCCTCACCCTTACAGCCATGACTCCATACACTGGCACAGAAGAAATGGTGAAGAATTGTTCCAGTTTTAACTTTGACATTTCGCAGAGCAATTTTCAAATAGTATATAGCCAATTTAAACCATTACAGATGGGATGTATTCATACACCTTTCAATGACCAAGTGACATTTTGCTGCCCTACAGAACCAGATGCGTTCTGTCATCCCAAGTCTCATTGACGCTCTGCGACACCTCATCAAGGCGGATCAGGTAACTTGTTAAATGTCTTTAACATATTACAAGTATTGCTGTTGTCAGTTAAGTGTTTGGATAAATTTCACCTGTCAAATTATTGGGTTTGTCCGGGTCTACACAGAGCCAAGCAAGCGAGGCCATGGAAGTGTTAAATGAGCTCATGGAGAGTGAAGTGTCCATCATTGTCCCTCATGTTCCCGACATTGTCCGCTTCTGCTTGGAGGTGGGAATGTAATGTCTGAATTCGGTCTTTCCTCCCTACTTTTGTGTTATGAATGCATTTTTAAATTGTCGTAACTAACAAAAAATGTTTGTTCTCTGAGTGCTGAGAATAATAACATTTATTCATTATTGCTGTTTGTATCAGGTGAGCAGTGACACTACACTGACTGACTCTCTGCGGGTGAAAGGACTTTCTTGTATTGCCTTCCTCATCAGGCTGAAGAGCAAGGTAAAGTCACTCTTCAGCTAATATAAATGTTAAATGTGTATTGTTAAATGTATGCACCTTCCCGCCAGGACAAATTCCTTGTATGTGTAAACATACATGGCAATAAATGATTCTGATTCTGATAAAAATGATTTAGTCCATCAACTTGTAATGAGTAACAAAGATCAAGAACAGGACAACAAGTATCTGTAGTCACGGAGTACCTCAATCCTTCTGGTTTAATTGTTCTTTAGAGGAGATGGTAGACAGAGTATTACCAAAGGTTAAGTTTTCTATGCACGGATAGTTGTAGCAGACCTTTACACAGTTATACTGTCGTAGGTGTTACAACAATATTTCCATGCATTATTTTTAATGTGAACAAAAGACGGATCAGAAGATTTAAAACTACATGCAGTGTCTGACCACACAGCTATCTTGACCACAAACAAGTGTTTGGCTTAGTTGCATTGTGTTGAATTAATACAATTCATTTTCACTACTTGGTAGACGGTGCTGAAGCAGAAGCTGCTGAACCCCATCTTGCAGTCAATCTTCCCAGTGCTATGTGCAACTCCCCCACCTGGTGTGCAAGACCCGGAGGATGAGGATGACGACAGTGGAGATGGCACCGACAATGACAATCCCAAACACTGTGCTGCTCAGGTTGGGAAAAGTTGTATTGATATGCAATGTGCCCTTCTGTTGTGTAAGAAAATGTACATGGCAACAGCTTTAATAAGATTTAATGTGGAGTTGGAAAGAAGATTAATCTTGACTAATAGTTTTTTGTTGTCCTTCCAGATTATTGACAGTATGGCACTCCATATGCCCCCAGAAAAGCTGTTTCAACAACTGGTAAGTCATCTGGATGTCAATGTAAACAATAACAGATATGCAACGTTAAGGGGAATTTTCTTTTTCACATTTTTTATGGGTCTAGATTAATTATTAATCCTGCATTGTGCATTTAAATAACCTATAATAAATACGAGCCCTGACTCAGGTTACTGCTTCTTCATGATGTATTATGTTGTGTTTTAAGATGCCCTTTGTCCAGACATCCCTTACCAGTGAAAACCCCTATGACAGGAAAGGGGGTCTCATGTGTCTTGCTGTGCTAGCTGAAGGATGTGCTGACCACTTACGCACCAAGTATGTCCATGTGTCATCTGAAAAGTTCCCCATATATATTTGTTTTTTGTTTTAAAATAATAATAAGAAAATGACAGCCTACTGATATTTTTAGCTGTAGCTGACTAATAATTAACAAGATTTGAGTATATTCACACTTGTCTGTATTTGTGTTAGAATGCTGTCATCAATACTGCAGACCGTGTGCCAGAGTCTTTCTGACAGTAATCAGGTGGTGCGCAGTGCCAGCCTTTTTGCCCTGGGACAGTTCTCCGAACATTTACAGGTGAGTAACTACAGCAGCATGTACAATGCTACATACATTTCCCCCTATTTTTTGCTTTAAGGATTTTTCTTAGATTATACCTTTTATGCAAAGTGTTTATAAATGGATAAAGTTAATATTATTTGTACTTTTATTTTGGAACAATTGAATGTTCACAGTTGAGACATGTGACTTTATGTAGGATTGGATACAAACTCACTTTGGAACAGGGTACCACTTACATTGTGTAGTTTTACAAATTTAAGTGTTCCTGTATACACTACAGTTTTACAGAATACAATTAAGATTATGGTCTTATGAACAGATTTAGTCATTTTTTTTTCTTTTATTCATGTGTTTTCCAGCCTGACGTGAGCAAGTACTGTGACGAGTTGATGCCTTTGCTGCTGGGTTACCTTTCGTCCTTGAACCATGCCAAGGTCGGCCATGTCATTAAGGCCTTTTATGCCCTAGAGAACTTCATGGAGAACCTTGGTAAGCTGAAAAAGGTTCATACAATGACTGACAAAGTAGTTAATACACACTGTGGCCCATGCAAAGGGAAATATGAAAATTCCACGGACATTAACTTTCCGGACATAATTAATAAACTACATCAAATTATAGAAACTTGTGTTTAATATTAGTTATTTAGTTGATTTGGTATTAAAAGGTTCCATCATACAGTTTACATGATTAAGTTTTAAGTATTTTAACCAAAGAAACAGGATCTTCATGCTCTATCGTCTTTTGCTTAACAGGAGCAGATATTGCGCCCTACCTGCCTACCCTGATGGACACTATGTTATCGGCTCTTAACACCGGTGAAAACTTAAAGATAAAAGAGCTTGCTGTGTCTTCCATAGGTGCCATAGGTAAGAATCTGTCAAAGATCCATCAGATTGATATGCAACCTAAAGATTAAGCCTCACACCTTAAGTCAAACAATAGGTGATTTTTTGCTGAGATGAAATGTTGCTGCTCGGATCAAGGTGACGTGACCCAAGCCTCATTGTGAATCACTGCCTTCTCAGCCAATGCTGCCAAGGAGCTGCTGGTTCCCTACTTCCCTCCGGTTATTGAAAGTCTGAAGAGCTTCCTGACTACCACCACAGAGGAAATGAGGTCTCTGCAAACTCAATCCATGGGTAGGTAATACACAAGGGTTTGACAATGAGAAGGAAGAACTTGTGATGTTGGTATATTTAGAAAAATATATTTTTTGACTTATCCCTGGTGGCAACTTAATATCCAAACATCTTGTGATAATGTTGTTTTTGATTTAGTCTGATACGGCAAAAAAAATTGCCTCTCACTCAAAACAGAACTTACCGGCATGAATGACTGTGATGGTTGATAATCTAATGCTGTTGCTGTTAGATACTCTCTCTGTACTGGCCCGTACCATCGGCAATGATGTCTTCAGTCCTCTTGCTGCAGAGTGTGTTCAGCTGGGCCTCAACCTCACTGAAACCATTGATGACCCTGACTTGAGACGCTGCACGTATGTAACTGTGTGTGTGTGAATATTTTGGGGTATATTTCTCCACCCAATGCACATGTCAAGACTCAGTCTGTTAGTTTAAAGTAGTTATTCTCAAAGATTAGGTCGGATCCACAGGTGGGTTTCAGAACATTTTATTTGGCTTGCCAAAGACATTTGCAGAATTCTTTCCATAGCCTTTTGCCCAACACTTGCAGTATCTGCAGCATACATTTGAGCCACATGAGGGAGTCTGAATCGTGTGGTTTTATGATAACTGAAGCCTTCTTATAACTTTGACTCTTATATGAAAGGATAGCGTACCTTCTGTTTGTACGTTCTGTTTTTCCCGATGGTAGGTAAAAAAAGACAAGTTTTAACCCTGCCGAAAATTCCTTTGTTTGGTCTCATTAGTATTTAACCTGTGTTTAATGTTTCAATAATACATGCTGTAATTTATCTATTCGAAATGGCTGGATTATATACGATTTATGTGGAAATGGCAGTACAAATGTTCATTGAATTCATAAATTAAATACACTGTCAACTCAAAACAGCCCAGCATATTAGATGCTCATATTGTTTGATCCTAAAGTGCATGTAAAGGAACTTAAAGTGTGGATGCGTTATGTGGCAATATTTTACCTGCAAGTATTTGCATCTCCCTGTTATTTCAGCCAAGATCAATGTTATATCTGAATTGACATATATAAAATCAAATTGTCTCTTGTTACAATTCATAGATGAAGCCTATTGCAAATTGTGTTAACTTAAACTGAAGAGGAACAAAATAATTAATAATAATCCTGAAGTATATTTCTGTACAGACTTTAATATACACATCATTTTTATTATTTGACAACAAAAATGATAGTGAATAATATCATAAATTCTGTAACCTTAACTTCCCCTTTCTGTGTGTTTCCTCACTCTCAGGTACAGTCTCTACTCTGCTGTATCCACAGTCAGCCCAGACTGCCTGACTCCTCACCTCTCTGCCATCACAACAGTCATGCTGCTCGCTCTTAAGTCCAATGAGGGCATTACGGTATAAAGCACACCAACCACCCTCGGAAACCTACAGGCTATCTATTCATAATAGAAATAATCATACCGCATTCCACGTTTCATCCTCCTCCGTCCTCTCTTCAGGCACACGTTAAGGAGGACAAAACCTTTGTCCTGCTGGATGATGATGATGATGATGACGAAGTAAAAGATGCAGATCATATTCTGGAAGATGAGTCTGAGACCAGTGTCCATGATGTTGCAGAGTAGGGGTCACACACATGTACACACATGCATGTATATTTACTACACATGAACAAAAGACTGATCCTGCTTCATCTGATATCATGTCTATCCATCTCAAGGTTCACTGTGGAAAACGCCTACATCGATGAGAAGGAGGATGCCTGTAATGCTTTGGGAGAGATTGCATTCAGCACTGGGTAACATAGATAATTTACAAAGGATCTAGCCGTTGCAATTATATGACACTTCTTTAATTTCTCTTAGTCTAACTATTCTCAGAAATGTTTGTGTGCATTTATTTAGTAAGTAGTGTTAGTGCATAGTTTTTTATTTCGGTTCTATCTAATTTTATATGTTGTGAGGTATGCGCTCATAAAGCTTGTCGTACTAACTTTGTCAGACATGTCATTTGTGCATCCACGTGTGTGTTTTATTTTGTGTTGCTGTTGTTTCCCCTGACAGTGCTGCCTTCCAGCCCTTCCTGGAGTCCAGCTTCCAGCAGGTTTACCAGATGAGAGATGTAAGTATCTCTGGCTGGCCGGTCGGCCCAATCGTCCTTCTCTCGTCTAACGTGCTGTGAAAGGCACTTTGGGGTCTGTTAGTACATTGTGTCTCCGCAGGGTTTGTGTCTGTTTATATATAAAAGTGTCTGTAGGTAGATTGCTAATGAGTCTTTAACTCTTAACGTGCCTGAAATAGTAATCTTGCGTCCGCTTTAAAATGTAACTTGAAATGAATTATCTGTGACGATGTACTTTTAGATTAGTTCCACTTGTCAAAGTATAGCATTGTTGTCTTGTTTAACACTTCTGAATGGCAGGCGCTTCTTCTCTCTTCTCACCCCATCGATCTCTCATTCTGTGTGTGTTACTTCCTTTCCTGCCTAGTTTCCCCATGAGGACGTCCGGACGGCAGCATTTGGAGCCATAGGCCTGTTTTGTCGAGCTCTGCATCAAGCGTGGAAGACGAATCCCACTGAGGCTAACCATCAGGGTAAAACCTCTTTTCAGGAACTCTACACTACCGTTGAAGGAACTGTAGGGGTGATGTGGTTTGGGGAGAGTGAGTGTTAGGTGAGCAGACAGAGTCTCGGTCAGAAGACTCAAACGGCAAGGAGTGGAGTGATGAAATGAAGCAAGGGAGAAGGCAAGGTGGATGCAATACCAGTAGTTTTATTTTCCTTTTTGATCTTGATATTTGTTTCCGTGTGCTGATTAGAAGACAAACAAAGAAGCAATACAATTACAATTAAATAACGGAGTGGTCAATCATACAACCAACAATCACGTGCGAATACACAATGCACCACTAAACAGCAAAGCAACAAACAATCCCACATGGCTCCTGGCACATGTCTGGGAACAAAGGGATTAGGGCAACAGAGCACATGTCACAAAAGGCATACAAATTAAACAATTGAATTGATTAATCGAATTGACCACTCACGTTAACTTTGAAGACGCACACTTCAGGATACGTGGATATAACTCAAGGATCCAGGAATACGCTGGAGTACTTGCAGGGAGTGCAGAGGGTGAACTGCCAGGTGAACAAACTATTTATAGACTCCGCCCCTTAGCCAGCAGGTGGAAGTTGGATTCAGTTCAGCAGATTCACCATAGTCATTCACAAAGAAAATGAACTGAAAAAGCCCAGGTTCCAGGGAGTCTTTTCAACTGTTATACATTTTTTAAGGAAATACAGAAATGGTCTGTGCTGCTTTCTTCTGCAGTGGGAATTATTAACGAAAACAACATCAAGGGAGAAAATCCAATTGTTCCCTCAGCCTACAATATACTGTGAAACACAATATTGCAAACAGTAAGGTAGAGGCCGGTTAACTTAGTTTTTTCTTTCCAAGACTGGCGAACAGGTATGAATGCAGTTGCCTAATGCTGATTGTAACTCAATTCCTCCTCATTCTGTGTCCCTCCCCCAGCCCAACTGAAGTTGCTGGATTTGGTGCTTCCTTGCTTTGTGGAAGCGGTGCGAAAAGAGTGTGAGCGCAAAGTTGTGATGGGCATCCTGGAAACCATGAACAGTGTCATAAGGTCCTGCAAAGAGGAGGCCTTTAAAAACCCTGCACACCTTAAGGAAATCAGCTACGTCATTAGCGATGTGCTTAAGAAAAAGGTGAGAAGAAGGTCGACTAATGAGAAAGGGAAGATGGCTTTATTTGGTAAAGCTTAGTCCACTAAACATCATTTCACATTATTGATATGTCATCTGTGGTGTGCTAGTAACCTTCCATCATTGTTTTTCTTTGTTTTCTTTCCGTTCAGACTGCTTGTCAGAGCGATGGGAGTGATGAAGCTGATGATGAAGACCAACAGGTTGGCTGGCCTCTTGCTGCGTATCAAAGTCACAGGAAATAAAAGTCCATCTACACATATTAGTGGCCTACTCTTGAGTGTCACCAAATTAGTGCATACTCGTAAATCCAAATTCTTTGTATATACTGATGAATATGAATTGGTTTCATTTCATGAACGTGAATGGATATAATATAGAGCTATTAATGCAAGGGTATCAATTTCCCCTGCGACTGTCCATTCACAAATAAAACCATCTACTTTGAAAAATTACAATTCAATGTTTTGAGACATAAATATAGAATGCATAGATATTGACTGATAAACCGTTTCCAAAAGCCTATGTACCACCCACATCACTGTCCATTTGCTCAGGGTTTTTTGTTTTGTTGATGTGCTTTCTGATCAGGCCGAGTATGATGCCATGCTCCAGGAGTTTGCTGGGGAAGGAATACCCCTAGTGGCCTCTTCTGTGCCTGCAGGCAACTTCGCTCCTTTCCTCAACGACCTGCTCCCTCTCCTCATCGCCAAAGCAGTGAGTTTGGATCTACTTACTTGTTTGGATCTACTTACTTGTATTGCCACAATACATGTCTTTCTCCCTCAAAGAAATCCACATGCACCGTGGCCGACCGGTCCTTCTCTGTGGGTACGATCGGAGAAATCCTGCAGGCGCTTGTGACTGTGTCCGGGGGTCAAGTTGTGGCGAGCAAACTGTCCAGTCGTTTACTTCCTGTGCTGGTAGCTGGAGTGAGGGACAGTGATCCTGAGGTTCGCAACAACAGTGTGTTTGGACTGGGATGTCTGGCCCAGGCAACTGGACCCCTCTGTATAACGTATCCTTCTTACTTGTGTGTTTCTGTGAGAGAGGATGTGTGTTGTTTATACCTGCAGACATGTACACATTTCCCATGCAGCTGTTCCTTAGTGAGGTGTGTTCCAGAGACTATCCGATGATGCTGTCTGTGTTCTCCAACATGCTGACCAGAGAGTCGGACCTCAGGGTGATTGACAACCTGTGTGCTGCTCTCTGCAGGATGATCATGAGCAATGTGGACGCTGTCCCTCTTGAGCAGGTATATTTACAGCTTGCACGCCTCCTGACAAGATAGGATTTTTAGCCACCACAAGTAATCTTTACTGGCAACAAAAATTCATTACAAACGCCAAATGACATGTGACATGGTGTGTTCTCTAACAGGTTGTGCCCGCTCTGGTGGCTCGTCTTCCCCTCAAAAAGGACTTTGAGGAGAACCTGACCGTGTTCACCTGCCTGGCTATGCTCTACACACACAGTCCTGCTCTGGTACTACACAAACACAATCTACACCTGATATCACGATCCCTGTGTCGAAGATATATTTATCTAGTTACACTTGAATTTATACTTTCATAAAACCACTGTCTGTCCAAATGTGGTGCAGGCTTATTTATGGTGACATTATGCAGGTATTCAAACACCACAGGTACATTCATATTACAATTCGTCTTTCAAGGCCTCAACTTTATACATCATTATGTTGAGATTTTAATTCAACATTATTGGTGCTGGAGCAGCTTTTCAGATATTTAGAATGACTCCAACATAAGCTTTCTATGGATCACAATCAGGCCAATCTTTCAATCACTTTTTATTCCATGTTTTATAAAGTATTACTGCATTACAATATGCAGGCTTACAGCAAACTCACACAATCCTAAAACACTGAGATGACAATCTATCAGTTTTAACAAACGTAAAATGCTTCGATGAGAATCCTGAAACTTGAGATTTCTTATCACGTCAGAATTCTTTTTCATGGGCTTTGGAAACAGTGTTTGGTATACTAATATTGAACATTGTTGCCGTATTTTAATTTTTTTCTCCCTCTCAGGTTGTGGCGCTAATGAAGCCCATAGTTGCTGCGTCCATTCATGTCCTTAGCAACAAGGACGTTAAAAAAGGTGAAGACTTCTTTTGGGATCAGGCTTGCCTGTGGCTTGTTTTCTTAGATTGCACTGAAAGAGGCACTAACTGACCTGAATGCTGGAACTGTAGCGTTCAAGCTATTTGTGCAAAAACAAAGAGAACATAGTACGGCTGACAAACTCTTTCCCCTCATTGGGCATCGTCAGCCAGTCACAGTACTCTTACCAAGCATTCTGTTCTAATATTGCTGTTTTCTGTCATGGCCTAAACCCATTATTTTGTCTCTCCACAGAAACCCAGCACATTTTGGCCGCGCTGATGAAAGAATTTGCCCAGCACCACCCTGCAGACTTCCAAGCAGCTGTGACCTCACTTCCTGTAGAGCAGCAGGCCATATTAAGTGTGGCCATGTCTGCCTCATAGCCCCCTGCACATCCTTCCACTCTTGTGAAAGCCAGCTAAAACAATACATTTTTATACTGTAGGTGGAAAATGGGACAGTTATTTGTGACATCTCTCCAAAATAATCTAAATACAGCACTACCACCAATCTACTAGTTATTCTCACATTTGAGTATAAACTTTTAAATGATTGTTTATTCTACAGTAAAGTTTTATTCGAAACAATTACGGTTTACCATATTGTGTTACCGTTGTACTTTGTTTCCCTGTTATTCCTGTAAAGTGCTAGTATTAATTGCTGCTGTCTCCTTTCTGCCACTTTTTGGACAAGCTTCTGGCTTTGCTATCTGAGTGGGAAGCAATGAATTTGAACCCCTGATAAATGTAATTTTCTTGCTTTGAAATCTCTGTGTACGTCATTGGACTTTAAGCTTTTGATTGTCTCGCGTTCTCTACTAGTGTTGTCTTACTCCGAGATGTATCTGCT
Source organism: Cottus gobio (assembly GCA_023566465.1). NCBI lineage: Eukaryota > Metazoa > Chordata > Actinopteri > Perciformes > Cottidae > Cottus > Cottus gobio. Next base: position 13,222,737 of record CM042234.1, on the reverse strand, counting down.
GCTGACTCAGGGATTTCCCATTACCTGTACTGGGTGCTGCCTCTGGTCGGCCCGATTACAAACTCTTCAGCAGCACCCTACAAAACATATTTGACAAGTGCAAGCGATTTTACAAACGCTACAAAATTGAACGTAATGTTACAATGCTGGCAAGTTTCGCCGTGCAGTTAATGTCAAGCCATTCCCTGTAGAAAGGGGAACCTGACGACACTTTGAATCCTCTAAATAAATGCAAACTTGCATCCTGGGATCGAAAGTGATTCAAAGAATGTGCGTTGGCGTAGACAAGTTGGACATTTGCGCTTGTCATTAAATTGCACCCGGTTTGATGGATGATGCTCCTCAGATCTCCCGCTGGGCCTCAGGAGAGTCGGGCTGCTTGTTTTCCATGTCCAAGGCCATAGTCATCTGCACCGGGGCCAGTCCGTTCTCCCCTGACGGACACACAGAGGGCCACTTAAACCACATAGGTGTATCTGCTAATCACCACACATACGTAACGACCTCATGAATGTGCACACATAACTGAGAAGACATTATTAGCATCTCTTCATCTGCAGTTTGCCTGTGTTTATACTGTTGTTGGCGGCATGATAGCAACAACCAGCCTTTTCTGTTCTAAGTCTTTCTGCCCCTCTCAGAGAAAAATATCACAAATATTAAACTGATTGGGACAAGTCAAACAAATGTTCACAAATTCCTGCCAGCATTCAGGTCCAAAGCTTTATCTGGACTCTGGTGTCATGTTTACAATGTCTCAGTGGCGATGTCACCCTGCTGTGATTGATTGATTTAAACTACTCCAGACAGACCTTCACATCTGTGTTTCCAGGGCAGGATGTTCATTCCTGAGCGGCAGAAAGAGCGGTCCGTGTGGGCCTCGGTGCTGTACAGGACCTCCTGCAGCTGTTTCTCTCCAGGCTTCTGGGCTTTCACTCTCACCTACAAAAAGAAACCAAGCGCCTGTTGTTCTACTATCATGCTCGAGCCTCCTTTTGTGTGCTCCAGTTTACATGGAGACCAAACGGTCATCTGTCGCTATTACATGTCTGCTGGATGTGTAATTAAGCAAGCGTGTGCTCGTGAGTTCACCACAACGACAATACTTGTGCTGCTCTAAAGGCTGATATATTGACCCTCTTCATACGAGAATGTGTTCCGTCAAAGGTATTTTTTAATCACCTGCCTTGTGTTCAGTGGCAATAACACAAAGGTATTTTGGGCCTGCGTTTCATTAATGAAAACATTACACGGAGGTGTAAAGGACATTTCCCGGCGTAGCATCAACAAAATGACCGTCCTACTACGTCGATGCAAGGGAAGGGTCTCTGTTCTGTGACTGCAGCCCTGACCCCGGCTCGGTCGCAGCCAGGTGCCACATGGATGTGGGCTCAGCCTGGCGGTCCCCAGTGTGTGCGCTCTTCCAACCGTGTGGAATTACTGAGGCATGAGGTCAGACGGGAGTTTATTCTGCCAGCGAGGCACATTATGGCCCGGTTGGGAGCAGGGAGGCGCTGATGTACATACAAGTTGCATTTCAGTAGTTTCTGTACATTTTCCTGCCTCACACACTCAAATTAGATAATTTTATATAAACCGCTGGCTTTTCTTTTTTTGCTTTTATGTTCTTTGGTCCAGAACCACAAACTTTAAGCTTCACTGTTCAGTATTGTTATTCTGAGATTCATCTCGAAGGTTATTGGCTGTGTTCAGTGTGGGCTCAAGGAGCCGTTCACATTGGAGGATACTATGCTGTAGAAAATAATAAACCTAAGTAATATTCTAATAATTACATTACATTTAATTTAGCTGACGCTTTTATCCAAAGCGACTTACATGCTATACAGTAGACCTTAGACACAGCATTGGTGAGCAGTTAGGGTGTCTTGCTCAAGGACACAACTACATGGACTAGCGGAGCCGGGGATCGAACCACCGATCGAACAGAAAGACGGACTTGCTAACCACTGAGCCACAGTCGCCCCTACACAAGGTTTATTGGGCATGAATGTATTAAGAGTGCGGAAGAATAATCTTACGCTTTTCTACAGAGCGAAAAACATTTTATTCAAAGTTTTAAGTTAAAATAATTTAATTGGATCATAAAAAGAAATCACACAGCAAATGCAAACTGCATAAAAAACTTAATTAAAAATCATTATAAAGGATAAAATCCATACAGAAGATACAAACTGTATAGCAAAACATGTTGCGTCCAGATGTTTAAAAACTTCAATAACAGTGTGTGACATTAGATTATGTAACACACAAACTCGGTGGGTATAAATATAAAAAAATGCAATTAAAACCAGATTTAAAACACTTGAAAAGTGATGCAGCTCGATGTTTCACCCTCCAGAGTAATCTAACAATTCATATAAAAACATTTAACACGTTGTGATTTGTTGTTTAAGCTATAAAACATTGAATTCATTCAATAAATTCATGAATTTAAAATACAAAACATGAACTGTACCTCAATGGCACTTTAGTGTAAGTAACTGTATGTGTGTGTGTTTAAGCGGTCATCGCGAGCGCTGCAGCGTTTATGGTGATGTCACTGAAGGGATCAGTCTGCTGTACGGTCACCTGCCGAGCAGACAGCAGCTCTGAAGAAGAGACGACATCACAGGTTAACACCACCACAGTGTGCTGTCCGCTGGACGAGAGCATTCATCCGATTCTCCGAGAAGGCTGCCCGCACCTTCCCCTTGGGGGTCATTACAGCAGCAGTGCATGGCTTCTTCGGGGCAGCTAAGCGCTGTTGGTGCCCTCGTTCTCACTGGAGGCAAAGGCCCCTGGCTCCTCCACGAGAGAGCCGGAGGCGTCCTCGCTGGCATCCGGGCTCCTGATGCTTACCTCGTCGCAGAGCTCCTTCTTCACCCAGGTGGCGGGGTCAGTCTGGGGGAGACTTCCTTCTCGGCTGCTGCCAGAACGAATAGAATCTAAGTGAAGGGGGACAAATGGTGGTCAGGGTGAGGTCAGGGTCATTTGACAAAATGTGTCAATATACTTTATTGGCATATCAAATAGGAGTATATACGGACAAATAACAGTACAGTAAATTACAGTATGTATATCATTATGTATGAGAGAACATTTTGAGGAAGAGTCAAACAAAAATGTACCCGATTTATTAATTTATGCAATTTAGTTTAATTCTCGCATTCTAACGCGAGATGTCGCCACTTGGCTAAAACCAGCCCAATATCAGAACTCAAAATATGCCCCTGCCAAACAATATACACTGCTTTTAAAGTCCAACAGCATTGCTATCATTGCCAAATGTATTGCAATATCTACAAAGTAACACCAACTAACACTAACTACCAGACCAGAGTTGGGATCGAGCGGGAGACTGAGAGCATTGAGTGCGTGTGTGTATGTGGTCGTGTCCCATGTCCATGTGTGTACGTGCTGATCTGGAGTCAGTTTGGTAGGATTTGGGTATAAATAAATAATTTCATTTAAAATATGGATTTTTATTTAAAGATATTCATGTAATTTGCATGCAAAATAGGTCTACCCGAACCAGCGGACAAAAAATTCAACCCGCGGCAACACTTCAAAAGTAGCCCAATTCCGCGAGAAAACCGCGGACCTGGCAACACTGCGGAGGCTGTTTATATTGGCACGTGTGGGCAAGGTGGGTGTTGTGGTTGTGGCAGCCAATCTCTTTAATTCACCTTACATGGGCAGAGGTAATGGCATTTTATTGGCCATTTAGGGTTTCTCTATGCTTTCTGAAGTAGCCCACTTCTCTTAGCACGGCCACCGATAGCCATCGTCATTAAAAGTGTTTGGATTATAGAAATACACTGAATATCTAGAATGTCTGTTGTGTGTTGTTCCAGTACCACAGATCAGTCCAAGTGAATGTCACTGTGTTGCACGGGAGGTTTTGTGGATTGGACTGACTTTTGACATTATGTGAAGATTGTTTCTTGGTCATTCTTTGAATCTAACTTTGTTTGGTAAAACATATGCACAATATAAGCGTGTATGGTGATTAATCTCACTGATCTGAACACAAATCACAAATAATAGTTTAGGAATATATTAAATGGAAGCATGTATCAACTGAAACAATGAAAGTCTTTAAAAAAAGAGACATGTCTCTTCACAATACGTTTGATCCTCAGAGAGTTGTCAATGTGTTTGTTTATCAGAGGCATCTTTTGACATCCCAAGGGCAGTGTTGCAACTCACATATGCAGTTCAAGAAAATCTGATATGTGTATGGCATCTTTAGCATTTGTATAAAAACAAGCTTCCCTGAGATGTGCAGCAATATATTTATAAGGTTTTGTACCAAGCAGGTGAGCAAAACATAATTTAGTGACAAAACGCTAATAAATACTGTCTTGGAAGCACATACGATTTAGTGCTTGGACATACCATGGACATGATCTGATTTCCCAAATGGCATGATTAGTAATGTTTTATGAGCATTAGTCCCTGATCAATAGACAACATATAGTATCTTGGTCTCAAACATCAATAGTTTATGAACCACTGATGATTAGTCAGAGTGATGTTCATGATTGAGAAATGCAAATCGAAATCTACGACAGTGGAGCCACTTGATCAAATGTGTTCGACAGTCTATGTAGTTTGAAAGTTCTGTCTGCCAGGTGTAATGAATGCAGTCTCATGATTTAAAACATATATTTAACTCTTTCAATTGAACATAAGATGGAGCCTTTAGCTTGAAATCCCAACATCCCCCGACACCCCCCACCAACTGCCTTAACCACGATTTGCTATTCTTTTCACAAAGATGATGTAGGTTAGCCGTGTGTTACCGTCCAAGTTGTTGTTTGTGTTCCCCCTCCCTGGCTGCATTGACGTGGTAATGACTCAGTTAGGGATGAAATGATGTGAGAACAGCGAACCTAATGCGGCATTTAACCACTATCTCTTTCTCTGGTCAAGACATCCCCCTATCAACTACTGTCACCAACCTCGGTGTGAAGCTGGACCCACAACTGACCTTTGCAAACCACATTAATTATCTGTACAAAACCTGCTTTTTTCATATCAGAAACATTTCAAAACTCCGCCCCTTCCTAAGTCTTTCTGACGCAGAAAAACTCATCCACGCACTAATCTCCTCCAGGCTGGACTACTGTAACAGCCTGCTTATCGATATCCCAAATAAACACCTTCAGAAACTTCAATTCATTCAGAACTGTGCTGCCCGAACTCTGATGAAAATTCGCAAATACGAACATATCACTCCCATTCTTCAGAACCTTCATTGGCTACCCATAACCTCAAGAATTCAATACAAGATTGCCCTCATCACCCACCAATGCATCTACAACAATGCCCCGCAATACCTCAAAGACCTCATTATCCCCCACTCATCTACTCGTAACCTACGGTCCCAAAGCACAAACTTCCTCCATCAGCCTCGCTCAAGACTCCGCACCATGGGAGATCGAGCTTTCTCCGTCACTGCCCCTCGCATCTGGAACTCCCTCCCTGAACATCTCAGAAAACCACAGTCTGTGGACAGTTTTAAAAAACAACTTAAAACTGTTCTGTTCAGGCAGGCGTTCTTAAGTTGTTCGTAGTTTTTGCGGATTTTAAATTTGCTCTCCACTGCTCGTTTAGCTGTTTTCTTTTCAAATGCGTTTTTATGTATGTATTTTCTTGATTGTATATGTTTTCTGTTGTTTTTTATTATCCATGTGTTTTTATGTGGTTTCTGTAGCACTTTGAGATTTTTCTTATGAAAAGTGCTTTACAAATAAAATGTATTATTATTATTATTATTATTCATTTGCATTTCTACTGATCTCTGCCTGGACAGGGTGTGTTTGTCTGAGCCAAGACATACAGGAGGGGGGTTGCTAGTGTAGGTGTGTGTACAGGGAGGGGGTGGGTGAACGGGTGTGCAGGCATTAGCATTGGTATGTGGAACAGATTTGACCTTAAATGACTGGACTATATTTTGCATGTGTATTTGTGAGGGAACGCTAATGTGACAATGGGTGTACACACTGGAGTATATGCATACATTTAAACAAAATTATTTTACTCAATCATGGTTTGCCTGCATATGTTTTGTTTTGCTACTACCTTGGAAGGTTTTCTTTTCCTCCTGTAATTAAACTGTAACAGTAAATGCAGATTACCAAGCAGGCGTTATATCTACCAAACTAAAGCTGAATTTGATCTCTTTCTGTCCTCAAGTTACATGATTACTCCCTCAGTGTTCCTTTCTGGTATAGTGCAGATTACTCACTGGCCTTGTGTTTTCATCAATGGGTATTTTGAGCGTGAAGTGCAAGACCACAAGTATCTCTTTTGTTGTCTGAAATGTGTGCAAATTATCTCCCAGGTGCAAAACACCCAACTGCGACCACAAGACAGTTCATGCAATCCTTTTCAGTAGTTTAATCAGTAATTGTATGTGTTTTGATATTTCAGTGTTGGAAGAAGTACTATTCAGTACTATTTACCTAGGTAAAAGTAATACCAACTAAAAGCCCTGCACTCAAAAAATAAAACGTATTATAAGCTAAATATTCCTAAATATTACTTTAATGTGGTAGCTGGTCAAATAAAGACACATTTAACTACTTTCTATAGTGTAGGAGAGTTTTATAATCCCATCATATATGTTGTTTTAGTAGTCTTACTACTGTATTTGGAGTATTTAGCGTCCAGTATTGAATTTTGAGGTAACAATATATCAGCTGATTTTTAATTGCGTACATATCAGAATCCCTGTGGAATATTTTACATATGAAAAAAAATGTTTCATACTTTCTGGTGACCATATGCTGTAGAAAGTTTGTATCTAAATCCAATCCAATCTAAATCTAAATTATACATCACAGCTACAACTATCCTCCATAATTACCAAACTGAACGTTATAACCTTCATGAAGGCAGGATTTATTGCAGGATAAAGTAGTATCAATATAGTATCGTATATAGTATAGTATCAATTTTAGCCAGCTAGGAGTAATGGTACAGAATAAACTGGCAATTAAATATGGGTCAGATCAGTCTCATAATTCACAAATGCACACAGAACAATACACAAATGCACACAGAACAATTCACAAATATATTTGATTTACAAATGCACACAGAAGGATTTACAAATACATTTTACAAATAAATCTGACTCACAAATGCACACAGAACGAATTACAAATATATTCCAATGCACAAATGTAACCGTAGAATGCACTTATTGTAAGTCGCTTTGGATAAAAGCGTCAGCTAAATGAAATGTAATGTAATGTAAAATGTGGATTTGTATGTATTTATTTGTGGATCGCACTGCATTCCTGTGTGGGTTTTTTGAGACTCCCCTGACATCGCCAGATTCACAAATGCGTTTTTCCAACATGAACTTATCTGTAGCCAATCAGATGTCGCCCTCATTTTCAACCAATCACATCACTGCCGTCCCGCTGTTGCGGAAGCAGCTCTGGAAGCAGTTGTCATTCAGACGCAGTTGTGCGACTACGGATAATATTATGAACCCAAACACGGGGGAGTTTGATGGTCCGACGTTTGAGGGACTTCCACAACAAGTATAAAGCAAAACTAGTGGTTAGTTCAATATATATTTAAACTATATGTGCAGACACATGCACAGACATTTTGGGGGGCAGGTGCTCAAACCAAAAAAAAGGGCACCCATCGCCAAAATTATTTATGAAATAAAAAAAAATAATAATAAATAAATAAATTCTCCCTCATTTGTTTTACTAGTTGATGGCCTGATCCAAGATAAAAGAGAGCTGCTACCCTGAGCTGCTTGCTGCAGTTGCCTGTCCTTCTGCTTTTGGAGTCTTTTCTTGGCATTATGCTGCAAATTTTGTAAATGAGATAAATCAATGTTGTGCATAATAATCAAGAGTGACTTACACAATCTCTATAAAGCTGACAACACAGTACACACACATTTTTTACTGCGGGGGCTTTTTTTTACTGCGGCGGGGGCTTGTGAGTGCCGCAGAGCATGTCGGGGCGAAATTCTCACAGGAACTCAAATACTTGCCCCGTCAGATATCAAAACACATTTGGGGGGAATTGATGACAGAGAGAGTAATTTTTATTCTTAAATACTGATGAATGAAGAAAAAATTGGGCTCCAGTAGAAGGGGCACTTTTCTCATTCAGGGCAAAAGGGCAGGTGTGCACGTGCCTGTATGTGTGGTTAAATCGCGGCATTCACTTCATTTTCGACGAAAAGGGGGCGTGGTTTATCTCCGTGACTGCGTGCTGGCAGTTGAGTCCCTTAACGGACCAGACCGAGCAACTTGGGAAACGGATCTGTCAACGTTCGCCATTCGGCCTGATAACTTCATACCTCTCCGACTTTATTTTTTTTAACACAAACCTTCACCGAAAACGCGGTTAGCTATTGACTTGACCGGCCCACAGAGGGTCTGTTTACACAGTTGACAGCCATAAGCTCACTCGGGACACCGTTGGCAACTGCAAAAAGACAACTCGTTTGATTAACTAGAAACATTAACTCAACGGCTAACGGCCACAACAGGTTAACTGAAGGTGGTCACTCTGAGCAGTCGAGATGGCCGAGGATCTTGAGATAATTTTGTCAAAGCTGACTGAGCCGGACAACGCCGTCATTCAGCAGGTAACATTAACGTAGCAGATAACTTTGTTTGAGTTATTATTTTTGAAGTTATTAACGCTAGGTTAGCTTGAGACAGATGAAACGTTTGAACTAACGGTTATCGAACTATGCTAGTTAACCCAGTCAAGTAGCTAGGTTAGAACGGTTGGCTAACGTTAACTGTCAGCAGTTGGCCGTAACGTTCAGAACCACTGTCTTCTAACTGCATCGAACTTAGCTAAGTCTGTCAATTAATTTACACTTTATCACAAAATCTCGGTTCGTGTCATTCGGCTGCATGCTGTCATATGTCAGACCTATTTTGTCTTCTAGGCCACCGCCCAGCTGAAACAGGCTTTCAAAGACCCAGCCATTATACCAGCTTTGTGTGCTGTCATGAGTGGCTCCCAAAACCCTCAGGTATTGTGTGTGTGTGGGGGGGGGGAGAGAGAGAGAGAGAGAAAGTAAGAAAGAAGAGTGTGTGTGTGAGAGAGAAGAGTGTGTGTGTGTGTGTGTGTGTGTGAGAGAAGAGTGTGTGTGTGTGTGTGTGTGTGTGTCCGCTGTTGTCCCTGTGGCTGCCCTGTATGTAAACTACTACTGTTTCCTGATTCGACCTCTTAGATTCGTCAGTCGGCCTCAGTGATGCTGAGGTTGAGAGTGAAGAAACACTGGAAGAAGATTAGCCCTGAAGATAGAGAGAGGTTCGGTCCATTTCTTTTCATAAAAAACAATGTCGCACTATCCCAACAATTGTTTAAGTTGTAATTGTAATGTTTGCCTTCATTCGTGCAGCCTAAAGGCAGGGGTGTTGCAGGTCTTCATGCAGGAGCCAGAGTAAGCTAATAAGTTAATACAATAATAATGTGCAGTGTCTTAAATGACCCAGTTTCATAACTTTAAATTACACTGATACACATAGACTGTTGTGTCATGTGGCAACATATTGCCATACACATGTGAAATGTAATGTATGAATGAATGAGCCAGGACTCAATGTATTTGTATATCTATCTATCTGTATATCTTTTGCAGGCACACAGTGCAGCACTCACTCTCCCAACTGTGCGCAGTGATGGTTAAACATGAGACACCAGACCGCTGGCCTGCCCTGCTGCAGCTACTCAATCAATCCACCAAGAGCAGCAACCCTCATGACAGACAGGTACAGGACTCATAGAACATAGAGGAATTTAGATAAAGGCTAATTGTATCTACTAATTTAACTTAATTTTTTTTTTTCAAATGATTGCTGAACACCTTTTGTCTAATTTCTACGGTGTTTTATTTTCCTTTTATGACTATAAAAATACTGTTTGTTTAGAGTTGTTTAAATACCGTAGTCTCCGGTTGTATTGTATAACATTATCTCTGTTAATAACAGCCTTGGAAAATCAATGGTCTTCTTCCCTAACAGGTTGGCCTCCTGCTGCTGAATAAGGTGGTGGAGTCCAATCCTGAACCTTTCAAGCCTCACTACAGCCAGCTGCTACAGCTGTTTCATACTGTGTTGCAGGACCACAACAACCCAACAGCCTTGTACTACTGCATCCTCACCCTTACAGCCATGACTCCATACACTGGCACAGAAGAAATGGTGAAGAATTGTTCCAGTTTTAACTTTGACATTTCGCAGAGCAATTTTCAAATAGTATATAGCCAATTTAAACCATTACAGATGGGATGTATTCATACACCTTTCAATGACCAAGTGACATTTTGCTGCCCTACAGAACCAGATGCGTTCTGTCATCCCAAGTCTCATTGACGCTCTGCGACACCTCATCAAGGCAGATCAGGTAACTTGTTAAATGTCTTTAACATATTACAAGTATTGCTGTTGTCAGTTAAGTGTTTGGATAAATTTCACCTGTCAAATTATTGGGTTTGTCCGGGTCTACACAGAGCCAAGCAAGCGAGGCCATGGGAGTGTTAAATGAGCTCATGGAGAGTGAAGTGTCCATCATTGTCCCTCATGTTCCCGACATTGTCCGCTTCTGCTTGGAGGTGGGAATGTAATGTCTGAATTTGGTCTTTCCTCCCTATTTTTGTATTATGAATGCATTTAAATTGTCATAACTAGCAAATAATGTTTATCTGAGTGCTGAGAATAATAATAACATTTATTCATTATTGCTGTTTGTGTCAGGTGAGCAGTGACACTACACTGACTGACTCTCTGCGGGTGAAAGGACTTTCTTGTATTGCCTTCCTCATCAGGCTGAAGAGCAAGGTAAAGTCACTCTTCAGCTAATATAAAAATGATTTAGTCCATCAACTTGTAATGAGTAACAAAGATCAAGAACAGGACAACAAGTATCTGTAGTCACGGAGTACCTCAATCCTTCTGGTTTAATTGTTCTTTAGAGGAGATGGTAGACAGAGTATTACCAAAGGTTAAGTTTTCTATGCACGGATAGTTGTAGCAGACCTTTACACAGTTATACTGTCGTAGGTGTTACAACAATATTTCCATGCATTATTTTTAATGTGAACAAAAGACGGATCAGAAGATTTAAAACTACATGCAGTGTCTGACCACACAGCTATCTTGACCACAAACAAGTGTTTGGCTTAGTTGCATTGTGTTGAATTAATACAATTCATTTTCACTACTTGGTAGACGGTGCTGAAGCAGAAGCTGCTGAACCCCATCTTGCAGTCAATCTTCCCAGTGCTATGTGCAACTCCCCCACCTGGTGTGCAAGACCCGGAGGATGAGGATGACGACAGTGGAGATGGCACCGACAATGACAATCCCAAACACTGTGCTGCTCAGGTTGGGAAAAGATGTATTGATATGCAATGTGCCCTTCTGTTGTGTAAGAAAATGTACATGGCAACAGCTTTAATAAGATTTAATGTGGAGTTGGAAAGAAGATTAATCTTGACTAATAGTTTTTTGTTGTCCTTCCAGATTATTGACAGTATGGCACTCCATATGCCCCCAGAAAAGCTGTTTCAACAACTGGTAAGTCATCTGGATGTCAATGTAAACAATAACAGATATGCAACGTTAAGGGGAATTTTCTTTTTCACATTTGTTTTGGGTCTAGATTAATTATTAATCCTGCATTGTGCATTTAAATAACCTATAATAAATACGAGCCCTGACTCAGGTTACTGCTTCTTCATGATGTATTATGTTGTGTTTTAAGATGCCCTTCGTCCAGACATCCCTTACCAGTGAAAACCCCTATGACAGGAAAGGGGGTCTCATGTGTCTTGCTGTGCTAGCTGAAGGATGTGCTGACCACTTACGCACCAAGTATGTCCATGTGTCATCTGAAAAGTTCCCCATATATATTTGTTTTTTGTTTTAAAATAATAATAAGAAAATGACAGCCTACTGATATTTTTAGCTGTAGCTGACTAATAATTAACAAGATTTGAGTATATTCACACTTGTCTGTATTTGTGTTAGAATGCTGTCATCAATACTGCAGACCGTGTGCCAGAGTCTTTCTGACAGTAATCAGGTGGTGCGCAGTGCCAGCCTTCTTGCCCTGGGACAGTTCTCCGAACATTTACAGGTGAGTAACTACAGCAGCATGTACAATGCTACATACATTTCCCCCTTTGTATACACTTGAATATTTTTTGCTTTAAGGATTTTTCTTAGATTATACCTTTTATGCAAAGTGTTTATAAATGGATAAAGTTAATATTATTTGTACTTTTATTTTGGAACAATTGAATGTTCACAGTTGAGACATGTGACTTTATGTAGGATTGGATACAAACTCACTTTGGAACAGGGTACCACTTACATTGTGTAGTTTTACAAATTTAAGTGTTCCTGTATACACTACAGTTTTACAGAATACAATTAAGATTATGGTCTTATGAACAGATTTAGTCATTTTTTTTTCTTTTATTCATGTGTTTTCCAGCCTGACGTGAGCAAGTACTGTGACGAGTTGATGCCTTTGCTGCTGGGTTACCTTTCGTCCTTGAACCATGCCAAGGTCGGCCATGTCATTAAGGCCTTTTATGCCCTAGAGAACTTCATGGAGAACCTTGGTAAGCTGAAAAAGGTTCATACAATGACTGACAAAGTAGTTAATACACACTGTGGCCCATGCAAAGGGAAATATGAAAATTCCACGGACATTAACTTTCCGGACATAATTAATAAACTACATCAAATTATAGAAACTTGTGTTTAATATTAGTTATTTAGTTGATTTGGTATTAAAAGGTTCCATCATACAGTTTACATGATTAAGTTTTAAGTATTTTAACCAAAGAAACAGGATCTTCATGCTCTATCGTCTTTTGCTTAACAGGAGCAGATATTGCGCCCTACCTGCCTACCCTGATGGACACTATGTTATCGGCTCTTAACACCGGTGAAAACTTAAAGATAAAAGAGCTTGCTGTGTCTTCCATAGGTGCCATAGGTAAGAATCTGTCAAAGATCCATCAGATTGATATGCAACCTAAAGATTAAGCCTCACACCTTAAGTCAAACAATAGGTGATTTTTTGCTGAGATGAAATGTTGCTGCTCGGATCAAGGTGACGTGACCCAAGCCTCATTGTGAATCACTGCCTTCTCAGCCAATGCTGCCAAGGAGCTGCTGGTTCCCTACTTCCCTCCGGTTATTGAAAGTCTGAAGAGCTTCCTGACTACCACCACAGAGGAAATGAGGTCTCTGCAAACTCAATCCATGGGTAGGTAATACACAAGGGTTTGACAATGAGAAGGAAGAACTTGTGATGTTGGTATATTTAGAAAAATATATTTTTTGACTTATCCCTGGTGGCAACTTAATATCCAAACATCTTGTGATAATGTTGTTTTTGATTTAGTCTGATACGGCAAAAAAAATTGCCTCTCACTCAAAACAGAACTTACCGGCATGAATGACTGTGATGGTTGATAATCTAATGCTGTTGCTGTTAGATACTCTCTCTGTACTGGCCCGTACCATCGGCAATGATGTCTTCAGTCCTCTTGCTGCAGAGTGTGTTCAGCTGGGCCTCAACCTCACTGAAACCATTGATGACCCTGACTTGAGACGCTGCACGTATGTAACTGTGTGTGTGTGAATATTTTGGGGTATATTTCTCCACCCAATGCACATGTCAAGACTCAGTCTGTTAGTTTAAAGTAGTTATTCTCAAAGATTAGGTCGGATCCACAGGTGGGTTTCAGAACATTTTATTTGGCTTGCCAAAGACATTTGCAGAATTCTTTCCATAGCCTTTTGCCCAACACTTGCAGTATCTGCAGCATACATTTGAGCCACATGAGGGAGTCTGAATCGTGTGGTTTTATGATAACTGAAGCCTTCTTATAACTTTGACTCTTATATGAAAGGATAGCGTACCTTCTGTTTGTACGTTCTGTTTTTCCCGATGGTAGGTAAAAAAAGACAAGTTTTAACCCTGCCGAAAATTCCTTTGTTTGGTCTCATTAGTATTTAACCTGTGTTTAATGTTTCAATAATACATGCTGTAATTTATCTATTCGAAATGGCTGGATTATATACGATTTATGTGGAAATGGCAGTACAAATGTTCATTGAATTCATAAATTAAATACACTGTCAACTCAAAACAGCCCAGCATATTAGATGCTCATATTGTTTGATCCTAAAGTGCATGTAAAGGAACTTAAAGTGTGGATGCGTTATGTGGCAATATTTTACCTGCAAGTATTTGCATCTCCCTGTTATTTCAGCCAAGATCAATGTTATATCTGAATTGACATATATAAAATCAAATTGTCTCTTGTTACAATTCATAGATGAAGCCTATTGCAAATTGTGTTAACTTAAACTGAAGAGGAACAAAATAATTAATAATAATCCTGAAGTATATTTCTGTACAGACTTTAATATACACATCATTTTTATTATTTGACAACAACAAAAATGATAGTGAATAATATCATAAATTCTGTAACTGTAACTGCACCTCCAGTCACCAGTCCGTCAAGCTCCTGAAGTTTGCGGATGACACCACCCTCATTGGACTCATCTCTGGTGGGGACGAGTCCGCCTACAGGTGGGAGACTGACCACCTGGTGACCTGGTGCAGCCAAAACAACCTGGAGCTCAACGCTCTGAAGACAGTGGAGATGTTTGTGGACTTCAGAAAGATCTCAGCCCCACCAGCCCCTCTCACCCTGTGTGACTCCCCCGTCAAAGCTGTGGAGTCCTTCCGCTTCCTGGGCTCCATCATTACCCAGGACCTCAAGTGGGAACTAAACATCAGCTCCATCTCCAAGAAGGCGCAGCAGAGGATGTTCTTCCTGAGGCAGCTGAGGAAATTCAACCTGCCAAAGACAATGATGGTGCACTTCTACACTGCCATCATCGAGTCCATCCTCTGCGCCTCCATCACCGTCTGGTACGCTGCAGCCACTGCCAAGGACAAGGCCAGGCTGCAGCGCATCATTCGCTCTGCCGAGAGGGTGATTGGCTGCAATCTGCCGTCCCTCCAGGACTTGTTTGCTTCAAGGACCCTGAAGCGGGCGAGGAAGATTGTAGCTGATCCCTCTCACCCTGGACACAAACTGTTGGTGTCCCTCCCCTCTGGCAGGAGGCTGCGGTCCATCAGGACCAAGACCTCACGCCACAAAAACAGTTTCTTCCCGTCTGCAGTCGGGCTCATCAACAGAGCCCGGGTCCCCCACTGACTCTGTCACCCTTATACTTAAATACACTCGACACTTTAACATTACACATGCCACTTTCACACAACACGAACATTCCATGCACTTCATCTTATTTTTGATATTTTGATATGCTACTGTTTCGATTGTAAATATTAATTCATCCATTCATCCTCATTTATTGCACTGCGTTAACTGTTAAATGTGTATTGTTAACTGTTAAATGTGTATTGTTAAATGTATGCACCTTCCCGCCAGGACAAATTCCTTGTATGTGTAAACATACATGGCAATAAATGGTTCTGATTCTGATTCACCTTTCTGTGTGTTTCCTCACTCTCAGGTACAGTCTCTACTCTGCTGTATCCACAGTCAGCCCAGACTGCCTGACTCCTCACCTCTCTGCCATCACAACAGTCATGCTGCTCGCTCTTAAGTCCAATGAGGGCATTAAGGTATAAAGCACACCAACCACACTCGGAAACCTACAGGCTATCTATTCATAATAGAAATAATCATACCGCATTCCACGTTTCATCCTCCTCCGTCCTCTCTTCAGCCACACGTTAAGGAGGCCGAAACCTTTGTCCTGCTGGATGATGATGACGACGACAACGAAGTAAAAGATGTCCATGATGTTGCAGAGTAGGGGTCACACACATGTACACACATGCATGTATATTTACTACACATGAACAAAAGACTGATCCTGCTTCATCTGATATCATGTCTATCCATCTCAAGGTTCACTGTGGAAAACGCCTACATCGATGAGAAGGAGGATGCCTGTAATGCTTTGGGAGAGATTGCATTCAGCACTGGGTAACATAGATAATTTACAAAGGATCTAGCCGTTGCAATTATATGACACTTCTTTAATTTCTCTTAGTCTAACTATTCTCAGAAATGTTTGTGTGCATTTATTTAGTAAGTAGTGTTAGTGCATAGTTTTTTATTTCGGTTCTATCTAATTTTATATGTTGTGAGGTATGCGCTCATAAAGCTTGTCGTACTAACTTTGTCAGACATGTCATTTGTGCATCCACGTGTGTGTTTTATTTTGTGTTGCTGTTGTTTCCCCTGACAGTGCTGCCTTCCAGCCCTTCCTGGAGTCCAGCTTCCAGCAGGTTTACCAGATGAGAGATGTAAGTATCTCTGGCTGGCCGGTCGGCCCAATCGTCCTTCTCTCGTCTAACGTGCTGTGAAAGGCACTTTGGGGTCTGTTAGTGCATTGTATACATTGTGTCTCCGCAGGGTTTGTGTCTTTTTATATATAAAAGTGTTTGTAGGTAGATTGATAATGAGTCTTTAACTCTTAACGTGTCTGAAATGGTAATCTTGCGTCCGCTTTAAAATGTAACTTGAAATGAATTATCTGTGACGATGTACTTTTAGATTAGTTCCACTTGTCAAAGTATAGCATTGTTGTCTTGTTTAACACTTCTGAATGGCAGGCGCTTCTTCTCTCTTCTCACCCCATCGATCTCTCATTCTGTGTGTGTTACTTCCTTTCCTGCCTAGTTTCCCCATGAGGACCTCCGCAAGGCAGTATTTGGAGCCATGGGCCTGTTTTGTCGAGCTCAGCATCAAGCGTGGAAGACGAATCCCACTGAGGCTAACCATCAGGGTAAAACCTCTTTTCAGGAACTCTACACTACTTTTATACATTTTTTAAGGAAATACAGAAATGGTCTGTGCTGCTTTCTTCTGCAGTGGGAATTATTAACGAAAACAACATCAAGGGAGAAAATCCAATTGTTCCCTCAGCCTACAATATACTGTGAAACACAATATTGCAAACAGTAAGGTAGAGGCCGGTTAACTTAGTTTTTTCTTTCCAAGACTGGCGAACAGGTATGAATGCAGTTGCCTAATGCTGATTGTAACTCAATTCCTCCTCATTCTGTGTCCCTCCCCCAGCCCAACTGAAGTTGCTGGATTTGGTGCTTCCTTGCTTTGTGGAAGCGGTGCGAAAAGAGTGTGAGCGCAAAGTTGTGATGGGCATCCTGGAAACCATGAACAGTGTCATAAGGTCCTGCAAAGAGGAGGCCTTTAAAAACCCTGCACACCTTAAGGAAATCAGCTACGTCATTAGCGATGTGCTTAAGAAAAAGGTGAGAAGAAGGTCGACTAATGAGAAAGGGAAGATGGCTTTATTTGGTAAAGCTTAGTCCACTAAACATCATTTCACATTATTGATATGTCATCTGTGGTGTGCTAGTAACCTTCCATCATTGTTTTTCTTTGTTTTCTTTCCGTTCAGACTGCTTGTCAGAGCGATGGGAGTGATGAAGCTGATGATGAAGACCAACAGGTTGGCTGGCCTCTTGCTGCGTATCAAAGTCCATCTACACATATTAGTGGCCTACTCTTGAGTGTCACCAAATTAGCGCATACTCGTAAATCCAAATTCTTTGTATATACTGATGAATATGAATTGGTTTCATTTCATGAACGTGAATGGATATAATATAGCGCTATTAATGCAAGGGTATCAATTTCCCCTGCGACTGTCCATTCACAAATAAAACCATCTACTTTGAAAAATTACAATTCAATGTTTTGAGACATAAATATAGAATGCATAGATATTGACTGATAAACCGTTTCCAAAAGCCTATGTACCACCCACATCACTGTCCATTTGCTCAGGGTTTTTTGTTTTGTTGATGTGCTTTCTGATCAGGCCGAGTATGATGCCATGCTCCAGGAGTTTGCTGGGGAAGGAATACCCCTAGTGGCCTCTTCTGTGCCTGCAGGCAACTTCGCTCCTTTCCTCAACGACCTGCTCCCTCTCCTCATCGCCAAAGCAGTGAGTTTGGATCTACTTACTTGTATTGCCACAATACATGTAAGTAGATCCACTTACCGTTTTCTTTCTCCCTCAAAGAAATCCACATGCACCGTGGCCGACCGGTCCTTCTCTGTGGGTACGATCGGACAAATCCTGCAGGCGCTTGTGACTGTGTCCGGGGGTCAAGTTGTGGCGAGCAAACTGTCCAGTCATTTACTTCCTGTGCTGGTAGCTGGAGTGAGGGACAGTGATCCTAAGGTTCGCAACAACAGTGTGTTTGGACTGGGATGTCTGGCCCAGGCAACTGGACCCCTCTGTATAACGTATCCTTCTTACTTGTGTGTTTCTGTGAGAGAGGATGTGTGTTGTTTATACCTGCAGACATGTACACATTTCCCATGCAGCTGTTCCTTAGTGAGGTGTGTTCCAGAGACTATCCGATGATGCTGTCTGTGTTCTCCAACATGCTGACCAGAGAGTCGGACCTCAGGGTGATTGACAACCTGTGTGCTGCTCTCTGCAGGATGATCATGAGCAATGTGGACGCTGTCCCTCTTGAGCAGGTATATTTACAGCTTGCACGCCTCCTGACAAGATAGGATTTTTAGCCACCACAAGTAATCTTTACTGGCAACAAAAATTCATTACAAACGCCAAATGACATGTGACATGGTGTGTTCTCTAACAGGTTGTGCCCGCTCTGGTGGCTCGTCTTCCCCTCAAAAAGGACTTTGAGGAGAACCTGACCGTGTTCACCTGCCTGGCTATGCTCTACACACACAGTCCTGCTCTGGTACTACACAAACACAATCTACACCTGATATCACGATCCCTGTGTCGAAGATATATTTATCTAGTTACACTTGCATTTATACTTTCATAAAACCACTGTCTGTCCAAATGTGGTGCAGGCTTATTTATGGTGACATTATGCAGGTATTCAAACACCACAGGTACATTCATATTACAATTCGTCTTTCAAGGCCTCAACTTTATACATCATTATGTTGAGATTTTAATTCAACATTATTGGTGCTGGAGCAGCTTTTCAGATATTTAGAATGATTCCAACATAAGCTTTCTATGGATCACAATCAGGCCAATCTTTCAATCACTTTTTATTCCATGTTTTATAAAGTATTACTGCATTACAATATGCAGGCTTACAGCAAACTCACACAATCCTAAAACACTGAGATGACAATCTATCAGTTTTAACAAACGTAAAATGCTTCGACGAGAATCCTGAAACTTGAGATTTCTTATCACGTCAGAATTCTTTTTCATGGGCTTTGGAAACAGTGTTTGGTATACTAATATTGAACATTGTTGCCGTATTTTAATTTTTTTCTCCCTCTCAGGTTGTGGCGCTAATGAAGCCCATAGTTGCTGCGTCCATTCATGTCCTTAGCAACAAGGACGTTAAAAAAGGTGAAGACTTCTTTTGGGATCAGGCTTGCCTGTGGCTTGTTTTCTTAGATTGCACTGAAAGAGGCACTAACTGACCTGAATGCTGGAACTGTAGCGTTCAAGCTATTTGTGCAAAAACAAAGAGAACATAGTACGGCTGACAAACTCTTTCCCCTCATTGGGCATCGTCAGCCAGTCACAGTACTCTTACCAAGCATTCTGTTCTAATATTGCTGTTTTCTGTCATGGCCTAAACCCATTATTTTGTCTCTCCACAGAAACCCAGCACATTTTGGCCGCGCTGATGAAAGAATTTGCCCAGCACCACCCTGCAGACTTCCAAGCAGCTGTGACCTCACTTCCTGTAGAGCAGCAGGCCATATTAAGTGTGGCCATGTCTGCCTCATAGCCCCCTGCACATCCTTCCACTCTTGTGAAAGCCAGCTAAAACAATACATTTTTATACTATAGGTGGAAAATGGGACAGTTATTTGTGACATCTCTCCAAAATAATCTAAATACAGCACTACCACCAATCTACTAGTTATTCTCACATTTGAGTATAAACTTTTAATTGATTGTTTATTCTACAGTAAAGTTTTATTCGAAACAGTTACGGTTTACCATATTGTGTTACCGTTGTACTTTGTTTCCCTGTTATTCCTGTAAAGTGCTAGTATTAATTGCTGCTGTCTCCTTTCTGCCACTTTTTGGACAAGCTTCTGGCTTTGCTATCTGAGTGGGAAGCAATGAATTTGAACCCCTGATAAATGTAATTTTCTTGCTTTGAAATCTCTGTGTACGTCATTGGACTTTAAGCTTTTGATTGTCTCGCGTTCTCTACTAGTGTTGTCTTACTCCGAGATGTATCTGCTGCTGACTCAGGGATTTCCCATTACCTGTACTGGGTGCTGCCTCTGGTCGGCCCGATTACAAACTCTTCAGCAGCACCCTACAAAACATATTTGACAAGTGCAAGCGATCTTACAAACGCTACAAAATTGAACGTAATGTTACAATGCTGGCAAGTTTCGCCGTGCAGTTAATGTCAAGCCATTCCCTGTAGAAAGGGGAACCTGACGACACTTTGAATCCTCTAAATAAATGCAAACTTGCATCCTGGGATCGAAAGTGATTCAAAGAATGTGCGTTGGCGTAGACAAGTTGGACATTTGCGCTTGTCATTAAATTGCACCCGGTTTGATGGATGATGCTCCTCAGATCTCCCGCTGGGCCTCAGGAGAGTCGGGCTGCTTGTTTTCCATGTCCAAGGCCATAGTCATCTGCACCGGGGCCAGTCCGTTCTCCCCTGACGGACACACAGAGGGCCACTTAAACCACATAGGTGTATCTGCTAATCACCACACATACGTAACGACCTCATGAATGTGCACACATAACTGAGAAGACATTATTAGCATCTCTTCATCTGCAGTTTGCCTGTGTTTATACTGTTGTTGGCGGCATGATAGCAACAACCAGCCTTTTCTGTTCTAAGTCTTTCTGCCCCTCTCAGAGAAAAATATCACAAATATTAAACTGATTGGGACAAGTCAAACAAATGTTCACAAATTCCTGCCAGCATTCAGGTCCAAAGCTTTATCTGGACTCTGGTGTCATGTTTACAATGTCTCAGTGGCGATGTCACCCTGCTGTGAACTACTTCAGTCTGACAGTTCACAAAATACACTCCATTATAAGATGAACTATGAGCTAACGCAGATGTAGATAAAGAGAATGACCCCAGAAACCCTTAGAGTTTAGAGAGAAACCGCAGCATAAGATGCATTAAAAACAAAAACATCCCAGGAGTTAAATATTGGATTGATTGATTTAAACTACTCCAGACAGACCTTCACGTCTGTGTTTCCAGGGCAGGATGTTCATTCCTGAGCGGCAGAAAGAGCGGTCCGTGTGGGCCTCGGTGCTGTACAGGACCTCCTGCAGCTGTTTCTCTCCAGGCTTCTGGGCTTTCACTCTCACCTACAAAAAGAAACCAAGCGCCTGTTGTTCTACTATCATGCTCGAGCCTCCTTTTGTGTGCTCCAGTTTACATGGAGACCAAACGGTCATCTGTCATCTTAGAGACGTACCTCAAGGATGGTGATCTCTTTCTCCTTCAGCTTCCCTGCTTTGTTCTTAACCTGGGTCTTCTTGGTGTCGACCCACACCACCCTCTCCTTCACCTCTGACCTGAACACACAACACGTTATTAAACATGACATCACTTTCTGAGACCCCTCCTCACACCGAGAGCAGACTCACTCTTGGATGCCCAGGTCGGCCAGTGTCGTGTCCAGGAAGGGGAATGGTTGGTGCGCCGGGTCGGGCTCCACCTGGAGGGGCAGCGTCACCGCCATGGGGATCTCCCACTCCAGCTCAACACGCACCGTCTTGCCCCGAGGCCCGGGGGACTCCTTGCTCGCTGGGCTGTCTGGTCCTCCGCCGGCCTGCTCCGCGTTGGCCTCCCCCTCCTCCAACAGCCCCTTTGTCTCGTCCGCTGCCAGCTTGACTTTCTGATCGGTGCCTCAAACACGAATAAAGTGACGTATCCCGCCCTCTGTTATCTCTGTGACGGATGCTGGATCTCGGCGCTGCTGCAGATACTGGCTGGTCTGCTCTCTGAGCTGGTGATTCAGTGCTCTGCCTCTTGTGATGATGGAGGCCTCTGGGAAGTGTGACTCTAACTCATACAGACTTGTGCTCTGATATAAGCAGCCGGTGTGAATGTGTGTTATGTGCCACTCCGATGTGAGGTTTATTAGACTGTCAGGGCGCTGATGGAAGGAGGGGGGGTGTTTGTGCTGCCAGGTGTCTTTGTGGATAATCGGGCTGACCGGGCCCGGGTGAAGTCAGGGTGTTAGTTGGGCATGTTTTTGACAGTGAGTGGAGGAGGAATGTGGTCCAGAGCACTTCCAGCCTGTGGAGAAATAACAAAGAGCTGAATGTGTTGTGAGCTAGGAGTTTATATTTGTATGTAACGCATACATTTGGTTACGCACGTTCACATCGCAGCAGCACATTTTGAAAAGAATTGTGTTCCTGCTCTGAACTTACTCAAACATGTGGGAACTGGGTGTCTGTGTGTCCTGTACAGAACAGCCGGGATCTTTTCCCACTAAACTAGCACTCTGGACTCAGCATGTCACATTCCATGGGCGGCCACAATAAATCCCCTTTACGTCAGCACTGGAGGGATACAGATGATGTAAAGGCCCGGGAATGTGCGGAGCCAAAGGGAGGTCGGCTGCCTCAGCATCAGGATATGGTAGCACATGTTTCTGCTCATTGAGTTGGTCATAACCAGAACTTCAGGCTTACCTTTGCTCGGTGGAATGCTCATGAAGGATATTGTCGCTATTACATGTCTGCTGGATGTGTAATTAAGCAAGCGTGTGCTCGTGAGTTCACCACAACGACAATACTTGTGCTGCTCTAAAGGCTGATATATTGACCCTCTTCATACGAGAATGTGTTCCGTCAAAGGTATTTTTTAATCACCTGCCTTATGTTCAGTGGCAATAACACAAAGGTATTTTGGGCCTGCGTTTCATTAATGAAAACATTACACGGAGGTGTAAAGGACATTTCCCAGCGTAGCATCAACAAAATGACCGTCCTACTACGTCGATGCAAGGGAAGGGTCTCTGTTCTGTGACTGCAGCCCTGACCCCGGCTCGGTCGCAGCCAGGTGCCACATGGATGTGGGCTCAGCCTGGCGGTCCCCAGTGTGTGCGCTCTTCCAACCGTGTGGAATTACTGAGGCATGAGGTCAGACGGGAGTTTATTCTGCCAGCGAGGCACATTATGGCCCGGTTGGGAGCAGGGAGGCGCTGATGTACATACAAGTTGCATTTCAGTAGTTTCTGTACATTTTCCTGCCTCACACACTCAAATTAGATAATTTTATATAAACCGCTGGCTTTTCTTTTTTTGCTTTTATGTTCTTTGGTCCAGAACCACAAACTTTAAGCTTCATTGTTCAGTATCGTTCAGTGTAGGCTCAAGGAGAGTTACAGATATTTACACTGCAGGGATTCTTAAACCGTTCACATTGGAGGATACTATGCCGTAGAAAATAATAAACCTAAGTAATATTCTAATAATTACATTACATTTAATTTAGCTGACGCTTTTATCCAAAGCGACTTACATGCTATACAGTAGACCTTAGACACAGCATTGGTGAGCAGTTAGGGTGTCTTGCTCAAGGACACAACTACATGGACTAGCGGAGCCGGGGATCGAACCACCGATCGAACAGAAAGACGGACTTGCTAACCACTGAGCCACAGTCGCCCCTACACAAGGTTTATTGGGCATGAATGTATTAAGAGTGCGGAAGAATAATCTTACGCTTTTCTACAGAGCGAAAAACATTTTATTCAAAGTTTTAAGTTAAAATAATTTAATTGGATCATAAAAAGAAATCACACAGCAAATGCAAACTGCATAAAAAACTTAATTAAAAATCATTATAAAGGATAAAATACATACAGAAGATACAAACTGTATAGCAAAACATGTTGCGTCCAGATGTTTAAAAACTTCAATAACAGTGTGTGACATTAGATTATGTAACACACAAACTCGGTGGGTATAAATATAAAAAAATGCAATTAAAACCAGATTTAAAACACTTGAAAAGTGATGCAGCTCGATGTTTCACCCTCCAGAGTAATCTAACAATTCATATAAAAACATTTAACACGTTGTGATTTGTTGTTTAAGCTATAAAACATTGAATTCATTCAATAAATTCATGAATTTAAAATACAAAACATGAACTGTACCTCAATGGCACTTTAGTGTAAGTAACTGTATGTGTGTGTGTTTAAGCGGTCATCGCGAGCGCTGCAGCGTTTATGGTGATGTCACTGAAGGGATCAGTCTGCTGTACGGTCACCTGCCGAGCAGACAGCAGCTCTGAAGAAGAGACGACATCACAGGTTAACACCACCACAGTGTTTCACTGACTGTTACTACAAGGGTCAGATAAGACACCAAAACATGAGGATGTAAAATAGAATATGTATTTTTGAGCTAGCATCTAATTGCAAAGTTTCTCAAACTGGAATGTAAAGCTCCACGTTTTTTTCTGATCCTTAAAGGGACAGTGCATGCCCAATCAATAAAGTCAATAAAATATATTTTTCCTCTTACCTGTAGTGCTTTTTATATATGCAGAAATATATAAACTGTTCCTACTGTTGATTTATTTTCTCAGTTACTTTAACACTAATATTCACCTTATTCCTAAGATCTGTTTTACTGTCCGCATTAAATCCATTTCTCGGGCATAAAATCAAATGACGAACAGGAACAAGGAAATAGCAGCTTTTGTTTTCCTCACCCATCAGTTTGTAGAGTGTGTGAGCTGCAGTGGTGCGGTCGGCCTGTGGGGGCATCAGAGAGTCAAAGGTGATTTCCCCAAACCTCTGGAGGCTGAAGGAGATAAAGCTGGAAGACAGGCATATGAGGAATTAGGCTTCCAATATTCAGTAGCCATTAGACATATTAAGATATATGATATTAGAACGATTTTTAATTGCAATTTTATTTTACTGGTGATGGAGCAAAAAGCTTGAATGCAACTCCTGTAAAAACCTAGTTAAGGAGGGAAGTGTGCTTGTAGCAACACGTGTTTTTCCAAACACAAACAACCCCATTGAAGACCAAAATAACTCCTTATATACACAAGCTGATTCGCCCTCCATGGCCACAGTCTACCTTTGTTCAAACAGGCACTGAGGGCATTGGGACGTGCCACCAGCCTGCCTCAGGATGATTTTCACAACAATGCTGGATCCTGTTGTCCCCAGATCTCAACACAGAGGACTAGCTACTGTCTATCTTTTACCCTCCAGTGTGTTTATCATCCAGAGTGTAAATAGCCAGCAGTGTTCCTCACGTCAAACACGATGGAGCACATGAAGGCGAGTCCTCTTAAACGTACAGGGGAACACCGGGGTCCACCTGGGTGTGTGTGTGTGTGTGAAAGTTTTCTTGTGTACCGAGTGTGTGTGTGTATAGCGTGTGCACACTGAATAAAGTACCTCAGCATGTCCTCCGCCTCAGTCTGAGCCGCGGGCATGTCGACATTCTCCTCCTCTATAGGCTCCATTCGTAGCTGGGCCTCCTCTTGTGGAGACCTACACACACACACACACACACACACACACACACACACACACACACACACACACACACACACACACACACACACACACACACACACACACACACACACACACACACACACACACACACACACACACACACACACACACACACACACACACACACACACTTTGTTCAGCAAGAAAATCCACTTTAATTACTGACGTATTTTATATTGTAGAACCATACGTTAAAATCTCTTCAGCCAAGTTAACCACAGACATCAATTCAGGAATCTAACCAAAAAAACACAGACTTCCAGACGAGGGAAGCAGAAGCCAAAAAAATGCCAACTCATTGCTCAAAATTATTGATTTTCGGGCAATACAAATAAAATTAAGTTAAAATTGAGACACACACAGACACACACACACACAGTGATCTATTTCTATATCTAGCTGTCCGTCTATCCATCCATCTGACACTTACCATCTGCTGATGGGAGTGATGGTGTCGCTTACAGATTTGTCCTCCTTGGACATGTCCAGCGTCCCGTCCACTACAGCTGTTTGCACATCGAAGTCATAAAGAAGCTGTCAGCGAATGGTGTGCTGCGAAAACCCGACCTGAAAGACTGATGCAATGTGACTGAGAAAGAGAGGAGGGATTCTTACATGAGCCCTCAGTGGGTTGCAGTCCTGACTCACTGGATATCTGAGAGAGGGAGAGAGAGCATGAAATAGCAACAAGGTCTATAATCTAATTTGTCTCACCGCTGAACTGAACACTCCAGTTGGCTACGACTGCGGGCTAGCTGGCTAACCTTTACTATCGTTGCCAACAGTTTCACAAACACCCTCTCGGGTTTGGTGAGCACTGTTTGACTTTAGCTCATTATGCATCCTTCTCACGGACCCACCTCCCTCATGCTCGACTGCCTCCTCTTCCTCTCTGTCCTCAGTATCTCTCTGCCCTGCTGAGACTCCTCTTCCTCTCCCTTCTCTTCCTCCTCGTGTACGGCCTGGGCGGTGGGCAAGGCACACTGCTTCCACAGTGACTGGAGGTCAGCATGGAAGAGGGCTGTGGAGGGGTCAAAGGTCATGCTCAGTATTTTGTATTTATTACATTCTTTTAACCCCAGCTGATGTGAAGAGTTTCTAGAAATGCCGGTACGACTCAAAACGACTATTTTTTATAATCTTAGTTGGTTTAACGTTATTGTCAGTGATTAAGATGTGATTTCCTTGACCGTGACCACCTATATATTTAGTTATTGTGTTTTTATAACACATTTGTTGATACAATCTGTTTCGTTTTTATCTTGAGGGCTTGGTCCTGTCTGGAATTTCCTTATTTGAGAAAGATCCAGGGTATAATTGTTGTTAATGTTCAGTCAGTAGTGTGGGCAGTAGTAGGGGGCAGTGTAGCACTTAGCACTGACATCCACAGGGGGCAGCGAAGAGCTGGGCAGGACTGGCACGCATGGTCAGGGAGGGCAAGTCCAGCAACACCTCGGACTGAGAGGAAGAACAACATATTAGCACTGTCACAGTTTCAAGCAGGACTTTTTGCTTGTTTTCACAGGTTTTTTTTCAGAGTACACAGTGAGTGGAGAGAGAGAAAGAGGAGAAAGAGAGAGCTGAAGGCCAGTGATGTCTGTGTCTCAAAGGAAATTAAAGAAATTCGGAAGAAGGAAAGAAAGGCAAAAATAAAATAAAATCAATGAGCGCCATCCCAGTGGGCTTAGAGAGCAGGAAGAGAACGGGAGAGCTGGAGTTTAATTAACGGACACCCTGGTGAATAGACACTTTGAAGGCAAATCTTTGATTACAGAGTGACAACGACTGTAATTTCAATTGGTCAGTGTCAGTGAACCCTTGATCCTCTTGCGCGCGAGAGTGTGTGTGTGTGTGTGTCTGCACAAACAGCTTTTGGTATGGTGTTAGGGTGTGATCAAGCTGAAAAAGTCTAAATATATCCAGAAACTCTGCTCAGTCAGTGGAGTAAAAAGCAGCAGAATCATGTGGTGCAGATGAACCTTTAAGGGAACCAACCATTGCTTTACATGACTTCAGTGATATGAATATTGCATGAATATTGCATTTTAAGTCAGCTGATCCACTTGAAAACAGTCTCAGTGTGTGTTTATGTACCAGTTCCAGTGTCTCTGCCAGCCGGTTTACAATCTGTTCCTTCATTGCTCTTTCAGATATCTGGACCTGAGGGTCTGCGAAGACCAGCTGACGCCTGCGACCTCCGCTGGGCTTCCTAAGAGGCGGAGCCACCATCTGATGGCAGAATGAGAAGCGCACAGCTTTAACGTTTACAGTATTGGATCTGTAAACAGACTAAACGTGTGTTTTGATACACCCACATGTGCTTTCCACGACAGGCTTCCAAAATTGGAAACTAGCTGCTCATGAGTCATGTGACTGTCATCTCTATCAGTATTTCTTCAGCCAGAAACGGTTTCACTTTTGCACAATAACAACTAGGACATCACCCGACCCTCACCTCCTCACAGGGGCTCTCTGAGGTCCTCTCTCCCTCTCGCCCAGAGTCTCCGGAGGGCGCTGTTGGCATGGCAACCCGCAATGGGGTCATCTCTAGGGCGACAGCTGCCGTAGGAACCTCCGCAGGGTGACCCGACTCGTCGTTGAGCAGCCACACGCTGTCCCGCTCTGCTCCAGACCTGGACACAATAACACGCGCACGGCAGACATTTTGATTTAATTCTTTGTCACGTTACGCCGTTTGTCAACAAAGGTCGGAGCTAAATATACTGACCGCAGAGGACTTACAATCAAAGTGACGAAAGACTCACCGGTCAGCTGAGGACACGGCTCCTTCATGTTCCCCGGTGCTCTCGTCTGTTTGCGGCCCTTTCACTTCCGTTCAACACAAGTCACAGTGTCATACAGTGACACGATTAATTACCACAAACAAAGGAACACAAGTCCCCCCAGACAGGATCTCCTCTGTGAGGAGCTGAGTCACGACGGAATGACTGGCGTTATTAAAGAAACCGGTTCTCCTTGTTCAACCACAACTTTGATCCCCCTCGACTCTGCCACTGCTGTTTTAATGCAGGTGAATGGAGAGAGACAACAAACAGGCCGCTGACATAGAAGAGCAGTAGGTTGTTAAAGCGAGGCCGGCTTTCTCAGGCTTAAGCAATGTTCCCCTCAATTCACCCCCAAATTGAAAGCCTCCTGGAAATAAACCTTTTCTTTCTGGCAGCAAGCGCTCTCAGAATCACAATTGCTTTTTTTCTTTTTCAATTACAGCCGTGGCACAAATAATTTGACCTGGTTGACTGGTGCAGACATATAACAAGAGAAGAAACACACCGTACGCACAGTACAAACCCTCAGTACGACTAAACAACTAAAATGAAACGATAGACATGCAATGCTCGTCACGCGCTGAGCTACATTTCAAAGACAAAAGCACACACCTTTACGGAAATGATCTTGTTGATCCATCAACAAGTCGATCTCTCTGGCTGTGGCTTCGGAAAGGTCATCTCCCTCGAAGTACTGTTACAGAGAGAGGGTGACAATTAGAGACAGACACGAGTCAGACGAGGACTAAAGTACACAATAAAGAGAAGGGGACAAGAAGCAAATACAAGCACTGGGGCTTTGGTCTGTTTAGTGTCCACAGTGATGAATAACACAACCTGTGAACCACGTATCTCTGCTAACAAACACTGAGTGCAGGCTGATGTAGTTAAGTCAGATCTCGTCAAGCCAAAATGGACTTCATCAGCTGATGACGCTTCAGGAGCAGCGTTATCAGCCAAGTGCCAGACTGAGCTAATAGTGTGTGGAGGTCCTGCTGGGCCCAGACTGGCCGTCGTGAAACACCCGAGCACTTTATGACCGAGAGAACACGGCTCCGACTTCTTTTGAGCGCTGAGGACATTGAGCGGTGAATTCAGGACAGTCACTGAGGCATCGAGAATTTTACGTCTGCATTCCACGACACCATTAACGTCCTGAATTATTCACACCATTTAGAAGATTTATGGAATTTTTAAACATTTTGCCAAAAAAAAAAAAAAAAAGAACGATCTCCCAAAATTATTTGTTCTTTTGTTTGTAGAAGAAACATAATAAATAAAAAGTATGATTTAAAAAAATATACAAATAGACCGGACAATACATAATCTGTACTGGCTTTATTGCTACTTCCTCATCACATAGCAATGACTGACAGGAAAGACTCGTGACAAAGACTGAAACGAAAGCTGCTGGAGGCACGCGGTCCACGATTCACCAGGACACCTGACGCAACCAGAAATGTTGACTGGGATGTTTCATGAGAGGTTACCTCGGCTGCAGGGATGGAAAACTGCTCCTTCTCCTTCAGGGAGATGGCAGCCGGAAGTGACCTGAAACCTGGTTCAACACAGCAGGAGGAGTTAAGAGCCAACCAAGTGTGTGTGCAGCACAAGAGGGATGAGAGAATCAGTCGGGACGAGTCTGGGCCTGGGGCTGATGCGTTTTTAATTCAATATGGACAGATAAAATGAGATGGATTCGCTGAGTATGGAACATACCATTTTCCTAACAGGAGTGGAAATAGCAAAATGTTTGTGCCAAAAGTTTAAACTTAGAAGAAAAACCCCATTTATAGAATCCAAGCTAATGAATTGACCCATTTCCAAAACCTGTGAAGATTGTTAGATTATCTCATCCCGAAACATGGCAAACACATCGTAAGTCAGAAATGTATTTATTAAAGTTCATGCAAGTTTATTCAAAGTGCAGAGACCTACAAAAACACTTTAATAAATAGGAGTTTGTTCTAAACATTGTATTATAGTAAGCTGTGTTTTCAGGTGAGGGCTCTATCAGAGGAAGTACGTGTTTAGTCTGGAAACGTGGAGCTACACTTAAAACACCTGCCGTCTCTCAAATGTTACAATATCAATCTCACCATCGATGTCAAGTGTGCTGTGGGGACTGGGCACCAGGGAGTGCTGTGAACCCGCCGCATCAATCCCCGACATCGGCTAGAAATATAGATACAGGCGTTACACACCAAGACAGAATACGGACAGCGAGCATTTCTTGGATTGTGTGACCCGGCTGAGCCTGAAGAAAAACGTCCTTTTCATGATTAAAACGTGTTGTCATGGTTGATGCGGGAACAAATAAGGTTCAGTTGCTAACTTGCATTCATCAGATGAACTACTTACTATTAGGAGCAATGTTTTGGGCATCAAAAGATAAAGTGTTACAGCAAGAGCCAAAGCTCACACGTGGTCGTACATAAGAGGCCTTGCCTCGTTAATGATCCGCTCTTCAAGTGCTCTGGAAACTGCAGTTTTGTCTGAGACATTAACTGTTACAAATGCATCGTGCTATGGATACAGGCTGCGTGTCTTTGTATGTATTACTATATGTATAACGAGTATCTTGGGTAATGTCGGTTGGATATATGTGTACTTTATTGGGTTACCTCAATCTGCTGCTACTGTTACTCATGGTGAATACTACCCCACTATCATTATACTAGTTAACAGTGGAGGGGCCACCGCCGCTGCTGACTAAAGTTGTCCACGGCACACGCCCAGCTTGCTTCATGTTTACAGACTGAATATTTGATATAGAGCGCAGGTTACCTGGGGATGGTGGTACAGGTATTTGTTGAGTTTTGTATAGTCATATATCAGAGTAGTCATACATCGTTACTGTACCTGTAGTGTTTTATAGGGGCTGGGCAGCTGGTGGGATTCCATGAGACCAAAGAAGGGGTCCTGAGCTCCCTCAGCCTCCTCCATCATGTACATGCTATCAGGCACATCCAAGGTCAACCTGCCAGAAAATTAGAGTGAAAGACACCAATGTTACTAATCAAAATAGGAAATCATTGATCCCATTCAGTGCTGTGTGGGTAATGCAACACTGTGCATACTTTTGTCCGCACTGTTGATTTCATGGGTTTATAAAATTATAAAATATTCCTGGCACACAGCCTCTTTGAAGAGCAGAATGTGGAAAGACTTATTGCGTCTGCCGAAACGAGAGCTCATACATTACCGTTACATAACAAGGCTTATTAAACATTTACGAAGCCGTTCGCATGAAAGTAGCTCAATTTGTCCATCTCTCACGCAATAAAACACTACCATCTCCTTTTCACAGTCTTTATTCCCCAAAACAATCCCACTCATAAATATTACACCGGATGCGTTTGAGCTCTTCTACTCACCATAAACACATACAATCTCTGCACAGCTTAAAACTTTAGGTGCCCAAGGATACAAAACAGTCCACTGCGCATGATCAAATTTGTTGAGTATGTGAGTGTGAGTGTGTGTGCAGACCTGTCAGACTGAGCCATGTCAATATATATGCATCTTTTAGAGCGCAGCAGGCGGTCAATGGTCTGTTGAGCCTCCTCTGGAAAACAGAAAATGGGTTAAGATTGAGTTTTCACACACACACACACACACACCTCTTAGAAGGGCAGTTTTTTTCCTGCAGAAAGAGAAGCAGAGGTCACATTTAAGTCAAGGTCTAAAATATGAAACTGAGGGGACAATCTCCAGCACGCCATGCTTATGAAATACAACACAGCCATATTTCGTACTCTGACAGATTTCAGAGGTTCTAATCTATTTTACTGATTGAAATTAATCCAGAGCCACTGCAGACAACAGACTCTGCTTCTCCTCCTGCTTCTCATTACGCATTGTATTGCACTATTTTCATCAACCATGACAACGGCACGATTGTGAATCTGTCGGATGCAATATCAATGTCAGGCTGTAATTTAAGACCAGATGAGCAGAGAGTTGTTGCTGTGTTTGGCGATATTACATTCATCAGCTCTTTATTGGCTTCTATATTAGATTCTGATTTGGGAAACATGCATTGTGCAGATATACGACAATAACATTGTTTCGGTTTCACGCCAGATTTCTAGATTCAGAAACTGATTGGAACAACTGGTCTGCTAGGTTTTTACATTTCACCTGAGCTTCCCTTCGAAAGCCGCCCAACGAAAAATAATGTTTCTTGATAAACCGAAAATCATCCTGCTGACTGACTGCATTTCCTGCAGATATAAGTAAGCCGCCTGAAAATCATTCCCTTGCATATGCTTTAAAACTACACTTCTACCACAGTAACTGAATGCACAGTATGATGATCACTTTTCCCTCTATTATCACCAAGCAGAAGGTTGCAGTATTTTGTATGTAGAAAACATAGCTTGGGGGATTATTACAACTTGCTTGCTTCACTTCCTGTCTTGCCCTTACCCAGCAGGAAGCCACACTGCTTGTGGTAGACTACAACCACTCCGTACTGCAGCTGAGACGACAGGTAGAGGGAGAACCGAGGCCTTGGTAGGTTGGGTTGTGGTGGAGGAACCTGAGCTGTCACGTAGTCCAAAATGTCCCCGCTGTAATGATAAAATGTTTAACAAAATTACAAATGCAAGTTTACTGGGTGTTTCATCTTCAACAAGTCATGCAGGATCCTTAAAAACCACCTCAATGTTTAAATCCAAAAAGGACACAAAACGATTTGCTTTTAGCTTCAGACTCTAGCAGCTGAGTTACCTTCATACCAAACTAGACAGCAGATCGCTTCAGAACAAGCACAAACACATCTTTTAGCTGGTCTAACTTTCTCACTAATCAAACGAATCAGCCTTGCTTGTGACTAAAGCAGACAGATAAACTAACACACCAGCCACATGCTTACCATGTTCGGTTGACGTTGACCTTGAGAAGCTCTCTGCGTGTGACCCTGATACCTCTGGTGGCTGCTAACCTAAATAACAGAACACGTTTGGATATTAAGGACATTTATTTAGAATAGTAGAATCTGACATGTAACGCTAAGCTAGCTTGTAATGTACATTTAACACAAGCTAATATGCTAACGTTAGCTTTAAAACTCACCAGACTGTAGAAAAACAGCCAGAGTGGCGTTGGAGGACATTTGGGTAGTAAAACATGGTGAGCTTTCTAGATGAAGCAGATACTTTGAGGTCGGAGGTAAAGGTTTGGGTAAATATTTCACAAAGCTAATGGTGAACTATTAAACGCTTGATAAGTTTTACCGCGAATTTCAAGCGCTAGAATCCACAATGAACCAATCAGGTTGTGAAGCTTCACGCATTGAAATCAAACAGTCGAGATGCGTTCAAGGACAAAAAGGAAGTTAGAGGATTGATGTTTAGGCGGTAATAGTTGGGGTTTTGAGATAGAAATTTGAATAATGAGAGTACAGCCTTAGGCTAAGTACCAGTTACTATTATTATGTTCGATAATAAGCAGTGATGGAAATAATATTTACTGAAGTGCTGCGATCTACTAAGAAACCTACAGAATTAATCATTGTATTGGTTCCTTGAGATCAGTTCAGTACTTGTCATTTTCATTTTATGCTACTTTATGCTTAGATTAATGCAGTATATTGTACTTGTACTATATTCACTCATACACATGCACTACATTCACAACATTCCAGCTGCATTGACAGTATTTATTTAAGCAATTACAACTTATATCATACTCTTACATTTTGAAGGAAAAGAAAATATGTGAAGATTGATATGAAAATACTCCAAATTATTTTTACGGCGCAAATGTCTCTGCAACAAAAGCTAATTGAACAGTTAACACAGGGACACGTGATTACAACTTTGAAAATTAGTTTTTTGTATTGTGCTGTGTCTGGTGATGGATATATTGTATGCATTATTCTAAAATGCATTTATCTTGTTTTGGGGGTTGGAGTAATAGTTATTTGTTTTCTAATTTTAATATCTGTAAAAAGTATGACTTTCTATTTTTACTCATGGAACTCAGAGGAAAATGGGACGTCACCCTCCTTGTGGGTAGCGGTTGAATGATTGGCCACGCCCCTGTGCGCGAGGAGGCAGGCAGCAACGTGAACGTCGGGGTGGCTGAGACTGATTGAAACTGCTCAGAGAAGAAACTACAGCAGAAGGAAACACACAGTCTGTCGGCTTGTCTCGCTCAATTTTTTTCAGAGCAATCCCTTTAAAATGGCGTACCACAGTCCGTACAGAGCTCCCCCGCAGAACAACGCGGCTCCCGACCAGAGTTTTCTGTGGAATATCTTCCAGAGGTGAGTGTTTCTCCGTCTGCCCGTCTCCGCTCCGCAGTGAACCCGGCTGTCGTTAGTAGCGCGGGCAGGAAGAGAGAGGGAGAGAGGGGCGGGTGGGGGGCTCGGTGGAGGTGACACGAGAGGCTTAATTCACAACTCGTTGTTCCTGTCGTAGGTCTCGTGCCTTAATGTGTGTCTGAAAGCAGTGCTCCGCTGTCAAGCGTGTTCCTCGTCAGGTCCGAGGCTACCTTTCAGCGGCGAAGCTTCCTGGAAATACTACTGCACGGTGTACAACATGTAGCCCATGGCTGGTCACGTCACACGGCTCGCGTGTCGGTGCCACACAGCTGATTACTGGCGTTACATTGTGCTGAAATGAAGTCACAGGCTGCTTCCATCTGCGAGCTGCCTCCTACTGCAATGAGAGTTTACAAACTGGGGTCCAGGGACCTCCAGGAGTCCTTGAAGCCTTTGTAAAAATATTGTCTGGGTTCCCCCAACAAAAGAGACCATTCAATTCAAGATTACTCAGTGAAAAAATCCTGAGATACTGTTCCAGGAATGCATCTTTCAGCTGTGTGTGTCAACATATCTGCACCAAGTCAGCTGTGAAAAACCCTTTCAAGATGGGGTTTCCTGAAAAAGAAATAAATCGGACAGTTGTAAGCCTATATGACGCAGCATGTATCTATTTATGGGAGGCTGACATGAATACATTGGAAAGCTCTGTCCAACAGAATAACCATAGACTGTATTATTATTTCTTGACGTGATGTCACAGTATCAGTGGTGGTTTTCAACCACTGACAGTCATCAATTTCACCATAGCCCGAGTCAAAAGTGTGTCAGCAGCTAAGAAGGTCATAGTAGGCAGAAAGGGAATACTTGATATGCTATGGCTCCTGGTAGTAGTAAGCTATAGAGTTATGTAATACTGCAGAGAATGTTTTATGCTGCTTTGCTTTCTCACAACATTGAGATGCTGCACGCATTGCAAGGCTCAAAGCATCCTTAACGAATTATTAATGTGTGGCGTGAAACCTCTTAGAAATGCAGGTGGATGTACACATTTTGTCTCATGATTACGTCATACAAGTACAACAATATAGACTTTCATCAACCCACACTGTCATCGCTTGCATGAGCACTTGCTGCCTCATCTGCTGTCTCCTGGATTTCCCTGTCATGTGATCAGAGTCAATAGAGCATAGTTGACGCGGGAGGCCTCTCAATCTGTGTGTCACACACACACACACACACACACTTATCAATCAGTGACTCACAGTTCCCACTGTCGCTTTATCTTTGTGTATTCAGATTAAGTCACAGTATGTAAGTCTCTTTATGCTGTCTAATCATGAATGTGTAACAACAGCAGAATACATTAAGTCCATTATTCTCAATGTGTTTTGCATTATGAATGGTGAAGGTATGCTGGAAATTCTGTTTATTTAAAAAAACCAAGTATGTTGAATTCCACGGCATGACACAGAGTGACTCATGTGGAAGTCATTAGCTCTTTTAATGCCGGCTTTCTAATAAAAGACGTGGATATGACACACATGTTCCCACCCAGTCCTTCAAGAGTTAAGAACAACATCAGTGTTTGAGTTGTGTTTAGATCAACAGCAGATATGTTGCTATGCAAGTACATCAACATGTTCACTGACTGTCCACCACCGCTGGATGACTACATTTTGGAAATCGTTCTCAAACGTGTTGGTAATGAATTAGAAGGGGTCGGAAAGAAATGTACAGGGGATTCACCAGGTAACCCTTTTTACACTAAAAGTGTATGTAATCACTGAAACAGACCCATGGCCTGATCCACAACTTAAAGGAGAGATCCCAAAACCCCCAAAAAGTAGTAATGGAAACTGACTGTGCACCAGGATTTCCTTGTACGGTTTTGTTAAATTGAATGCAGCTTTTT
Source organism: Cottus gobio (assembly GCA_023566465.1). Classification (NCBI taxonomy): domain Eukaryota; kingdom Metazoa; phylum Chordata; class Actinopteri; order Perciformes; family Cottidae; genus Cottus; species Cottus gobio. The sequence goes on along the minus strand of CM042234.1, from coordinate 13,186,150 downwards.
CTTCTTTTCCCCGCTATGGGAGCCACAATGACATCGTTTATGTGGAAAGCAGGGCAAGCTTTGTTCCACAAGCCATTTTTCCAAACTGATTGCTTAATAGGAAACGGTGAAACATGGGAAAATCTGAGTAGAATAACCGAGCCATGATGTCGCGTCGTCCCAGAGTTTTACATACAAGTTCTGTATTTGACAGCGTGAAGATGGACACGCCAGATGGTTAACTCTGTGCTGCAGGCCAAGAGGGAGTTTTAATGATGTTTTCCTTTTCCAGCTCGCTTTACGTAAAAGTCTGGTGAGATAACTGTACCTGAGGCTGACTGAGTGAGTTGGTAAGAGGAAGGGGAGAGCTTATTCTGTACACACGTACTTCTTTGAGTTCATCTATCAGTGTTTGGTAAAGGTTGGGTTCCCTTACTGGCTGCACCAAACCCCTCCTCGCTTTCACGGTGACAAAGCTCTCATTTATGGAGACATGCTGCGAGCTGTTCCCCCAAGGAGAGCAGCCAGGCCTCCTTATGTTTGTTTTTCTTTATTTAGGCGGGGGTGGGGGAGGTAAAGCGAGGCGTACACGTAGACCTGCAGCTGATTGCCGTGCAGACATGGAGATTTAACCGCACATAAAGCGTCACAGCTGAGCGGAAACCCAGCTCACAAAATCAGCACTGGGACGGGCCCGTCTGTGGAGGGGTTCCCTGTGTCCTCGCCTCACTATTTGTTTCTGCGCTGGTATTCATGTTGTGTCTGAGTGTGCTCTGTGTCAACAGGTAGGGCCGGGAGGCTTGCTATGGAACAACTGAGTCACTGGATGTTTCACAAGGCTGCACTTCCGTGTGGCTTTGTGTACTCTCTTTGATTTGCTTTTAAGCTCTTTCGACAGAACATATGATTTGTTATTGTATTTGTTTGTAGTTTTATAAATTATAAAATAGTGAAATTTGTTTAGGCGGAACACGTTTACTATTTGAAAAATAAAAATAATATAAAGTTGCAGCCCTGTCAATGTTTGAACTGCATATTATTTTCTTAATTATTAAATTAATAGTTTAGTCTATATCAAACTGAAAAATCATAATTTCCCAAATGGTCTTTTGGGAAGATTGAGCCAGAGAACGTTTGGGATTTTCTGGATCAAGTATCAAAGTTTTCTGTCGACCGTCTAATTGATTAAGGGACTAATTGACTAAGTCATAAATCCCTGCTCCTGGACCAATAGAAGGATAGTGTAGAGATTAAAGTTTATTTTAACGCCATACTTAATTCTAGTGGTGGATCATTGAATACTGACCTTTTGGAAACTGGAAGACTTTTAAACATAAAATCTTTACTTTAGATATACAGAGAATACAAGCAGGGAGAGATACGGTTATATGTGGTTATACGGTTTCTTTCTTTAAAAGAATGTTGCACTGTGACATTCTTGCACGCTGATGCTGAATACTGGTAGCACTTCAAGTTACTTCTACATTGCCAATGTTGCCAACATTCAGTTTCACTTTTCGCTGTCTCAGGAGCAACAACACACACACACACACACACACACACACACACACACACACACCTGGGGCTTGTCTGACTGGTCCCAGGGGAGCTACACTCGTACAAGCTTCCTTGTGGGTCCTGATCACAGGACTCCATTCATTCTCAGTGGACTGTTGAAATACTAACACACGCTCAGGGGGATAAAGTTTCAGCCGCTGAGTGTTGAGACCCGCTCCTATTGTGTGTCGGAGTGGGTGGGTGTGTGAAGTGGTTAATGCAGGCGCTATCTAATCTGTGTGTTCTTCCCCAGGGTCGACAAGGATCGGAGTGGGGTGATATCAGACTCAGAGCTTCAGCAGGCCTTATCAAATGGTATGTATCAGTGTCTGTTCTGCCACTCCCTTTTTGGTTTCTTTCTCCTCATACCTAGTTATTTTTGTCCATTTGCTCCAAACTCTCATTCTTCTTTCCTCTGTCGTCTCATTTTTTTTGATCCCTCCGTCTCCCTCCCATCTCCTCGCTGCACACCATTGCTTTCTGCCACTCTTTGATTTAGGTAACTGCCAAGCTTAAGCAGAAAATGGATTGTGATTTTATTTTGATCCTCGTATGGCAGGTGAGCTGCATATAAAAATCAAAGGAGCATTATTTTTGTCCCTGGACAAAAGAGAAGCAGACAAAAAAGTTGTATCATTGCAGCTTCAAAGAAAACACATTGTCCTTGTGATGGCAGCCCACAGCGGTGTAACGCTGCTGATTGAAAGTGTTGCTGTGGACTTAATACAGATCCACGGCAGGCCACGTGGTTTTTATCCTTTGTGGAGAAATCGAAACTCGAGCCAAAGATACAGTCAGGGTTATCATGCAAGTAGATTTATTGAATGAAATCGATAAGGGCGATGTTCAACATTCAGAAAGTATGGATGCCGGCTTATTCTTTCCTTCTCCAAAAATAAAAGGGTAAAAGGAACGGATAAAACAATGTGCTTGCTTGCTCAAACGTTAGCTAAGTAGCTTACTATCTCCTGTGGTTAAATAGCTTACTACCCGCAGTAGTAATCCACCCTGCTTCCAAGGCCCGGGCCGTTTTCTTTTCTGCGGTAGTTTTACGTTCGATGAACTCATTGATTAGTCCACATCCTGAAAGCCTTCTCTCTTGAAATATTAAAAGGGAAACATAGCGTTTGAAGATAGGAACAGCATGAATCTATTCTGCCTCGCTCGTCCAAGTATGTTAGCTAATGATCTGGAATTTTGTATTCCAAACCAAGTTCTTTTATATAATGTATACTGGAGCTCCTTGTACTGAAAAACCTGTTTACCATTTACAGAGCTAAGACATTCGCTGACCCTGACAAAAAGTGTATTGGACTTGAATCGGAGACTATTGATTAAAATATCAATATCACGATGAACTGGGAGAATGTGACCCGCTAGAGAGGAGACTTCTTACTGTTCGAGCGGTCAGGAATGCAGAAACACATTCCGATTGTGCAGCTTTGTGACAGAGTGAAGGTTCTTCTCTCACAAACTATCTTGGGGCGGAGCTCAGACGATGGCATGCCAAGATGAAATGTTGGCATGCCATCAAGGAAACTGTTATTTACCGTCAGAAGTTTGTTTCTCGGCATATACAAATGAGAAGCTTATTTCAGAAATGTTCTGTATGTTTTTATTTGTACTTTGCCAACTTCCGTGTATCAGGCAACACCCAAAAGTGTTTCACACACGAGAGCAGAAATGCGACACATGCAGGCTGAGATGGACAAAGTAGAGTTCAGGTAATTTTGAGTGCTGCAGATTTGACATATTTCTCTAAGCCAACGTTGGAAGTTTGCATCTCCTTGGTTTGGCCACCACGGTCACGTGACTTTACGTAACCGCTACCAAACTGAAGGTGGACGAGTGTTCGGCGGGATGACGTTTGGTCGTCTCATTGAGCATTTCTTTAAGACTCTAAAAGCTTAAAAAACCAAGAGTGGGGTATTTACTGCTATATTTTATATTGTAGAACAAACCGTTACTACAGACCTTATTTTAGGCATCCAACCAGTAACTCATTGACCTTGAGACGAGGGAACTGGAAGTCCAAAAAATGCCAACTCATTTCTGGGCACGCAGTCAATTTAAACAAATCTTGTAATCCAGCAAAGAGTTTTTTTCTATGCTGCAGAGTGGGATTTCCTTTTAGAAAGATTGAATATTGAGGACCTATGCATTGAACATGAGAGTCACGGCTGCTCGTGCTGAGGAGGAACAGGATTCATACAGATTAAGGTTCAGTTCTCCCCTTGTAAACGGAAACAGAAGTATACTTGTAATTCTCCAAGACTGTTTGGGGAGCAGTGTTGAATACATGATACAGGTCGTCGTCTCTGCTCAAATCCTGGCAAGTGACGCTGTTTCACACTGAGAAGAATAACTGGCTGGTAAAATATCTGTTTTCATGCCCACTAACAACCCGGCAGCAGCCTCTTGACCTTCCTCACAATGAGACAGCTGGCTTGAAACACGATTATGATTAATGAGCCGGAGCGCAGCAGAAATCAAAGCACAGGTTGATGTGTGCTTGTCACCGACGAGTTTATGGCTGAATTGGCCAGACAGCTTTTTCAAAGACTTTTGAACAGATTTCTCTTTTCAGAAACAGATTATTTTTTTTGCCACTTCAGAGGAGAAAAAACAGAAGTGTTGAAGCCACAGCGAAATAAACTGTTAGTGTGTGTGTGTGTGTGTGTGTGTGTGTGTGTGTGTGTAATTTACCTGAACTCTTTGTCCAGCTCAGCCTGCTTGGGTTGTATTTCTGATCTCATTTAGCAGTGTGTGTGTGAAACATTTTTGGGTGTTGCCTGACTCCGAGTTCATACAAGGAAGTTTATAGCAGACTTGTTAGACTCAAAGGAACAAAGAACAACATACATAACATATAGTTAAGAGCCTTATTTCGGTGAGTAACTTGATGGCATGCCAACATTTCACCTTGGCATGCCATTGTCTTTGCTCAGCCCAAGATAGTTTGTGAGGGAAGAACCTTCACTCTGTGACAAAACTGCACAATCAGGCTGTCTGTACTTCCAACCTCTCCAACAGAGTAAGAGGTCTCTAGTGGATCCCGTGCATGTTTCTGCATCCATGCATGAACAGGCTTGTTTATCTCCGGTGTGAGTGTTGTTCATTTTCTCTCTGCATTTATCCAAGGGTCAGGAAAATAGCCATTTGGTTTTTACATACTGTGCATGTGCATAGTGACCAGCAGGTTCAGGAGGCTCACTGTGAAGTGAGGCTGAACACACACAGCCCTGTATCCTGTCCTGCCGTTTGCTCGCTGAAGCCACCAACCCTGCCACTGTCTGTCTCTCTGCTACTGACCCTGCAAATACCTCTTTTATTTACATCACACCATCAACCAAAGGGAGCGAGGAGTATCGAGGCCCAGGAGGTTGGGGCTTTCCACTCCTCCTTCCTCTTCTGTTTCTGCACTCATACTCTCTCTTATTCTTATCTCTCCTTTCAGTACTCTGCCTTCAATACCTGTCTTTTTGCACTTCCGAAATCTGTCCTGCATTTTTACATTACATTCGAACAGTTCCTCCTCATTGTTTTATTCAAAGTGAAACTATCTGTCTAAAGTGTGGCATATTTTCAATTGTTTCCAACCATAGATGCTTCTTTTTAATGCTTCTGAGGCTCACAGTGTCACAAACTCTTCTTTTGCTTGTATTCATTTAGAAACTGCAATTTAATGACTATATGAGACTTGATGCAGCATCTCTCCTCTCCTCTCTTATTTCATCTCCCACATTCCTCAGGAGGGACATGGCTCATTGCCGGCTGTGTCCTCTGTCTGTTTGTCCTCTCTCACATTATCATCTCTCCTTTACTAAGTTGCACTTTGTCTACTCTTTCTCTCCATTCACCCTCCCCCCCTCTCTTCCCTCTCTCCATCAGTCCTGGGTGTGACAACATCCTCCCTGATGGGACACCGATTGGCTGTGTGCCGCTGAAGTGCATGTGTCTGTTGTGTGTTGTATCGGTGCCATTTGCTATAAATATATCATTTTTTGGCCTCCCTTTGCTCAGCAGTGAGCAGACATCATACCAACTTGCCGTCATGCTCCCCCACTCTGCCGCGCACACAGATTTATGCTCCTCCTTGAGTTACTCATTTAAGTGTGTAGGAGCAGTAATAGCCAAATGAAATTGCTGATACGATTGAAGGAGCACAGGGCTTGCTGCGCAGATTGCAGAGTCGGCTGAACGGCAGGACTCAAGGAGCTCGTTCAACGACTCTCACCTTTTACACTTCTATATTCGTAGCGTTTCGTAAAGCTCTGTTACACTTCAGTTGAGTTAGATGAGAGCGTTGAGCATGTATTTCCGAAAGACCGGTGCTGAGCTTTTTTGAAATATGTTCCCTTTTATCAATCTTGTAGCTGAATAGCGGATGACTGATTTGTAGCCAATGTTCTGAGGCCCGGCTGCTGTTTGAGTGACTGGACTCCTTGAGCCCGGCCTGCTGGTCTGTGTCTCTCACATCGTGACTGTTGTCTGGCATGAACCACAAAAACACACAAGAAACTCCGAATGACTTGCTGACTGACCCACTCACGAGTGACTATTTCTAAGAAAGGATTTGGCTCAGTCCTGGTGGGTTTTAATGTTGTATAAAACACTCCCTTTGGCAGTAGCCTGCCACAAAGCGTTGGGCGCAGTCAGATATCTGGGACGGCCACGACATTTAGGCAACACTGTGGGGACGCCGGCTAAATGGAAGTTTAAATCATTAAGTTCTTCTCGTTTTGGAGTCCAAACTATTTCAAATACATTTGGTGTCTGAATTATACTGTTTTCTTTCTGATCTGTTAAAATAGCCATTTAGGAAGGAAAGAAGAAAAACCAAACATTTATTAGAAATGGGAATTTCCGCACAGATGGCGATGATGATGATTAGGCTGATTTTAAGTATGGTGGCCGTGATGACGCTGCCCCCCGTTTTCATGTTGCCTAAATGTTTAATGTAAACTGTAATTATTTTCCTTCTACATCTCAAAGTCACACTGTGTGTGTGTGTGTGTGTGTGTGTGTGTGTGTGTGTGTGTGTGTGTGTGTGTGTGTGTGTGTGTGTGTGTGTGTGTGTGTGTGTGTGTGTGTGTGTGTGTGTGTGTGTGTGTGTGTGTGTGTGTGTGTGTGTGTGTGTGTGTGTGTGTGTGTGTGTGTGTGTGTGTGTGTGTGTGTGTGTGTGTGTGTGTGTGTGTGTGTGTGTGTGTGTGTGTGTGTGTGTGTGTGTGTGTGTGTGTGTGTGTGTGTGTGTGTGTGTGTGTGTGTGTGTGTGTGTGTGTGTGTGTGTGTGTGTGTGTGTGTGTGTGTGTGTGTGTGTGTGTGTGTGTGACTGTGGCTCAGTGGTTAGCAAGTCGGTCTTTCAATCAGAAGGTCGGTGGTTCGATCCCCGGCTCCGGCAGTCCGTGTCGTTGTGTCCTTGAGCAAGACACTTAACCCTCATTGCTCACCGTTGCTGTGTCTACGGTCTACTGTATAGCATGTAAGTCGCTTTGGATAAAAGCGTCAGCTAAATGTAATGTAATGTGTGTGTGTGTGTGTTGGTTCAAGTCTACTTAAAGAGAGTTAGCTGAAAGTGTGGGGTCTGTGTGTAAAAGGTAATGTCCAGTGTGTACAAGTGTCTCACTGAGCTCCAGCACAGCCGTTATATGCACGTGCACACTGCGGTCGGCTCACCCTGTTTTTCCACCCGCCTGCCTCTCCTCACCTCCTATATTCCCCCTCTCCCCTCCTCCTCACTTCTGTCTCCATCTCACCACCGGCCGTTGGGCTCACCAGTGAGAGAGCCCAGTGTGCGGCCCGGACAGAGGGTGTATTGTCGCTGTCGGGCACACACAGACGCACACAAACATCTCAACCAATATGGCCACCTCACACTGGGCAGCCGCAGTCTGTCTGGCAAACATTGGTGACCTCACAGCTTGCTACCGGGGTGAAAAGTGTGTGCGTGAGCAGAAGACGCAGTGTGGCAGAGGTCACATCTTGTTCTTCTTCTTCTCTGCCGTTGGTCATTTCTCTGATGCCCTTATGATTATTCAGATGTTACAACGGGATGTCTGATGTCTCTCTGTGTCCTGGCCTGATTGATAGGCTGCCCATCTTTGGCCATGGTCCGATACCAGCACAGTAGAGCTAGACTCATTATTGCTGATCGTTGATTACCCATATCAGCCAGAACAGAGACTTGTTTACAATAAAGCTTTGTCAGGTTTTGCCCCTAGAAAGCGTTCATGCCGATCTCTCGATGGCATATATTTGCCCAATAAAGGCTGATAAAGATCGGCAGAAGGTTATTAGTTTTCCAATTATGTGGTCATAAACCAAAGTTTAATACACTAAAAACAACAAACTCCCAACGTCATGATGGCGCTAGAGAAAAGATCAGAGGATCACCAAAGTCAGCATTTATTCTCTAAAAAACACAAATAGCAAATTTGAATGGCAATCGTTCAAATTATTAATAAATCAAAGTGATGCACCAACTGACTGTCAGTCCTTGAGAAACACCACTAGTTTGGCTAAATAACTACATAAGAATGAGCCTTGTTTTTTCTCTGCCATTTAGAAATGTGGAGAGAGCAGAATGAACGTGTGGATTGTTGTAGTGCTCGGCTCAGTTATGCCAAAAACAATCTGTGTACATACAGATTTCACGGTTCATGCATCTGGTGTGATCAGATATGAGAAATCTCATTTGTAACATTCACGGTTAGTGAAACGTATTCCATACATACTGTTTAGTTTCTAAAATTATGTCATCAGTCAGTTTTGTTTTATTAAATCAACTTATGGGAGAAATGATAATTAGACTGCACTGCAGCAAATAAACACAGCAGTATTACTTTGACTATAACTTGATCTCGCATCCCAGTGCTTATGATGCTGTATGTTTGTTGCTTTAAGATCAGCACTCCAACAGCTAGTTTAGGGATATAGATTCTGGCATCAACCCCAGCTTCAGGCCTGGTCCCAGAACAGCTTCCCCCCCGGCCCAAGACAGCCTCCACATCAGTAAAGCTAACCGAGGGAGAGGAAGGACATGTCGAGTGTCTTTGACCACTGAAGTCAAATCTGGACCACTTTATTGGCATCCCAAAGTCTTGAGGTGTTGAAGACCTGAAGCCATTTCAGCCACTTTATCGTTTAATTCTCTCATGGTGAAATCAAGGTGAAACGCAAAACCTCAATTTCTATATTGCATTTTGCCGACCACCTTTTTATTTAAATGGGATGCTCAATTTCAAAGTGTTTTATCTCTCATGGCTCATACTGCAAACCTGCTTACTGCAGGCATAGATTAACCGTGGAGGGAGATACAAATAAATAAAAAACAAACCGTCGGAAGCAACACGCTGAGAAAGGCTTCACGCTGATATTTTGCAGATGCTGATTTAGGATCTGCGAATTGAGTCAGCAGAAGTAGGCTGGAGAGTTCAGGTTACTGCAACAAACTAAACTGCACATGCCTGGGGCTCCTTCTCCTCTTGTCTCTTTTGTTGCTTTTGCTCATTTGGTTATCTCTGTTCTTATTGCATTTATCTTCTCCTTTGTGTTTTTACTTGTCCTCATCTCGGCTCTTACCTGCATCCTCCCACACACACACACACACACCCTTCTCTTTATTTCTGGTCCCGAACTGCCGGGCCTCTCTATAATCAAGTGAGACTGTGAGTCAGCAAAGGATTTAGATGCCCTGATAAATCTCAGCGTGTTGAGAGTTGAGAGAGTAAAGAGGGATATAAAGTATAAACACCCCGCTGAACCAAAGCCCTGTCAGTCTTTTTTCTGGCCATATAAATGAAAGGTACACTCACATGAGTCCCAGAGATGAAAAAGTAACCATATTGTGTGTTTTGAGGGGGCAAAAGACCGTAAAATGTCACAAAACTCAACTGCTTTCAAGACGCTTAACAACTTCAACTTGTGGTAAAATATTATGACATCACTGGTTTGAAGAATGCCACATGAGCTGGCTCATGAAATCCATTCACATGCCCGTCGCTCCCTCCTGAATGTGATTTTAACCATTTGTTGAGGGGCGACTGTGGCTCAGTGGTTAGCAAGTCGGTCTTTCAATCAGAAGGTCGGTGGTTCGATCCCCGGCTCCGGCAGTCTGCGTCGTTGTGTCCTTGAGCAAGACACTTAACCCTAATTGCTCACCGTTGCTGTGTCTACGGTCTACTGTATATCATGTAAGTCGCTTTGGATAAAAGCGTCAGCTAAATGAAATGTAATGTAATGTAATGTAATGTAATGTTGAACGCTTTTATCCTCCTTGTGTGGGAGCTAAACGTGAACCCCGTCCATCATCTGTCTTCACGTTTCACTGACATGTCAACCAATGCAACAGGAGGAAGTCGAGGGAACTCGTCCTCATCATATTCAGGCAATCTTGCACTGACTTCCATCGGATGTCAGAAAAGATTATTAAAGATGTTAAAGGACCACTAAATGTTCCTGTTCCCTATTCTACGGTCGTGATGAGACTTTATTTCTGTTAACAAATCAAGACCAATAGATCGATCTGTCCTGACCGTGATTAAATATCTACTCTTGTGTCACGATCTAGCCGAGAAAACTGCTTATTTCTGAGATAATGACATATTTAAGATGGTCTCACTGGTCTGGGATGTTTTTAACTGGTATTCTTCTGTCTCACAGGCACGTGGACTCCTTTCAACCCGGTGACGGTGCGCTCTGTCATATGTGAGTAGCAGCTGACCACGGCATTGCCCAACTTTTACACAAACTCATGTTGTCCTCCGACTATGCCGAGTTGTTTATTTGCCTCCTCCACCCCATGGCTACCTGATAAATTCATTATGGTTTGAGCAGTCCAAGGGCAGACACAAACTCCTCTTTGGCTTCAGTAGCTGCTGCTCTAGTGGAAACCTGCAGCCATCAATAACCGAAGCAGGGGAGAGCATCAGCAAGAAACGGGAGAGTTGGTCTCAAAAGACAGATGCCGATTGCCTCGGACTCCAAATATTGATCTGCACTCTTCAAACAGTTGTGATCTACAGCTGAGGTTAAAAACGTTCAACTCTGCAGTGTAGTTGAGGACTGAGTTGGCAGTTTAATTGTACCATTGTAAGCCAGACTGTACCTCAACACAAATAAGGCTACATCTGTTTGGACTTGCTTCCAGTTTAGACAAAAATTTGTTAAAAATATCTTTTCCCGGGTTGTCTCATACGTACTTTGATCCTTGAGCTTGCAGCATAATTCCCTATAATTCCCTGGCCTCCCCTTCCTACTGTTCATACTCAGTAAATCCATTGTTTATTAGTCCCCCAGCAAGAAGCATGTCCTGTGATAACACTGCCTTTGTTGGGAGGTAATTGGATTGGACCGCATGAGGTTGAGGAGTGTAGTTTAATGGTTGGGGGGGATGGAGCAGTTATAACGTAGTCCTAAGAGTCAGGAGTCAGCCATACGTGAGATGCACAGTGGACCCTTCTCTGTGCTCTCCCATAGCCCTTTAAACTCTATGTGGTGTGTGTGTGTGCTGAGGTGTATGAACAACGTGCCATAACGGTATACCGTATTCCCAACCCTTCTCCCTCAGCCATGTTTGACAGGGAAAATAAAGGCGGGGTGAACTTCAGCGAGTTTGCCGGCGTGTGGAAGTACGTCACGGACTGGCAGAACATCTTCAGGAACTACGACAGGGACAACTCCGGCTTCATCGATAAGAATGAGCTCAAACAGGCGCTCACTGGATTCGGTATGCAGCAAAGTATGCTTGTTTATTACATTCGGTGATAATGGTGGAGGGCTTCATAGCTGTTTCTAGGAATTACCTGCGTCAAAAGGTCAGATTTTGTCTTTTTAGCAAGTTGTAACTCGGCAAACACATGAATAAAACTGTTCAGTTTATGTTTGACTACGCATGATGTCTATTGATGATTCTGTTCAAGTGTGTGTGCGCTGTCTAGAGGTATCCATGGGGACTAACTAATAAGTTCAGATCTGTCACCTACATCGTTAATGTCTTTCTTCCGGTGTGTGCAGGCTACCGTCTATCGGATCAGTTCTACACCACACTGATAGAGAAGTTCGACCGCCAGAGGAAGGGACAGGTTGCCTTCGATGACTTCATTCAGTGCTGTATTGTACTACAGGTAACAGATTCACCCTAGATCCAAAATAACCCCCACCCAACCACACGTATGCCCATGCATGAGTATAGGAAATCCTTTGCTTTACGACTTGCATCACAACGAGCCAACTCTTGTATTCATAAGATTCAAAGGGGAGTTTTAAATATGCATATTTAAGAAATACATTACAGTCCTCCCTTTTTTTTAGATTATTAATCCCCCGTTAGTACGTTCCGTTTCAGGGATTTCACACACGTACAATTGTAATAGAGGCTGCCAACCGTAGCTGTAACCTTTCCCTCATACGGAAGCAGCTCTTCAGGTACACCAGGGTAGTGATATAACAGCAGCTTCTTCAGACCCATCTGTGAGTGAATGACCTTCTGTTGTTTTGTCTGCGTCTCCAGAAGTATCGGGTAAATAATTCAAGCACTCACTATTCATTGACCCAGAGTTGAGTGTCTGTAAATTGTGGTAGTAAATGCAATAGTGATAATGTTGTAAAGTCGTGAGTGAAGGTGTTACAGTGGATGTTTACCCATTGTGCATTGGACACTTTGGAGCGATGAGCCCTTGAGATGAGAATGAGCAGTTAAATCCACCATTTTTCCCTCCTTTCCACAGAGGTTGACTGACGTTTTCCGGCGTTACGATACAGACCAGGACGGCTGGATCCAGGTTTCATATGAACAATATCTGTCCATGGTCTTCAATATAGTATAACGCACATGGATCATCACAAAAGAGCACAACTGGACACAACTGTGCCAAAGCTACCGGCACCTCCCAGATGTCTGCCATGGTGGACACTACAAGATTCTTTTTTTAAACCTAATTTCTAGCCTGGTTGGGCTGTTTCACACAAATGTATAAAATAAACACAAGGAAACTTACAGGAACCCTAAGTTTTGTGAGGTTGTAATACCCTCCAGATGACAGTTCTGGTCTGGATGTACAACTGCAATGCTTCATGTACTTAAAAAAAATCTTGTAGTGTTTTGTTTGATAACAAATCTGTGTTAGGGGTGGGAATCATTGTGGACACAACCTGTCTTTCTGTCTGTTATTGTCAACAAACTTTTTAACGTCTTAAACTTTAATTAATACAATAAAAAAAAATAATATGTTAAGAGTAAAAATGATTTAAGATGCATTGCATGCTTGTCAGGGAAATTTAGCCCCACTTTGAAGCATGCTTTCCCTTTCTCGTGTCTTTTCCTCAGCCCTGTTTTGCTCAAAGCCATGTTTACAAAAACGGTGAAAGCAGGTGATGTTCTGCTTTGCGATTCACTGACATGCCAGCTTACATGCCATATTTGTACAAACTTATTTTTAACTGCAAAATCAAATGTTAGAATAATACTTTACATATCATTTTTGGTAGATGGTAAGTATGGCTTATTTTTTGTGCATGATGCCTTAAAATGTGTGAAAAGAACACAAAAGAGAAATCTTTTATTAAAAAATAAAGAAAATCTGATGTGGAGTTTGCTTTCATCGTTTATAGGCTCATGGAGCAACGTTGCGTTGCAGATGAAGCCGTTGATCTGCAAAGTGGCTCAATGTCGCCATCTGCTGGACGGTGCTCGTTTTTACCTCCGCAATGCACCAACACGAGACCCGGAACCTTGACTGCATTGTTCTTGTTTCCGCGGGGTAGTATAAATGTGCTGCACCTGCTTATAATTTAGCTAACATGCTGTATAAAGAGAAAACCCAATATCGTTTTCTTGTTATAAATGACGTCTTAAACGACTAAGTGTAATGTCGCTGTAACAATCCGTCTGTGACCAATGTTATCTAAGTTACCTTTCAGTAAAACATCTGTAAACTCAAAGGAGTTTGTTGTGGGTCGTATCCCTCCGCACGGTGGCGGGAGGAGAAGACACATGAACAGTGAGCAATGTGTGGAAACACATGCAGTAACGTAGCAATGCCAGTGGGGGCAGCAGAGGCCGCCATAACGTCAGACAGACATTACATACAATCAGTCCTGCACCGCACTCAGCTTTGGTGCATGTGAGGACTTGTAGGTCTTCAAAGCAGGACATCATCATCAAGACTCAACACAGAGCACGCAAGCGTCCACAGTCTTATAATCACACAGGTAGGAGGTTAACTTTCCTGTCCGCTCACAACCAAGACGCGTTTCACAGTTTAGTTTCATTCATCACGGGATAGATGGACATTTTTCACAACGTGCATGTTGACGGGTCATCCCAGAACAAGCACAGGTGTAATCAATACTCTTAATTAAGGGCTTAGTTACACTAATGCTGCGTTAGTGTAACTAATAAAGTGGTACACCTAAATGGTAGGCAGACATTATTGAAGTGTTTACCTGTGGTTCTCCTTCAATGAAATGTCAAAACGTGTGCAATGAAAAATGCCAATTGTTGATTAAGATTGCTCCTATTTACATTGTATGATTACTGTAATCGATTAATTTAGTCTAATGAATATAAAAAAGTCAGAACCAGAAAATGAACAAAATACTTCTCAATTCTCAAAACCATTGATGTAAATGTTTTAATTGACTTATATCAATTCAGAGCTATACATAATTGACTTAAAAACATGTTTAAATGCATAAACATGGAAAAACTACTGCTCTCAGGAAAATGACAGCCCTAAAATGTGATGCAAATGTTTAACCTGGGTTGCCCCGCTGGCTCACTGCGTGTTCAGAGTTAAATGCACCTGTGAATTAAAATCACACGGGTAGTTAGAACGCGGTTCCACTCCTTTGCACACACGGCACTGTGTGATCATTTGTTTGAGGGGAGGCAGAGTAGAAAGCGCCGCCTGAGACAAATTGCCCTCTCCATCTCACCTTGCATCACTTCACTGGGTCCTGTCTCGCAGTCCCTGCTCCCTAGAATAGCCCGTTTGTTTTCCGTGCTCTTTTCTCTTGGAAGCAGTGGCCTCTGGTCTGCGGTTGACAGCTGGATTCCCTGGGATAACCCTAAACAATGTCAAGTCAACTACCTGCTGCAGCCGCAAGCCACAGCCCACACTCACACACTCTTATAAACACCCAGAGTGAGAGCCAAGGCCCTCACCTCACCTCGACCCAGACCTCTTTTTCATTGTTTCATGTCTGTCCCCATTTGTGTCATGAAGTCTGTCCCCAAGGAGCGATTCACATTCCATCTCCATCCCTCCCACTGTCGCTGGGTCGGCCTCTTCCTAAGTGTTGCTGGCCATATTGGTTTCAGTCTCTGCATTTTTATCATTCTCTGTCATTAGTCGCGGTACAGACTGTGGTGAAAGGAGCGCAGGGGGTCCGCGGTTACTGTGGCGATAAACCGGCCCAAGGTGCGTAATGCGGTGAACCAGGAGACAGCGAGGCGTCTGCTCCAAGAGCTGGAGGCCTTTCACAGTGGCTTAAACGTGGCGTTCCTCGTGGGAAAGGTGAGACGATGGAGAGAGATGGAATGGATTGTGGGGGGGGGGGATTAGAGTTTGAACCTGGTTTACGTCTTTTGGAGGAATTTTGTCTCTCATTAGAGGCCAACCAGCCGCCTTCACTATCAGTCATTTTCCTCTAGGTTCTGTGTTTCCTCTTCTCCTCCGTAAGTATATTGCAGCTTTAACAGCGCTTATGCAATTTATTGGGAATCTCATGCAATTCTGAGAGCAGTACACCTCATAGAAATAGGATTTTGGAAATATTCTTATGCTTCATGCAGAGAGAAAGATGAGAAGATTGATGTGTGCATGCTACATATGAAACTACCTCTAGCAGGTTTCCCACCAGCCTTTGCTCCTTGGAGTCCTTGGATCTAGCCGAAACTCCAAGGTGACCTGACCAGAAAAAAAAACACACACACCTGTGAGGTGGCCTGCGATGTGTCAGCCGCCCGAAGCCAGAATCACGCCACGGCTCCTAGTGCCTCTAAAAATAATCATCGCACACGCTGAATGAACTCCCTCCATCCGTGGAAATAATGTCTTCAACCTGGATCAACCTGTCTGCCGCACAAAGTGCGGCGCGGCCTCAAGAGAGACAAGCATACACTTTGTTTGGTACTTCAGAGGTTGGAGCCTCTCCAGATGGCGGCTGCGGAGGGCCACAGGTCTCGGCTGCGAACAGAAAGCAGTGTGTGCTGCAGAGTAATTAGCTCACGTTAAACGGGTTGGCAATGAGCGGCACAGCGGGACGTCCCAGCAGAAGTGGCTCTTCTGTGATTCCCACTATGTCTGTAATGTGCTTTTAATCGCCCCAGCACACATCCCTGTCAGCAGGTCGTCCTGCATTGCTGCTCCGCTAGAACAAGGAGGCTGACCTTCAGAGGTGATTAGCGGTCTGTCTGTGTTATGAGATGACGAGCAGGGAGGCTCTCTGTAGTCGTGTTTCTGAAAAAACACCAGGAATCCATTTTGTTCAAATTAGCGCCAACACGACCACCCTCTCCGCTCTCGAGTCGACATCTTGTTGAATTCAGAGTTATTGCTTTCTGCAGGTATTGAATATGTCGACACATATGTTGAGTGTTGGGGATTCAGACGTCCGGTACGATCTAGAGGTGTCACTTCAGCACATGCTGAGCGGAGGGGAGGCCACCTTCGATGTCTGTAAAGCCTCACTAGTCCCATTAAAAACACACCGGACAGTGCTACAGTGTTTGTTTTCCAACATTGTTTGAACTTCCAGAAAAGGATTTGAGAAATACATTCAAATCAGGTAATGAAAGACGTTTTTTACAAAGACGTTGAACGAAGTTGAGGTCCGGAATGTAACACATGCACATCTACTCAAGTCAATTATTTTCATGGCACAAACTGCTTCTGCTTCACTACTTCGCACAGAGATATTTGTCATTTTTATTTCCTTATAATTAAACATCATCAGTCAATAGTTGTTTTTCAAATTATATATAATTATTTTGCTTGCCTTTAAATATATTTTCTACAAGTACAACTGAAAGGATCCGTGGAAACGAATTGGCAACTATTTTGATTATCGTTTTTTTATTATTTATTTATGCAAAAACATTTAATGGTTCCAACAAAAGAAAATTAAGGATTTGATGCTTTTCCATTAGTTATTCAAATAATTTTGATTTATTCTTAATAATTTTGAATTTTGTTCTAGTTTGGACAAAACAAACATTGAAAGCAAATAAATCCATGATGAAAATGATGCATTCTGATACAAAATAGTTAAAAAAGAGCTTCAGCTCAACCCACTACAACAGTACAACCCTGCTTTTATATGAATGCATGAGTGATTCTATTCTAATGACATTTTTCTGCATTGATTATATTGGCATGCCTATTGTCATGTTGAAACAGGTCCTGCCTCAAATTTAAACACACGTGTTTGAAACATGGGACCCAACGTTTCTGGCTTGTGTCCCCTTCGTCTATTAGTGACTCTTCATCAGTGGTTCTGTCCTTTGTGACCAGGTTAAAGAAAGACAGATTTTATTTATTTATTTTTTCCCAGTGATTCAGGTGAAAAAGCGCTTAGAAGATCAACTAGACCTCTAATTTTGTGCAGCACCTCATGCTTCTTTGGTCAGCTTTACCCTGTTCATTTTCCCGCCACACCTCAGATTTAACCTGTGAAATTTGAGGAGAACTGTCCACATTCTTTTGGTGCTATCATATACTTTCTACAGAAAACAGTTCCTTTGAAAACAGTTTACTGTGTTGAAGAATGTGGGTGACACAAAACTCAAAACTCTGACCCCGCAAGGCTTCATCTTTGGCATTGCTCATTTAACTGTTTGGCCCCTCAGTTCACTAAAAAAACATCCCATAGATGTACAGTACAGTTTCGGAAATAAATGCTGAAATGATTTTCATATTTAATGATCAATCAATTGGATCCCCTGCGACAGCAGTTATTAAAAGAAATGTTTTTACGTTGGTTAATCTCCTGTAAAAAGTAATTTTCTATAGTTTGGTCATTACTTTCCACAATTCATGTTTGGAAATTAATAAGAAAATAAATCAATATAAGTATATCTGCATGTTTCTCACTTTGCTTTTGACTATTTGCATCTTCTTTATTATTTTCTGTTTCAATGTATCTAGGAATCTGTCCAGCAGCCGGATACAGAAGTTGCCAAAAAGCACCTTTAGGAACCTCTCCAAGTCCCTCCTCAAACTGTGAGTAATCATCTAGCTCCTCCGGTGTGCGGATTATAGAGGGGGATTATGGTATATTAAGGGATCTCTAGATTTAAGGTTAGATCCAGAGAACAAGTTTTCAGCTTCCCACAGGTAAAAACCTCAGCAAATTAAAGTGAGTATAGGAGAACAAATAAAGTTCTAGTCTTGTGGTGGGCTTTGCTGTTAGAGATGTTATTGTGTTGTAACATTGACCCTCTGTGTCACGTCTGGGAGGAAATGATGAGCACAAGTATCATATTTGTTTCATTTTATGTCGGATCCAGGTCTGTATACTGAGTCCGGCTGTGTGCCAATTCTACAGACTCTATAAGTATACAATTGTGTCATACAATGATACAAAAGGTATCATTTTAGTCAACTAAGAACAAAAAACATAGTTACTACTAAGGTCAAAGTACATTTATACAAAGGGCATTTAAAATAAAAACACCATTTGAATATGCTTGTATGCATGATTATCACAGACAATGTTGATATTGGTATCAGTTGACAAGGTATGTTTATAAATGGCAGTGGCATGGCCACCCTTCTCACTGGCCCTCGCACATGTTCAAAATTAAAACATATAGGAAGCTGTGTATTATTTGACTAGCTTAGTATTGAATGCACAATAACAAGGTATGTTTATACACGGTACTAGGCCCAGTTTAATATAAAACACAATTCTATACACATATAGTAGGGGGCCCCTGCTCCATCTCTCTATCAGTCTGAGGGTCCTCATAATGCCTTCAGAGCCTCCATGAACGACTGGACCAGCTCTTTATAGCTTCTGCTCTTTTTTTTTCCTACAAGGACAAAGGGCTTCAGGGAGCTCGGTCACATCGCTGCTCCCATAAACAGCATGACGCACTGTTTCTCTATAATTGCCCTGCGTTGACCCACAGCTGTAATCAAAGCTCCCAGTTGATGGGTGTTGCTGGCACACATTGGTTTGTTATAATCATTTTCATTACTGCTACATTACGGAGCGAGGAGGATTTTATGAGTCTGTGCCTGAGCCTGTGACATAGTGTTTGTAGGCCTCTTGGGTAATGTTGTAATTACCACATGAATCCAACGGAAGGGGCTGTGGTTGGAGTATGTTAGTCTTCCATTAATGAGGATGTTGTGTATGTGCATATGTGTGCGTGTGTGAGCACATGCGTGATTTGTGACTATGCATTGGATTTGGGCTCTTTAGGGAACAGAAGCATTGGTGTGCCAGCTAGCCCAAAGCAAAGCTGCTATCCAAATTGCAGCCCTTGGACTCCAGCTCAACTTGTTGTTTTTTTCATCCTCATCATTTTCCCTTCCTCTCTGACTTTCCAGCTGCCATACTTTGTAATTTTGTGGTCTCCTCCAGGAGGGAATTTCTGCGCTGGTTATGATCTGAAAGAGCTGGCCAATCACACAGCCTTTCCTCAAATTGGAGCAAGATGTCACCAAGGGTCCCGGTCCGATGGTGAGCGCTGTCTGGGCTGCGTGTTCGCTAGTGAGAGTTGTATCTAAATATTCTTATGCTCTTTGTTGGTACACAAGGTTTCCACAAAAATATAAAACCCGGAGACGTGGCTAGCAGTGATTGTGGCTATTCTGAAGGGTTTGGGTAGACAGGTAGTGGGGAAGATCTGGTTCAGGGGATGGCGTTGAATCGGACAAATGCCTCAGTGTTGTCGCTGCTCTCACTGCCAATATTTGACAAAGACGTAAGGATTATGGAATAAATTATGTACTGTAAAATACTAAAACTACAGCCTCAACAAGGTCTGTTTGGGCTGCATGGGAAGTCTTCTGGATTGAATGGACCTCCTGTGCAGAAAATTATAGCGCTACAGAAAACACAGTGCTTCATTTGTTCAGCGACAGCTAGAACATTTGTTACTCTTTTGTTTGACAGTTTGACATTCAGAATATTTTATGTAGATAAACCAAGGAAAGTCTGAGCGGTGGAAAGGCTTCAAATGAGTCATGAAAATGCACATATTCCTTATGATGCTTAAAAATGTACTGTGTATATGTTCTACAGGAAGCTGTGTTGCCGCCGTGTGTATTCCTCATGTGTTGATTGTACTGTGTTTAAGTCCCACAGCTTTGCGTGCGTGTGCGTGTGCGTGTGCGTGTGCGTGTGCGTGTGCGTGTGTGTGTGTGTGTGTGTTCTAATCCGGTTGTTTCTTCCAGTGTTCACCCCGTTAAAGACTGTCAAGGCCACTGATAGCAGCAGTCGGTGGCTTTGCTGTGGCTGGAGTGGTGGAGGAGAGAGATGTCTTTACCGCTATTACAGTTACTGTTGTACTGTGATGTACTTCTGTTGTACTATGCTGTTTTGGTACTAGTATTAGTGCTGAGACGAGAGCAGTGCTACTTCTCTGAGCATCAATGAATGCTCTTTTTTTAACACTGGGACTGTGATACACACATCCACATCTGATCTGTTGGGGGGTTGCGGGCCTTGCTCAGCGGTGCTAAGGAAAGAGGTGCAGGCTCTTCTGTAACCCGGTTTATTCTGCTGGCCCAACATTTGAACCAGTGTCTCTCAGGTCACAAGCTTGCTTCAGCTTTATTTTCCTTCCTCTACAGCTACAGGCTCTTCTCCTGCTAGTAGTGCTACTATTTTAGTACGACCCTTGCCTTTTATTTCAGCTAATATTACTCTATAAGACAATTACAACCCAGTACTACCATGACAAGTAACACCACTAGTTCAAAACTACGAGAGTTACTACAACTTCTGCAGCCGCTTAATGTACTAGTAGTTTTATTTAAACAACTACTTCACGACACTTCTCTCTACTACTCTGCTACTGGTGGTATCGCCTCAACTACAACTAATACTACCTGCTACTAGTAAAATACGAGTTCTAATACGAGTGATACTGATGGGTATGTTGTTTGTCTTTCCTCCCGCCGACAGTAAAAGGAATAGCTCTGCTACCAACACCGCCACCTCTCTTCCCCCTTATTCTCAGTTGTTCTGCTCCCTCTGCCTTTGTGTATTTGCTCATCTAATTATATCCGTCCATGAAAGTATCCTCGTGTTTTTCCTTTGGATACGCATACATCATTTGTGCCCTAAAGCCAGGAAGCCGACGCCGTTTCTATTTTTCAACTTTGTTACTCTGTTATCACGCCAGCCTCCTCTTGTTTGTGCGCGCGGACGGAGTCGTAGTGCGATAACACCGGTGGCCGTGACCTTTTGGCATCACGGCCAGAGTCTGCTGGGCAGTCTTGATAAGTAGTAGAGGAAGCAACCCTCTGCCAGGTTTCCACTGCGGGGCCAATCAGGGCTTACATATTATTTATGTCACAATTTCCTCATAAACAACATTTTCCTTTTTTGGCGTCTCGCAGCTTACTGGCATGGTTTGCCCGCTGACTCGGCTGTAGAAGAACAAGTAGTACTTTGGATCTTCTGACGTAAACACTTCAAGCTAATACTGATCCCAGCAAGTCGTGGTGTGCTTTACTATGTAAAAGTGGCTCGTGTTGGACCGTTGCAGCATCTCTCGTGTAGCTGTGATATGCGTTTGCCGTGCTGCGAGATGGTTTAAAATACAACTGTTGTACTATAATTTACCGGCTGTACTAGATTTAGAGTGTAAACATGCAGGGCTTATCATCTCAGGCCTGTAATTTATAGGAGAGCATCCTGGCAGTGCCCTTGTCTTTCTGTCTGTCTGACTGTCCGTCCTCCCAGGCTGTCTGGTGGCAAGTCTTCAGTGCCAGCTAGGCCATGCTCCAGCCTCCAGTTTCATTTATCAGTCTGAGAGCAGATTTGCATACCTGACTGACGATATTATTACGATGTTTTTCAAAAGTGTTTCAATTGCACATGTCCGCTGCCTGTCAGTTATTTGTGCAATGAGAGTATCTGTCAAAAAATGGCTCACCAAAAGTTAGAATCCCAATCTCACCAAGAGAAATTAGCATGCTCGCCACTAATAACACGCTGAAGTTTAAGAAACCTCTTGTCTGTCTGCCAGAAACCAAATGAGCAGAATTAGGAAAACACTAGGTCTGGAGATCGAAGTGCAAATCAGGAGAGTCAGACACAGGAGACGAAGAAGAAGGGTTATAATCATCGCTTACGTGTGTACGTGTGCACCCTCCTCTTGCATTGTTCTGCAGCAAACTGACTGATATTTTGGGTGCCCACTTTAGGCTGCATGCTCAAGGACCAATCGAGGATGCTCAGAACTTATTGCGTGTTTTATTCTAACATTGTCTGCCTCACTCCCCGCGCTTAACAGGCTCCAGGCCGCCAGCGGCCGCTAGTGGTGGTCGCTCCAGAGACACAGTTGTTCTAACGCCCTTTTAATGACCGTCGGCCCTCAAGTTCACACACATGCAGTTGAAAAAACTTCAGTTGCGGCGATGCCCGTGAGACGAAGGTGAAACGTCGACATCTGCGCAGAAAGTGTGAGGTGTGCGAGTGAGAAACACGTCTAGACGTGAGGGTTAGCCAATTATGGGTTGTATTCATTCAATCGCACAGGACAGCAGTGGTCATTGCAGACACACCTGGCAGAGATCTGAGCTCTACTGAGTGCACCTTTCTAGCTTTAGCAATGGATTGTCAGTGTGTCTCTGAACACCAACTGACAAACCTCCTCCAGCCGATTCAAGAATCTTAGACTCAGAAATCAATGTCATGCCTGAACTCAGACCTCTTCCATCAGCTTAAAGCTATGTTCGGGAGGAAGAAATGAGCTTTACTGCGGTTTTGACGCATTGAGTTGCACATTTCCTTCCAGTAATGAATTCCCTGCTTCTTGATTGCCACATGTCTTTGGGCTTGTTTGTCCACACATTTGCGTCGTTTCCCCCCAGCTTTGTGGAAACCGCTGTGGTTTGTCTGATGTGCACTTAGCAGAGTGATTATTACTTTGACTGCTGGTTTTCAGCATTTTCATACACGTAGTCTGCGTAGTTGTATGCTGCACAACCAGCATCCTTTCAAGCTTGTAGTTATTGTAGTTTAAATCATGGTGTGGGTGAGCACATTAACAAGATTTAATAGGGCTGCATTCCCCAATACGACATTTTCCATAAGACTTTAAGTTTAGAAATAAAAAAACTGACTTTACAGTGGAAAAGGAGTACTCAATATTAAACAATTGAAAACCCAACTTCCCTGCCCATTTACATCAAAAGTAGCTCTGCTCTGTGGGACGCACAGTTTATTTAAAGATCCTGTGTTTCTTACGGATTATTTCCTTTTAATGGTTGAATTCTGTAACCGTTTTGGGGTCGGGCACAGATGGCAGCAGCCGGAGGGAATCCCTGGTGGCTTTGGAGTAAGAAAAAAAAAACAACCTCACAGGCTCACTGCACTGCTCTGATGTGGGCCAATGGCAACCATAAGGATCTGACAGCTTTCTGGCACGTGATTGGCTGCCGAACCTGTGGCTTCCTGTCTGGGGCCCCTCCGCCTCGCCGAGGAGGAAATGAGAAGGAGGAGATGGTTGCGTCACAGGAGTCTGGTATTAGTGTCTACTGCTCGTTTGGATTTTGAGAGACCTGAATGAAAAACCACCGTGCTTACCTAATTCCCTGATGTTATTTTGGTTCCTTAACCCAGAGGAACATCACAAAGCAAAAGAAAAAGAAGAAAAAGTTGGCACCGGAAAAGGAAACTTAAAATAGTTCAGTAATACTTCATTCAAGGATTTTTCTTTAAATGGTGAGGCTAAATCAGGCAAGCATGGAAGTTGGCCAGGATCGTCTTATAGTACTCCTCTGATTTCCCTGTTTGAAGTGGAGACCGCCAAATGGAGACTCCTCAAACACACAACACACACACGTGCACACAAAAGCGCACCAATCAGTCACGTCAGTCTCTCCCGCCTTTCTGGTCTTCACAGTTTAAAGCTCCGTCTCTACCGGGACGAGGGACAGACGAAGAGTGCCAAATATTAAGAAGCCACATGTTGAATGGATGTCAAGCCTCGGTCCAAAGCTGACATAACAGCGGCCAATTCAAACACTCGCTCAGTCAGTTTGAAACTGAGTGACATCGTCCATTGATTGCATCATCGCGCTTAAAAACCGGGGTCAACATCTTTTTGTGGATAAAGACATAGGCTTCATTTTGGACAGTTACAAAAGGCTTTGTATTAATCTGAAGTCTAGAATAATTTGAAACTAGTGCTGGGTGATATAACGATAGTATAGACAAAATATTGTTTTAAATTTGGGATGTTGTAATATTGCAAAAGCGTGAATTTACCAGACAATCTAAGCTGTTCTATTATTTGCTTTTTCCCACTCAGTGATTTTTATCCACATTACTGATGATTATTTAAATCGATATAGAGGTATTTGGTTGAAAATATGAGTGGCTCATTGGGTTTTGTGCTTTCTTGTGAGGTGCTTTATGTGCTCTGCTGTTTTCATGGTTTAAGGCCCCCTTTGCAGCCTTGGTGGTCTCATATAATGAGCTCTGCAAACAACCCTGGTGTTACCTCAGTGGGCTAAATACATGAAATCTGTGTGTGTGTGTGTGTGTGTGTGTGTGGTGTGTGTGTCCCAGCCCAATGCAGCTATTTGCCTTCATTCCTAGTGAGTATTCAAAGTGAGCCTCCGATTGAAGGTCTGATCTTTTCTCTCTGTCCATTTTAGTCTGGAGTTATCCGGAAATCGTGAATCCACATCAAACTTAATCGCATTACCCTCATGGGAGGCCATTGTAGTGGGCTGTGCTTTGATGTGATGAGGATACCAGCAGCACCAGCAGCAACCCAGAACTCCTCAGTGTGTCGTGTTTCACACTCTGTTCTCAGGCTTTTAGTCGCTGGAGATGTTGGATGTGATGTCCCGCGGAGTGTGATCTCCTCCCATCGGACTTGGTTCCAATGTCATGTAGAAAAATCTGACTTTTCAGTTTGGCCTTCCCAAGTCCACAGGGGGTTCAGAGGTCAACTACAGATCAGCAGTCTAAGCTGGTTGGGATTCAGCGGGGTGAATAAGGGCGGCCATTGGGGCTCTCTTAAATAACTGCTGCCTGATTTGATTTCACATGTTGAATGATGCTTGTAATTTAGTACACTAATGTACTTAAATGTGTACAGATGCAATCAGGCCTCATATGCAGCGTTTGTTGCTACAGTTGAAACGCATAGATTAACCACTTTTTCAAAGGTTTATTTTGAAGTTTTTGTTACCATGTTTAGCAAAGACAAAATAAACTCTGCTGACATTACTTCTTGTTTTAAATTAAAAACATTTTTTTTTCAAAACGCCATTATGATTGTAGTTTTCTGTCCTTTCAGTCCAAGTAATAGTAGTTAAGAGAGTTGTTTCCTAATGAGATGTGACTGAATGAAAATATTTAAATATTATTTAAAAATGTAATAAATATAGCTAAGATCTAAGTTTCCTAACTGTTCAAATAGGATTCAGGAAAATCTGAACTGTGCCACTTTATCACAGGCAGACACATTACGTCCAAGTAGATCAAATACAAGGTTCCTTCTTTCCCCCGAAACGTCTCCTTCACGTCAGATAAGCTGTGATGGCCCGATGACGCAGGAAGAGAACCAGCGCTTATATTTAGTTATTAAACAATAGGCTCTGCTGACTCATGCTCAACCTTGTTAATAACAAGCCACAGTCTTGACACTGGCCTTATCTGCTTCGAACAAGACGGCGGAGGGCTCTTTTCCAAATGTGAAGCTCATTACTGAAGAACAACAATGACAAATCCAGACTTCTGGTTCTGCGGACGCTAACTGATTATCTTGTATCAGGATCACTGCCAGGCGTTTTTTCCTCTATGAAACTTGGAATAGGGGATCAGAAGCCACCGCTCTCCGCCTCAGCCATCATCTTTCAAGCCAAACATGCCTTTTGAATTAAAACTACTTCAATGAGTCTCTTCCAATCTCTCGGCTCCCATTCATGTGGCACAAAGCGCAGGTCTGTGTAAATTCCTGCAAACGGGACACATCAGAGACGGGACTATCAGACGGGGAGAGGAGGGTGAGGGCTGGAGGTGCTGGAGACGAGTGCTGTGGATAAGAAGGGAGATCCTTCCGGTTGCTGATAGCAATGGTGCCAACAGCAGCACCAAAGACAGACAGACTGGAGGTCAACCTCTTTATCTTACCCTCTTCGAGGCAGGCTCTGTCTTCCTCTCACTGTTCTCTGGCCAGCCTCCTGTCTCTTTCTCATTTATTTCCGCTTCCTCTTTCTGTCTTTTGTTGTAATCAAGTGTGATAGTGCTGGACACGACATGGTGACGCTCTTTGCTCTAATCAACCATCTGTTGCTGAGGACTACAGCAATGATTCTGCAGAAGGTACACAGAAAGACTGTAGAGGAGCTGTGGACATTTGAAAAAAAGTTAATTATTATTTGATAGGGAAGTCGAAACAGTTGGCTAAAATAGTAATGGAAAAATGGTTGAAATATAGATGTCTAAAAGTGATGAGAAAACTGTCGAAATAGTAAGCTAAAATAATTAATACAAATTTTGAATGGATAGCTGAAAGAAAAAAGTCAAAACATTTAGCAACCTAGAAGTATTTTAAAATGGTTAAAATAGCTAAAGGTAATGGATAAGTGGTTCAAATAGAATTGAGATAAACTGTTAAAATTGCAAAAAGGAATGCAAAAATGGTTGAAATAGCTAAAAGTCATTGATAAATGAGCTGAGTTCATCTGTTAGGGCTGTCGGTGCACTTCAGACAATAAAGGTTGGGAACCACTGAACTAAGGTGTGTGTGTGTGTGTGTGTGTGTGTGTGTGTGTGTGTGTGTGTGTGTGTGTGTGTGTGTGTGTGTGTGTGTGTGTGTGTGTGTGTGTGTGTGTGTGTGTGTGTGTGTGTGTGTGTGTGTGTGTGTGTGTGTGTGTGTGTGTGTGTGTGTGTGTGTGTGTGTGTGTGTGTGTGTGTGTGTGTGTGTGTGTGTGTGTGTGTGTGTGTGTGTGTGTGTGTGTGTGTGTGTGTGTGTGTGCTCGTTGTACAGACATACTTGTATAGGAATTCTCTTGTGCGTGTAAGTGTGTGTAGTCACATGTGGTGCAAGACAAAGCTGCACGGAGCAAAACCGGCTGAAAACACTCTCCGGTGTTGCCTCAGTAAATATTGAAAAGACCTTGAACCTCTCACACACCCAGACACACACCTGCGCTGCGAGGGTCTGAGCTATTCCTACAGTTGAATTGCAGCAAAAGGAATTCCGCTGTCATGTATGTGGCGTTTCATCGGCGCGGGGTGCTCCGCTGCACTCGCTGTAATTTACGTTTCACCAGGACACACTCCTGTAATGGGGGATGAAAAATTGAGTGAAATGTAGTATTTTGCAGACAGCTTAAAGCCTCCCCTCCCCCACCTAATCACAGTCTTCTGTCTGTCTGAACCCGAACCAGGGCCCTGCATTGGTCGCATGTGTATTAGCGCTGGTATTCCATGTATTCCCCTTAAATTCATCTCAACGGCATGCAGAAAGAGTGGCTTGCGTAGTATCAATAGAATCACAGTATTTCCACGACTCCCAACAGAATGAAAGAAGTGGGGGGGGGGGGGAAGAAAAAAAAAAACACCCGAAAGCTAGCATGATGATTTGGGGTTATGAAAACATGTCCGACACATGTGCTCTCAATAAGGGGCGGTCAAATAGAATCAGCAACTTGGAGGAATTAGGGAGTCGGGATTGTGGCGTGGAACTTGGGAGCGCTGAACGGTAGAAAGTATGCCAGTTCCAGCTGGTGCTCTTTAGAAATTAGGACAGATGCCAGAAGCTTACTGTACCTTGCAGTGTACTCTCTCTGCTCTTGTTTCTCCCTCCTATCCCTCTTTCTCTGCAGTACACACAGTAATAATGTAAATGTGTCCAGAGAGACTGAGAGTAAGGAGGAGTTCTGACTGAAAGAAAGAAAGAAAGAAAGCAGAGTTACAGTTAAGGAGTAAAATTGTTTCAATACTTTGCTCCCCCGACAGCTATAACCTAGATTAATGCCGGCAATATATTATGTATTATAAGTTTCTTTGGCTTTCTCTTTGGTTTTCACACAGTTTTAAGAGACCTGAACTCAATACACTGGTAGTGGCCTGCATTTCCTTTCACCTTTCACTGTAAAGTAATCCAAGTGTTTGTCTGCAGGTAATTCAGGCATTCTGGAGACTTTTTACACTGGCACAGGCATCTCCAAATGTTCATGAGCGACAGTGCAGCATAGGGCTGAAACTAATCATTATTTTTGTCAATTTTCTTTTTGGATTTATCAGTCAGACAATATAGCAAAATCAAGAAAATAGTCATTCAAAATTTGTTTAATTGCTTGTTTTTTTCCAAAGCTCAAAGATATCCAATTTACAATATTGTAAAAAATGAGAACTGCAGTCTATGCTCCCATTGAAGAAGTTCCAATAAGAGAATAGTTACATTTTTAGGGATAAAAGACAAATACTGACTGACTTGTAGTATATACAAGTAAACATGCACTGGTCTCTTTGTACCAACAGCACTATATTTAATACTACATCCCTTCAGGACTTCCCTGGTTGATGGAGGCACAGTGCGTCTCATTGGTCAGCCAAGAGCCCTCAACCTGATTCTGACTGGACGACCAATAGGAGCACAGGATGATTTTGCCCATACGGGCCAGATAACATGTTCTTGTTGATGGCCAAGGTATTGGTGTTATGGCAGATTATCTGGTAATCAGTGCCGCATCATGGTCACACCCCAATACAATACAAACTTTGTCAATCGCATTGCATTAAAACAATTATTTATTCTTACATCTTGTCATTTTAAAATGACATTTTTCATCAGTCTAAAACTTCACTTCCATTGTTTTTGTGGATTTATCTTGTGGTAGTGAAATATAGCCAGGGTTTTCTCCAAACAACACAAAACAGGTTGACAAGTGAGAGGTAAAGACGAGATAAATGAAGTCCAGTGCAACATGCAAAGATAGTGTTGTATTGTAGTATTATAGGACATTTGATGTGAAGACCTGATATGGGGAGGCTGCGTGGGGGGTCGTTGAAATCGTTATTTACTGTGAAGACCAGTCATGAAGACATCACAAAGAAACAGGCCTGTGACTCATTTTCATTCAGGATACATAGCTTTTAAGAAACGGTCCTGCAGGTAAGATCAGACAAAAGTAGATCTGTTTTCTTAATTTGGCTCCAACACTGCGCTGAAGCCATAACTCACCACCAGCACTCCCCTCTCCTCACTCCATCAAGCAGCAGCAGGATACAGTAATGCATCCATTTCAATACACCATTTCCTGTTTAACATGAATGCATGAACGCTCCCGTATCCTTAAAATCCCCCCCAAAAAGCCTTTCCATGTGTGAATCTATCCCTCCACCCTTCTCTCTCTTCTTAGACGTTAGAAAAAGATTAGCTTAACTCTTTAAGGAAGTTCCTCTTCCCACAGTCAAGCCTCGGCCTAATTGGCCTCTCTGAGGGATGATCACTTAGCGCGGGTTCAACATCAGAGGAAAGCGAAGAAGTAGCTGCTCACCAACACATACTACACACAGGGCATCAAAGTGTGGCATCATGAGGCGTAGTTCTTTCCATAGGACTGATCTGGATATTACCCAGTGCTTTCATGTGGGTGAGGGAGCGGAGGAGCATGGCAGCAGCCGGGAAAGGCTGGCGACCTTGGATTTTGGCATAAGAAAAACGTTAAAAAGGTGTTGACAGATTGACCTGTATGCATTTCCAATGTTGTGAGTGCTGCATTTCCTATGTGCATGCATAGTGTTCTGTGTGTGTTTATCTGTGTCACTGTGTTGCAACCACAGCCGTACATGCAGTTAGCAGAGCAGATCAACTCCTTCCCTCAGCAGTGTGTGCGGGCCACACAGGTACGTTTTACTCATATGACATCTCAGCGTGTGCACAGCTGTTTTAGAAGGACGGCTGTTTGGACCCTGATGGTTGGGGGGAATGGAGGCTCTACATCAAGCAGGCTGGGACTTCAACTTGCATTGTCTTGATGCAAAACTGCAAACTGATTAAACCAAACTCATTTTGTTTATTTGTGAATTATAAATACACATGTTGTTTAAAGAAATGACTCCCGCGCCTTTATTTTTTAAAAGCAAATCATCAAGGAGGATTGCTGGATATAAGTTTGGGATGCGCGATGCAGAACTATAGGATAGTCGTGAGCACAAAACAAATCCATCACGAAAGATTTTAAAAAAGCATCAAAAGCACGAAACATGCAGCGGCTCGCCATTGCTCCTTTGAAAAGCACTTGATTATTGGGACATGTACACGTATGTTCGTGTGACCTAGTAACCACAATATGCTGTAATTACTGCAAAACATTCACCTCTTGTCAGATCTGTGCCAGGTGTAAACATTCCTACGGTCTTGGAGCACGCTTCCCCTTCATTTTGCGTCTCGGACAGACGTGTGTGTGCATCGTAGTGTGTGCGAGTTTGTTTGAACTCTGTCCTGAACTTTTTTTTAATGCTCTTTAATAAAATATCTTAGAGCAGGACTGGAAAAGAACAAAAACCAAGATATAGGGAGATATTTGTGTGTGTGCAAAAGAGATAGATACAGGCAGACAAAGACCTCATTAGGTTAGGAGGTGTCCTGTCTAGACAGTGTGATGACAGGACACAGAACCTCTGTTTAATGTTTCCTCCTCCCTCTACTTCCAATTCACCCAGCATACACACACATCACCTGCTCTGCCTCCGGGGATGCACACACACACACACACACACACACACACACACACACACACACACACACACACACACACAGTTGCTTAATGTCAAGTAAAATGTTAAGGACATATATAAGTATTAAGTGCCTTTTTCAATCATTTTCAGCCCAAAGTGTGCAGCTTGTTTATCACAGGAATGTCATGATAGCGCTGGAGAGCACCAAGGAGGAGGAAGAAGGAATAGCTGTGGATGCTTTTGAGCTGGCCTGTGTTTGTTTAATATGACACATGCCCAAAGTTAATGGCCCGTCAAGGGTTTAAAACATGGATTCCAGGCTGTTTGTCACCATGTGCTGACTCATGTGAGGTTGTAAAAATCCTCTTTTTCCTTTCATAGTCCCTTTTCATAGTTTTACCCGCAAAATTACTATTTCCCCGTCTCTGTATTCAGTACCAGAGCCAAAAGGTATCTTGAGGAAACTCACAAGTCACTGTATCATTGTCAATGAAAGAAGTCTAAAGAAGCCACTAAATTTGTGTTGTAAATCAGGAATACGCTTTCATTTTAGTAAATGGGAATTTTGAGTCCAAGAAAAATGAAAGAATCTGATAAATTATGTCCTTTAGAGCCCGGTAGGACGGCTTCAGCCCTGGTTCTGTTTTTTTTAAGGGTTTCATCTCTTATACACACACACCTACACCTACACACACACACACACACAGGTACACACAGGTACACAAGTATAGGCACAATGCTGTCTCTAAGAAGATCTCAGTCTTTGCACATTATTTTCATTCTGGAAGAAGAACATTTCAAAATGTTAATATCTCCTCTTGTATAGCATGCCCTACAAAATGCTTACAAGTAATACTAATAAAATATGTTAGTGAATGAGCACAAACACCAGCATTGTTTGTTCACACACTAGAAAGAGTTATGTTGAGTAGTAATATCATATTTGGTTTATTAGCCGTTTCTGTATTTACTCTTAAGTGTGTGTGTGTGTGTGTGTGTGTGTGTGTGTGTGTGTGTGTGTGTGTGTGTGTGTGTGTGTGTGTGTGTGTGTGTGTGTGTGTGTGTGTGTGTGTGTGTGTGTGTGTGTGTGTGTGTGTGTGTGTGTGTGTGTGTGTGTGTGTGTGTGTGTGTGTGTGTGTGTGTGTGTGTGTGTGTGTGTGTGTGTGTGTGTGTGTGTGTGTGTGTGTGTGTGTGTGTGTGTGTGTGTGTGTGTGTGTGTGTGTGTGTGTGTGTGTGTGTGTGTGTGTGTGTGTGTGTGTACGTGTGTGTGTGTGTGTGTACGTGTGTGTGTGTGTGTGTACGTGTGTGTACGTGTGTGTACGTGTGTGTGTGTGTACGTGTAGCTTTGATGCTGGTTCTCACTCTTCACATGCAGATAAGATACCGGCTCTGGCAGTAGCAGAGACACCGAGAGATATGGACACCTTTGGACCTTATCACCAGGACCATCACAGTCTGAAGGGGCCATGAAGACACAACACAGGTTAGGGTGAAAGGCATGCTGGGAGGAAGAGGAAAGGGAGAGGGAAATAAGGACTTAAATGTATTCCCTTTTGTTTCACATAGGGATGTATGGGTCATGTTCAGCTTCCCTCTGCTAGCTGATGGTTTTGTAATGTTTTAATATGTTCAGATATGTTAATTTGTTCAACTCCAACAGAGGCGGCGACTTGAAGGGGCAGCCCCATCCTGCAGCTGGTTTCGATTTGAAATGCTAAGATGTACAATCAATTAGAAAACGAAGACCGTTTATTTTCGTAGCGTTTGAAGGAGATCCGATCGCTTCTCCTCTGTAGGTTGCTGTGCGTCATTGCTTGCTGTTTCCAACTCCATCGTCAGGGGTCGTGCCTCAACTGGGCAACATTTATTCTGCTCCAGCGGGTTCGGAAAACACCCTGACTCTGGATGTGATCCACGCTCCATTATGGCAGAGGCCCGTGAGGACTTATTCAGTGGAGGAATATGTTGCAAGAGAGCGCAAATACCCGAGCATAAACAATAGTGCAACCTTTTGGGAACAGTATCTGTAGAAGCCAGCTCCGAAAAAACAACTATACAACGCAACCGGAACATTATGAGCAACACCAATGCAAAGTAGACTAGCGTTTTTTATTAGAATAGACGGGCTGTTATTCTGCTGCGAACAAAATATGGAAATATGATGTTGGAGTTGTCCTTGTAGCCTGAAGAGCTCCACCTCTGGCTAAGTGCGCACGGAGTGGGCGGTTTCCGAACACACGCACACGCGCATATTATGGACTGCAACCTGCTGATTCCTGTTCGACTCTCATACTCAGCTCTCAGGAGTCGGTGAGCGTCGCCGAGACCACTTCCACTATTAAAGGGCGCAACGTTGGTCTTATTTTGTTGGAGAGCATACACCTCTGCTTCAGTAAAATGGCTTCGGTCAGTGGACTTATTCTCTTATTTGAGAACATCGTATCAAACGGTGTCGTTTGACTTACCGGAGCGCTCCGAATAAAGTTTCTCATGGTGCACTCTATCCTGAAGCACAGCGCGCGACGGGAATCAGAAATGAATGCAGGACCGACACTATTTTGCACATTTCTCTTTAGGAAGTATTTCAAATGGCTTGATTCGCAAAGCTTTTCTCGCTTCTGATCTGCGGCTGTGACAGATAACTGCGCGCTCCGACGGACTTTGATTCCCATTACGCCTGTTTTACGTTTGGACAGGCAACTGCAGCTCCAAGACAGACTCACTTGGGACTCCGGAGAGCACAGCGGGGCAACACCATGACCAGCTGCTGGCTTGCCTTGGTCGGATTGTGGTGCAGCGCTTATTACTGCATGTTCCTGGTTGCGGGGAGTAATTATTCACTGGATGGAAACAACGAAGTGCACCCGGGTTTCATCCACCGGCGGCTGCGGACGCACGAGAAGAGGGAGATGCAGAAAGAGATCCTGTCCATCCTCGGGCTGCCGCACAGACCGAGACCGCATCTGTCACACGGAAAATACAACTCCGCTCCACTTTTCATGTTGGACTTATACAACACCATATCTAGCGAGGAGAAGAGCCAGGTGGAAGGCATCCTGGACCGATATGAGTCCATGCGGACGACCCAGAGTCCGCCTCTTGCCACTTATCAAGAAACGTCCTTTCTAAATGACGCAGATATGGTGATGAGCTTCGTTAACCTCCGTAAGTTTGCTGAAATTATTTTTATTTCTCGGTGTTGTTTGTGTGCGCGTATTTGCGCTCCTGTGTGATTATTATAATATATAAAAAAAATCTGCTAACGATAAATCAAATGGAAAATCTAATTTTGCGTGATTGAACTTTACGGGTGAACAGGTGTTTGGCATAAGCACGGTTGAAGTGGATGGCCGCTTGGAAAAAGCTTACACACAAAATGTTATCATATGATTTATGAAAAGACGCATGGATTATGTCCACGCTTATCTTAGAATTACTTTTCTTTCTCACATTGGATTTTGAAGACACCTGGACTTCATAGTTGACCCACATTTATAATTTGAACAGGGTGCTCGCTCAGCGGGCGCACCAGTGCTCGTCTGGTAATGTCCCATAGCTCACTGTGTGACCCGCACAGGGGCCACACCGACTCCCTCATCTCCTCTGGGATAGAAACACTGATGAGGGTTGTATTGTTTCGGGGTAATTTATTGTTACACGTCCTCTCCGGGTAGATTGGCTCTCCTCGGCTCATTTATAGGACCGCAATTCTGTGTGTCAGACCTGCTGTGCAATCTACTCCATGATTTATGCCTTCGCAGGGAAAATAGACCTTGTATCCTCATGAACCACCACCGCTGGTATTTGTAGAGAACGGGCTATTCCTGCTGTTGACCTCCAGCGCAGCGAGTTGCGGTTTCTGTGCGTAAATTGCGTCGCAATGTTTGTGTTACTCAAGCAGATTTGTCTTTAATTAGCTCCAGTGACAATAAAGAGGGACACTTTAATCATAACGAGTTTGGAACATAAAAGCCCAAAGGCCTTCCTTCCATTAGCAGCTCCAGTGTTTACTGGGAGACTCTAAACAAAGAGCCTGAAGATAAACAGAGGCGCTGGAGGACAAGGAGGCTTAAATCCAGATTGATTGTCATTCTTCTTGGAAACCAGGGGCATTGTCATGATGCAGCCATGAGCGCAGTGAGAATATCACTGCTAAAGAATGAGGACTCATGTTTTTTATGACTTTTACTGAAACAGGAAGTCCTTGAAATATTGTAGACCTCACCTTTATAAACCATTTAATAGTGACTCAGCATACTACGCATTAAGAAGAGGAGAAATAGTTCTGGAGAAAAAAACAAAACACATTTTCCTCTACTTATTGGTCCTCTGAGTATTGGTGTTGCAACATGTAGTGATGAAAACCAGATATTATTTAGGAGGCCGTCGCTTTGGTCTCAAATATCGAAGCGAACTCTGTTGGCTTCTGTGTGGGAGTGTGATGGTGGCGGCGTGGTGTTTGTGTGTCTGTGGTTTTGGTATTCCTGTGCTGTGTCAGTTTGGGTTTATACTGTGTTGTTGCACATCTGGCTCTTGACTTTGATTAATCGCGTCCTGTGCATCTTTTGACGATTCCCTCAGATTTCTGCGGTGACCGGGGGATTAGGTTGCCATCTCTTCCAGCCGTACACAGAGTCCTAACCGCCCTGGAGGAGGGACGGCTTCCTCCCTGAATGTGATTGTAATTAATGTCGGAGAGGCCAAGGCTTTCCATCTGCTTTGCAAATAAGGCCTTGCACTACTACCGTGTGTCATCGGCGTACGATTAGTTTTTAATGTGTCTTAGCTCGATTGGAGTGATTTAGAAAGCTATAGTAGAAAGAGGCTCGAAACACTCCTGGGTGGTCCCGTCTTGTTTCTAAACCAGCCTAGAAATCTGGATTTCATGTGTGGCCAAAGTGAAACTACAAATTAGAATCAAGATAAATGAAAAGAAGAACAGCGGCGAAGACAAACAATCCGTCTGAAACGATGAAAAATGTGGCGCAGGATTAACAGGCCGAGGCTAAAGCAGATTTATTCACCGAGAGGCACCTTTAGCGCGTAATCTGTGTTTGTGAAATCAAAGCGAGGAAGAATGTAGCCGCTCTGTTTACACTGATGATCTGATTTAACACATGCAGTCGCCCTTCTTACGCCAGCAAATCCTCCCTGGGTGTACATGTAAGAATCTCCGACTTTAAACTGACCCACAGCAAATAAAACGCTGACAGTGATTTAAGCTCCGGCGTCGACTGATGCCTTTCACAGCCAGCTGCGGCAGTAGCACAGATAGAGAGCTCATTTTCTGAGGGGATTCTCTTGGGCTTGTGATAGATTTAAGAGCCCCTGCGTTACATCCAGTCTCAAGTGCTCTCTGCGAACCATATGCCCCCCCCCCCCCCACCCCCTCTACCCTCTGCATGATTCATGTCGACCTCTTGTTCAGTCATCCATTCTCCTTAGCTTTCATCACTTGTTCAGAATGACCCATTGAGAAAAAAAGAAAGAAAAAGAGCCGAACAAGTGGTGTGGAAAACTTCAAATTGTGGGATGAGAAGTATATTTTCCAGCTCCTTTTTCATCTTCATTCCTAGAAAAGCGCGGTGCATCGCTGTTTGCCTTGCGGACGTCCTGTTTTCCACTGAGGTCCAGTGAAGTGACACTGTGCTGAATGACTCACGCTGTGTGACACGCTGCAGCTCCCAACATGTCCTAATGCACAGCAGGGTCCTCGGGGAGCGGCAGCGGCCACTGTTAAAGGTCCTCTCTAGCCATATGCATTGCACATTCCTGTCAGTGGCTCCTTACAACTCCACTGATCTACAGGTGATGGGGATTTGCCAAGATATGCTGCAATGCATAAAGCTGTGGACACGGATGTAAACAACACAGGATGCCGTTACAGATACAGTAATATCAGATTCGCAGATGTTTTATGAAGAAAATGCTCACAGGGCATTTTGGCGAGTAACGCTGAATGTAAACATAACCTTTGTTTGTTTACAAGAAAACTCCACGGGACACCTTCGGACAGTAAGGCCCGGGATCTCTCTCCTGGCACACACCGAATTTAAACATGAAGTGATTTCCCCATTTCCTTTAAAAGAGGAAACGGATCATCTTTAAAGTGACACATCCATGTAATTTAGTATATATTAAATGTGCAGGGAATCCAGAGAAGACTTGGCAGTATTCTGTACAAATGCTTTATTATTATAATCTTTTAGGAGAACTCCAGTTGAGACTTATTTAGTGGAAAAAGGATGACCCACCCTTCTCTGGTCACAGACCTTCTATTAATCTCCCACAAGGTATACTGTATATTGTGGAGTGAATGGGGAGACACTGAGCTGTATTGGTAAGAAGCATCTCAGTGGAAAATAAATACAAGAGGTCAATGCTCCCTCAATTAATGAGGCACATGGCTGAGCAAATATCCGCGGCCACTGTGAGGGCTATAATAGCCGGCAGGGGAAAATGAGCTATTCCTATCAGGTTTAGTTTTTGTGGTTGAGCTGTTACCTCGTGGTTATGGTGAGTCAAGGATGCACAGAAATGGCTTTGGTTTCACGGGTCACAGAGCAGGAACTCCAAATGTTGTTCCTGTGTCATCTGCATTTAACTGTGATGAGTTTTCTTTGCCGTTGCTCTTCTGTGCCAACCAGACAGGTGCGGAGGCCTCTCTGAGCGCAGCCAAAGCTCCCATTGCATGTTGGTCTGCTGGGTCTCACCAGAGGGAAGGTCCCACAATAATCCCTCAATATCTGCCTCCTGTAGCTCAAATATTATATGATTATTTTATGCTTTTGTGCACTCGTCTGTCATCATGCTCTCTCCTTTTCTTCTTCTTCTCCTCTCTGTCTCTGCACACCCCATTGCATGGCAATAGCTGAGCTGTCACTTTACCTCTTACCTAAGTCAACAGCCAAGCTTTCTACAAGCCTACCTCCCGCACTTTAAAGGCAAACAAGCCAGACAGCTTTAAGAAGTGGGTTTTCAGGAGATTAGCCGGGCCCAGACGGCCCTGGGCTTATTCTGAAATGAAATGCCCTTATTAAGCAGCTGTTTTCCTTGTCTTATGATGCCTGGCTGCATTTCTCAGCGCCTTAGCCCAGGTAAGCCACTTCCTTTGCTGCGAAACGTGTCCCAAAGCCCCAGCATGATCAAATAATTAGCTGGCCTCGATCAAAGAGTCAGTTGTTTGATGCAGAAGGGAGCTTTGTAAAATGTTCACTAAACCGTCTCGAAACACTTCCTGCAAAGCCTCAGAAACCAGAACAGAGCAGAACAGAGGACCACCCGTCACTTCACCTCAACTTCCAGCATACCGTAAACAATATTAGCCAGAAGTTAAGCGAGGAATTCAAGATATGCTGCAGCGGACTAAAGGATCTTTTCTGAGACATAAACTTGGCAGCGGAAACCTTCCTGCAATGGTGAGAAAAGTTACATTAACAAACTACAAACCTCCGTGTTTGTTTTCATCTGTTTACAGTATCGGATATTTCACTGCCGCTACAAGTTTTGCTTGAACTTGCAGTGATGTTCAAGACCGGCCCAAGATATACAAATAATTCTGCTCATTGAGTTACAGTGTTTTAAAGTGCTTCCCTTTTCTCATGTTTGGATTGTATTGGTTGTCAACTCTTTGGCAAAACACACAGCCGCCTCATGAAAGAAATAGGGTTGATGGGGGAAACGTCTCTGGTTAACCCGCTTATGTGTTTTCCAGTCCAGCGCTCTGTCTGTCGTAAATGACGAGGTGTTACGGGACAACTCTATTGTTCTCAGTGTGTCTGAGTCTGTGCATGACTCCTGTCAGTATTGTCCTCAGTAGGTGGAGGAATGGAAGCAGCCAACCTTTTGTGTGCGTAGATGGAGATGTACACACACACAGGGCTGGGTGACCTTAAGGTCAGCAGATAGCCATTTATAAGAGAGCATTCCATTTACACTTGAAGTCATCTCTGTCACACGCCCTGCTCTTAACATGCAGCTACGCACACATCCGTCCCACACCCCCGCGCCCACCCACCCCGATGGTATCGCTCCCTCTCACGCCATAACTCTCCAACTGGACGAGATGGCATCAGAGATTGGGGCTAAGTACAGAGATTACACGTCTTGCCTTGTTTGTTCTCTCTGTCCTCATTTCTTCTCCCCGTCCTGTCTCGCGTCTTCATCGGACATTCCAGTTGGGAGCGATGGTGGCGCGGGATGGAGGAGTGTGACGAGATAAGGAGGTGAAGTGCGGCACACTCGCGGCTGGTAACGATCTATCGGACGGAGCAGATAACCCTGGCGGAACATCTGATTAGGGCCCGCTGCTCCCATTTATCACCTCTGGGTGCAGGCACGGAGGAATTTGCTGTGTTTGTTCTGCCGTGCTTCCAGCAGGACGGGGCAGCGCTTCGCCGTCCTCGCACACATCTGTTCACACGCCGTCTTTGCCCGCCGTCAAACTTTTGCTGTAAACCTCAGAAAATAAATCTCGACCGCATTGTGTGCAACAAGAGGCAGCTGATCAGAAACAGGTTGATATGATGGCCTCCTCCAGGAGCTCATGTACACAGATGCATGATTTATTGCGCTACTGGCTCAGTATGAAACAAATTGATTATGGTATTGGTTTCACTGGATGGTCTGGTGGTCCAAATCCAGTTTTAAAGGCTTCCCGGACTCAAAAGAAAACAAGGTACCGACAGTAATGAGAAACTTCTTCAAGAGATCTTTCATCCCATCATCCGTCATCTTACTAAACATTTGAAAAGGATTTATTCGATTTTAGTGACTGCTCCTGTTTTTATGATAAATATGGGTTGATTGTTAATATTTTAGCACTGTCATCATAACCATTCTGCCCATCTTTTTTTAAAAATTCCATGTATTTTAACCCGTAGCATGAAACGGCTTATAAGTGGAGGCATGTCTGTCAAGCCAATGACAAATTTCCTCGCAAGTGGATATTAAGTCTAATATTCATATATCAGTGTGGGCGATCATGACTTTTCACTGTGTTGTTGTTGTTATAGCGCTCAACAAGCCTGAAAACAAAGGTTGTAGTCTTGCGTGCATGTTTATTTGATATACATGTTTATCAGTACATGTGCTTGAGTTTGTGGGCGCTTTAAAGGAGGAGAGAGAGTGTGTTTACTCCTGCATGTCTCTTTCCTGCTAAAAGCGCCGTAAAGCTGTCAGCCATTGCCTTGTGTTTAACTGTCTATGAGGAGGCCACGCAGAGGAGATCATTAACCTGGAATTAGTGTGTGTGTGTGTGTTTTGTGTGTGCGCTTGTGTGAGGCTGTGTTTGTATATACAGAGTTTGTATATGTGAAAGAGAGAGACAAGGAAGGAAACAGAGAGGCAAAAGACGCAAACAAATGTGTCTCTTTGTTTTGATTCCTGCGTTTTCCCCAGAACACCGCGTAACCAAAGCCACCAAAGCCATTCTGTCGAAAGTCAAGCACACCTGCAGGCTGTGTTTGAGTTCAGGTGCTTGTGATGAGGTCTGAAGTGACCGAAAGAGCAAAACATAGGATGCCACGGGGAGATGCCGTCGGTGACATTAGTGCAAACTGCGTCAACATTAGCGGATATGTAGCTGTGAATCCCGACACTCTTCTGCTTGAACCCGACATTCATCTTCTGTTTTTAAACGACAACATTAGTGACATAATCGCTCACAGTTTCGCCGCTTCACCGCAGTTAAAAATAGCACCTGTTAGAATACGTGAGGGAAACATTTGCCACTGTAAACACAGCTCAAGGAAATGCTGATTAGAGCGGGGGAGCGTAATAACTGTGGCTGCGATCCAACGCCAAGTATCATGGTGGGTGTCCCCAATACAAAATGACCATGATTTTAAATGAATAAAAACATACATACATAATCTTACCACAGTGTACATTTACAGGTACTTCTTTCCATACTCCCTGTTTCAGGACTTGAAGAGTATTCTGCATCTATTTTGCATTTACATAAAATCACGATCGGACTCGGACACATTTGACATTGTAGGATCACACATTACAGGACGTACAATTTTGTTTTTCTCGCAAACACTAGTTGGTATGTCTTTGGAATTTCTCGTCCTTCCCGGTGTGAAAGGTTGTGAACCGCTGAACTCCGGACCGGCGTGTCCTCGTGTGCCCGGTGAACTCCGTCCATTATCGCAGTGACCCCGTCGCTTGCTCTGCCGGAGAGGCTCGTTCCGGTAATGGAGATGACCGCTGCCGACAGGAGCGACGTAAATGTCACGGCAAACATTCCTGCCGTCACATTCCTCTGTGAAGCCACCGGGAAGCCCGCAAGTAAATAAAAACGTAGAGGAAAAGAGAGAAAAGAGAGAAGAAAGGAAAGAAAAAAGGCACACCCAGTGGATGCTTGAGGGGTGAGACACTGGGACCGATGAAGGTGATTTAAAGCCTTTGGTGACCTTGATGGAACAGAGGAAGGAGAGTGTGTGTTTGTCCTGGAAGCTGCAGATACACATTTATGTGTACACAAATGTCCTTATGAAGGTATTTAATAGTCAGAACAAGTAGAAATATATGATGCCATGCTAGCGGCATGTCCGGTCGGTCCAACACTTTGGACCAGATGGAAATATCTCAGCATCCATTGGATGGATTGTCCTGATATTTTATACAGAACTTCAGTCCGAGAGGGTGAAGCCCACCGACTTTTGTTTCAGCATCACGCTGATATATTCAGTTTTTAATAAAGTGCCTTGACTCTGTACAGCCTCAGAGTGGCTGGCATTACCCAGTTTGTTGTTCCAGTGCTGTTAGCATCAGGACATGACTCGAAGGTCGTTGTTACGTTAATAGTTATGTTCAGAAGACAATGTTGCTGTGACATATCACCCATCAGTGATCATCCGAACCTCCCAGGAGACAGATTCTTGTTGTGATTTTTTTTTTCCCCTGTCCAGATGTGAACCTGTTGAAATAAGCGAGATGTGTTGAATTTGGTTTGGAGAAGAGGGGTGTTAAATGTGAGCTGTATTGTGGCTGCGCTGCATTTTGGTCAAGTGTCGTTGTTTATATTTTATGTATTTTGACAGCCAGCAAATATCAAAGGCTATTGCACCTGTGGTAGACGAAAATATAATTCGGCCCCTTATTCTTACAAATTAGAAAAAAAACACCACGGTAAAACACATTGCACCCAGAAACTTAAAGTGGATCAACAATAGCTGTTCTTTTGACAGTGATGAGTGTGTTAGGGGGGAGTTTACCTCAAAGGTCAGGGTCAAGGGTTAGGGTATGAATGCAGTCACTCACAAAGCCCTAACAAGTACGCAAACACAGACACATGTGACTTGTGTGTGTCTGCACTGATAATTGGAGTGTATTTGAATGTACTTGTTCAACAACAAGAACTCCCACCTCGTTACAAGAAGTCTTCATCAAATACTGCTGTCACAGAGAACGCTGCACCCCTCGGCCCCTCACATGTTCCCAGGCTGGTCCTCTCTCCATAGAGGACGTGCCTGAAACAACAACCGTGGGTCCACAGTGAGAAAAAGGCCCCATGTGAGCACAGATGCTCCTGACCCTCCCGAGCAAGTAGCCTCCCTTTCAACCGCGCTGCCGCTGACAAATTTACGAGCCCCAGGCTGACCCGCAGGCCGACTTTCCAAACATGATACTGACAGGAAAACAGTCGGAGACGGGAGGGATGGAGGGAGGCAGGCAGGGTGGAGGAGAGAGATGAGGAAAAGAGCACAGAGGAGGAAGAGTGGCAAGACACGTAAATATGCTGAGTCTATCGGAGCATAATAAAGGGGGCAATCTTAAAATCACTTGACATCACACTTGTTTTTGCTTTTTCAACTGACAAATTTGTATGATTTCCAGTCTGCTTTTCTAATTCAATGCATGTAGAGAGGGAGTTGAGGCCTCTAACCGCAGGCTGCATCAGATAAACAAAAGTAGGATGACAGAAGAAAGTACATGGAGGAGAGAGATGTTGAAATTGCAAACACAGAAAACAAAGATAAAGGACAGTCGGGTGAGAAAGAAGTAAGATGCTATGCATATCTCAGTGGAGGTTAGGGGTTTGACTCCCAGTGAGGCCACCCATAACAAAAATGTATCCACTCCCAGTGCCGTGAGGCTTTCTGGATTAAAGGATCTTATCACTAAGGATGTGCAGGGGAAACTCTGCCCAGTCCTTCCTTCTGTACGGACACTTTCCCCACCTCCTGGATACCTTATCTGACCGAAAAGTCCAGTATGAATCCCTTTTCCAAGAGGAAGTCTCACATTTCTATCATATCTACTGTCGGTGCCTTTTTTTACACATATTGTACATTATGGTCAGTGTGTGCAGAGATGGTCTTACAGTACACACACACACACACACACTGTATGTGCTTTTTGAGATTAACTGTTTCGAAGCCCAGCTTGTACACTTTCATATGATCTAGAACACTTATTAATAACTTATCCCTTTCAACTTATTATATTATAGTCAGTTGTCTATAAGGCCTTTGTAGTGAACAAACAAATATCTCTTGGTCCGAGAATTGTGTGATCACATTTTGGTGGTAAAATAGATCTGAGCTATTCAGGTTATAGTTTTTTTGTTTTGATGCTTATGTGTATGAATGTGTCAAAAGTCCAGATGCTCTACCTCATCATTGTGTGTGTGATTTGAGATGGTACTTCAACTAATCTGAAGTATCATATTTAAAGATAATGCCAGTTTATTAATGGTTGGGTCTTATTTTCTACTTACTGTAGTTGCACATGCACAGTTTCCCTGTCCAATGTCCATCATCAGTGTTTTAGGTGCACTCGCTTTCAGTTTTC
The DNA here is from genome assembly GCA_023566465.1 of Cottus gobio. Lineage (NCBI taxonomy): Eukaryota > Metazoa > Chordata > Actinopteri > Perciformes > Cottidae > Cottus > Cottus gobio. The sequence continues at coordinate 13,142,920 of CM042234.1, read as the reverse complement.
ATCTATAAATAATGTAGTTTAGAATATGTGGCTGAATGTTTGGCTACAAGGATGATCATCTGGATCAGGATCATGTTGTAACAAACCAGAATTATCCTCGAACATGATCATCAGTCTCTGTTCTCGCTCTGTTCACTGATTATACTTTTATTTATTATTAAAGTAAAACCCCTGAATGGGATTGAATATATATATATATAAATAAATAAATAATGACACCCCAAAATATGATTAAAAAAAACATGTAGATTAGGACACGTATTTTCCTCTTAAATAAATGGGATTTTTACCGTTGCTATTTATAGGTAGTTTATTTTGTTTTTACAAAAGACTTTAAACCCCCACTGACCACACCTGCATTGTACATTTACAGAGCAGGTCCCTGTGGCCCCCCCATGCTGAAAATAACACAGTTTTGAAAGGTAGATTGGATTATGCATTTCTGGCTTTGACCAAAATCAAAAGTCACTTTCATCTCAACAATATTGTGTTGACATCCTGGACAGACGTATTATTTAAAACATTGATTATTTTTCTCCTGATTTTCCTCAAGGCCCACCTGCTTTTTAAATATCCAGGTATCTGGTTACCGTCGCTGTTTTTGGAGCTGTGCCTGTGTGTAAAACAAGCAGTAGGTCTTACATGTAAGTCAGCCCAGGGGGAGATGGAAGCTGGCCCAGACTGATTTATCAGTGGATCATATGCTCTGCCTTTAAGCCGCTGAAATGCGTTGTGGTCACCGCAGACTTTCCAAAGGGAATCACACTTTGGCCCGGCTGTCTTCGTGACAGAGAGAGTGCAGGGGAAAGAAAGGCAGACAGAGATGTGAGCACTGGGAGACATAGCGGCAGAGAGGGAAGAAAAGATGTCTGTGGAAGTAGACGAGGAAGAGAAAAGGAGATGTTCATCGTGAAAGGGAGGAGAAATGGAGTACCATCAGCATCAGAGTGAGCCGGCCTCCTACATTGTGGCTGTGGAATCCAAAGCCACCAATATTGTTGACTTCTCCTTTGGAAACAGCTGCGTTTTCCTTTTTCAAAGATATTTTTTCCTTATTTATCGGATCCCTCAGGAGAGATCCATCTCCTGGCCCTGACACCGGCTTCCTCCTCTAAATCTGGGACCAGACTAGCCCAGCTCAGACACACACTCGCATGCACACACACACACACGCACACACGCACGCGCACACACGCACACCTGCTGCCCAAAAGCAGACACTAACCACAGATCACTATAGCAGGCCTCTTTGCTGCCTGCGCGGCTGCATGTCGATAGAGGCACATGGACAAATAAGACGCGCACAAATACGAGCCGTCAGACAAATGAAGGCACACACGTACGGGCAACAACTACCAATGAAGCAGCCCGAAAATAGCAAATAAGCAGCCTTCACAGAATACCTACAAAGACTACCACACACAGAGACACACGCCAGTGTGAGGAGTCTTCAGAGGGTTTCCCACAAAGCCTGACAGGCCAATAAAAAGGGATTTTTGCCATCATCCCTGTATTGACGTGTCATAAATATAATGCGGTCTAGTGAAAAAGTTTTGTTTTGCTCAAAATGGACTGTCATCAAAAACTATGGGAGTACATCGCTGTTTACGGAACATTCACTTAGTGCTGAATGGTGGCGATCTCTGAAGCAGCTCCGAGAGGCTCTGTGGTCAGACCCCGAGAGGGAAGCCGTCATCAGTCATATAAATCTCAGAGGAAATGGAGCCAAACATCAAGGACAGATGATATTGCAGGAAGAAGGAACCAGATCAGAGGTTTCTTTTTTCAAACGCTCAGTCACCCTGCATGCCATGGTCACTGATTTCCCCAATAAATACTGAATTTAATGGCATCTTAGGAAACTATTGTGGGTCAGCCCGTTATCCCACATTTGTAGATTTCATTTTGTGTCGCAGCAACCGTCAACAATCACTTTATTTTCAAGGATCGCTGGTAGATTGGCAGCAACTTGTATTTTATTGCAGAGCATAGCAGACCCAGACAAACCTCCGCTGGCTTCCCAAATGTTTTTCTCCGGTATCCAATGGCAACCAAAGGACATAAAATCCTGACAACACGACCAACTCTAAATAATATATCTTTTAGTGTGCGGTGTATTGCGAGATTAATGGCTCTGGTTGGGGATTGTTGTTGTTCGTTACATACGTTAGACAGTGAAGTGTTTGTTGTCATTGGTTGTGTTTACGACTGTTTGGTTGCGTTTATTTTCTTGTCGGCGTCTAAATGAAACAGCCAGTAATATTTCTCCCAAACCGGGCCCCAAAGAGAACAAGATGTTGGAGAAGGAACAAAATTGACTCATGCACCAAAGCCACAGCAGAAATGTTGTGCTTTAATCCAAAGAGCCCTAAGAGTGTTTCACTTTTCAAATCTTTCAATTTAAAATTCACCTTTCAGTCTGTGACCAAAATGGCAGGATCGAATCCTTGTTTCTGTCTGTCGCTGAAGGATTGTAAAGACCAGGAATAATAATTACATTCACTCCTCTCAGTCATTTTGTGACTTCTTCCTGAACTTGCTCTTTCCACTACTGTGGATTTGAGAAGTCGTCTGGCTCCTCCGTCCACGGGACCAAGTCCTGTGTGAAGACCGCCGATCTAAGTTGAAGCGAAGTATAGGCCACCATTAGTCTGACCAGAGGCTGTTGTGACAGCTGCTTCACTGTAGAATTACTTTTTTATTAACATCACGTAAAGTGGAAAAGAAATGCCGTTGTTTATTTTTCAGCTAATTTTTTTTCCCTGATTTCATGGAATTTCCTTGTGAATGTGAAAAAGATGTCGCACTGTCTTTGGTTGACAGCTCATTGGCTCCAATGAAACGAACACTTGTTTTTACTGGGGCTTTGGGGGAAATCACAACTGCCCATTAATGTCAATGAGCGTTTCTCTGTGGCCATTTGGACTTGTGAGTCTTCAAACAGACACAGACGCTGTATAAATGATGATAGACCATGGTCTTCTTGTATTACCAAAGCATCCTGTTGCAAACTGTACACTCAATCATGTCGCTTTTTCTTTTTGACTTACTTTCTTGCTGTGCTTATGTGCATGAGTTTATTTTGCAATTATTTGTAATATTTTCATTGTACTACTTTGTGGTGCATCGTGGATTCTCCTAGTTACGCTACATGACCTCGCCTTATGTTATCTTACCTGCCCTGATGTTACGTTACCTAACCGTATCTCATTTATGCAACCATTACTTTATTTTAATCTCTGATATGCAACATTATTGTAGTGGAAAAGGGCCATAACAATAACAGAAAAACCCAAACTCGTTGTTTAAATGCCCCTGTAGCCGAGTTAGTGGCTCCACATCTTAATCCTACATAATAGCGCTTGAAGAGCAGGAATAAAATCTCCTATTGACACACAGGTATGACACATCCAGCTATCTTGAGGCCAACTGGAGACTCAACGGAGAGCTGATGACTGCTACCGCTCAACTGTCAGTCTATCAATTGAAAAAAAACTGATACTACACAGTCCAGCAGCCATACCTTGGATATCTATCTGTTAGCAAAGCCCCAGCAGAGGAGCAATTACAGCAAATTATCCGCCTACCCTCAGGGTTAGGCACACACAAACCCACACACATTGCACACTGGCTAAACATCTCAAAATGACAAAAGATAGATGTGTATCCAGACTTCATTTTATCATCTCGCATGGAATGCAGAACAGTGGTGATAGAGCTCGGCATGGTGGGAACAGAAATCAGATTATCTGACTCTGCGGTGGATGTGCGCTAGGTTTTGTCTTTGTGTGTGTCCTGGGATAGCACGCCGGACATTATGTGTCATGGTTTTGGATAGGTCTTTAGAAAACCCCAAATGGTTTTTCAAGGAATATATGGAGGACGATGACTGTAGAAAAATGGGATTATATGGTTCAAATGGGGCCTTTGTTCTTGGGGATGCCTGACCGGTGAGGTCATTATGTAGTGTAACCTGTGGGAGGTAATGGAAGAAGAAGAAGAGCAGGCTGGATATCCAGGCCGTTGATGCGTTTGTGTCTGTGTGTGTGCAAGAGGAGAAAATGCAGCTTATAGAGGCAAACTCTCAGGCAGGGCTGTATTAGTTTGTGCTATTTGCACTTAGACAATGTTTTACCCAGGCGGCAACCTCCGGCTCTGAAAAGTAAAGCCATTGCGGAAGTGCCTTAAGTATGCATTCTGTCAAATAGCCATCAGGGGGTGATTCGTATACTACTCACTTGATTTATTACCACAATTAAACATTGTAAACGTGAGTTTATGGTCTCAATGTCCACTTCTTATATACAGTCATACAGACATCATAGTGCTGCCTTGCATAGTCATTGAAAGCTCCTGTAACCAAGCTGTCAGACCGTAATCACAGTGTTGAAGTGCTTCCAAGATGGAAACCTGGTGGATTTCAGGAATATGTATACGTGTTACTGTTTCTTTGACTTTATGTTTTGCAATGATGAAAAACACAAATAAAAAAATAAATAAAACATCTTTACTAGTAAAAGTAATCGTTGCCACAAATTCTAATCTGTGCTGTAGACGAGCAAAGATTACTCTAAATAATAAAATAGTTTCTGCACTGTTAACTACTGTACCAGGTTATTTCAAACCTGCTTGAAACATTGAACGCATCATTTCCTATGCACCACCGGATTTTACCAGGAAGGAAACACCAAACATGCTGATTTGAGCAGTAAACAAAAGCCTTCATGGACCGGCTGTGGGTTGTCTCACTGTTTATTTTGTTTAAAAATTACAATTATTCAAATAAAACTATTGCAAACACTTAAACCTGAAATAGTACTACCCTTACAAGTGCCCGGCCTGGTGAGAATTAAGCACATTTCTTGGCTGTCTGTATGGGACACATAACAGTAATTAGTATTTACTACTACTGCACTGATTTCAGGACATTGAGAGTAAAGCTGTCTGCTGCTGCTCTGTGGTTTCCAATGGGGCCCGACAGTCTGCTAAAGGGCCGCCTCATACCGCCTCATATCCTCGCTATGGACTGATGCTCCTGTCTGGCCGTCAGTTCTCACACCACTGACATCTGTGTGTGTGTGTGTGTGTGTGTGTGCGCGTGTGTGAGATCCTATATTGTAAGTGTTGTCTTTTCATTCTCAGCTTTGACATTTACATCTGTACATATGTCCCTGCCCTTATGCGTGTAACAACCCTGACATGCATGTCCTATTATGAAATGTCCAGAGGTGTGTGTGTGCTTACATGTACTGGACGTAAACTCTCGCTCTTGCCGGTGGCCCTCGGCTGGTCCTGTGGGGCCCAGTGTGTCGGCTTTGATGGTGGGTCAGGGGGGAAGATCAGAGCATAGAATGAGTCTCCAAAGACAAAACCACATACACACCCACACGCTTGCTCAAAGTTAATGACGACTCCCCGTGTACTCGCAGACCCTCGCTCTGTGCACATCGACCCCAGGAGCTGCCCTGCCAGCTGCCTGACTACAAAGAGCCACAACACTCAGCAGAGGACGGAAACTGCTCCCGGTGTCGGCCGAGCATAGTGGCAACACGGGCAGCTCACACCGTGTGTGTGTGTGTGTGTGTGTGTGTGTGTGTGTGTGTGTGTGTGTGTGTGTGTGTGTGTGTGTGTGTGTGTGTGTGTGTGTGTGTGTGTGTGTGTGTGTGTGTGTGTGTGTGTGTGTGTGTGTGTGTGTGTGTGTGTGTGTGTGTGTGTGTGTGTGTGTGTGTGTGTGTGTGTGTGTGTGTGTGTGTGTGTGTGTGTGTGTGTGTGTGCGTGTTAAGCTGCCAATACTCATCTGCTTTGCAGAACTCAACAGCTGTCTCATCTTTCCACGCCGCTTCGCAGCCAATGGTTAAAAAGTTTGAAGCATCTGGCTTGAGCCTCTTTAGAAAGATTGGTGTTTACAGCAAATGATGATTCTTTATGAAATAGTGGCGATCGCTGAAGAGTTGTTATTGTATCAACTGCAAACGTTGCCCCATGAAAGTCAACCTGACGGGCCAAACCACTAATTAGAGACTTTGGAGGAATTAGCGATAAATGGAAGACAAGAACATGTCTGACCTATCATCAGAAACCATCAATCTGAGAAGAAAAAAAAACAGATGTGCAGTAATTACGTAATCACAGATGAATTATTTTCATGCCTTGCACATCCAGAATGTTTTTTATTATTATTGGTTCCCTCCAACAACGTTGATAGGTTTTTGGTCTTTTTGTGAAAACGTCTGCTTTATTATTCTTCCCTTTCCCTCATTCACTAATTTTGTCTCCCTCTCTTAGCCTCCCTATCAGTGTGATGCATTATGGGTCAGAGGAAATAGTGAATTTAAGATTAAATTAGAATACAGAGATCTTTGTGAGTGTCTTTTGGGATCCAGTTTTTGCATGCTCTGTGTATAAAACCTCCACAAAGCTTGCTTATTGAGAATGTACTGGGATCTTTTCTGTAAAGGAGGAGAGGACTCAGCTTGTTTCACAGCTACACTGGCTTCTTGTTCTCATGTTAGTTCAACAAGGTCAGTGGTTCCGACGGCAATCATCCTATTTCTACCAGGAGACACTGAGTGGAAAGCCTGAAACCAAACAAGGACAGTAAGCCAGAGCATGGAGATGTCTTTTAAATCATACTTAAACTGTACTTGTCTCGCAAAGTAAATGGCCACATCCACTCTTTGCTGTTGGGAGGAAGAGGCAGACTAAAACCGTAGATTGTGAGGTGCATTATGGGAATTCCATCCATATTGCGCGGTATTATTTACATTTCATGCTAATCTTCATGACCAAATCATGCAGTAGTATCTTCTTCAGGAATATGTTGTTGAGGTTCTGGTGGATGGCTGTGTCTGGAGGGTGTGATGTGATTAGAGTTCACTTCTTGTAGCAAAGCTGCAATGAACATTCAAGTTTTTATTAAGCATAACCACATTCTTTGCCTGACCTCAGCCAAACCGTAATTGACAAATATTGTTGAAGTGAGGGTTCTAGAAATGTTGGCATTGAATGTAAACCTGTGTTTTGCACAAAACCTCAAATATCTACGTAACAGAACAGTAACATAACAGATCCATTTCAATCACTTTCAGTGAGGATAAGTCATACTGGTGTCTTTTAAAGCGACTGACTAAGGAGAATCTTGGAAAAGGAAGGGAAATTGAATGCACCACTATCCTCTTAAAATCCACTTGTGGCCACAGTGGCAGCTTTTCAGCCAAAGTTAAATCGTCTTGCTTGAATGTTTCGTGGCCCAAAATACCGTAGAACTGGTTCAGCATGCTGCTGTCTGAGGTGGATGGATGTGCATGGGTTTCACTTGTCTGCAACTGTAGGTGGATGAACAGCCCCTGTTTGAATCGGCCATATGAACCAAAGCTCTTTGTCTGTCATCAAACTGGTACCTAGTAAAATCTTACTGACAGATCTAATAAGAGCTCCCTTAAGACTCTTATTATCTGGGTCACAGGTGCTCTGTTCTTTGTAATCTGCATTACAGCACTGGCTGCTACAGAAAAGTCTACATCAGTAACACTGTAAAAGTATTTTAACGATGAGATATATATAGAAGTCACACTTTTTGCTTCAGATTGTGGGCCAAACCTGTGTCGAATGCCTATAGTGGTTGTTCCATGCACAGGCCTCTGCACCACAATGAAAATAAAGGAGTCTAACTTTGAAGCTGAAAACTTTCAATAGTTCCCTTTTCTAAAATGGACAGATCTCTGACGACATCACCTTGGAGAAAACCATCCATAACGTTCCCTTTAATTAATTTGACGGAGTGAGTGTTGAAGAAAGGCACCAAAAAAAAAAGTATTTTGGTGAGAGAAGATGGCTGTTGGTTGTTTAGCTCTGAGCATGTGGGACGAGTGAGAGAAGGCAGCAGGGATTTGATGCAGGCGGCTGCTCGCCAGCTGTCCCTCCGAGGGATTGGCTGGACAGCATTAGGAGTATGAGCAAACTCGCTGACCACTGACCACGGACGAGTCAGCCTGTCAACCGCCCCAGGGCCCCTCCTGCACAGTCTCGCCTTTTCTGCTTCACATCGAAGAACACTGGGCTCCTCTTCCGCTAAACGTCCTGGAAATATCTTAAATGTGTCTTCCTTCCTTTCTTTTTTTCTTCTACTTATAGATTTCATCCCACTCTTTTCCGATACTTTTCTATTATAACTACCGAGTTGGGGATTGCGTCCTCACAAAATTTAAATGTTGTTTTTATTCCAGAGGCTGTGGTTATCAGTCACAGATTCATTTTGGTCTCTTCCTCTATCTTGTATGCGTCTGCCTCTGCACAGCTTTCTGGCACAACTTTCACTCACATGTCTTTCTTTCAGCACCTTTTCCTTTTCCGTGCTTCTTAAAGGGGCATGCATCTCGTTTCATGAAAATACTTTTGTATTTTACGTAATACGTTGTTTTAAATGATTTAGTCGGTCCAACACTAATGCAAATTCTGTCAATTGTAATCTTTATACCATTACAGTGAAATTGTATATTGTTTAGATTGAATATATTAATGAGATATTCCCATATCATATAAGAAGATTATCATGTGACGTGAACTATTAGCTAAATATCCTGACATATTTGTAATGTTCTACATTTAAAAATATTGATTACTGAATTTCAAGTCATATTCACAAAGCTTATAAAGTAGTTTTTCTTCAGGACATATGAACTAATAACCCCTCAGCATGTGCTGACTGAATATAATGACCATATGTGATAGCAAAAGATCCACAGGGTCTCTGTGTGTGTGTGTGTGTGTGTGTGTGTGTGTGTGTGTGTGCTTGTGTGTGTGCGGGGGTTGCCATATTACAGCAGCAGGGACAGGCCAGCAGCACCAGATGTTGCGCAGGTGGAAATCAAAGTGGCCACGGGAATCTGCCAATCGTCTGTCTCACTCTCTTTCTATCACTGACTGCCTCAATCTTTCATCCTTTCTGTTTCTTTCTCTTTCTCCATCCGTTGTTGTCTCTCTCTCTCTCATCAACCTTTCCTTTCTCTTTATTTCTCTTGTTGTCTTTCTGTTTCTACTCCCAGATTAAGTCACCCACAGTATTTTGGTGAATCATCAGAGAAAGTCCCGCTGGTGTCATATTTCCTGGTTAACCTTGACTGCCTCTGTGTGTTTTATTGTGAGAGTGAGTGAAAGAGAAACATAAACTTTGTATTTTTTTTGCATTTTCTCATGAACCTGTGACCAGCGATGGGAATATGGTAATAAAATAAAGCCATAAAATACAGTACACCTACAGATTAGTATTCACACACATGACACAAAAACACTGCACTTCCCATAGAGCACCATTTGCACCAAATCACCCCTATAATCACTCCTTCCCCATCTTTAGAATCACTCTGACTGAATTCCTCTCTGAAGCATCCAAATCTAAATCCCTTTTCCCTTCTGTGTGTTCCTGTCTCAAAGCTCACGTCATGGTAGATTAGCGCAGAGGTTACGCTCCCTGTACACGTCGTGTGAAGACTTCCCTTTGATTTTAGATGCAAAACCTCAGTGGATTTCAATCGAATTTCAAGCTGAGAAGGTGGAGAGCAGCTGGAACGCTACTTAGCCGCTAGCACTGTGGCTCGCAGGCAGCCTCGCAGAGGACTGCAGTGATAACGTGTGTGATAATGTGAGACTGTTGCTGTCTTCATAATTCATAGTTTTAATTGTTCGAAACGACTTCCTTTCCTATAAGAAGCTGCCTGTTGACATCTAGGACTAGACTAGGCTGTTAACACCCTGGAGCTGCTTACCTGAAGACCAAGGCTGTACTGGATAACTCAGTGTGTGCATAATGTTAAGAAGTCAGAGGAGCCTACTAAATACATATTCTCTCTGTATATATAATATTGTTATTGCGGATTCTTCACTGTTTTTATTACTGTTTTACTGTTAATTATATTACTTTAATTTATTTTTATTTTTACCACGGGTCTCTTGTGTGCACTTTACCCGTCTGCTGCTGTAATTCTGCAAATTTCCACACTGCGGGTCTAATAAAGGAATATCTTATTTTATTTTATCTTATCTTACTAAAGCTGTGTTCATGTCATCTCAAATAGTTAGCAAGAGCACCCTGTTCAGGTCGGCTTACTGGTTGTAACACAAATGGTAACAAACTCATGGCATGGCCGTAATTTCTGAATAACTTCTGAAAAACATCCAACACTAAAGGCTCTTTCAAGCAACTTCACATTTGTTCTTCTATAAAGTGAGAGGACTTGTGAGTGGCGGATGAAAAAATAAGAAGAATTTTCAAATCCCAAGCAACAGAGGCTGAGATATACTGACTTGTAGTCCCTCCTATGGGTCAATATCCAAAACATCCTTTATTTCCCATAATGCAACCAATAGTGTCTTTTTATGAGGCCCCCATTTCAAATCTGAAATAGCTTTCTGATGCTAAGACAACACAGCCAGGTGCCTGATATATAGTACATTTAATGTGCATCGCAGCAGATGTAATACATATTTGATCCATGTGAAACTCCTCCTGACCTTCTCACCACCTACAGTCAGTTTATCGAAGAGTTGTTGAGCCAAAAAGTCAGTCGATTCTTGTACAGGGAAAATTAAATTCCAGGCTGCTGGTGTTTAAGCCCAGGGCTGTTGAAGGGAGTGTTGTAAAGTCATTTAGAGTACCATGACCTCGGCTTAAAGCCTCCACACACGGACACACAAGCTTCGCAGATCTATCTACCCTTCAACACAAGACCAGACCAGTTATCACACACATTACTGCGACGTCTGCATCAGTGGTGTGGGATGATGAAACGGTCGCTGTCACATCTGCTAGAAGTCAGTGACGATGATGTGAATTCAATTTCGTTCTCTACGGGTGATTTTATTTTTTGTATTTCTGCTTCATTGGAAAGCATTTGAAGTAGAGAAAGGCAGAACTGGCTCAGCTGCAAACTGAGAGGATTCAATTATTGTAATTTGTTTTGATCGAGTCACAGCCATATGTTTCAGGATGGGACTTTACAGTTTTTCCTCAGAAACTCAATGAAGCTCGGAAGACACGCCTTCCCTCCCCGCCTTTCTGCTCATTTCTTACTTAACTTTAGCATTTATGTAACTTGGCAATGTCTGGGGACCAGGGGAGCTTTGACCTTCCTGGGTGTGGGTACAAGGTGGGGCTTGTGGGAGTCTGATTGATTCCAATGTTCTCACATCAACACAATTTTCTCTTTGGGTATGACTCGGGGAACAAAATGTGTCATTGGTCCATTTTGGGTGGGTCCCCACATCATAAAATTACCAGAAGGTTTTAACAAGGCTGGCTTGGGGACTAAACCAAATTCTTTTTCCCACAGCTTTCGACTATACAATTATCCAAATGAATCTTCAAAATAAAAGGACATATCTGTTTGAATAAAGTAAAAGTATTGGCTTCATACACTTTGGCATAAAGTAATCACTTATTTTATGTCTAACTATTGCTTCTTCTAAGTTAACTGGACCAGCTAGCTTTGTTGTGTCACTTGACATTAAATATGTCACGGTTAGCCCCCTGTTTAGAGTATTTATACTAAGCTAAACTAACAGTGTGGTAGCTTCACATTTAACATATTTGAGAATGGTATCAACCTTCTCATTTCATCCTTGGCCAAAAGGCAAATAAGTGTTTTTCCCAGAATGTCCTTACTAAAGCCCTGCAGGCTGGAGCACTAGCAGCAGTAGTAGAAGCACTGATGGAAACGTATATGTTTAGTCCCACTGCAGGTGAAAAACTGAGAGGGTAGTCCTCTCACATCCTGGCTGGTTCCAAGTGGCACTTACAGTCTGCGGTGCTGAAGCTCGCTGCACTGACAGGAAACTAGATGATAATGGAGAGTGTGTGTGTGTGTGTGTGTGTATTGAAAGTATTTAAATCAGTAAGAGTGTGTCAATCTGCGTTTTGGGTACTCGAGCAATTATGTTACTAGTTGTTCTATGTGTTTTGCAGAATATAGCACATATTTGAGGCTTCACATTTACTGTTTATGTCTGCGTGGGTATTTCTGTACACGACCTTCTAATTGCACTCGACATGCCCCTCTTTATTCATTTCCCTCTCTCACTCTTTGTGTCCGACGGCAGACTGACTCTGCCGGCTCTTTGCTGTGGGAGAAAACCCTCCAGCGGAGACGGGAACCAAATCCCCGGAGAGCAGAGTATCATTATGGTGCATATTGCACTTAAAAGCAGAGGAGGGAGCACATTTGTTGGTTTTGTCATTTCACGCCGTCAGAAGTGGTCATGGGCTTTTGCTTTGGACTGATGATAACAGGGGTTTATTTAGGGAAACTGGAAGCCACAAAACTATTAGACCTTAAGGATAAATCACATGTGATCGTTTTAAAGGCTTCTATGGTCGACCTCGGCGCTGGATGACTTCTTATCACTCACTACTATATTTACTCTGAAAGCCTGTTTGTAAATATGCAATTTGATCCTATTTGTAGAGAATGCATGATAATTCCACTAAATGGACATTAAAGTTCAGAAAAGACAATGCTGTCCATTGGAAAATAATATAGGTGACACATCATTGACCTGCTTAAGTACAAATGTAATTAAACCATGATTTCCTCCGAAGAGCAGGAGCAGAAAACTTGCATTCCAGTATTTAACTTCACGCAAATATAGTAACATTTTTCCACTTGTCTCTCTACATTATCTTTACTGTCTCTTTTTGCCCAACGATTTAATCCTATGTGTGTGTGTGTTTCCATCCCACAGTGGAGTACGACAGGGAGCTCTCTCCGCAGCGGCGTCACCACAAGGAGTTTAAGTTCAACCTCTCACAGATCCCAGAGGGCGAGGCCGTCACCGCAGCAGAGTTTCGCCTCTACAAGGAGTGTGTGAGCCGCGCCTTCCGCAACGACACCTTCCTCCTCAAAGTCTACCAGGTGGTCAAGGAGCATCCTCACAGGTGAGACACACATTGACTGCTCGCATAAGGATCTTTGTTTCTTACATAAATGATGTACAACATAATTCTGTGCACCATATGGATAATCCAGCATCCTAAATAAATACAGTTATTTTAGTAATTATTATATATATTTGGCATCTTTTGAAGCTTTGGAATATTGTGTTTGGAGGGAAGTTGTGTGGACTTGAACAGTTCTTGGCCATGCAACATGCGTGTGCATTGCTCCACCCAGAGTTGAGTCTGGCAGGTTTGCAGAGGGGTTGCACTGTGATTGTACTGGGAATCAACAAGTCAGGAAAAGAGGGTGGTACTGAAAATAGCAAGCATGCTCCGTTGACCTTTACTGGATACAAACAGGTGAACACTATGATTTAGTTGCCTCTCCGTGTGTGTTTCTCTATATCATTCTGCCTGTGTGTTACACAGACCTGGGCATTGCATGTTTATATTGTAAAATCAAGCAGGACCAAGTCTTACAGAAATAGCACAGCTTCAAAATCCTCCCGTCCCCTAAATGAGCGCAGCTATTACATGCCAAACATTTACATTACATCTGCAGGGGAAGATAAACATCCAGTAAGATTTCTGAATGATATTTGTGTTTTATCAAGCCCGCCCAGAGAGAACTCCAGCATGAAGAGAATTCCTGAAATACATTTTTATATCGCCCATGTATATTTTGTTTCTCAATGAATACACATCACAGTATATTTCTTGTTTAAAGCTTAGTGCATGGACAGCTGTTACTCTTGATAAATGTATTATTGTGGGTTGACTATAGAAACAAAACACCTTAAGGTGGGGTCTTTAACACCAAATGCTCTCTACAGTCCTCGGCTGAAGCTGATCCACTCTTAGGCCTGCAGATTGAAAAAGTAGCTTAAGATGTTTGCAAAGTATATTTTTCTCTGTCAAACGGTTTCTTTGGGTATCAAGACCTACTTATTTGGTGCATTCCTTTAACCCTACAATGGGTAGTTTGTGCACTCCAGCCTGGAGGTAAAGCCCTTTATTTTTGTAGATATTTGGAGATTAAAGGGCCCATATATCTCCAATTTCTGTATTATTGTAGGACAGGTTTCTACCTTGAAGAAAATTACAGCCTTGATGGTGTGCTATCAGGTGCAGAAATGTTTGTGCTTTATAGGAGAGAATTCATGGTGCAGCAGGCATCCACTGACACAACCAGTAATGTATAAACAACATTAAAGTTGCAGCTGTTTTTCATTCCCGTCTTCATTGTCTTCAATGCAGAATGTCACGTCCAAGGTTTGTTTTTTATATGCTGTTGAGTCTTTATTGTTGTATTCCCCATTTTCGGCCTTTTGCTAAACCTTTATGTATGTAATCGCCCAATCAGTGGGGAGCCTATTAACTTTCTCGTGCCCCTCCTTCCCGTAAAAACCTGACTCCTGTTTTGACTCTAAGCCTTAATGATAGAGCGCTTAATTATCCTGACACCCTTTGTACTTTTCATTTGATTGGGGCGGTTTTTGCTAAGAGCAAGAAAGGAATGTGGGAGATTACAATGCCAGAAATGTGGCGAGCCTGACATCGTATTGAGAAAGGGCAGGTTGCTGCGAAGGCTGTACTGACCCAAACCCATTCAGCTGCATTTGACCTATATACCTAAGAAGATGATAGCACTGCCTTTACTCTGATTCTTAACATGCTGCTTAGCTATCCTGACATGAAAATCCAGAGTTATAATCTCTTTCTTGTATAACCTCTGCATCCTATTCATCTTGCATATTGCTTTTACAATCTTACAAATAGGCCCTTTCAGCAGTTTAAAAGATGAAAGCACACGAAATAACCAGGCCAGCTGTGTGCTACGCTCTCCCACCTTGTGTTACATTTTTAACAACATTCACTGACAAGACTTATAAAGGAGATTTATTGTAGTAAAAAAAAAAAAACACACCTTTCACCTTATTATTCCAGTTCATTTAAGCAGTCAGTCAATAAGAGGTTTTACAGTAGGCTCTCAGTAGCCTTCACCCCGCAGGCGGCTCTCTGATGGACCCCCTGCCTTCATTTGTGAGGATGAGGTGGAAACATTGGCACACTGGCTCACGCTGTGACAAACGTGTGAACTTAGCAGAGGGGTGGTGTGTGTGTGTGTGTGTGTGTGTGTGTGTGTGTGTGTGTGTGTGAGACGGGAATAGAGGCTAATACGGAAACTGTCAGAAACACTCATTAATGACCAATAAAGAGGGGCCTCTGATGCATGACTGCAGGGGCATTCTCCGAACACCTGGATGATTGTGAGTCTTTGATGTCGGCTCTGAAAGAGGGTCCGACAGACCCGACGCTGTGTCATTACTACTGTAATGGGATGGTGGGAGGACAGGCCCTCTTATCACTCACACTCTGTCTTTTCTTTGCAACTCCTCTGCTCTCTTTTCATTAATTCCTCCTCGGTTGTATTACGTGGGTCTTTTTTCTTTCCGTGCGTGACACGTTATTTCAGTTCACAGCCCGATTTCGTTCACACACAATACTGTAAATGATATAACCATACCTGTAGCCTTATACCAACGACTTAATACCTTCCTTTTTTCCTGTCCCTCAGAGAGGTAGACTGTATGGTCAAACCTACAGTGGAGTTCAATACACTGTCGGGTTTTTAAGTACAGCTATTCATCTTTCTGTCATTTTGTTATGATCCTGTTACCCTGATACGAAGCACCAGCTCCTGTGTTTCCCTTGGTTTCTTAAAGAGGTAGATCAGTCTGCTGGTGTTCTGAGCTACAGGATAACGGCACTGCACATACTTCTGTATTTCATGCTGTAGATTGATTAACTAAAGAAAAGAAAGTACAATTTACTAACAACTATACGGTGCATAATTATTAGAGTCGAGCACATTAGACTATTTATTTCTCCTTCGCTCTCTCACTGGAAATTGTGTCATTTTCTTCTCTTACCAAATTAGTTTGCTCCTATCTTTGTTTCATGTACTCTTCTTATATCTTTCGTTGGCTCCATCTTTTATTCTAAAATGTTGATAATGTTCTTCACCTAGTTTAGTTAAGTAATCCTTTTTGACAACTATGGTCCAGTGGGATAGTTGCCCTCTCAGGTCTGGAAAACCTCAAAGAACTTAAAAACCTGCTTGACAAAAAGGCTCATTTCTTTCCTTCCCATCATCTTTTTCATTACATGACAGTTGTTGCAAAATGTACCCAAAACAAGTTTCCCTGGCTAATCCGCTTCACCCACAGTCAACTCACAAACATATCTATATTATTATCTCCGATCTATTTATTTGTGTGTGTCTTCTCCCAGAGAGGCAGACCTCTTCCTGCTGGAGTCTCGCAGGCTGTGGGCGTCTGAGGAGGGCTGGCTGGAGTTTGACATCACGGCCACCAGCAACCTGTGGGTGATGAGCCCGGCCCACAATCTGGGCCTGCAGGTCAGCGTGGAGACCAGCAGCGGTAAGACATTTCATTGTGTTTATGTTTTGCTTTTTAAAGCGCACAATCTCACAAGATAATAGTGGAAAGCTACTTTTAAAGTTTTGAAGTAAGTCACTTTCTGTGGTCAACAACATAACCACAACTGACACGAGTCTTTAGGCAACTTATAGTAAATCACGACAATTATAGTAGATCTTGCCTTGTGAAGTTTCTAAGCACCGTGTCTTCTGAAGCAGGCCAGAGCATCAGCTCCAAGGAGGCGGGGCTCGTCGGACGTGACGGTGCGCTGGAGAGGCAGCCTTTCATGGTGGCCTTCTTCAAAGTCAGTGACGTGCATATCCGCGCCGCACGCTCCACGGGCGGGAAACGTCGCCAGCAGAACCGCAACCGGTCCACGCAACCACAGGACGGATCCAGAGGGCTCGGCCCCGCAGGTCAGTCTGATGTCCGCCACACGAACGCTGAACCTCAACTGACCTCATCAAACGATCCAACCTCACTACATCCGTAACTGACGTCTAACCTGTTGAGATCAGTGCATGTGTAGCATGTGTTTGAAGTGTCTCTCTTTGAGACGCTTGATGAATTGGACCTGACTTCATCCGGATCTCTCTCTAATCAGCCCGCATCAGATGAAAATCCCGGCACAGGGATGATGTCTGATGTCTGTTTTTACTTTCTCCGTATGGATGAAGTGTATCCTGAAACCTGTATATTGAGCAGTGAATATGGTATTTTCCAGAGCTATATGCACACAATGTTTTATTTATGAAGCGGGCTTCTGTGGCGCCTCTCCGAAAGAGTTGAGCCAGAGAGTTGGATGAGTATGAGATACATAAGTGGTGTTAGGGAGACTATAGAGGAGAAAGGGGTATGGGGACAAACTGAAAGAAAACGTGTAACAAGAAGAGAAGATTTATGTGACTGAGAGACTAGCTATGACTTTTTTTGTTGCATTGTGGAATAGTTTGAATGCTCACGAGAGATTTGAGACACAAAATTGTGGATGAATGTATATTCACGGCGAATGCATCTTGACAGGTGACCTCATCCTCTGAACCTCCTCATTAGTCCTCCCCGCTCCCCTTGCTACTCAGCAGCATGATGTAATGAGCAGGTATAAGCCTCATGTTATGAACTCTGCAGGCTTTTCAAATTAAATCAAAACCTAATCCGCCCACCTTTCACCTGCTGCGTGATTCTGGCCAGACTTTACAGCGCTCACAGCTAAGCTGCTCCTGTGAGGCTTCATTGTGTGACTCGTGCAGTACAGAAAGCAAGTGCTCTGGGAGCCTCCTGGTAATATTCTGATCCTTGGCTAATTTGTGTTAATATTAAACTTTCCTGGATCAGAGCTTTGACTTTAAATAAAATGTATCTGCAACATCTGCGCATGGCAGGTGTAGTTCAAATAATGGAAAGATTATTATGGAAGGTTTGAAAAAAGAAATACAGGTAAAGTGTTGTTAAGGTCTGGCGACTAAACATTTGCTTAGCACGCTGCTTCCTGCACTGGGACGGACCATTGGCATGCAAACTCGTCTGAAGGATCAGATTTTTATAACTCGTGCCACTTCAATCTGTGTTTCCACAATCAGAAATATATGTAAAACTGAGTACAGTAATGTTTAGTCTACAAAGCACACAGCATAGTATGGTGTACCTAAATATCTCATCGGGCTGTGTATCTGCTGAGCTTCAGGTAGCCTGAGCTGTGCACAGCAGCTGGCCGGTCTTCAGGGAGACTTGTGATAAACGATGTCGAGAATCAGCCGAAGTGTACTTGAGCTGATTCCAGAGACTTGTCCAGAATTAGCCGTTAACTTGAGCTGATTCTCAGCCCAAATCGGCGCAAGCCTGCACCTTAAAAACGGGACTAAATCAGGACCATAACCGGCTCATTTGGTCCTCGGGTGCCAGAACACAGCTGCATTGACCCAGCTGTAAACGGCCCCACTTGGCTGGCTACCTGGGAAGCGATTTACCTTTTGGTTTCTTCTCCTGCTCCCCTGTTAAATGGCTCTACCGTCTGCGTGGTGTACAGAAGTATTTGTGGGGCAAGTTGGGTTTGTTCTCATTAATACTCTGAAGAACCCATGCTGAGATGTCTTTGGCTCTATTTCCTGTTTGTGCAGTGCATCTCCTTCACTTTCCCAGTAGGTTCCCGAGTGCTGCTGTTAACACAACAGGTTGTAAGTAAAATTCCTGCAGAGCTTTTTCTCAGTAATTGAATTAGATGAAAGCTTTGGCTGACATAACAGAGAACAAAGACTCATCACTTGTTATGCTACAGGACAGTTAGAGTGTATCCTACCACATGTTCAGTTTTGGCTCCAGACGTGGGCTCCTACACAGTTGTCTTTGGCTTGAGATGTCTTCAGACTTTAAGTCGAGCTGCCTTGAAGATGATACTGATAGTGGGGTACACGAGTGAATCAGAAGGCTAAGAGGCACACCATGTGCTCACAATGTGGATTAGCACTTTCTGTAACGAATGTCAGCTCTATTTCAGTATATAAGGGAATATGTTTGTCAATTGTTAATTCATTCATAATTAAGGAAATGCCAACAGACTGTCTCTTACTCTTAAAAGCAAATTGTGACAAAGGTAGGTTGGCCGTAGTCTGCTGTTGTGTCCCAGACTTTATCAGGATGAGAAAACTTTCTCCGCTCAAACGAATCTGCTCTAACAAGGACAAACTGTTAAATAGGCGTCCTGGAGGATTGGACTTTACATAACCCAAAACATCAAGACCTCTCCGCCTCGCCACTCGGGACGACGGGGAGTGTAAATATTTAGATCCTACACAGGAAGCGGGGAGGCCCCCCTCGCGACAGCCGAGTGTCCGTGGCCAGCAGAGGACTGCTGGGATTGGACGGGATGGGAGGATCCGTGAGGAATTCAGGAGGGCATATGGTTTCAATACCGCATCGCTCACTCCAGAGACAGGGAGGAGGACAGGATGGATGGGGAGAGCATCCGTCTTGTGGAGCGCTCATGGGGAGAAACAAAATGTGGACGTTGTCCCCCAGTTTCTGTTTGGCACAGTCCATCAGTTCAGGCCACCACAGCGCCAACTAAATGAGTATTTCCCCAATAATTCACCCTGATACTTTTTTCCCCCCTAAAAAAAACACGACATCTAAGGCCGGAAGGCAGCAATGTGTTTGTTTTTAATTGCTCTCGTGTGCACTAACTTCCACATAGCGGCTTTAAATAAAATAAAATCAGCATGAGTTACTTTGCTCTGCGTGCTTTCTAAAAATAGTTTCCCTCCTCCGGACCTGTGTGGTTTGACCACTGCACTGATTTTATTGCATCTTTTGTATCAGCTCAGTCACATTTAGTCCTCATTTTAACTATAACTGACATTGTGTGAAATACATGGCCATGCTGCATAAATGACTGAAATGCCTCTGCTAAGGATACACAACATACTATGAAACTTCATTTTCCCTACTGTACTCCCTGTGAGGCCATGGGCCTGGTTATTTCCTCATTTTAACATCTTTTTGTGAGCTGGATTTAAAATGGCATGTGATATTAAATGTCTTCCAGATGACAAAATTCAGCCAAATAAATTCTATTAAGTCTTGAGATATTGGTGCGTTAAGTCATCTTTGTTTTTCACATTTTAGTCACAAAAGCAGGCAATTTGCAGACCAGGCAGACTAATATCTTGTTTTCTTAATTATTGAGCATTATTGGTCTTTTTAGTTTAGTTTACATTTTTTCTAAACTTTGGACTGCATTGCATGTATGAATAGTTTTGCCAGCATTGATGCTTCCGCCCCCTCTGGGTGTGCACAGTGGAAAATGCTGCTGTGTACATTGCCAAAAGAACAATACAACACCTTTAATGTTAATTTGGGGTTTTGTGGGCGAAGAAGGCCGGGAAGGTAATGGGAGTCGGGTTGGGCTTTGGCTGTGGGGGAAGTTAACAACCATCCGGGGAAGGAATATCACGTCCCGGCTGCAAAGGCGGCCTGTAATTAGGCCTAGCCAGTCATTAGCTGCACAGCTAAAAGACTGACCGCGCTAACAGTATCGCTTAAGGAATTATAATAACACGGCGCCCGGCCAGCCGTGTTTTTTCATCTGTCTCTCTCCTCTCCTCCCTCCACCTCATTCTCCCCGCTCCCTTCCCACCCGACCTCCTTTTGTTTACCGTTGGAGTAATTAGACGTGGCGGAGCTCCCTCGCAGGGTTTAATAACCTCTGTGATGAAAGACAGGAAGAAAGATAAACTTCAGTAGTAGTGGTTGGTGGGAGGGGAACAGAGAGGAGAAACGTCAGGGACAACAGTGACATTCTCCTTTCATGTCGCTGTTCGCGGCCTCTTTCTCCCCTTTCAGGAAGGAATGAGGCCATCGGGACGCTCTCCTTCCTCCTTCTGAGTTAGGGACTCAGATTCCATCTTAAACATTGGGCCTATATAACCCAAGGTTTCTGTCACCACTTCCTCTATGGGACTTCATGTAATTGATACTGTGAAAGCTGCAATCTTTTCTCACTCTTTATTTGAGAAATTGCTGCAGCAAACTAGAGTCACAGTCAGATAGTGGCGTGCTGGGGTTGAAATGACTTTTTTTTTATGTCCTATGTCACACACACACACACACACACACACACACTCACACACACAGACACACACACACACTTCCTAGACCAAACACCCAGACCATAAAGCCTGAATTGGCACCATTTAATTCTTGTATTTTTGGAACAACATGTCACGAATATAACTTATAGCTTTTTCCTCCGAACGTAGGTGCTGGTGAAAGTGTTTGAGGGCCTAATGAATGGCAGGTAGTGTAGTGAGAGGTTAATATCAGCCCAGCACATTATATTGAACGTCTCAGTGTTAAAGAGCTACAGTGCTCAGTAAGGAGCAGTGTTTCCCCTGCTATTGAATACACAGGGTGGGGAACCGGCAGTCGCCGCCCCACCTCAATGAATTCAACATGAATTGGCTTTAGTGGAGAGTTTTAGTGTCACACGGTCAAATGGATGCTTGTCTACAGAGAAACCTTTCCAGGTAAAACACTGTGAGCTTAGCTGCTTTAATATGGTAGTGGAGCTCGGTTCCATTGGCTCCATACACATTGCCATGTCGGTAAAAGGAAATCCTGCTTCCATCTGATATTCAAATATTTGATCCTAACAGCTATGCAAGAAGCAGGTGGAATTCAAATTCCCAGTTTGGATCTTCATGTGCTGCCGATGCTTAGAATAGTTGTTTGATGTTTTAGGAAATATGCTTCCTCACTTTCTTGTCCAGAGTTACATACGATTAATGATGTCCTTTAATCATGAAGCTACAGCCAGCAGCTGGTTAGTTTAGCGTACCAAACCACAACATATTTGATTCTTTTTGTAGAGCAAGTTTCATTCTCCTTCCTACCTCTGCATGCGCTCTGTTCAGGAAAGGAAAAAGAAATGAATGGAGGCCTCGTGGGAGCTGGAGCTCAGTGGGAGCTGTTGTGTGGCATTGAATTTTTACAAGCAGGAAGGGGAGATGTGGTTTATGGGCACCACAAATCTGGGCTTTTATGAAAGCCCACCGTAAATATCATCTTTATTCCTCTTAAAGAGTCCCACAGACTGTAAATGCAGATGCTTTGAAGGCCAAGAGGTGCAAGGAAATCAGTGTTGTGTGTGTGGAGAGCGACGATAAGGGAACACATTGCTAAATATTGTACCTTGTGCTGGACAGCATACGGCAAAGCAAGGCATTATTTTAATGTGTTGATACCCACATTGCGTTCAATAGGATGAGTTTAAGAAGATGTTGACTATCAGCTGATAATGCATCACTGTCTCAGCTATCCAACCATGTATATAGTACTGTACACTGGAACAAGGGTTGGACTCTGCTGCTGGTGGTCATTTAAACTTGTTATCTGACTGCACAGGGTGACATGTAATACTGCACAAAGTTCATAAAATCCACATGATCCATATTCCACTGCAGACTCATAAAGCTCTACACGTTATCTATGTAAAGCCCTTCCCTACCACAATACTGAAATGGGTCAATTCCTTTCTATAAACATCACCTCAGGTTCAGATCAGGTCAGCCAATCAGCTTAGTTCTTTCAAGGCCCCTGTTCCTCTGTCCTTGAATGTTTCCTGTATATAAACACTATACACACTGTAAAGCAACTTGCAATGCATGAACAAAAATAAATAAATACATGTTTTTAATAATAACTCTAGGAAATATCTGTAAAATTTAATAGCAGCTGGTCTAGAACCAGCCTGTTCCCTCGTTTGTGACTGTCCTCATACAGTACGCTTGTTAAATATGAATGCTGTCTGCTGTTGAAGACACACACACACACACACACACACACACACACACACACACACACACACACACACACACACACACACACACTCTATATTTCCACATTAGCAGACAGCCAGTGAACTGCCCTTCCTATTGGAAAGGAAGGAGCCGTAAACTGGGGAAACACCTGACTGTATTTGATGGTTACGGATGAACATTTGACCTCACCTCGTCATGACCGGAGTCCCCTCTCCTTTCCTGTCTCTTGCAGAATCAACCCGTCTCATCAGATGACATGTTCATGTTCTGCTGCAATACAAATAAACTGTTGCCATTAGATCACCCGCACATGTTCACTTCAGATGGTAGAAACTGAAACTGAAAACTGTGCCATGCTCTTCTGTCTCTTTTCTCTTTCCCATTTATTTCAAGCGGTGACAAATCCAACTTGCTCTCCCTCCCTCCCTCCCTCCCGCCATCTCTCCATCTCTCCGCCATCTCTCCATCTCTCCGCCGGTCTGTTTGCAATTCTTATTTGAGACGAGTCCAGCTAAAACACAGAAGTCTGGGCAGTGCGGTCAGTGCGTCTGTTCAAAATGAAAATGGATTTGGTGATGAAATCGTAATGCAACTAGCGCTTGTGAATTTAAGTTTCAACTCTTCATTTTAATGAGTAGCTAAGTGACTTTGGCTGTGAAACAGATAAACATCAGGTCATCTGTGAGCGTGTGTGACTGTGTGTGACTGTGTATTTGTGTATGTACAGTAAGTGCCAGTGGTAATAAATGATAGATGTAGAGATGTAAGGACCCAACATCAATGACCCTTACATAATTGAAGTGTGAGTGTGTGTGTGTGTGTGTGTCGCTCTCTCCAACTCCAGCTGACTAAACAAGTCGGCTGTTGGTGAGTTAGTGAGGTGAGTGGCTGTGAGTGACAAATCTCCGTCTGCAGTCTGGCTCACTTGCTATTTTTTCACACACACACACACATATGGAGTCAGAAAGTGCAGAGAATTACTCATATATTATTTATATATATTTATATAATTAGTTATATATTATATGACAATTGTTTCTTGAAAATGCAAGAGACAAACAGATCCTCTCTGTTGCCTTTGTGAAGCAAAAAGCCATGTTTGAATGGCTCGACAGGATAAGTGGCGACACCAAACAGGCTGACGATGCAATGAGCAAATCTGAAGAACTAGCAAATGACAGTGTTGAATGTGAGAGCCAGTTGCACATGACCTCAGAGCTGTACATTGTTTCTTTTTTCTCTTGCAATGTGTAAAGGTATTATAGCCTCTTCAGCACTGTCTCTTCTGGGCTAAAAATGCAATCAGAAACCAGTATTGTAACCCTAAGTGACGCCAAAACAACAACAGCCAACCACAAGAAGGTTTTCAGTCAAAACAGACGGTTAACACTTTTATAATTAACTTTGCAATGAGAATAGGCAGACCAGAATCCCTTGCAGGCTGCAGCCTGCAGGCTGAGGCGTTGCTGGAGGCATTGTGGGGCCACCAGGAAGCCAGCTGAGTTTGCGTATGTGTTAACACAGGACTCTCACCAGTACCATAGTTTTCATTGTCTTCCTCTGGGTGGTTTGTGAAGAAAAAAAGAATCACAACAATAAAATCAACGAGGCAAGACGGAGAGTGTGAGCACGGGGGACGTCAGTGGAAAGTCAGTGTCACCGTCTTGACTTCAGCGCGGCCACCGACGCCAGCAATGACCTCCTCCGCTGTGAAAAGCAAACCTATACCTGGGACTGTCTGTGGCCGTCTGCCCCGCCGCTGCAGAATGGAACAGAGATAATTAACCAGACCGCAGGCCAGGAGAGTCTGTAAACACAGTCGTCACCGTGTCACCACCGGCGCCCGCGCCAGGCACTACTTGAACGCTGATGAATTCAATTAGGCCGGCGTTCAAACTCATTAAACGGCACATGAATGTGAAGCACGTACGGTGCAGTGACCGCTGTGCTTAGCATCTGTGCCGGGGCCGTGGTCTACGCCCTGCATGCGTCTCCACCCAGTGCATGACATGAGGCGTATTGTGTTGCTCTTCTGAATGTCATGACTCACTTTCATAAGCTTACATTGGGAGGAATTTACCCAGGGAAGGGTTTTAGCTTCACCATGGCCATCCCATCATCATGTCGGGCAACTAGAAAGACGTGAACTACATGTTCTGCTCTTATTTGGGGACACTATGGCGATTGTGCGCAAGATGCAGTTTCCTGATGATTTCTGTTGTTCTGTTGCAGATTACAACAGCAGCGATCAGAAGACGGCGTGCAGAAGACATGAGCTCTACGTCAGCTTCAGAGAGCTGGGCTGGCAGGTAGACAACTTTATTTTGTATTTAATACATCCAAACAAGTTTGCAAACACGTGTGATGAAAAGGGTTTGTTTGATTTAGTAACCAATGTTTACTGAAACCTGGGTACCGTGATGAAGAGGCCAACAAAATAACAATGTACTTGGTTCACTATTGATAAACTCACACATACTTTTCAGTTACGTCTTCTTTAACAAGCAATAGTCATTAAGCTTCAGAGCCGAGTTATTTCATTCTGTAACAACAATAAGGGTCACATTTATTTTAGCAGGTGATGTAGGAAGTCAAGAAAATTGTCTTAATTGTTGCTTACTCAAAATCTCCACTATAATATTTCAGGGGCCCTATTGTGAACCCACTCTATAAACACACTATATCACACTAGTGCTGCGAAGTGTGTGTGTGTGTGTGTGTGAAGGGCAGCGTTGCGTACATCCTTCCCAACAGGCTGTTAACACAGCACTGACATCTAGAGGGAGACTGCCAGCACTTCCTGTCTCTCTATCTCTCTCTCTCTTTCACACACACACACACACACACACACACACATACACACACACACACACACACACACACACAGCTAGAAAGAGGTAAAACGTGCAGAGAATTAGTCAGAGCAAAACAGTAAGACACAGAGAGGAAGGAAGGAGGGCAGGAGTGCTTGAGCACTCAGGTGAGCATCTGAAACAGGTCCATGATGGATACTCTCTTTAAAAAAAAAAAGACAAGACAAGACCTGACTTTTTAATGTTTCAATACATACCTTTCTGACTAGGCATTACTATATTAGTATGTTTTTTTGACTTGATTTGATCATAGCATGTAAGTTGCTTTGGATAAAAGCGTCAGCTAAATGTAATGTAATAATGTAATGGTGTCATCTGCTTTTAACGCTCACTGTCATGTGTTTCTCTCAGGACTGGATCATTGCTCCTGAAGGCTACGCAGCCAACTACTGTGATGGAGAGTGCTCCTTCCCCCTCAATGCCCACATGAACGCCACCAACCACGCCATTGTTCAGACTCTGGTAAGGCCTCGACACAGGAGTGTATCATGCTCATGTATTGTAAACACAGTGTAGGAGTTTTAGTTTTTAGGTGTTCAATTAAAATATAACGATGTCCAGAATTTCCTTGTGAAAAAAATCATAGTATCGTATGTCAAAGAAGTCATAAAAAGGTCATAGTATAATATGATGTAAAAAGTCATAGTACAATATGTCAACAAATGAAAAAGTCATGGTTGAAAAAGGTAATTGTATAGTATGTAAAATAAGGTAAAGTATAGTATATCAAAAAAAGTCCTGAAGAAATTCATAGCATCGTATGACAAAAAAGGTCATAAAAAGGTCATAATAAAGTATGTCGTTAAAAAAAGTCATAAAGAAGTTACAGTATAGTATGTCAAAAATAGTCGCAATTCAGTATGTTGAAGAAAATCTGTTTCTTCGTTCAAAGAAGTAAAAAAAAATGTACTTACTATATATGCGATGACGTTTTGATTGACGCCTATAGAGGGTTAAAGAATTTCTTTTGATTTTCAGGTGCACCTGATGAACCCGGAGAACGTACCAAAGCCATGCTGTGCCCCCACCAAGCTCCACGCCATCTCAGTGCTCTACTTTGACGACAACTCCAACGTCATCCTGAAGAAATACAAGAACATGGTGGTACGGGCTTGTGGCTGCCACTGACCCCGATATCGGGGGCCAATAATGCCGGATTAGAAGTTGGGTTGGCAAAGGGCTGCAACTGCAAAACGGACTCTTGGGTGATGTTGACCTCAACTAGACAGCAGCTTCCTGTCCAAATCCTCAGCCTGCAAGGAACGTCCACCCTGAAAGACCGTTGACTTGTTCTATTCACATATTCTTGGGACAGTTCACTTATAGGCAGCTTCACCCGCCAGTGTTGAGCCACCAAGCTGTCAATCACTTTCTCTATTAGCTGTGGAGTTTTCACTTCACGGGTCTGCGACTGAACGAATGACTGTGTGCGAGTGTGGAGAGGATGGAGTGTTTCAGTTTGTATATTATGTGTTGATGGAAGTGTGTGTATGAATACTTAAGAGGCTACTGCACCGTCTCCCTAGTTGAGAGGGAGGGGGCTAGACTGAACTGTTGTGGGGCCAGTCAGAGTGCTGCTTTCTTTCTCCCGCTATATTAACATGGTGGATCAGTTCTCAGAGGGGGCTCGAATAATTACTAACTAGCAGCTTCTCGACAGCGCACGACCTTGGGGAGTTGACTCAGTGATGTCACAGCATTGAAAACCAACAATAATCAGTGACATCACCTGGTCAAATGACAAGTGCATAGATGGTTTGAGAGATGGAAAATTACAAACTCAAGTTTCCTTTTCACTGAAAATGTTCAAACAATCTAATACTAAATTAATTATACATCGGAGTCAGGAGATTCATATTTCCTTCCTCTTTCCTCATGTATTTTCTTCTTAAGCCATATTTGCCCTCCTAAAATATAATATGGACTGAACCAAAGTGACCGCAGGCTATTTTAGTAGCGCACGGCTCCAAATATCCCCTCCGAGTCAATATTGGCCGGGCACACGCTGCGCTGCGATTCACCAGGCTGGTTAAACATGATGCATGTTGTGGCTAAACTGATGTTTTTCTCCAAAGAACCGAAGAATACAGCCTTATCCCTCCAACATACCGCAAATGGCCATTTCCATGTTGCTGCACTCGCAAAGTTAACAAACGCTTCCACCCCCGACAACCCATCAAGAGATTGTGGAAAAACGTCGAGTCAAAAACAGACGGCAGAACCGAGTGTGTGCGAGCTTTTCTGAAATTAGCCCTTTTACTTTTTCAACCCCGAGGGTAGAATTATGTCTTTCCAATTGAATATGTTACTGTGAGCTTTGAATGACATGGAGTTTATTTTAATGAAAAACTAACAAGAATCAATACCGTACGTGCCTAACCAATCATAAATTACAAAATATACCTCTGGTAAGCTGCTGTTTACATTTGTGATCATGTTTAGTCTGTTTTTTTTGTAAATACTTGTACATTCTCAGCTTATTTATTGCATCTTTTATTAAAAAAGACAAAACACATACCGTATTAACAGACCGATGCAAGGACGAAATTAAAATACAAACTTATTTTTGAAAAATTTTATTATGAAATCTCATGTTACAACTTGCCATTATTCACCTTTTTTGTACAAAACCCATGGGTAGTGCACAACCCATGACTCATAAGGAAAAAAATACTTCTGTCACTGGAGTTTCTTAGACAATGTGCTATCCATAAAAACTTTTACAGACTAAAAAAAAACTGCTGTGTCTCTGGCTGTTTGTGTTCCTGGGTTAGACCATAAAAAGGTGCCCTGCATCATGCTGCATACACCTTTCATATAACCTGGGTCAAAGAGCATTAGCTGTTATGGGCATGGTGTAACAGGTGGGCGAAGTCAGTCAGAAGAAACTGCAAATGCTCCTAGAACCAGCTGTGACATTTTCTTGGCCGGTGACTGTTGAATTGTCTACAAGTTGGATTTGTGGGTTGATAGTTATGGTACAGTTTACATTTCAGTTCAAACAATCTCACCAAAGGTTATAGTCAGAGTGGGAAATTAAAACCAGTCAAGTCATGGTTTATTTTGGTTCCAATCGATAAATGCAAAATAATTTTACTGGTGCGTTACACCTATAAACCACTCGCTGGTGTAGCTGTACAGATCCCCAACTATCCATGTAGCAGAGTTAAAGTACACTACTAAGTACCTGCTCACTGCACAGTTTTTGGTGCCTAAAGATATTGACTTTACAGCATGATTTGCACATTCAGGTAAGTGACTTATGGAAACATTATCTGGGAAAGCAAATGATATAAACTCAAGATGCAGCTGGTTCAATCACTAAGGTAATAGATCACAATCGTGGTCAAAAGGGTGATACCACCTGACCCTGAGCTGCAGCGAATGTTTATTTCAGTCCCTCACAAGTAGCATTACAAATATTTCCAACAGAGGTAAAGTTGTAAAAGCACTGATGAAACCCTATTTCCTGGAAAAGATCAAAGACTTGTGAATGAAAGTTGGGCCTCTACCAACGTACCAAAGTACACTGCATGTTTTACCTGCAACACCAAGTGACCCAACTGTCTTTTCCTGCCCCACTTACTGGTTCCCAAATTATTTGGACATAGCCTGAGAAATATACCACAGAAACCTTACATTCACACCATTTGTACTACATTTGAAGATGAAATGAAGAAAATAGTAGCAGCAGTAACTAAAGCTGTTCACTAATGGAGATATGGGGCAAAATGGTCCAGGCCCGAGACCCTGAAGGCTAGGAAGGGCAGAGAGGAAGGGCTGATTGAGATCACAGGAGTCAGAAAAAGATGCACAATTGCAATGTTCAGTATACCAAGCCTCGCTAATTTATCTTGTTCTTTCCAAAAGATAAAAATCCTCATTAAGAAACAAACTGTCCATTATCAGACCTGTGATAACAATCATTCCTCTTTCACAACTTCTTCTAGTCTCGAGGGCGTTTCCCTGAGAGTTAAGTCAGACAGGCCATCGCTGGCATGGATAGAAAGTACCCTCAACTTAACACTCAAATTCACATTTGGCTGACACTAACTTTAGAAACGTTTGACTGACAGTACCTCAACATTAATGGCTTGTAATTTAACAACAGATCCCATGTATAAAATTTTAAAAAAAGAAAATGGCTACAGAAGTTCATCAGTAACAAATGTCTTTTTAAACAGAAGAAACTGGTACATCTTTCTTTTAGTGCTACCAGTTTGATAAAAGACCTTTTATCTGTGCAATAATTATTTTTCTGATTGAGCAGTGCTTGCAAAGTGGTTGTCCGACACGTTACTTAATTTGCAGACCCAACCAATACGATAGTATCAGGAGATTTAAGGTTTGGCAACAGCAAAGAAAAATATATTCACATCCCAAACAAACACTCTGCTGAATAATTCCATGTTTGGCTGACTCCTTTCTGAAGAGAACCCAAGTGGAGAGAAGGATAGAGAGGTTTGGCTACTGTAGGAGCGAGAGTGGTGTCCTACTGGCCAGATATACAGTGTGGACGAGTGGAGTGGTGGACAGTGGTGTGCCGACTTGACTCTACAGCTCGTCTCTCGCCTGTCTCATCACAAAGCTGTGCAGGCTCTCAAGGTCCCGCCCGCCATTATGCTCGTCACCCTTCTCCCCCGCCCTGAAGATGATCAAGGTGGGGTAACCTCGAACCTGAATAAAGAGGGAAGAAGAACAGCAGTGGCTTAACCCATGCGCTTTGTCATCCTTCAAAACCATTCCATTCTTATGCATCATGCTGTGTTAAAATATTTACCAGTAAACTAAAGTAAATGGTGCCGAGTGAAGTCGAAGCCAAATTTACACAAGCACCATACTCCAAAAAGTTGGAGCCTGTCTGTCCAAACTTTGAGATGTGTTGCTTGGAGTTAAAATCCCAAGGGAAGTGCGAAAACCACTCAGATAATGAGAACATTTTATAAAGGGAAGATATATTTGATTAAAAACGCCACACACCAAAGGTTGACAGGATATTTCATCAATAAATTATCACTCAAGTCATAAAGAAAACTGAACTGTTGGCCTTTGATGCCAGAATTTTGCAAGCAGTACAACTTGGTTTGTACACAATGATAAGTTGGGTTAATAGTGTGTGTGCGAACATTTATTTACCCCCATGACCGTTAAATCTGCTTTAGGATTACAGTCTGTAGAATCGAATTAAAGTATGCAATAGTTACATTGTTTTATGGCTCTGTAATAAAACCATACTGTATAACACACTTAATCTTGCGGAAAATTAAAAAGCTGACAGAAGGGTATGTGAGGGGAAGAGATCAAAGTGCTGCATGTTCTGTTTGGATGGTGTCTTAAGGTATAAATTGTGGATCACACCCACATACTTACAGAGTACTTGTTGCAGAGTGTGCGTTCAACAGTGCAGTCAACTTTGGCTATCTTGACGTCAGTAAGGCCGGAAAACTCCTTCTTGGAAAGATCCTCCCATGTCGGAGCAAGGTTCTTACAGTGGCCACACCTACAGTTGACAGCAGGATTACACAGGAATGACATCACTTGAAGTGTCCGAGACATACTTATACATTTGAAAGTTATTGTCAGGGAGTGTTACTTCGACAAAGGATGATGAAGAATAAAATGGCAATCTTACCATGGAGCGTAGAACTTGATAAGGGTGAGGCCCTTTGCCACTGTCTCGTCAAAGTTGGCCTCTGTGAGGTCCAAAACACTGGACTGGAGAGGACAGAAAATCTGATATTAAACTGTGCTGGATTGTGATGACCCCTATGGTTACCTGACCGAGAACCCCTACTCATCTATATGGTGATTATAAAAAGTAAAAAAAAAAAAAAAAGGGCCATAGTTTAGTAGGTTTGTAAAAGTAGAAATTATAGTAATTCAAAAAAAGACCCCAAAAAGTTATTACAGATGTCAGAAAAGGTGATGTTTAGAATGTTAAAAAAATATTAAAACACAGTATATTGTTTTTTTTAAAAGTCCTTGTATTTAGTATGATGAAAAATCAGATTAGTTGGCCACAAACAATTAAAAAATAGTTTAGTATGTTGCAAAAATTATAGTGTAGTATTGTTGAACCAAATCATAGGATAGTCACATTACAGTATGTTTAAAAAAAAAAAGTTATGGTCATAATAGTATTGTAGGTCAAATAAGATCATAGTATACATTATGTCAAAAAAATTCTAAAATGTCATAGTATTGCATGTTGGGAAAAGTATAGTATGTTAATAAAAAGGTCAGTAAAAAGTAAATTTTGTAAAAAAAAAAAAAAAAAACAATAGTACAATTTTATTTTTTTATTATGCAAAAAAAAAAAAAGTCATAGTATGTTGAAAAATGCAATAGTATATTGTTGTTAAGCATTAAACATAAACCTTTGACATGACATCAAGTTAGTCAAAACAGTACACCGAAACACCAACGACCATGTAGGAGACACTATCCTGCTCTGGGATGTTGAGGCCAAGGTGCATCCAGTTTTACTAAAACAGCCTTTCACCATCACCTTTGTTGTTGGGCCTTTGTACATTCTTAAGAATGATGTAATTGTCATCAGCATGCCAATCTTAAATTCGGCCATCCATCAGAATAACTAATTACTAATAACTGAGTAGGTGCTAAGCTCAGAAATCTTTACTTATATGCAGGTCAATTAGTTTGGTCCACCCTTAATGAAACATCTGTGATTGTACTTTACATAAAGTGATTGTCCCTCCATTTACAGCTTCTTATGCAAAGCAGATTCCCCAGATATGCCCAAGTCTTACTATATGAGCTGCAACACTCTGTAGCTTAGTTGGATACTGGCGTTCAGAACATAGCAATGTTTGAACCGTGTTAAAATCAGACCAGTTTTACGAGAATGTTCAGGTGTCGAAAGCCTTTCATGTGCAAGGCTGAATCATTTAAACACTTTTTCAACTTCAATTGTTGTTAAACTATGATTTGACTATTTCGGAATGTATGAACACCAGTAGCATATCTGTTGTGTATAGCGTTTCTTCTTTTTGTTGTTCGCACTCACCGCTGCCTCCTCTTTGGCTGGCTCATCAGTGGGGATCTCGTTTGCTTCTGGCTCGTCACTTGGTTCTTGTACCTGAGCGATGGCAGCCTTCAGTTGGTTGTCCACAAACACTTTGAAGGAGTCCAGGTCTCTTTTTCCTTTGTACTGATCGGTCTACAAAAAGACACACACACACACTGAAGTGAATACCATACTTGCACGTTTTATTAATAGTTAAACTCAGATCTCCAATAGTGCCAATGTAATCATACGATGGCTGTAATCATCCCAGTATGATGTAATGTCTTGGCGGTTGTTATATTTTGCAAATAATCTTAAATCGTGTCGATGAGAAAGAACTTTTCCTCTGCAGCCGGTCTTATGCAGGCAGGCGATGGCCAAAGAGTCGAATGGCTGTGCATGCAGAGATCATTTAGACATGAAAATCTTAGCAGACAAACAATGATTCTGTACCTTTTGTCCATTGTTGAAGAAGATCAGTGTGGGATATCCACGAACACCGTGGTCAGAGCATGCCTCATACTGCTGTGTACAGTCCACCTAGGCCATTAAGATAGATAGATAGATACTTTATTCATCCCCAAGGGGAAATGTGTTGGTCACAGTAGCAGACACAAAATAAAACAGGAATAAGATAAAAGGATGCCCAAAATATACAACAAAACTCAATATATACAACAAAACAGCAGTGTGTTAATTTAGGAATGAAGTGTAAACAATAAAGAAAGTGCAAAAATGCAAAGTATATGTAGTGAATGAAGTGTATAAGATATGAGCATGTGTTACTAAACTAGAACGAAACATCCGTGCAAATACTAACCCAGTAAGTTTCACTAAGGCGTGTGTGTTTAAAACACACAACGCAAACCGGTAGCTTCTAACGTGACCAGCATCCTGTTCCGTCAAACAGGTAACGAGAAGAACAGGCCAATAGATAAGGGTGTACGGTTAAGTCAGTTTAAACCATTACAAATTATAAAGGTTATCCTTTTACTTTGTTATAGTCATCTGTGGTGTTTAAAAGAAACAAGTGTATGTATAAAAACACTCCATTTTATTGAAAAGAAAAATCTTGTCATTAGTAGTTTTAAAGATGTGTTGATGTACTGTTGAACAAGTCATAAATCACTCTAATATCTATTTTATATATTACTATGAAAACATCCACTTCAAACACCTATTAATTAGTTTCTCACCAAAACTACTTTTTACAAGACTACTTTCGCATACATCATGATAACTTTCACCCAATACTCATTTATACTGAACAGAGCCTGAACGCAGCATAATGTTACTGAATGACACCTCTGTGCGTTAGCCGTTAGCAGTGCAGCCATCGTTACAAGCTCTTCTGTCAACACTGTGACATAATCACGGACCGGCGCATAGAAAGCATGCATTCTGATGTCCTGATAATCTGTGTACTTAATCTGCAGTTCACACAGAAACCCCGAGGGGGTGATGCATACAGATCAGAGATAGACAACGGCTCGTTACACCCCAAACTGTAGAGTGAAGTAACTTCATGTAACGAGGGCGAGAGCAGGTGGATCACTGCAATAACAGTTTAGCAAACGTGTCACAAAAGCAGCTCATATTGTAGGATTAAGAAAATTGCAGCAACCTTCTTACTGTGGAAAGAAAGAATGCCAGTACTTTAAAAAAAACTTTAGTGGTTGTCCTGTTAATACCTTTGTCCCAGTATGTGGTGTTTATTGTTTTACTTTTTTTAAGTAGTTTGATCATTAACCTGCGAGACAAAAAAAAAATAATCTGAAGAACCCACCTTTCCTATCTTGACATCATCAGAGTGCTCAAAGGTGGTGGCCAGCTGCTCCCAGGTTGGGGCAATAGCTTTGCAGTGACCGCACCATGGGGCAAAGAATTTAATGAAATGGGCACCTGAAGCAAGGGGAGAACAGTCATATTAGAATAAGGAATTGCAGGAAACCAGAAATAAAATTATACAAACAAAAAAGTAAAATGCCGTGCAGCATATACAAATTTCTACAGGACATAATCACACACAAATCCACAATTATGTACAAAGGTAGAAAAAGTGCTCAGATTTTTGTTTTGATAGAGCTTTGTAAAAAGTTGATTCCACAACAAACTCAACCCAGACTGAAAATATACACCTCCTATACAGAGGTTATACGCAACCAATTACACAAGGTTTATTGGAGCTCTGTTGCCAAGATGTGAAGGTGGGACCTATAAACACCGTTTTAAAATGCGTATGTCATATCCTGCTTTTTTCTTCTCCAAACAAGAAATAATTTATTTTTCTTCAAAACCAAAACATTTAACCTCAACGAGACAATTATCGTGAGCCCTGTTTATTTTAGCATTCGTTGTCTGAAAATCCAGAGACATGAGGCGACAAGTGTTATATAGTTGGTTCGAGTTGACTAACGTTGTGGATTGTGACTCAGGTGCCTGTGATGAAATGTCAGTTATGTCAATCAAGGAATTAAGTGTTTCCATTCTCTCAGTGTAGTAGGCATTTATTTTTACAGAAACAGGTAATCTGTTGCAGTTAGGGTGCAGCTGCATAAATAAACAGGATTAAGTTAACTACTTACTTATGTTAAGTGACAGAGCTTCCATGAAGTAGTAAACTTGTAGTAGAACATATATGTTCTACTACATCTTTACCTTTGGCTATGTGGGCCTTAAAGTTGAGAGCAGTCAGGTCATACATGCCCTGTTTGGGCTCTGGGGCTTTAGGAGGCTCCTGTTCACTTTCTGGTTCCTGGAGGACAAAAAACAACAAGCATCTATAAATACCACTGGTCTCGTATTGTAAGGGTTACTGGTTTATAAACTGGAGATGTTAAAACCATGAACACAACTCACTGAAGGCTCCTCCTGGAGTGTCTTCAACATCCAGGTCTCCAGAGACTTCAGATCTCTAGGCCCCTGGTGCTTGACTGCCTCCTGGTCTGGCTTAAACAACTTCAGCCTACATGCAACACACAAAAAATAAATAAATTATTGAATGAATTGTGGCATGACAGACATATGGTTCACACTCACGAGCTTGACAAGAAGGTGTATTAAAACTCAGTGACCCATGCAACTACTGACTAGTCTCATTATTACAAGCTATAGCTGTCAATCATTAACAAGTGACTGCTGCTTTGTACAGCATGCAGTCAGCATCCTAGAGTTAGCAGGATGTCTTTAAGATACTGACAGAATATTAAAACTAAATGCAAGCCTGCTGTCAATCAGTAATGAATAGGACTTTTTACTTCTATGTGTTTTTTTATCCAACATGCAAAAGCATTCTTTTTTCAATTAAGAGATTAATTCAGTTTGTTGATAAAAACATTTTTTTTTAAATATATGGGCTGATATAATGCATGTCAAAAGATTTGTATGTATTGATGAATAAAAATATTACATTGACGATTACTTACGTGGGGTAACTCTTAACCCCGTGGACATTGGAGCAGAACTTGGTGTCCGGGACACAGTCTACTTTTACCACATACACTGGGGGATCCTCCATGTTGTTGTATTTGTCTGCCAGTTCGTTCCATGTCGGCTGTAACCTCTTGCAATGACCGCACCTGGACACAACAGTGGTACAAATACCGTCAGTGTAGAACACAATATATTCTTAAAGCATTTACAAATGTGTCGTCTGTATGAATTTGCAAACAACTTATCTCAAAATGAGCACAGTGTTCAAGGGAAATGTGGAATTATATGTATTACGGCCACGTGATTAAGATGATATCAAGATTGAGAGGGGTTACATTCTGAGAAATACTGCGAGGCAGATGATGGCCTTCTTCTGTACTCTTTGAGAACCCCATCATGGACCCCTGAAGGTCCGCCGACCACAGTTTCGGGCCCGCTGACATGTAACGTGAGCAGCAGTCAATCAGTGAGCGCCACGTAAGCGCAGCTTCCCAAACTACAACTATGAACTGTGACCGACTGTTTCTGCACTAACGGTTAAGAAGCACAGCGCCACAAACTGAGTGTAATTCTTTAAGTTTCCTCGTTCAACGTCCACTAAAAGTTTGCAACTACATAAAGTAGTGAAGTGAAGTAACGTCACGAGCACCAAGGCCTTAATGAAATGTGCTCCAATGCCAGTAAAGTGCAGTTAGCCAATTGTTTGGCTATGCTAGTTAGCAGCTAAGCTAAACACACCGGCTGTTCAGTAGAGCGGGGCTAGGTGGCTAACTAGCATGCCTTGTTAACTTGCCGGTTAGCTCTCCACCACTCTACTAACCGTCTCCTCGTTGTACGGCGGGTGCAGAAAAAGACAAGGCTGCACATATTATTGCATTTCCTCCATTCAACGGTGTATGGAAATAAACTTGTGAACTAGCTAACGATTCACTTACCATGGGGCGAAAAACATGACAAAGTGGGGCGCAGTGGGTACCGCTTCGTTGAACATCTCCACTGTGTATGTATGCTTGGCATGTTCTTCTTCTTCTGCATCCGCGTCGCAAAACACACTGGTAAACAGCAACGAGAAATAAATAAAACACAACATGAAGGGTGTGCAATTCAGTGCTGGGGCCATGGTGAATCTCTCTGTGGGTGCACAGTGTCTCTGCTGGAGTTAAAAAGACCGACTCTCCACGGACACGCCCCTCCGGCAGCCTCCGTTTAAAGGAATGCGGACTGTGGATGGGACTCTTGCACATGGGGATCGCTGCTACGGCGGCGGGGTGTTGTGGAGATCTGTGAAAGCCCCCAAGCACTTTGCAATTGTTGGCTGTCAGGTTCTTACAAATGCCATTCTTTGAAGAAGTAGGGAAGCCCATTTGGTAAAAGCGACTTTATTGTAGGGGCGACTAATGTATATACTATATGGGCCATTCTACCGAATTGGTTCAAAGTGCTGTCCCACAACAAGAAAAACTTAAATTAAAATTTAACATGTATTCAGACATAGATATTTACTAAGAATATGTTATGTTCTATTTAAGCCCAAGGCATTACATTAGATAGTGATAAGCTAAATATATACAAAAACATCATTTAGTACTTTCTATTGGGAAGTAGCTGTCCCAAACCCTGACATCTAAATTCCAATTTCTGTAAATAACACTTACATTTTTTAAAAATTTTGTTCAATGGTGTAATTTCAAAAGATCTTTATGATTAAGTTTAAACAGAAGTTGTAAGATAAAGATTTATTGTGGGTTTATTTTTTAATCGGCTGTTCCATCCTGACGAACCACTGCAGTTATTGGCCCTTAAGCCTGCAGTCACTTACTTTATGTGTTCTGGGCCTCGTCTCTCGTCTCTATCTCATGTATAAAGTTCTTCTTCGTCGCAATTATGGTAAATGCAGCTTTATATATTCTGTAGTTATGAATCTATTTTGAAAAATAAGATACTTTTGAAGAAAATACTAAAAATAAGCCAGAGTGATGCAACAAAGGTGTTTGTGTACATAGAGTATCATTTCTGATAATAAAATGATTTCTATGTGGTGAGAGAAGAAGTTTGTGTTTAAACTGAACTTAGTTAAACCTAAACCGCCAGGCAGACCGGTTGAGTCAAGTAGATTTGAAGCATCCGATAGTGTTTCTACTTGTTGGTTCCTCACAGAGCACTATGGAGCAGTGCTGCCTGCAGTCGTCCCGTGTTGTCACCGGCTGAAGCATATGGAATACCAGAGATACATGACTGTGCAGACCACTCTGGTCGACTGTAAACCTGACAAATACATTTACATTGTTGCATCCTATTGTTCTCGTCTGGTGGCGTTTTCTTCAAGTGTGGGTGCATTACAGCCTCGAATTAAAGAACGCAGATATATGTATTTATTTAGTTTTTGTTTATTCCTAATCTCAATTTGGAAAGTCAAATTCTCCTTGCACTGAGAACTAACAGGGTGCAGGTTTTTATTTGAATTGGTCCTTTAGGGGAGAATGGGGTTAGTTGGCACCCAGTTATATGCTGCTATGTTAAAACATCTAAAGATCACAAACGCTTTAGTCCAGTTTTATAGTATTGAAAGTAAATGTGTGCTCTGTGGACTAAACGTATAAAACTGATCATGATTTATGTATAAGAAAAACTAAAGAGACTAATTTTAATTTTATAAATAATTTTATAACAGTTTGGGAATTACTGTCTGGAGTTAGATACTGGAGTAAATAATATGGAGTAAAAATACAAAAAGAATATCAGCAGCACAATCATTTATTTTTATTTTTGTTATTTTAGTTTCATTTCATTTAATTTTACCACATTTTACCACTAATTTTAATTTTATAAATAATTTTATAACAGTTTGGGAATTACTGTCTGGAGTTAGATACTGGAGTAAATAATATGGAGTAAAAATACAAAAAGAATATCAGCAGCACAATCATTTATTTTTATTTTTGTTATTTTAGTTTCATTTCATTTCATTTTACCACTCTGGTCAAATGGAAAAGGTAATATCACTCTTTGGGCTGACAACCACAAAACCTCATAAATGCACCGTGACGAGTCACCACGGCTCTTTATGACTGACTTTATTGAAACTAATGTATACACATGAAAAGTGATTTTTTATTTAAATCTTTACACTTTAGCTAAATATAAATGAATGAGTTAAAAATGTTATCAGACTTATGATTTCAAATCACAAACCTATTTCTTAATATTCAAAGTTAGGGCTGATTGTAATTGTTACCAAGAGTCACAGAACTGATCATTAACACTATAACTGCATATAGTTAGGTCCATAAATATTTGGACATTGACACATTTTCCATTATTTTGGCTCTGTACACCACAACAATGGAGTTGAAATGAAAAAATCAAGATGTGCTTTAAGTGCAGACTTTCAGCTTTAATTTGAGGGTATTTACATCCAAATCAGGTGAACGGTGTAGGAATTACAACAAATTCAAATGTGGCCACCCTCTTTTTAAGGGACCAAAAGTAATTGGACAAATTAATATAATCATAAATCTAATTGTCACTTTTAATACTTTGTTGAAAATCCTTTGCAGTCAATGACAGCCTGAAGTCTGGATTCCATAGACATCACCAGACGCTGGGTTTCGTCCCTGGTGATGCTCTGCCAGGCCTCTACTGCAACCGTCTTCAGTTCCTGCTGGTTCTTGGGGCATTTTCCCTTCAGTTTTGTCTTCAGCAAGTGAAATGCATGCTCAATTGGATTCAGGTCAGGTGATTGACTTGGCCATTGCAGAACATTCCACTTCTTTGCCTTAAAAAACTCCTTGGTTGCTTTCGCAGTATGCTTCGGGTCATTGTCCATCTGCACTGTGAAGCGCCGTCCAATGAGTTCTGAAGCATTTGGCTGAATATGAGCAGATAATATTGCCCGAAACACTTCCGAATTCATCCTGCTACTTTTGTCAGCAGTCACATCATCAATAAATACGAGGGAACCAGTTCCATTGGCAGCCATACATGCCCACGCCATAACACTACCTCCACCATGCTTCACGGATGAGGTGGTATGCTTTGGATCATGAGCAGTTCCTTTCCTTGTCCATACTCTTCTCTTCCCATCATTCTGGTACAAGTTTATCTTCCTCTCATCTGTCCATAGGATGTTCTTCCAGAACTGTACAGGCTCTTTTAGATGTTTTTTGGCAAACTCTAATCTGGTCTTCCTGTTTTTGAGGCTCACCAATGGTTTACATCTTGTGGTGAACCCTCTGTATTTACTCTGGTGAAGTCTTCACTTGATTTTGGACTTTGACACAGATACACCTACCTCCTGGAGAGTGTTCTTGATCTGGCCAACTGTTGTGAAGGGGTTTTTCTTCACCAGGGAAATGATTCTTCTGTCATCCACCACAGTTGTCTTCTGTGGTCTTCCAGGTCTTTTGGTGTAGCTGAGCTCACCAGTGTGTTCTTTCTTCTTAAGAATGTACCAAACAGTTGATTTGGCCACACCTAATGTGTCTGCTATCTCTCTGATGGTTTTGTTTTGATTTTTCAGCCTAATGATGGCTTGCTTCACTGATAGTGACAGCTCTTTGGACTTCATATTGAAAGTTGACCGCAACAGATTCCAAACACAAATACCACACCTGAAATGAACCCAAGACCCTTTTATCTACTCCTTGTAAATGAAATATCGAGGGAATTACACACACCTGACCTTGAAACAGCTGATCAGCCAATTGTCCAATTACTTTTGGTCCCTTAAAAAGAGGGTGGCCACATTTTAATTTGTTGTAATTCCTACACCGTTCACCTGATTTGGATGTAAATACCCTCAAATTAAAGCTGAAAGTCTGCACTTAAAGCACATCTTGATTTTTTCATTACAACTCCATTATTGTGGTGTACAGAGCCAAAATAATGAAACATGTGTCAATGTCCAAATATTTATGGACCTAACTGTATGTGTGTGTTCTCAAGGAAGATGGAATTAAATTAAATAAACAAGGGAAACTAAGTTTTTCTCCTGTTGTTAACCTAAAATACCATTTGGAACTTCTTTTATGACGAACATTGATCATTTTATTTCAGTTTAGTTAAAATCACAACTAAAATATACCAGTCCTTATTCTCTATAGTCACCATCATGTCATGCAATTGTATTAATACTGTATATATTGAAACAGAGAAGCAGAAACATTTATTTGATTCAACATTCAATTTATTTGATTTTGTGTATGAAAGGGAGACACCTGATCACCAGGAGATCCTTTCATGATTGATTCAAATTGATAATTTAGAGTTTCCAATTAGCCAAAAGTGAATATATTTTTTCTTTTTGTGGGAGGAAACCTGAGTACCAGGGGAAAACCCACGCAGACACAGAGAGAATATACAAACTCCACACAGACAGAAAGAGGAAAGAATCTGTCTATGGAACCAAATCCAGGGAAACATTTTCATCACTTGGAGGAAAAAGAAATTGAACCTGACCTCAAGTTTGGGTTTTGAACTTTGAAAAATTCAACAGAAAGAAATAAATAAAGAAAATAAAAATAAGTGTGTTACCCCAAATGTTTTGGGGGTTACATGACATTTGGATTCAGTTCTGGAATATCATTTTAATCTTTTTTTTCACTTTTACATTTCTTTTTCACTTTCAGATTGTATTTTTTCACTTTCAGACTTAATGCTGGATGTGGCGTGGGGGCATGGCGTCAACAACAGGAGCATGGTCTCATGAGTGATAGCATAACAGTGAAGGCTGAGGACCTGCCTCAACCATGTTGCCTTCAGGAACTGTAGGTACCGCGAGAATTACGACTCAATACTTTCTATACAGCATATTCACGGGATTGGCAGTAAACAGAATTGACGCCAGTGAGAGAGTTATGTTTAGCAAGCTGTTTTAGACCATACATGGCATGAATCACAGTACAAAAACCACACTATGCAAAAGAACAGTTTGAAACTGTCTTCTGAACTACCACTAAGCCACGGAGGGAAGAGGCTGAATGAAAGTACAAACACATAACATTCACATTACAAAGGCTTCCCAATAATACAATGTGAACCTGAGTAAATTAGGTATGTAATATACTAACCTTAAAATATAGTAATAGTTCAACAATGTATTCTAACATCAGCTAAAAGCTGTATATATAAATAAATAAATAATAGTACTCTGTAAATCCTTCAGTTCCTTCTATAGCTCAGCTGTAGTAGTTCCACTGTTAAAATAAATATAAAAATGAAGACTATATAGAATATATTGTAGCAATATTACTATATTGAGTGTTACATTAATAGTACTCTGTAAATACTTCAGTTCCTTCTATAGCTTAGCAGTAGTGGTTCCACTATCTTTGTATTATTATTTATATTATTATTTATAAATTATATCTTTTGCATAGTGTGGTTTTTGAACGGCACAACCTGACATAGTTTATTGCTCTGCGATACATGCCAAGCATGGTCTAAAACAGCTTGATAAACATAACTTTGTCACTGGCATCAATTCTGTTTACTGCCAATCCCTTGAATATGTTGTATAAAAAGGTATTGCGTCGTAATTCTTGCGGTACCTACGTTTCCTGAAGGCAACGTGGTTGAGGCAAGTTCTCAGCCTTATCTGTGATGCTGTCTTTCCTCTCTCCTCCTCTCTTTGTAAAAACAAATAAAAAACATAAAATAAATTTAAAAAAAATCTTTAGAGAATGAATGTAAACAAAGAAATCAGTATGAAAAAAAACCAGATTGAAATTGATATTTACCTTTTTATAAGAGGGTTCAGACTTTCTCCACCTCTTCCACCTACATTGTATAATACTTAACACAGCTAACACAAGGTTATACATGAAATAAAACATAACATTTCTAAAACAACTTAATACATCAAATAAACACATCTAAAACAACTTGATACATCAAATACAACTTAATACATCTAAAGAAAATGCATCAAAAAAAGTAATTTAAATCTAAAACAACTTATGTGTGTGCAAGGCGAAAGTACCGTTTTTTTTTTTTTAAAGAAATAAAGCGCGTGTGCGTGCGTGCGTGTGCATGCTAGTTGACCTCCATTGGTTCACCATATCCTTCCGTGGGGTCCACTTCCATCGGTTCGTCCTTCGGGGGATCCACCTCCATCGGCTTACCGGGGTCCAGGAGTGGGGTGGAGGCTCTTTGGAAAACAACAAAATAAGTTATCAGAATTATGCAGATGAAACACAATGTTACATAATCACATGTCATGGGGACTATTGTCCAATACAAGCACAGTACAATGAGTACATTGGACCAATCAATAATTAAAAAGCAGAATCTTCTTCAAGTAAACGAAGACGTAGGTAGTTCTTTCTTACACTGCACTAACTTTTAGACTAATATTTTATTCTCGTCTAATTGTATTTTAGTTTGTCTAAATTTCAGGTTATCTTGGCGCTTTAATGCTTTTAATTGTATTTCAATGTCATTTTGTGGTGTGTTTCTGTTGAACTTTTGATTTTGATGTTTAGTGGAGAGAACTTTCAATGGCCTGGGGAATAAATAAGCTTACCGTCTCATGCCTCGCCTAAGGGAAGAGATGGAAGAAGAGGGGGAGAAGGAGGAGGAGCTAGAAGAAATGGGACTAAAGAAGAGACAAGAAGAAGAGTTAGAGGAGGGGGAGGCTGGCTTACGGGAAGGACCTGGGTGAACGGGCCGGTTGGGGTCCAGGATGGGGGAAGGCCTCCACAGGACGCGTTGGCTCGCCTGAAGGTAAAAAAAATAAAATATAACTATCAGACCACTGCTCCACACATGGAAACAAACACTATGATTCAGTGCCATATATATATGTAAGTAGCTTAACAGTTGTATTAACGTCTGTATGTACACACTCTCCCTTTTCTTTTTCTGTTTGTTTTTGGTTTAGCTGATTTTTGTGTCTCTTATTTATTTTCTGCTATTATTACATTTAACTTGTATAAAAGCATAAAAACGTGCAATGGACTCTAAAGTAAACACTTG
This sequence comes from Cottus gobio, assembly GCA_023566465.1. Taxonomy (NCBI): domain Eukaryota; kingdom Metazoa; phylum Chordata; class Actinopteri; order Perciformes; family Cottidae; genus Cottus; species Cottus gobio. The sequence goes on along the minus strand of CM042234.1, from coordinate 13,098,929 downwards.
TCTGGGAGATGAAAGAAATGTATCAATAAAGTGTTAAAATAAGCGTGTGGCGTTCAGGTTCTTGGTGTTCTTACCATGCTGCAGGTTGGACTGACGCCTGGATGACCGCCGGTGAGAGGCCGGGCCAGAAAGCAACTGGGATCCGGACTCTCCTGTAGGGGCAACGACGGGCCATCTGAGGGTAAAAACAAACAAAAAACAATATTATTATTATCCGTCTGGAAGCTCTTACAGTTACACAGAGTACATCTCCAATCAGACTTTTTAAAATACATAGACCTAACAATGCCTTGTAAATAGACAGCTGTACCAATGTCTCCACAGCGGGGACAGGTAGCGTGTCGTACTAAACCTTATGTTTGATAAAACCAAGATTTCATTTTTTAAATATGAAAAACATCACAAGATTGTTGGCAATGTGTGAACTATGAACATTTTCAAACAATAAGGATTACATATATTGTCATGCCTGCATAACTTATGATCTGTATCACCTAGAAATTATATTTAATACAAGCAATCAATTCGGATCAATTGTTGACATTGAAGTCTGATCCATGTTGTCTATCACTTACAGTAAAGTTTAGAGAGATAATACAATCAACTTGTTTAGCTTGTACTCTTGAAAACACACACCGCTAGCTAGCTAACTGTCACATGGCTAATAGGCAGGTTGGGTCCTTACCTTGTAGTTTAGGGATGCTCGAGTTTGTTAGCTTGCTAGCTTAATAGTAGAGGTGCTGTTCTTCAGAAGAAGTTTAGCTGTTCTCTCGTTGGGGTCTTCAAGCGCAATGAGGAAAAAAGAGAGAAATTGTTCTCTTATAAAACATGCGGTTCCATGGAAGGGCTTAGAACATTCCAAATTCAATGACGTTATAGCCCGCTGCCACTGGGCCACGCCCCCTGGCTGCCGGAAGTCACTGACGGCGCCACGTAATTAATATGAGATATGTTTATTATTATCACTTTATGAAGTAGGTAACTGATAAATGTGGGTAATATTGGGTCATGCATGGAGTGCAACTATGTTAATCAAGCATACATTCATATAAATCACAACCACAGCCACAACCACAAGTAAAACAGACCTTCACTGTATACAACAAAAATCAACAAGTTGGCCTGCGTTACTTTAGTACATATCATTTATTTTTTTATTTCATTATTATTAATTTAGTACAATAATAATATTTTATATATATTATTTTAAATGTATTTTATATTATATAATATTTTATATAGTGCTTTTCAAGCCACTTAAAGATGCTTTACATACAACAAAATTAGAAAGGGAACGATTAGAAAAACATGAAGACATCAATTAAAAACAGAACACTTTTGGATATAAAAGAAACCAGGAGGAGCTGTGTGGAATGAGTCCTGTAGTGGAGGATAGGGAGCAGCAGTTAGCAGGTGAAGGCGAGTTTGAAATATGTCCTCCTGTCGGCAAACTTGTTTAAAAATTAAATGGCAATTTTATTAAATTCAATTTATTTTGTACAGCCCAAAATCACAAACTACAAATTTGCCTTAGAGGCCTCCACAATCTGTACACATACAACATCCCTGTCCTGGGACCTCACATCAGATCAGGAAAAAAAAAACAAGAAAAAAAAGAAGAAACCTTCAGGATAGCCACCGAGGAGAATCCCTCTCCCCTGATGGGCTGAAGCAAGTTATGTCATGTGTACAGAATGAACAACATAGTTACTGCAGCTCACAATGCTAGCTTCTGTTGTGCTCTAACCACCGGCTTTTCGCCTTCACCAGAGACGTCTCTAATGCTGCACTCTGTCTTATCTTTTACGACAAATAAGCTTTGAAAGGCAGTAATGCTAAACGTGGATGACACCTACTGTAAACAATTAACACAAGCGTTAGCACGAACGAGTCTGCTCCCCATGCAGACGGCCCCCAATGCACATGAGCTCGAGGAGCTGATGTTGCTGCTTTACCATATTTAAATGTAAGAAAGTTTAGCTTCATTAAGTGACTGAGCGACATTGCTGTAGCACTGCAGCTGCCTTTATTTACCTTTTAGCTCATTGTGTCTGTAATGGAAGGTGCCTCTCTGTACGGAGCATACAGCTGGACCATGACCATGACGAAACGTTAGAAGCAAATTTTTTATTTCTCAGTTTTTATTCCACCTCCAAGCCCAAACAGAAGGAAGGTTTAATATCATAAAATACATGAATCTGCATCACTTATGTACACATTTTCCCTATTTATAAATCTCTGCACATCTGGGGTAAATAGAAAATTACATACCATAACCTATTTATGCCAAACAATATATATATATATATATATATATATATATATATTGCATTGTCCCATTTTTCATTGCTGCATGATAGACTCAAATAGTCACAAGGTATGAACAACGATTTGTGTGTTGTTGTTTTAACTTTTTTTCAGTTGTATTGTACCAGTTGTATTATATTATACTATAGCCAAAGATATACAGGAAAGGGGAAGAGAGATGGGAGCAAAGGGCAAGGGGTCACATTTGAACCTGGACAGCTGCTAAGACAGTATGTACCCTAGACAGGTGGACACCTGGTTCACAGTTTAGCATCAAATATAACATGATGCATATAACGTTCACAGCATTTCACTTTAAATGTTAAAGGAAGGCCAGTGAAGTCACACAAGGAAGCTCAGGGAAAAAATGACTTTAGGATATAATTTAAGAGACATTTGAGAGTTTGTTTACCTCTGGTACAGTAAGAAAAAGGCAAACTGGTTGATTATAGATGGTTTGCTAAGTTCTGGTTGACTGCCCCGCTTTGGCAGGCAGGATAAGTTTCCTTCACACCTAAGGCTGTCTTTCTAGAACAAACTGGCCACTCTTTGAATTCCTAATGGTAGGAATATATTAAAACATCCATGAAAAGATGAAAATAGACCCGGGATTAAAAGAACAATTTTGCGTTTTGCATGAACTAAAACATGGGCTCAACAGCTTAGGTGTCACATCACTGCTGGCTCAGATGACAGATGGACTGTTGGTTTTCTACACCGATGGTCAGATATGAGTCAGAGCTGCCTCCTCAACGATGGAAACGATGCTTGAGAGTGAGCACATTTTAAGGCAAATATAATTAATCCAATTTATTGCACTGGATAAATAGTGCCTCTCGTGGGGGCTGTAGCCTCGAGTAATGGCGACAGTGTTCATAAATCAAGCATCTATTCCCACAACGATGTTTGTGTGTGTGTCTGTTCCCAGCGTGCGTACCTGCTGGCTTCACAGATTGACAGTTCTTTGGCAAGTGCCACACTTCACTTTTAACACAGTCATGATTTCATGAAACCAAATGGAGACAACCTTCATGTGTCCAGTATTTCTCTTTAATCATTCCCCTTTTTCCTTTCATCCGGACAACAGGAAGAGTGGGATGAGGAGTGGAGGAGGTTACAGCATGGAAACAGACAGAAGTGTCGCCCAGAGCACACTATGTATAACACTACTCCAGACGATTGCATCTCTTTTATAAAAACAGCTTTGCTTGAATGTTCATATGCTAGAAGTGGGTGAAAAATGATTCTACCATGCACAGTCATTGTCTGAAGTTTGAAATATGTCACAGACTGAGGTGTTTATGGACTCCGTGTGTCGAGTGTTTTGGTAATTTTGAGGCAACTTGTCTCAGGACATTGTCCTGCTGTTCTCTTGACAACCATTGAAATTCCATTGTTAAACAAACACACACACACACACACACACACACACACACACACACACACACACACACACACACACACACACACACACACACACACACACACACACATGCATTCTGTCCACAGCGAGAACCAACATTCAATGGAGAAGCAATATAAGAGACATTGACCTTAAGGTAAAAGCTCAAACGTACTGGGAGAACTTGAAATGTCTTACCTTTTGGTCGTGACCCCCACATGTCAGGAGAAAACTTAACATAACAGATGAATCAAAATGGTCAGAGGCCTGCAGAAACCATAACCCTTTTTGAATTGCCCAATGGGACCAAAAACAGATTTCTTTGGCCTCCTAATCTCAGCTGTACACATAAGAAACACATCAATTTGTTTCCATGCGTGTGGGCCTGAAGACTCGTATTCTGAAAGCCAAAAGGTTAAAGGACTAGTTTGACATTTTGGGAAGTTTGTTCATCTCTTGCTGAGAGTTAGATGACAATATTGATACCACTCTTACGTCTGCATGCAACACTTTAAGCTAGCCTGCAACCGGTTAGCTTGGCATAAAGATTGGAGAGGGTAACACAAATTGACATGTATGTATCTAGTTTATTTAATCAGTTCTAAATATTTATAGATAGATACGCAAAATGTCTATCCTTTAAAAGAAAGAAGCTCAACACTCCTATGTGCCACTGAGTGAAAGTACACACTGAGTGCTGCCTTCTTGAACCCTCCATTACACTTCAAAGGTATTTTTGTATGAACTGTTATGACTGCTATGATCATATTCCTGCTCTGATTTAGTCCGCTGTGCTGACATGAAGGTGTCAGCAGTACGAGAACTCCCACCCACTAAAGTTTATTTGAGTTATTATATCAAACAATGGCCTTGACATCCACTCGTGACCCACGGTTCTCGCTACACTGACATTCCAGCCGCCGCTCACTCCGTGCAACGCAAATTCCTTCATGGTTAATTGGAGGTGAAAAATGATATATGAGATTATTTTCTTAGACTTTTGCACATGATAAATAACATCTACACACAGGCCCAACTCTCCCAAATGGACTCTATTGTTACCGTGGCAAGCCAATAACCACACATCACTATTTAATCTCAACATGTCATGAGCTGTGGTAAATATGACCAAATTGCTGCTGACACATTTTACATATCGTCTGGTGAGGTGGGGGCTGCATAGTTGTGTGTGTCTACTGGTTACCCATTGTTGATGACCCAGGCCAGTTACAGCGTTGTGTAATAGGAAAAAGAAAGATTAATAGACCTTGGGGACACGGGGAAATTCTGTTTATTTTCTTAATTGCCTGAAGTTAGTGCCTGAGAGTGCAAGAGTCGACAGGTGGCAAACGGGGTAAAAGTGAGAACTGATAGAATAACAGAGAAGAGCAGTGTGTGTGGATGTGAAAACAATCCGTGCTATAGTTAGATTTTGTTCTAGGCCACATACCTTCAGAGAGGGGGCAATAACACTCGGCGGGGTGCTCAGACCTTTTTCATGAGGTATCTCTGACTCTTTGGAATACATACCTCTATAAAAATACATTTTCTGAATGAAAAAATGCTCAGAACAGAGCAAAGTACACTGTATACAAATGCAGGCAGGTACAAGATATTTGATAGGCTATATCAGGGGTCAGCAACCTTTTTCATATGAAGTGGCATTGTCTAAAGTTGTTAATCAGTGTGCCCGATCAACATTAGGGTTAACATTACGTTTATTTATGGCACCACATCCAAATTTAAATCACCAATGGATCTGGAATTATGTTCCATCCATACAGGCATGTGCATAGCGTCGTTAAAAAAAGTTCTCCCATAATCAGGGCCTTGTAATAATATATGAGAGCAGTATACAAGAAGGCTGCCATCTTTATAAAATCATCCACATCTGAGTTGTAATCATTAAGCCTATCAACCTTCAACCAAGGTTGCCAATCCCTAGTCAAGAATTTTATGGCTCAGTGGTTAGCAAGTCTTCTCTCTCACCCGCAACATCTACCAGCTCATTCTGGGGGATCCCGAGGCGTTCCCAGGCCAGCTGGGAGATATAATCCCTCCAGCGTGTCCTGGGTCTTCCCCGGGGCCTCCTACCAGTTGGACGTGCCTGGAAAACCTCTAAAGGGAGGCGTCCTGGAGGCATCCTAATTAGATGCCCGAACCACCTCAGCTGACTCCTTTCGACACGAAGGAGTAGCGGCTCGACTTCAAGCCTCCTCCTGATGTCCGAGCTCCTTACCCTATCTCTAAGGCTGAGCCCGGCCACTCTACGGAGGAAACTCATTTCGGCCGCTTGTATCCGCGACCTCGTTCTTTTGGACACGATCCAAAGCTCGTGACCATAGGTGAGGGTTGGGACGTAGACCGACCAGTAAATTGAGAGCTTTGCCTTTCGGCTCAGCTCCTTCTTCACCAAGACGGCCCGGTGCAACGCCTGTTTTACTGCTGCAGCCGCACCGATACGCCTGTCGATCTCCCGCTCCATTTTACCCTCACTCGTGAACAAGACCCCGAGATACTTGAACTCCTTCGCTTGTGGTAGGCACTCTGTCCCCACCCGGAGGGAGCAATCCACCGGTTTCCGGCAGAGCACCATGGCCTCAGATTTCGTGGTGCTGACTCTCATCCCCGCCGCTTCACACTCGGCTGCAAAACGCCCCAGTGAATGCTGGAGGTCATGGTCCGAGGAGGCAAACAGGACCACATCATCTGCAAACAGCAGAGAGGCTATCCTGAGACACCCGAACCTGACATTCTCCGCCCCACGGCTGCGCCTAGATATCCTGTCCATGAAAGTCACGAACAGGACCGGTGATAAAGGGCAGCCCTGGCGGAGGCCAACACCCACCGGGAACGTATCTGACTTACTGCCGAGGATACGAACACAGCTCCTACTGCAGGCGTACAGAGCAGCCTGGGAACGCCTCGGGATCCCCCAGAATGAGCTGGTAGATGTTGCGGGTGAGAGAGAAGTCTGGGTCAGCCTGCTTGACCTGCTGCCTCCGCGACCTGACCCCGGATAAGCGGTGGAAAATGGATGGATGGTTAGCAAGTCTGTCTTTTGATCAGAGGGTCGATGGTTCAAACCCCGGCTCAGCCAGTCCATGTCGTTGTGTCCTTGAGCAAGACACTTAACCCTAATTGCTCACCGTTGCATGTAAGTCGCTTTGGATAAAAGCGTCAGCTAAATGAAATGTAACGTAATGTAATGCAATAATGTTTAATCCATACAAAATTATATATAAAAACAACACGTTTGCCTATTAACATGTTAAGCTTTAGAGGGGCTGATTGTCAGATTCAACTTGAACAGAGCAAAGGTTGTTTTTAAGTCTCAGATATGAGAGTGGTATCGATCTTCAACCCTAAGCTTTGCCACAAAGACAAATTAGTATATTTCCGAAGATCTCACACTCTTTCTTTTCATTTTTATATACTCTCACATTACTCCCAAGTCAATCATCATAAAAATGTAAATTAATCACAGAAAGCCTCCTCTTCAACAGCTGGAACCTGCCTCTCACAAACAGTATCTATTTCTTCTTTTCGGCACTGCCAATGAACACACGGAGAAACCTTTAAAGAGAAGACTTTCTGGAACATTTCAGCGGCTATTTCTGACCAAATCTAATTCTGTCATGTAAACATATGGGAATTACCTTGTTGGACACTCTTTCTGTAGAACTGCTTTCAGCGCAGTCTTCCCACAGATGGACATCATGCGATCCAAAGGCAGACGTGTTTCCATTCGGAACACCGAGGCTCATGGCAGTATCATATCCGGGACACAGGATGTGACCAGCGGAGGGGAACCAATGTCATTTGCAGACAGCTTACTAGAGCCACTGCGGCAGGCACCTGTGCTGGGAAAAGACAGCTCGGAAAGGGCTCTCCCACATGATTGGAACAATCCCAGAAACTCGGAAAGCCCCTTGTCTTTTCATCTGGGTGGCTCATAGAGAGCGAGGAGAAGCAGAGAAACAAAGAGAATGATGGAAATGAAAAGTGGAAGAAAGAAAGAAAAAGCTAAATAATTAATAATAGGGTGGGATGGAGGGAGAAAGCCGATATATGAAAGAAGAGAAGGCATTATTATGGTGGTTGTGGATTACCATGACAACCCCCGCTGTATCCCGAGTGTTTTTATGTTGTACTGCTCTCTGCTGGATCCGGGCAGATGACTAAAGTCGTGCCAAGTCTCCCTAGGTATCAACAGTATTGGAATTACCGTCATTTTCCACAAGGCCTATACTTACCCGGTCGGTAGCTTTCCCACTGCTGGAAGCTCCACTGCAGTAAACAGGCTGGATATTGACAGGTGCTCCTTGAAATCAAACGTTGTTTGAGAAAAAGAAACACGGCAAAAATGACCTTTGGCTTCAAACGTCATGAAATTGAATCAACAACCTTAGTGGCCACAACAGGTTTTAAAAAGTGGAAATTGTGGCAAAGGATCAAACATTTCATACAGGAGGAGGTATTTTGCTGAAACAGCGGCAAGAGGTCTCCATGGATTACAGGGCCTGGCGTTCAATGGTTATGATAGAGGTCTATTTGTGAAAAACACATTAATTCATTCACTGAGGAGGCCTGGGTGCTGCTGCTCACAGAGCCGCTAGCATGGCTGATCTAGGTTATTTACATTACAGATTTAATCTGCAAATCGTGTTCCTTATTGAGGTTTTCTGGAAGTGAATTGGAAAACTTGTTCCAACTTTTACTTCCTCGAGATGGTCAACTTTGATCGTCTTCTCGGTGCAAAGTGTGAATGAAGTCCAACTGACATTTCTAGGAAAAAAGCTATAAAAATAAATAAATAGGGCCTCTCGCACAAGCAGTTTCTTCGGCCGGCTGTAGAGTCTCATGAAAATGCAAACACATTGACTTTCTGATCCTACATACATATGTCCCCCCCCCCCCCCCCATAAAGCTGTAAGCAGCCCTGTCACGAGACTCATGTTATCACCTGTCATTTCTGGTCTTGTCTATGTTGACAAGTGTCGGAAAAATAAGAGAAGTGGCACAGCACTGAATCGTGTTGAGGTGGGAGCAACAGGTGTTGACAGGCACATCGACTTGGAGTCGGCCTCACAGACGCTTCTTGGTCGAGAGCCTTTCCTGTAAAAGCCCCACTTCCTGCTGGTAAAGCCATCAGGATATACTGGCCAGATTGTGAGGGGTTCGAGGTGGGGCAGAGAGAGGGAGAAGAAGGTGGAGAAGAAAGAGTATGGGAAAAGAGGAGAAAAGAAGACCTGGACTCATGGACTTCCTGGTGTTTCCAGATTGCAGGCCAACTACGACTCCATCACAAGGATCATTGGTGCCTCAGTGGGAAAGTTTTTAGCTCTGCAGAATATTATAATAGTTTGCAAATGAGTCAATGTAATTTGGGGTCTTTGGGACTCAACATATTTTTGATATTTTTAATGCTCTAATTAACCATCATTAATACATGGTGGATGTTGAGCGTGTTCGAGACGTTTTAAATTCCTTAAAATCCAGTTTAAAAAAAAAGGGTTTATTAATCTAGCCCCCTCAGCCTTATCAAACGTTATATGCCACACAAATTAATATTGTGGTAAAAATGATAACAGAGATCCCCTTGAAGCCCACACATTGGAACGCGTGCTTACTGCTGAAGGGTCCTTGAGCAAGACATGTAACGGTGCCATGAGTGACGCTTTGCAGCGCAGCCGCGGAAATAGAAAACAGAATTTCCCAAAGAAGATCAATAGAGGATGACATCCTGTTTGAGTCCAAGAAAATCCAATGTCATGCATCTAAATATCATCCCCGACTTACAAAGCACGTGACGGCCAAGTAGACTATAGCTCACAAGGAACGCCGGGTTCTAAGGGGATGTTTCAGCAGAACCATAAAGGTCATCAACGAACACTGAGACTTAACCATGCCTGAGCAAAAGACGCACGTACGGACTATCCGTGGTTTTATTCTTTTTGGACACACGATGCAAGACACGTTAGGAGGGCCCCAGTACCTGCCTTCATTGCATCAAGGTTTGTTTTTATTTTTCCCTGCTTTTTGAAAAAAAAAGAAAAGAAATTACAGATGCTGTCACCCACTTACTGGTACTCCCGTTTGCTCTCATGGAAAATGTAAAAGGGGCCCAGCCTTGTTGAGGTCCGGCTGACATTGCCAGCGAGAGGTGGCCAAGTCACAAAACAGATGTTTACTGTTTTTCCAAGGATGATTTGTTCTATGCTCCGTATTGACTCAGGTCCAACCACAACCCAGGTACCTTTAACAGCGCTGCATTAGACTGGGCAGAAAAGTGCACGGTGCTCGAATCAGGTGCTTATGATTTATTGAAAATGTCTCTTATTGTATGCATGCTTCATCAGTCCGTGGGCACTTTAAGTGAGTTTATGACTCTGACAGGTGTCTGGGTTTCGCCACTCTTTAGCAGATGTGCAATAAAATGATCGGATGGATCGCACACAGAAAGTTGTGCGTGCGCTCCTGGATGTGTCACCCTGTGTAGGCAGTGAGTATGAGCGAGTTTAAGGAAGCCTTTGAGTGTTTCTGTGTGTGTGTCAGAGCGGCCTCCACCTCTGAGCGTCTGCAGAGTCGGTCGTGGGCCCGGTAAAGGTCTCTCCACAGAAGCCATTAAGCAGTTTGTCTGCTGGAATAAAGTGTTTGACTTGGCTGCCGGGCTGCAGCAGGTGCTGGGAGGATCGGCCTGGAGCTGCTGCTCATGCCTGCTTTGATCTGCAGGCCAGGGACCAGTCTTCCCTTCTCTGTGTCTTTCCCTCCCATCCTATATTTTACTTCCTTTTTCCTTGTCTTTGTTCTTCTCTTTCTCCCTCTCATCTCTCAGGGGTTTTTTCTTTTTTCTTTTAACCATTGTCATTACTTCTATTAGATTCGTCTAAGCTCTTCCGCTTTATCTTTCTTTCTTTTTTCTCTCTCCATTTTTGGTTTTCTATCCTTATATGTATTTTTCTTCTCCCAACTCACTTTCTCTTTGACCCATATCATAGCTGTTAAAAAGCGTAGTTGTACTCCCGCCACACATCTGCTAGACCTCAACGACACCACAGAGCAATGGGTGCAAGTTTAAACGTATGCATTCGCTGGATCATTTAAAAAGAGTCATAGCAAAGTCACAAAAAAAGGAAAATGGATATTAGTTGTAAAACTGTCTTCACCTTTAAAATAAATTGTTCAACATTTCGGGAAATGTTTTTATTGGCTTTCTTGCTCAGAGTTAGATGAGGAAATCAATACCACTCCAGCAGCCCTTTAGCTTAGCTTAGCATAGACAAGGGAAGCAAAAGGGAAAAAGCTAGCCTGGCTCCCTCTGTAAGCAACAAACAAAAACTAACAGCAAATCTGAAGCTCACTACCGGCTAAACAGTTGCCCGCTCTATAGCTTCATATTTCCTATACACACATGAGAGTGTTTATCATCTAACTCTCTGCAAGAAATAAGCAAATCAATGCAAAGATAATGTCTGTTCTTTAAAGGGACACACTTGTTTTAAAAGACTTTCCAATATGTTTCTCCTGGTTTCTCCACATGCATTTTCTCCATTCCCCCTTTTTTTTCACTTTCTCAAAGCGAAGATCCAGACTGCTTTAACATATCTGTTTGTGATTCTGCCTTATCAGCCGAATGACAGACAGAATCATGTTGAGCTCTAACAAGATGTCATGACATCCTGTGCTTAACATTGGCATACAGTAGGTGAGTCATAATTTTAGCTCTGGACTCCCTTCCTCTGTGTCTTTCTCCCGCAGCCTCAAGGAAAAGCCATTACGCTTGAAACGAAGCAGCAGCAGTAGCAAAAGCAGCAGCCCACTTGGGTCCAGAGAGACAGGCGAGGGAAACGATGAAAAGCAAAGCCCAGGGCCGTCCTGGGGCCCTGAAAGAGTTGCCTTTATTGAAGGGAGCCCACTCCCATGCATTCCTCTGCCAAGAGCCAGGGCCTCCCTGGAGAAAGCCAGGATCAGAGGCTGACTCACATCCAGACAGGGGGTTCACTGGCCGCTACAAACACCCACGGACACGCAGAAATCACAGAGGCAAAACAAGTATGCATCTTGTTCCCTGGTCTCCCGCCTGCCTCATTGTTGTGTCAGTCAGGATGGCTTAAAGCTGCGAGCCACAGCAGGGGCTCTCCATGTCCTGTAAAGCACAACTGATTGATTTATTGGGTTTTAGGGGCTGAGGTCGGTGGGATATTAGATGCTCCTTGGAGATCTCATCGTGAGATCGTTCAGCGAGGGCGAAGGGCTTGCTCTGACAACAACAGGGGAGACATTCCACTGCTTTTTTTTCAGGACCATTATGCTTAGTTACCTTTGCGAAATGTTGGCTACTTTGGGAGCTGATCTTTTTCTTCCATTATTTAGACTCCTACAAATGTTCAGGGATAATCTTGTTTGCATGCTTTTCATTTATAATGATGGACAGGGGCATCCACAAAGCTTCTGTCTATTCCATAAGAAAGGAGAATCCTACAGTGACTGTTATCAGCAGTTTCACACTTTCTGTGTGTCGTTTTATGATTATCTTAACTGTCTTTAAAGTCCTTTATTTGACTATTTCGTGGCATTGACTTCCATTTATAGCTCTAGATTAAAGATAAGTAAGACATCAGAAAGACATTATGGCTGCAAAGATCCTGTTCAAATCTAGAAACCACCTGTTCTCTGTGAATGGTGTCTGATTTTATTAAACTTGTATAGAGAAATCTGTTTTATTTTATAACCATCCTAACGTTGCAGAAACTGAAAATATTCCTTTGGAAAAGCCCTGTGGATATGTGGCTGAAGTTCTCACAAAGTCACTTTCAACAACATACACTGAACTCATGAAAAACACACTTGGGATTTTTAAGTATTTCACTTTCGATTATCAAAATATTGCCCCTTCATATACTGTATTCTTCAACATCTCTGTTACATCAATCTCCATGGCCTTGAATCATCCTTTATATTGCTTTCTCCTCTCTGTTCCATGACTTATCTCCATAAATCAATACCCAGATAATGAGTAATACATAACTGATCAAAAAGGCTCAGAGCAAATGTTTTTCTCATGCCCAGTAGATTTAAATCATACCCCTTATTTCATACCAGGAACATTTTAATGGAGAAAGATGTAAATCTAGAGTGCAATGGACTGGCAGGAAGTTTAGTAATAGAGTCAAGTAAACTGACTAGTGCTTGTTCTAACTGAATATGCAGTGAGTGGATGTGTCAGTGTTGGGTTTACATTGTTTCTGCTGCCCACAAGTGGCCAGAAATCAATTCTTTCAGGTTTTACAACCTTTCAGTTGATTTGAAATGAGTACCTTTTCTCACAGCTATTTGATTGCTGTATGAAATTCTGTTTCAATAGTTTTAGGGTTTAGAATCATTGAAACTGCAACAGTCAAAGGGAGATAACATCCGAAAAATACCTCCAAAAACAGAAAAAACCAAAGCATCGAGGAGGTTGGCAGTGGAGCCAGACATTCCTCTTCGCTTCGGGAATCTAGACGACAACAGTTTTTTTTGCTGCCGGTGGCCATTGGCCGATGACAGGCGGTTCTCCGCGTCCTCTCTGGCTATTGTTTGCCCTGTGATTGTCTGAGGAATTGTTTGTTGTTGCTGGACTCTTACCTGTGTTTCTTGGAGCTGGCAGAAACAGCGAGCTGTTGTATTAGCGAGGCTGTCTCATGAAACTGAACAGACGCGAAACATCACGCTCAGTTCAGCTAATCAAGCTCTTTATTGCACAAAAGACGGCAATGTGTGAAATGTGTTCTTTCAAAGAGAGATCATCTGATCAATACATCTGGTTAATATGTGTTCACTGCACAGAATACAAATTTGACATGTTACAGTGTCAGCCTTCCCCAGGGAGCATATCAGCTTGTTAATCAGGGAACGCTGGCATTTTTAACGAAATGTGCATTTCATTTCCATCCCTTTTCTTTCCAGTGATTGCTTTTATATGCCACCCAGTGCTCATTTTCTAAGCTGCCAGAGTCTAAGCATGCCTCGCAACTTTCCCTCAGAGAAATATCAATTTCTTAATTTATTTTACTGCAGCTTTGAGAGCTCTCCTACTCTTATTTAGAAATCCACTGGGTGAACGTTTGCTATTGCCAAAGAATTCATACGGCCACCTGATTCACCATCCTCCCAAGACCCATCACCGAGTCCCCGGGGTGGTTTTATGCCGGGCTATTAACTTGGAAGCGTGGTGCTTTTGTTCATTGGCATTTTAATTTTAGACCCCTTAGTAATTGAGTAACTGGGGCCCGTCATGTAGCACAAAAGAAAAGGAGGGAGCACGCAGAGGCAGAAAAATTCTCATAAGCTGTCAGGAAGGCGGGGGAGAACGAATACCTCCTTGCTTTCTATTGTTCCAACACAAAGAAAGTGAAATTGTGTTGCAGTTAGACCTGCTTTTTCTCATCAGTCGACTGAAATGAAAGAAAATGTTTAGTAAGGCCAATTTGCTGTCAGCTTTGAAGAAAATGTAGCAGTCCCAAGAGGTCATGTGTATTTTATTTGTTTTTTTTTCATGGAAATTCAACCTCTGCTGGTATTTGATTAATTTTCAAACCGTAAAACACTAAAGGAGAGTGAATAGATATGTAAATATCGAGCCAACACACGGTTTGATCTGCCGAGCACTCACAAAGCTCACGGGAACAAACCATACAGTGGAGATTTTATCATGAACAATTAATTGTATGCTTATGAAGTTTGAAGCTTATAATATCCAGTATTTCCGGTCAGAAAGCCGTGGATTCAACAATGTTAAATCTGGAGGTCAAAGTTTGTGCTAAAGTGTTGAACGGTAAAGTTGAATTGGCACACAATAATAATAATATATCATAATATGAGTGCTTTCTTAACCGGTATATTCCACATGGATTTCATTTAGGGTCTATTAAGTACATTAAGTATATTTCATTTTTTGGTGGGTTGCCAAAAATAAGGAAAACACACCTTACATAGTTCATATGCATGCAGTTAGTGTCAAATATAGTTTCATTGACACGTTGAAATTTGACCACTGTTACAAGCAGATGTTGGGAGGGCTCAAGAATGTGCTGAGTAGCGTTGTGGGTCGATCAAACTGAAACGGCCATTCAAGCTCAGCTTCAACAGTTGGGTTGTGACCGTGGGCTCCAAATCCAGCATCGAATGACGAACACATCTGATCCTGTTTTTCCAGTAAGCGTCTCCATCACACGTAACCTGCGCATTGCATCCCGGTGACACATTTCGTCTTTTCCAGTGGATGTGGAAAGCTCTTTCTCAGACAGGGCCTCAGATTGCATCAACCAACACAGCCCTTATCACTGTGTGTTGCCCAGTGGAGCTCCAGCTGGGTGCTGCTGCTTCCTTTACCGTTTGTGTTGGCACAGGGAACGGCGGCTCGGTGGCCCGAGAGCACTGCTCGCTCTTCAAAACAGGAAGAGCACGCTGCTCTCTGATGCACACTGGAGACAGAAAAACACAGCAGCAAAGGCCCAGAGACTTGAGGCAGCAGGCGGAGGAGGATGATAAGAGGCGATTCCAGCCAGTGCCCAACCCTTTACTGCTCATGGAACCGTCTTACTGGTCGGGGTAGAGGGGGATGTTTCGGTGTCAACAGCCTGCGTACATGGGACGCCCAACAGTTTCCTCTTCGTGTTTGACGAGATCTATTCAGATGAACCACATTCTCTATACAAATGTCAGACAGCACGCAACGTTTCCTGTTCTCTACCACTAATAAGAGCACCGATTGTTGTTGTTGATCAGTACCAGGCGCTCAGCAATTACTTTACCAGGCGCTGAGATTCCTGGCTTTACATACTTTTCAGCCTGCGCTTCAACTTAGAACCCAAATTCCTCTGAATGTCGAAACCTGTTTTTGTTGCAATCCCTCGGTCACAAACAGACGTTGATCTGAATCCCAGATTTCTTAAAAGTCAATTCAGTTTGGCAGAGCGCGTGTTATTATTGACAGCCATGGTCTTGTAGCGCGATTGAAGATGGTGGAAGGTTGCTCTGACCTGCCTGGCGCCACCTGACTTGTGGATTTGAACAGCAAGGAGTAGTCAGTCCTGGCATCAAGAGAAATGGTGAAACTCGTAGATCTACATGTACCTCGATCGTTAAATCCTGGAAGCACCACTGTCATGTGTTGTCTGGACTTATTCACAAAGCAGTTTTCCAAAGCATCGCAATATCAAAACCCATTCCAGAAGATATAAACCCCGTCCTTATCAGGCCTTTGAGCTCACAACTCTGCTCACGAATAGCTAACACTCACATGGCTTTAATGACCTTTCATGTACTCTGACTGTTTTCTTTCTTCCCCACGAAAACCAAAAAGAGCAAACAAGGGCAGATGAAAAGGTGCCTTACTGGCACGGGTGGGAAGCGTTTCCGTATTGTCCCTCCTCGTTAGCCGATGATGGACTGTCTCCGACTTGGACAGCTGCAGTCACCGAGGTGGAGGAAAGGCATGCACGCCAGCCATCACGACTCGCACACATGTAAGCACAGACACAGGGTTTTGCATGAGAGCAGGAGGGGGACAGGTCAGTGCTCGGCAAATGGAAGAAAAGCTGCCGCTTCTGTGAAAGAGGGATGGAGAACTGAGATTTCTTCAGCTGTGTTGCCACACAGTGGAGGGGCTCATCTGCTGACTTGTTAAGCTTGACTCTTATTTTTCTGACAGAAACTTGCTGATGGAGGAGATGAGGTCCAAACCTGCTTCTTCAGATGAGACGTTCAGCCGAGGTGTCAGTTTAAAAGAGTGTGTGGTTGTGAAGGGTTCGGGGGGGTGGGGGGGGATGTAAAATATTTTTTCTGTTGCGTTGTTTGAGGTGAATTCCGTTCTCAGCCATGCCAGGAATGTGCCCGGTGTGCCCGCCCAGCCATTAACCTGTCCAAGAATCCACCATTGTCCGGAGCGAAAACAAAACACTTCATTAAAAGTGCAGCGAGTCCAACATCAACCTCCGAGGTTCTCCGCGTAGGAAAAAGACCCACACTGACGATTTCATGGAACAACTTCTACATATTGTTTGCTTTATAACTGATGAACTTAAAAAGTAAGCATTTCTAATGTAGCATATGCCTCTGTGTGCAATTAATATGATAAAAGAAGTAATAATACACCATGAGTTTGTATTTATCTATCTTTTTTTTATGTAAACATGACCAGAAAAAAAATGAAAAAAGAAAGTCCAAATCTGATTTATGTTTTTCTTTTTCTGTTCAAACAAAATAAAATTATTGGATTTGTGACTTACTCAAATCAGATTTGAGGTGGCATAAGCAAACAAAAAACAGCTGCTGCAGATCAATCACTATTGGTTTAAGCAAAGGCCTTTTATAATGGAAGTTACTTCATAGACAGTTGGTTTACTTGAAGTTAATGTCAGAGGTCAAACGTTCCAAACACGGGAGAGCTGCTGAGGGATGACTTGTTCTGGAAACGGTTTTGTTTGAGCTCGTTTCTACAACACTTGTCTTGTGCTTTAAACACACCTGCTCAGAAGGGCTTTTCTAACATTTAATGATCTGGCTTCCAGTGCTTAGAATATCTCGCCGTGGTGCCAAGCTCCAGGTTCCTTTCAACTGGAGGCCGACGCAGATTTGTCATCGGCACCCTTCAGGCAGGCATCCATTAAAATCTTGAAATGTTGAAAACTTCACGGCCAAGGAACAATCACATGATTGCTTGTTTAAAAGCGACATATTCCAGGCCTTGTGGGTCACCGTGAAAGTTCCATGTGCTAAAGACAGAGACTTGTAAGTTTGATGGCCCGTGAAATTCCACATTGTTAATCACACTTTATTATTTACACTTTGGAAAATGTTGAGTCTTGTGCGAGACCTCTGCATTCTATGCCAACCACTGATTTGACATCAGTGCAGAACAGATGTCCGTGTCCATAACGAGCACGTGCAGGGAACAAGAGAGGTTTGTTCACTCACACCACCGCAAACTGATCAGAGGGGTGAAAACTTGGTCAAGTCCTTCTTCTTCTTCTCGCTGTACCGGGTGCTGAGTTGTCCGACAGCCTTGGCGTGCTCCTCATCCACTTCCTCCTTTAATCTCTGCTGCTCCTTCAGAAACTCGGTCCACTCATCTTTCAAACGCTCCATGTTCCCCTGCAGCTGGGTGCTCTGGGAGGGCACAAGAAGATGAGAATGATGATGTTTGTCTCAATTCTCCCTCTTGTTCTACACTTCAGCTGTCACACCCTCTTGCATTCCTGCACAACACTGAAGATGCTGATAATAGATGGCAGAGTAAACAGACTCAATGTGCGGTTAATATCATAAATGCCCGTACAGTCGGCATTCCAATCCGTTTTCTCAAAGACTATGATAATGTGTCCACCTGCGCTTTAGGTCCTGTTTTTACCTGCTGTGCCTCTAGCTCCCTCTGCTGGACTCTCTCTGCCATGTGATTAGCAGCCTCCACTGTGGGAGAGAAGCAAAGAAATATTCTTAATATTCATATAGAAAATTTGTATTTGCTCTAACACAATATATAAATACAAATATTAATATTCATTAGGACACAGGAATATAATTATACAGTTCCATATATATACACATATATAGAGTATATCACATTATTATTAATCATTATTAAGTATGTTTATAATGCATTACAGACATGGGCGTCATGAAAAGAGTTTTTACCCAACATGAAAGAGGAGACTTACAACGTTTAACCACATCAGACATCATGCCCTCTAAATCTGTCGGCAGCATTTGCTCGTTGGCTTCCGGGACCATTTTATTGAGGTTCTCCAGCAGTCGGCTCTCTCTGTGTCCACGTTTTTCCTAAACAGTGGCAGAGGAAAGCTCAGCGTTGTCACAGGCATACCACATGGAAGACTGAAAACATCTAGCACTGGGTCACAACATATTGTTTCCATTCAAATGAGTGAGAAAAATAACAACAATTGATTTTAAATCATTTCATGGCATTGTCTTTTCAAGAACAAGAGACAATACTGTATTTTTCTCTCCATGGTGCAGCAGAGACGTTAATTGGTTTGGGGATATTTCCCTCAATTGCACTAAACCATTGAACAGATTCTCTCACTTAACAAATTGAAATACAAAATATGGTCCGTTATGAAATTGACGAGAGTAAAAATAAATAAGCTGTATTGAAATTTGCAGTTAATTTTTCGGGGTACATTGTTAAAGCAGGATGAGGAAATACGGTTATGTGTGCCCGTGGTGTTTGCACATCTATTGTGTCGCCTGTCCACCCACAATCTTTTTTCTGTTTAGCCACATTTTTGTATAATATAGGAGGCGTGCCAATCTTATGACTTTATGCACTAACAGGATTAAATGCCTATAGTTGATGTGTTTCTAACACTGGCAAACAAGTCTTGGCACACAACTTTGTGCGAATTGTATTGCCATGTAGATTATGAGTGTCTAATGTGCAGCTTATGAGTGACAGCAGTGTTGAAGGTTAACAATCTAAATGATGGTTTAAAAAGTCAAACTAGCTGTCATCGGGGGTAATGAACGATAAAGTCAAGAGTTTAAACAACTAGGTATGTAACCTTATAAATAAGACAAGTACCTCAAATTCTCTCACGAAGTAGCGGACCTCTGCGTTGATGATTGGTCTGTGGTCTAACAGTCGCGACTGGATATCACCCACATCTGCAGCACCAAACACAACTCGCATTACATTCAGTTTAAACACACAGGATACAACATTTTTAAATATATTGATTAGCAAATATCATGATTTTAAACAGTACTATATGCCGACCTTAATACACATTACATGCTTTTAATGTTGCGTTGATGATAGACTACATGCTACAAAGTGTATACTCTAATTATTAATATAATGCCATATCATTCCCTCTTTCCAAGTATATGAAAGCTAACCATTTCTAATGTTTATCACACTGCTGATGGCAATACATTATATTTTGAATAGCCTCATATTTAGCTGTAGCTCATCAGCTGGACTGAGATCAGAGCTACAAAGGTAAACAGTGAGCCAAACACACCAACATGCCGACAATTAGATGTTTTTTTTCACTCACCTTTAGCAATTTTTTCCATTTTGACAAACTCTGCTGACACGTTAATTGTAGTAGTTAAATCAAAGTTGTCTCAGCTAGCTCAAACAGCTACCAGCTGCTATTCACTTGCTAAGCCTGAATGTCCCACATGCTAAGCTAACTGGCTGTTAACTGTGAAAGCGAAAGAGCTGTTTATCTGACCCACAGCACCCGTTATTAACGTAGCCTATGTTTTAAATATATAGTAATACATGCTACCTACAATATGATAAAAACGGCAGCGGTCCTATGCTAATTGCAATCATGTGAATGGAAGTCAGCTGATTGCGAAGGCAATATTTTCTACTACTTCCGGGTACGAGGCTGCGGACTGAACCAAGTGGCCGTGAGAGGGGTGTCTCATGCTCCTTAATAACAGAGAGGAGGGCTTCATTTTTGTATTTCTTTTATCAGTTCACTTAAAATTCTGTCTTCTGCAGTCTCGAGGTAAACTACGTCGATGTGCTTTTTACTCTGGACGTTTTAAAAGTCAGCAAAAGCTTGTGTGCGTTTGTGTGTGGCAGTCTGATGTTTTGCATGACTGAGGACAGCAGATGTCAGTCTTGCTCTGTGGTGGAACAAACGGAAGTTACTTGTACATTCAGAATACATCCAACAGTGCGATCAGAAAGTATATATATAATATAATGATGTATTTCAAAATATAGACTCTACATTTGATCCTGACTTTGCGACTTAAATTAAACTTAAACAAATGGTAGGACATTCTGTGTGCACTCTTTCCCCAATTGGTTCATTTAAATCAGAGTACAACTTTATTATAAATACATAAATGGTAGCTAATGGTCTAGTCGTGGTTAACAACTAATGTACTTATGCTTTATCAATTATAGCTATTAATAAGAATATCTTCGAGGTTGCCAGGCTGTGAAAAATCCATAGCTGGTGTGTGTGTAGACTTAAAGGTGTGATACGCACACATATAATGCTAATTTATTTCCTACTCTTATAACTGCACCATTACCAAAAAAACAACAACCACATTGCTTTTTTCCACAACCTGATAAGCCCAAAGTAGGATAATTTATTCCGTATAACTCATATGTAAAGTATACATTAATGATTATTAGCCACTCTGTTGAGACCCCAAAATAAAGGGTACCTAAGTAAAAACATGATTATAATATATGTAAGTTACAGGCAATAAATTTAGCAAGACAAATGGCTTACCTCTAAATAAAAACACTACAATATTATAAATGCAAAGTTCCCTTTCTAATGATGCCTCAGTTGTGACACATACATATTTAGTTGTATTTCTTTGCATTTATCAAGATGCCTCTATAGTGAAATTAGATATAGATATTAGATACAAGAACATTTACATTATGTTTCTTTGAAAATACCACAGTCACCACAAGATGGCACCAAATGTCTCAGATGAGTTTTGAAAATCCAGGACTGGTTATAACTCTGTGATTGAATTATGTTGGATTAGCAAAACCTTTTATTACACTTTATGACATGCAAATATATTGGCATAAATGTATTAATAAAAAAAACAGCACTTGTGGCAAGAGCAAAGTATATGCAGATATTCAGTGAGAGTGAGAAGAGGCATTGTTTGGGGCAAACGTTGCATATTAGTTGTCAAAAGTTTGTTTGCGAGCCCTAAATTAATTAGGACTGTCATGCTCAGTTAAGAGAAAATCATTAAGGCACCACTTAAGTCCCCCACTGTCCACATTGTTTAGTTAAACACTTATTACATGCACCATTAGTTTTGATTTGGGCCTATTAAGAAGATTAAATGATTGATCAACAGCCGAGGGATAAAAACAAGCCCTTCACTGCAGCCTCATGTTTGTCTGGAGAAGCACGAGAGGATCTCGGACAACTACACATGTCAGATCCAGCAAAGACCTCTCTGACAGGATCGTGCAGCCTGTTGTTTTGTTTATTCATGAATCTGCAGGGTGAAATTAAAAACATTTATATCAACCCTGAGAATGGTGGAGAGGCTAAATGCTGCATTCATTACCATATTTAGATTGAAATAGAAGAGCAGAGTAACATAGAACTCCAATTGGTTTACAATAATAACTAATAAAAGAAAAGATATAGAGATATTTACTATATAATATATGTATTTATTTAGATTAGTAAAAGTGTTATCGTTAAAAAACTAAAACTTTAGACATTTACAAATAACAAAATAATGTAAAATAAATATTAATCTAGTTTGTAGACCCAACAATGATAAGAATAACAATAAAGATAATATATCATTATAACATAATAATCTATCATATGTATTATTTTGAAGAAATTTTTTTTTTCATGCACTTAAAATTAGATGTTGCACACTTAACTTGGGGCTGGAAATAATACATTTGACCAATGAGGGTACTACTACTCTGAAACTTATCCAAAGTTGAGTATTCCACAGCATTATAGAATTTGGAGGGCAAACCGACATCAACATAACGAGGAACATTCTGTCCTTCTGCATCATTATCCATTCTGGTGCTCGGCTGCAGTTTGCATGCGAGAGCTTGTTGCATGAAGGGGGATCATGTATTTCTCTGTATTTGTGTTCCACTGGTCTATTAAATGAATTCTACTTTTTTATTTGACACCCCTGCACAGAGCACACAGCCTTTCTGGGACAGTCTCCACAATTGTCACTGAAAAGGAAAGACCATTTTCAAAGTTATAAAACATAATTTAAACTCACGTGTATGGTAAATAGGTCATAGTTTATTTTGAGTAGCTGTCTACATTAGAGGAGAAAATATCAATTAAATTCTGTTCAGACTTAAACGCCTTTCATTAATTTTTTTATTGCATTTGGTTCAGTTAATTGCAATTGTTCAATACTTTATTATAGAGCGTGATAATGTTTACATTATCCTATTTCTGTGTAAATGACCAATTGAATATATTATCATGTATTTTGAATATGTAATCATATAAATGCTATTATTAAGTGCAGACTATTTTGAAGCACTGCAAATTAGATTTTGTTAGTTTGTTTGGAAAATATGAATGAAGCTAAAATTAATCATACATTTATATACAGTATACACACACATATATATATATATATATATATATATATATATATATATATATATATATACATATAATTTCCTATTACAGAGTCTCTTTGAATTATCCATCAGCTTGAAACCCAAAACCTTAGCTGTAGGCTAGTACTGAAGCTAACCCACTGAAGATTTTTTTATTTTGGGTTATGGTACATAACCCAAAATAAAAGCATATAGTGAGCATATAGTGCATATAGAGCATATAGTGTACACAATACCCACTTTACCGGATGCACCTTTTCCTGTATCACATGATACACTAGTTCTCCCTCATCTTTTTATTACACTTAAACATTAGATCTGCACACATTATGAAGCACCAACGCAGCAGTGCTTCCTCCCCTCGTGCGTCCATGCTAGCCAGTATCCAGATGATCTCCTGCAGCACTTCCACACACGGTGCTCCAGCAGTGCAGTGGGAGGTCTGTGATTGTGGTTTACCAAACATGCCCACTGGCCCTGGGAGCTCGCCCCGGTGACGCTCTCTTCTCTGTGTGTCTCCCCTCCCCGGCCCGACCACACCGCCCCTGTAACGACGGTGCTCACATTACCCACTGGGTATAATTATTCTGCATTTTTCTGCCCTCCATTCTTTCTCTCTCTCTCTTGCATGTGCTCTATCCCTCACTCTCTCTCTCTCTCAGCTCGTCTGGGTCTTGACACTGAGGTCCAGGCGGAGGGCCGCGGGGCCGCTGCTTTGTGTTCACAACACGCTGAACGCCACTCACTGCACCGTGGCTCTGAACAGGTGGGGGCGGTGATGGGAAAGGGGGAGAGGGAAGGGAAGGAGGTGGTGCTACTCACTGGATGCCAAGGCCTCTGGGCCTAAGGGAAGATGGGGGTGGAGGGGTGATATGAGAGGACCTGCGGCCCAGCAACCCACCTACCAGCTTCTGCCCTTCTCTCTGTCCATATCCAGTTTCTTATTTCATACCATCTCTCTCTCTCCCAGTGCCTGTGCTGCAAGCGGGTCGTTTGTCCCGGCGCCACCACGTGCTTGTCCCTCCACCTGCTGGAGGCGGTGGTACTTCAGAGCTGTCCGCCATGGAAAAAGAGGTGGAGGTGGTGAGAGCAGAAAATAGAATAAAAGATAGTCAGTAAACACATGCAGAATGGAGTGCAGCAGGAAGGTAGAGACCCAAATAAACACTCTGAAGGCCTTTATGCAGTGGCTCTTCACACTCGTGACACTATCCTGCTGTCACTCTGTCCCAAGGCCTGATGGGAAGACACAGTGGCGGAACATGGCTCACAGCCTGAAAATCAGCATATGTACTCATCATCCTGCGCTTTTCAGGGAAGGGAAGATATTTCTCTTTCACAGCAAAAACGGAAGAAACCTTGTCAGACTCGTCTAGCGATGACTGCCCCTTTCCCTTGGAGCTTGAGATCGGCACTGAGGCATTGAGGGAGGACTGGGAGTGTGTGTGCAGGGGGGACCAGCGTGTCGGCTGCGATTAGTGTTTGCGGCGGGCCCCTGCCGCCATTTCTGGGCTCGTCCCGGAGAGTAACGGGAACCGCGCTGTCATTTCTCCCATGGGGGTCTGTCCCCGTGTCCTCTCCCGTCCGAACACGGGGAGGGATCGCCTCTTTCTCCAAGAGGCAGTGTCGAAGTCGACTGAGGGCAACAGGCTGGGGGAGGCTTCAAACCTGTTGAAGCAGAGCGTCCCGCAAAGTGCCCACAACCGAAGTGACAGATGTGAGGTGGAGGGAGCGCTGAACGAGGATATCTCTCTGTTTGTGGCGAGCAAAATTGATTTCTCCTGGCTGTAGCGTTCGAAACCCACACATATTCACTTTATTAACACACACACTCACACACACACACACATATGCACACACACACACTGCAACTTGAGCACAGAGGAGTTGAGACTGCGAGGTGGAGGGGGAGCGTCTCGACTGAGCTCAACTTGATGGTTTTTGAAGTTTTTCCTTAGTGTGTGTGTGTGTGTGTGTGCCTGTGAGTGTGTGTGTGTTCAGTGATGTTCAACGTGGGACAGAGCAGAAGAGGAAGGCAAGAAGTAGGAAAAAAAGGGGGTCTGCCCTGGGGTCACACACAAACACACACACACACACACACACACACACACACACACACACACACACACACACACACACACACACACACTTCTCGGGCTGCTGTGGCATGTTTGGAGCAGTGCCTCGTCAGATTAGGGCCATGCTGGCTGTGTTTGATGGCCAACCTGGACAGACAAGGCCTGCCAGGCACAAACTGCTCAGGCACATGATGTCAGGGCGGACACACACACACACACACACACACACACACACACACACACACACACACACACACACACACACACACACACACACACACACACACACACATGCACGCATACACAAAAATTATCCCGCGCCAGACCAAAGAGACAGATGACACCCAGCATGAAGCTAAAGCCAAATCTGTAAGCATCCGCTGCGATCCAGCTGGCTAGCCCTAGGGTACCTGTCTCTGCGAAGTGGAATCAGCGTCACCCCCGTGAGCTGTCAAATTAGCTCACAGGGCTGGAAATGCTGAAGAGATTTGGCCCCTCGTTGTGGAAGAGCAAAACGAGAGGCGGGGGGTAGAGGGGTGGGGGTAGTGTTAAGAAATGTTATTAATTCATCCTCCTGTTGGGACAACTCCCAACAACATGAATCAGGTAAGGTGGACCTATTAGTGTGAACCTGTGTCGGCTTAGTGATGAAGACAAACACAGGACTCATGCACGCACACACAAATGGAAACACACATGCACACACATACATGCTGATACTAGCAGATGCACATGCTCAGACACAGGGGACAAAAAGCTGTTATTGCATGTACACATGCCTCATGACTGCATTCACATATACTGTATGTGCACCGCACATGCTCATTCATTCACACACACACACACACACACACACACACACACACACACACACACACACACACACACACACACACACACTCACACACACACACACACACACACACACACACACACACTTGCACGCACAAACATACACACACACATAGTGCCAGGGGCGAGTTTTCAATTACTGCCAGTGCTAAGCAGTCACCTGGGAGTGATGTACCATGTTTGAGTGGAAACTCAAGATTTTCTCTTTTTCTTTTTTCTTTTTTTACCTCTTCTTGTCCCAGTTGTGAGACAGCTGTGAATGTCAAGCACATGATCAAAAATGACATTAAACAAAACATTAAATGTTTCCGCAGTGAACATTTACATCACAGGAAATGATCAAGGAGGGCCTGCCTGAAAAGTGAGATTTGAAACAACTGTTGAATGTGCATGATCGAAAGCCCCGAGGATTAAGTTGTCAATCTTGTCAAAATGAGATCACGTATTTGCTGCGGAACACTGAAAACATAGTTCATTTAGTTTCTAAGTAGTGCAGCGACATCAAGGGAGACATCGCACAAGAGACACACAAAAGATGTGAATTAATAGAAGACTAATAAAAAACTACCACTTTTCTAAATAAGAGTTGCTTTGGTCACCTCCTCACTGAGGCTTAATTAACTTAATGCTTTGAAAAGATAACGGTAAGGGATCGTGCAGAGATGAATGGTGTAAGGAAAAGGGCTAATATTTAATCTTTTTTCTTTAATTACAAAATTGGTACGATACCATTGATGACTCAAAGTGCCATTCAAATTTAGTAACCTAATCTAATTAAATCTTAACATGTCAATGGACTATCATTTTCACATGGCCATTGATCGTCAGTGGCTTTTATGGTCTTCATTAAAGCCATTTCTTACGAGACCTTTAAATAAATATGAGGCATTAAATCTCACGAGGGAGGAAAGAAATAACAAATCTTGGATAAGAAAAACTCTCCCATGGGGTGCCCCCGTGGCTCAACTGGTAGAGCGGGCACCCCATGTACCTTCGCAGCAGTCCAGGTCTAAATCTGACTAATTGAGTTATATATATTTGCAAATTAAATAGTTATTTCCAGTAAAAAATGTTTTGTTCATTTTTGTCCTTGACTCTTTTTCATGCACTGCCTGCAAACTAAGCAGGAGAGGGACCTGCACGCGTATAAAAAAAAAGAAAGATGGCTGCCACGCTTTAGCCAAGGTGATGTCCTTCTGGGCCCAACGTGTCCCCGCCATGCTGGCACGCTAATAGCCCCAGCAGGTTTTCTGTGTGTGAGGTGACATGGACAATAGTGAGGAGGTAAGGACTGCCAACAACAACACTGCTCCCTGGTGTGTGTGACAACACGCTGACCCCTTTGGAGAGCCTGTCCTGCCCTGAGACAGACCAGTGTGTGTGTGTGTGTGTGTGTGTGTGTGTGTTAGGGTGTAAGATGGAACCTGACAGGAGTTTAGCGCTGATGACCACCCCGGCGAGAGATGGCAGCGCTCTTCCTTGAGGGAGCGACTGTCACTCTTCTATGTTTGTATGAGTGTGGGTGTGTGATTGTTCTTACTTGCAGAGCTTCTTCAGGCTTGAAACGTGACATTCTTGTTTCTCAATTTGTCTTTTTTTCTGTTCACTTGAGTAGAGTTGAAGTGGAGTTTTTTGCTGGACATTGCTTGGCATTACAGATTGGAAATGTAAAATATTACAGCACATATACAAGTGAGCATGAGGTGGAAAACCATTCACCAGTCTAAAACATCTTTTATTTATTTCTCCACAACCATCTGCCCCCCTATAATTATGGAATTATGGTCCCAACACCCAGGTTGAGGATGATATGACACGACACGAATAATCCATCGTCTCAATCCCTATTGTATAGAATTAAAAAATGTCTAACCTGGTATCCCCATCATTTCTCTCCGAAATATCAAAGAATGGAGTCATAGCTCTCTTTTCCCATTTAATTCCTTTAACCTGAAGTTCCACTGAGGTTGGAAACTTCTCCTGCAAGGGAGACCACTCCAATAAGGCCAGACGAGGCTAGACTCAGACACATACCTTTCTCTTATGTCTGTAGAACTAGTGCTTTCCTAACGGGACACATTCAGATTCTCTGGTTGTATTATTTGTCATTGCATACTAATAACGACATTTTTAAGCAGATTTACATAAGGCAGTGTTGCTCGTCTCGTTTCGTCTCATCTCGTCTCGTCTCCTCTCCTCTCCTCTCTACTGATGTTTGTCCCTGGAGGAGCTCTTAATGTCTTTGACTAAACTTCAGTCTTGGCAGTGACGGTGCCCCATAGGAACACAGTTGAGAGGAGACCCATATGATTGTAATGGAGGGTTTGAGGGCAGGGTCTATCACACTGTGTCACCTATAAAAAGCACAAAAGCCAACTGGCGGGGTGCATTACACTCCTGGCTACAGAGATAAAAAGTCATATCATCTACTCAACAGTACTATTGAGCTGCTGTAGGAAGAGGGGACTTTTCATTGTGGTCTTGCTGTTGTGTCACACTCACCAATGAAGCATTGCAGACTGCGGTGTCACATTAGCATCAGATTTATTTTTCTTAAATCAAACCCTTGTGAAAAACTGACTCTATCTTATTTTGGTGCCATAAAGAAGAATGTACTTTTGAAAGCGTGAGAGGATGATTTAATTTGATGAAATCCTTTCCGCCAATGAATGCATTGCCTTTATTTACAGTCACTAAAACCTTTCAGTCACACATGATTGATTTTGTTCCGATTAAACTGCATCAGAAAGGATCTAATTTGCTTCATTGACATTTTACAGACAGATCATTGAGAGTGGGAAAAGTTTCCCACCATAAACAACAAGAAATAACCCATTTCTGATCAAATTTGATTTTCAAAAAAGACCTATTTCTCCCACAGCAACAATATTGATATGAACACTGATATGATTAGCCCTAACACACAAGAAGGTACTTGATAAGCATATCATTAGCATTGCAATGGCAGAACAGTGTGAAATGACATTAGAACTAATAACACACCACATTAACACCATGTCAGCACTTGGCGAGTGTCTTAACTTTTTGCTCTGAATCTGTGTACATTAACTATGTGCGTGCTTGTGTGTGTATGTGCGTGCGTGTGTGTATGTGTGTGGGTTTGTGTGTGTGTGTGAGAGAGTGAGGCATCGTCACATGCTCCTGTCCCTGAGCTTAGTAGATGAATGAAGGCTGTAACGAGGAGCATGACAGCTGTGAAAGTCACAAGGGGAGTCCACCAACGCCGTAAAGAAGGCAAAGTTTCCCTCCCTCTGGGCATGACCTGAGTGTTTGTGGACATACATCTGTGTGAGAAAGTATAATTGTCATACTGTATACGTGGATGTTTTACAAAAATAAGCCCATCCGAATATATGGATGCATTTGTGTGTGCTTCTGTTTGCATGTAGGAAGCCGATCCTGAAGCCAAAAGCCACACACTGGAGTCCATTGTACATCCTATCATCACTCTATCAGCGCCCGACATCCTCAACAGCATCTTTCTTTGCTGGCTCACCCTCCCACCTTCAGCCCGGAGGAAGGCAGTGTGTGTGACCGTGTGTTTGTATCTTCAGGATTTCACTTCAAAGACTGGTGGTTTTGGATGGGTCAAAGTCAGTGGAACGCCGGCCGAGGCCTCTTTGAGATGAACTGATAGTTAAAACTGTGTGTGTGTGTGTGTGTGTGTGTGTGTGTGTGTGCGCTCGTGTTTGTGTGTGTGATCCACAGCAGCACAACATTAGAGGATCAGGAGGTACAGAGATGACTTTGTGTTTTCCTGTCCAAATGTCGATTTCACACCACCCTCGTTTGCGGGTGCTTTTCATAGGGGTCAGTGATCAGCTGTGTGTCATGTGCTGGTAAATATAGCCGGAATAAGGGATGTTTTTTTGGTTTTCCCTCAAGATCAAATGCTATTAACATTGCAGTCAAACATGCTGTGCACAAATAAGGGACTGTCCCTCTGGGTATCTAACTTCAGGCCGGATCTTAACCTTATTTTCAGGCATAGATTCTCTCAGACATTTGAACTTAATCAGTATTGCGTATTTATCCGACGACCATGGCAGTCGCTGACTGTCTTCTCCTGAGATGAAACTGGCATTTGGATTTGAGGGTTTGAATCGAAGCCCCTGGCCCTTCACTTTGACAACAAGGCCCACTGGCTATTGTACTGTACACAGAGGCTGTAATTAATTTCATGGGACACAGCCAGTGTGAATGAAAGCGGCCCTTAGCAGAGCACACTGTCAATCGGAGAATTAGCTTGTCTTTAACCTTTCAACGATCGTTTGTCTTTTGCTTATCCATGGCTGTCACTGTAAAACACACATGCCTGCATACTCAACACCATCAATCTACCCTGGAGCTGAAGGTTTATGACATTTTATGGCAAAACAGTTGAACTGAATTATATATGTATTTATTTTACAATACACCTGCTGGAGCTAATAATGAAAACCTTAAATGAACTTTGATGGACAGGAAATACAGAGATGTTTCAGAGCTGAATATGAAGAAAATACTTCCTGTCTTCTGCAACTCCATTTAAACATTCAGTCACACTTTACAATACGGCACACAAAAATGTGAGTAGTTAAGGAAAGAGTGAAAACGACTCAGGAATGACCTTAATTAATTGTTAATCTGAATAACCCAGAATGAAGGCCAATATAGGAGGTAATGATAAATTACTTAGAGAACAGCAGAAAGAGTAATTCTAAATTGTTAGAAAGTGTTAAGAAACAACTATTGCAACACATCGGTTAAAGACGTCTCTCATTCTTTGATAATTTATTTTTTAATTCACTAACAAATACAAAGGATTCCACAAGATCATACGTACATGCTAAACTGTGTATTGCATATTTATTATACTTTATATACCACAAAGTAATGATAATGACCCAGCTCAGTATTTCTGTTGGGTATCATGTGTGCATATCTGTGCGTTGTCTGTTTTTGTGCATGTGACTAAGGGAAAGCAAAAAAGCAGCCATTTGAGCAGACTGATGGCGTGTGTGTGTGTGTGTGTGTGTGTGTGTGTGTGTGTGTGTGTGTGTGCCTGTGTGTGTGTGTTGGTTGGGCACTGTCTCTGCCAGATTGTAGCTTCATGCCCTTAGTCCAGTAGATAACCAGTCAGCAGTGAAGCCACCCTCGTAACACACACACACACACACACACACACACACACACACACACGCACGCACGCACACACACACACACACACACATAATAGACTGTGTGTTTCTGCTTCATAATCACGCCCCCTCGAAATCAATCAATTAAAGTACTGTTGTCCTATCACTCTCTTTAGTTCATAAAGAAAACCGATGATTCTTGAGGGAGAGTTTACATTTTCCCTAAATTGTCTTCAGACAGACTTTTTTCTTTGGAGTAAAGCAAAATCTTTTGTTTTCATGGTGAAAGTATTGTGCCACTTCGTTCCTTACAGCGTTCCTCTGTCAGCTGTAACCACCAGGCACCACATCCATGTCCTCATTAAAAATAACTAGCTGGTTTTCACACAAGAATAATAAAGTGAGGAGGGGTGTGTGTGTGTGTGTGTGTGTGTGTGGGGGGGGGGGGGGGGGGGTCATTAAGTTAACAACTCATATCCAAAGTTAATGATATGAAGCCTTGTTTATGTTCCTTGCTCGCTGTCATCAGTCCTTGTATTTTTTTTAATCATTAGGGAAATGAGACGCGTTACAAAGAGAAAGTGCTCTGCATTTAACTCCAGGTTTAAATAAATTAGTCATCTCAAATTAAAACCAAACTGTTATAATAAAAGAGGACGGGGGATTTAAAAAAATACAGCGCCCTGGTGACGTATGCAGATGAGTTGGAGAAATATGCAAATAGGGAGAGTGTTGGCATTCTTTTTTCCCATGGAGGTCAAATTACAGTAAATGGCTGAGGGCAGTGCTCTCTGCTCTCTGCCCACCCAGGAGTCTGTCTATTAGCTACTCTACACCCCCACTCCATATATCCTCTGTGCTTATTTCAAATGCCATCCGCCCTGTGCTGCACTCTCTCTTTTTTTCCTCAAAGTACACCCCCTGTCACAGGGTTTCAGCTGCAATTACTTTTAGTATCACTTCCCAGTGAGAAGTCAACTTCCCTGGAGGCTTCCTATCAGAACCTATTACAGCAGGGGGGCAGGCTGAAGTTAAGTGGCATGACCTGTGGGTTGGATGGAGCAGGAGAGGGGGATAAATGTATAGCTAATTTGTGGAACATTTGAATATAGGGACGAGGATTGTGACAGGACCACACGATGGGACGGCACCGCAAATGAGAAGTCACTTGAAGGCCAAGAGTGCTCATGGAATCATTTTAATTGCTAAAAATGTTCAGAATTGTGCTACTCGGAAGAAATAAAATATATATAGATATATTTTTTTTTAAACATTTTCCAAATACTGCCCTTTTTTTAACTCATTCAACGGAGTGGGTCGACTCTCTTCTTGGCTTCTTTTTTTCTTCTTTTACCTCTTTCACCCCTAATTCACCTCTTACCCCCAGGCCAAAACCATAACCCCATGAATGACCACACACTCACACACACACACACACACACACACACACACACACACACACACACACACACACACACACACACACACACACACACACACACACACACACACACACACACACACACACACACACATACAGAAAAATGTGAAGAAGCTGCAGCTGAGGTAGATCAGCAGAAGGGGTGAGAAGCAATTGAGGCGGCTAATTCAACAACAGTTATCTGTGTGTGTGTGTATGTGTGTGAGAGAGAGAGAGAGAGAGAGAGAGAGAGAGAGAGACTTAAGGTGCAATCTTGTGCAGTCTCCTTGCCCCGGGTCACACATATGTACTTTAGCACCAACGTGCAGAATCAGCCACCCATCTCTCTGATTGATGAGCTGAGTAGTTGCATCTCGTAAAATTCTGGTCTCGCTGCACACCTGGGATCCTTACGCAATCCAAGGTGAGGCGGTGTCTTGCAAGAGATAGCGAGAGTTAGAGGAAATAAAAACAATCAAGGAAGTTCTCTCGGCATAAATGCATACATATGGTAAAGTGGTATTTGCAGATCCACAATAGTGGTATAAAACCCTTTGAGGAAAGCAATCACACAGATGTTCAATTCAGTTGTTAAAATAATGAAGTACTTTTCCACAGATGGTGAAGAAAGAAAGCATCCTCAGCATATACATCCATCCATTGGCCCATGAGATAGGTGTGCACTAGCTATATAATCAAAAAGTTAAAGGGGAATTATGTTTTATTATGTTTACATTATTCAATTTACTTCGTGGGAGAAGCCACCTTGTATGGGACTGAACGCTGCTATATTAGAGTCACACAATCTTAGCTCGCTGTGTGTTCCCAAAAGGTGAAAATAGATTTGTTTTAACATACCTCATGTCATTTTCATTACCATCAAACCTTGTTGGAGAAAACACAAGCAGCCCGTACCACATGGTTACCTTTTGGATTTTTGACGCAGCGCGCTTCAGATCAACAACTTCACGACATCCGACACAAACTGGGTGATAATCTCTGCCTTTGTGGCCTCTTCCAAAGACGTTTGGCTAACCTGGGGATGCGTTTACAACCTGTGTGATTGTCTGACTGTCCATGTTTCCTCGACCGCAGCAGACTTCTTTTTTTACTGCACTTACACATTTTCTGGCTGTCCATTCATCCCTTTACATGACAGATGTTTCATGAATGCACCGTCAGAAGAATAACAGGATGTTCAATACTACTCTTTCTGCATCACCAATCAATCAATCAATCAATAATTTTGTCACTAACACTACCCCACATGTTTAGACAAAAAAAAAATCACTTTCAAATGAAAATTGCTCCTAAGATACATTTTTATGAAGCTTGCCTTTTGCACAGACATTATAGAACGTTATACAGTAGAACGTTATAGAACGTTATAGAACATATCATTGCTTGGGAATTTCTTTACACATTCCTGCTCCTCGAGAGGTAAATACATACTTCTCTCCTTTACATCCACAGGAAGAACTTTACTGTAAGAACATGTTGAGATAACCCCCCCCCCCCCCCATCCTTGTGTCTGTCGGGAGCTGCATCCATTGCTCGTACACTCATGTAATTGCAATAGACAATCAGATGCCATCTTTATAGGCGCATGGTACAACTGTCACAAAGTGTGAGGCCGCAGTAAAGCGTGGCCGATAAGTCCTGTCAAAAGAGCTTACGACGTGCTAACGCGGCCCTCACCACCACGCGCCGTTGATTGTTCCACCGAATCAGTCAGCGAGAGACGGGGAGGCCTGTTCATAGCAGATGTCACGACCAATGCGCTTCCCTCTCCCTGATGTTGTTAATAAGAATTAATGAAGGGTGGTGGCGGCGGCACGGCGGTTTTGTTGTTGCGTGGGTGTGCTGGGGGTTGTGTGTCTAATGCGGTTTGAAAACTCAAGGTGACAAAGGTGTTGGGAGACGGTGAGGAGGTGACACGGGTAAAAGCTGATCGCTTGACTCCCTTGAAAACAGTGACGTCTGCTTGAGGTGAATCCTGCAGCAGCATGATCCCAGTGCTGTGCAGTGTCACCAGAGGCTCTCTCATTATTCAATTGGATTATTTTATGCCGTTTTCAAGCTTTTATTTGAAAGTTGAGGGGGTGATGGGGGACATATGATGGCCTTGGCTGAGCCTAAATCCCAGTTCCATGGGTCCCCACACTGTGATCTGTGTGTGAGAGAGTGAGGCGCCGGCACCACTTCCTGCCACAGCTCCACGTGAGAGATGAAGTCATCAGCAGATACTGATGACCATCACACCTTATTGACCATTTGACATCCCCCCTCAGCAGGCGGTGGGGGGAGAGGTCAAAGGTCGGTACACTGCCTTGGGGCTTGACACAGTTGGTAAAATGGGTGGGTCTTGAGCGTATCTTTTTAGGGCCACCCCTGCGGAGTGCTGCTCCTCTCGCCTTCAGAAGTCGGTGGGAAGGTCGCCTCTAATTGGTGCCTGTGTCCTGGTTACCTGCTGTGGCCCCATGTGGCCCCATGTGGCCCCATGTGGCCCGCGTGTGGCTTTGGCTGCTCTCCGGTTTGATCAGGAAGGAACCTGACTGTGTGAGACCGTACCACACAAGCCTTTTGAGATTCTGCCCACAATCAGCACAGAGCCACACACACACACAGACACACACACACACACAAAATAAAAAGTAGTTTCAAAATGAAATCATCCCCATTTAAAGTTTGAAACATTTTCAAGCACTTTGCAAAATGTCTTGTTAGAATAAAATAAATAATTTTAAATAAAGTCTTTTATTTTGGGATTAAATCCCCTAAAAACACACAATAGGTGCTGATGAGTTTTGAAGCGTTGCTTAAAAATCAAAAGTTGCCAATGTAAAAGCAACTTTTAGGAAGGAATGTTCAGCTGTGACCTTTTTATCAGTATATTTGAATGCAGGTCCATTTGCTATAATCTTTTTACTTTAACTTACATTTTACAAATGCAAACTTCTTGTCAGAATCAGAATCAGAATCAGAATCAGCTTTATTGGCCATGTGTGTTTACACTCACATGGAATTTGACTCCGGTTACACGTAGCTCTCGTTATACATATATACACATTCACAATAAGCAAGATAAATATTTTTTTAAAAAGACATTAAAAAGAAAAAGTAGTCCAATTAGTGCAGATGGGGGAGTGTGAAACAATCTGATTTAATGAAAATATTGTCAAACTCAACAGATCAAAGGCATGGCCAACCAAGTAAACAAATTCATGCAGAAGTTATTGTTATCGTTTGATGCAGTTCAGTTGTGCTAAATTAACAGTGGAAGAATTTAAATAGTTTTGGGCAAATCTTTTATAGATTAGTATCTGGCAAGAACAAAAAGGTGCTCTCTAAATCCTTAAAAATAAAGGTATTTTTAACCTTGCTTGGTCTGTAACTGTGGCAACACCACAAATACAAGTGAATAAAGAACATTTTGTCCCACAGCAACTACTGTGGGCCAAATTTAATTTAATACCCTTCAGATTGTACAGCTGTCTGATGCTGCACGTTCGAAACAGCATTGCAACCAAATGTTAACATAACGGAGCGGACAACGGCTTCTTTAATGGAGGACCACATCACAAAGGGCCCCGACTAGTCACAAGGCTCGCTCAGATGACTGCGAGCTGTTTTTATCCGTCCCATCTTCACATGCAAACACACACAAACCGCACTGAACTCTTCTCTTCTGGCAGGCTGACGGAAAACACATTCTTGGACAATTTGAAAGATACACATTGACAAATCTGCAGAGGTCAAGGGGCATCTTTGTGCATCTGCGCATCTTTGTGATTTATTGGCAGAGGACATCATGCTGACATGAGATATAAACAGACACAAAGACATGTAGCTCCTGTTTGGATGGAGGAAATACAAAAAAAACATAGCTGAAAGCATGTTAAGAGGCAGTAAAGATCAGAAACTTTGCCGCAAACAGAAAAGCACCCATTGTTATGAGCTTTAGACTAGATACGTGTTTATTTTAGCTGAGTGCACAAGTGTTTTTTTTTAAATAGGATTTAATTTCCTTATTATTATCAGCTTCATAATGTTCATTTACAGGATCTGCCTGTTAATGGTGCTAATAGCAAACATGCAGCCAGCAGCAGTAAGGCGTTCGGAGGCACGGACCATTGTTCACGTGTCACAAAAAGATCCCTCGGCCTCTGGGTGCTCTTTTTCCTCTCTGTGGCCCCCCTCCCTTCGTCCTTCTCTCTCAAGCAGCCCCGTGGGAGCGCGAGGGTTGAAATGACACACAGTGGCTGACTGTCGCCCAGGGGCCCTGGTTCTGGCCTTGGCTGGCTGGATCTGTGTGGCAGCTGGTGAGCCCGCTGCCCTCCCTCTGGCCTGCAGCATCAACAGTGGTGGTAGTGGGACTGATTGGAGTCTCACTCTGATCTCTGACTCTGGGGCTGACGCTCAACTGCTCACTGCTGCCCACACGACTGGTGGCGAGGAAGTGGATGCAATCAGGAACACACACACACACACACACACGCGCGCACACACACACTCGACTGTCAAGTCAAATGTCTGGGAGTTGCGTGTGAAAAACCCAAAATCCTAAGAAAACAAACGGTCATGATAGGGATGAGAGCTGAGACAGACCGCCGTAATCACCGGGGCAGAGGGACGGCAGAATGACTGTGGTCATTACGGGGTCATGATGTTGAGCCGGATACCACATATTATTAACATGTTCATCGCTCAAATTAGACAAATTATATCAACCAGCACATATATAAATAGAAACAAGCTAGCAGTAGTTTCCTGCAACCCGGACGGCCTTCCCTTTGAAAGCAACCAAACAAACATTCTGACTAACAAATTCAAAATTACCAATAAAAAGCATGAAGAGCATCTTCACTGTCTTACATTTCTGCTCCCACGATACTGTGTCGTACACTTCTGATGAAAAGTGTTGAATGAGACAGCCAATGGCAATGAAATGATTAAAAACACATTGTTTTTTAAGAACATGAACATGACTTGATTTTATTAGTTAGTAATCCTTTAATGGAGCTTCAGTACCGCTACACTAAAACTGTTAGGTTTTGTTTTTGCTCTTTACTGATTTTCCTGGTTAAACGCATCATGTAGGAGATCCAAACAGCAGGCAGAGTGAGGACATAAAAGGCAGGATTCATGACATGAAAAGCTGTGTCCGGTCCAAAGGACAGATGAGATGGTGACGAGTCAGGCTTGGTTGGTTAGTGGGCTGCAGGTCTCAGTGGTGTTTGCTGGTGTAAATTTTGTTTCGGAGCACAACTACGGGAGGAACGGGGTGCCGGATGCCTGGGTAGTGCTGAATGTGGTCGAACCATCGGGTCACATTGACGTACTGCTCCTTCTCCTGGATGGCCAAGTCCACCTGAGTGAGAGAGGACAGGTTCATCCGATTATAAAAGAGAAACATCAACCCCCGCATGTGAAGGCTGGCGAGGTTGACAGCAGCAAATCCATTCATAGAGACGGAGGGCATCACGCTTTAATATCTTATGGAATTCAACAATGTCCTATCCAGTCAGCGTTGCCAGATTAGTTGCAAACAATGTGATTTGGACCAGTACACATTTTGTTTATTTAATGGGATATTAAAGAAAATGTTATCTTGCTGTTAAATTAAATTACTTTTATTTTGTTCCGATTATTCTGAAATTGTATCTTGGTTCCTGGCAAATACCTTCTCAAGTCAAACTGATCACAACTCATGTAATAACCTGTTGGTCAAGAGTTAACGGTTTCATTTTACAGGGTCACAAGCAAGATTGCGTCAAACATATTTCCTGTGACTTGTCAATGCAGGTGGCAAACTGCGACCCAATAAATCCTAATAACGGAACACATCAGGATGTCCTTGGATAAAAATCGTATTCGACGTGTGCCTTTTTATTATCTCATTAGCTGGAATGTGGAGATTCGCCACACAGACAACCACGCAGCCTCAAAGCATTCCCCCATCAGTCAGGTTTAATGTTTGTGTCATGTTGTTCTCCATGAATTGAACATCAGGACAAGCTGTGGTTTAGGGTTGGGCTAGCTGACCCTTGTCCCCGAGGTTAAAAACCACACTGATTGCGAACTAAAGTGACGCTCTTCTGCCTGGTGGCGGGGGGCAACCTTCCATCTCCGCCACAACCACTGACATCTCTCAACATGTGATCTCTCCCTCCCTCCATCTCGTTCCGTCTTCCCCATTTCTGAACCCGCTTCCTTTCAATACTGGAAGGCATAACAAACTTACTTGTCCCTGGTCTGAGGCTAAAGACATCACTTGGTGCCACATCGCTTTAGTTCTCTGACGAGAAGTGAGAATGTGTTTATAACCCGTGTGTTCATTGCCAACTTGTTCTTGATGCCCTTTGGCCATATGACTGGTCTAATTGTGTGTTATGCACTGTGACAAATTGCTTATTAAAGTATTAAAGATATGATTGAAGTGGGCGCTGATGAGGAGGGAAAAGGATGGATGAATTGATGGATGGATGGATGGAGTCCTTGGTGAGAATAGTAGACAACAGACCAGTCACATGTGGCCGTGAATGTGCAATCAAAACACAACCTTGGAAACTTCCATTCCAAGTTTACTGTCTTTATGTTTTGTGTCACACATTATTAGTTTCAAAAAGCTTCAAATGTGTCCTAGTAGTGCACCTAAATGAGCCACAATTAATCAGAATACTCCAAAAATAGACGTTGAGTGGTAGGATTCTTTTTAAATAAATCGGTTATTGGGTTCAAATTAAAGTCAAATTAAAGTCACAAGCCATGCAACATCAACCCTTATCCGAATTATAGTTAGTTTATAGTTATAGTTGAAGTGATAACGAGCAGAAGTGAGGGCAGAAAGGTAACTTACTACGAGCGGATGGATTCCATAGAACATGAACGTGTCGGCTAAGGTGAACTGGTTTCCAGCCATGTAGACCTTGTCCTGCAGGTAGAGGTTGAGGTCCTGCGAGAAAATAAAGCAAATTATGTCAATTTATGCATTGCGACATGTAGTTCTATGTAAACACACTTTGGTCCACATGACAGATGCAGACATCATACATTACTTGGGCAGAACATTGTAATTACATGAATATAGTGCTGAAGCTGTGTTGTTGTTGGTCATGACTTGTACTGTGTCTCAATAAACGCTGTTATGGATTTATTGTGACTGCTTTGTGTTTTGCTGAAAAATAAAGTGGAACAAAGAGGAAAAAGCAAAGTAGTGAGCAGCTCTGTAAAATAAGCTTTAATGTTATATCTGTAATCTTTACGATATGTGACTCTCTTGACGGACACTGCACACCTAAGGGGTGGTATGTATGACAGCAGGTTTGTTAACCTATATATCTGTGGGTGCGTGAGTGTCTCTGCTCGCTGTGCGTTGTGGGTAAGAATAATATGTAACCCGGGGGGGTTTAGCGGCTCCCCCATGACTGCCCACTTCGCACAGATGCTGCACAAAACAGGCTATTCGTCGTCGCCTACGAATGACTACAACTCTTGTACATTGTGCGAAGGCAACGCGCCACGCACACAGAGCATCTCGGGGGCAAATGGAGTTATTGTGCGGCAAGAGTGGGTGATGCCAAACAAGGCATGAAGACTGCAGACTTCCTCCCCTTCCACTATCGGATCCTTGCTTTTCTTAGCCTACAGCCATGGAGCTGAAGCCCAGTCGAGCATCAGAGGACAGGCAGCTCCCCCCCCCGCCCCCGCCCCCCAGCACACATGGCGCTTCAAACCTGGGTACCGCTCTACCTGCCCCCGCATTAACTGTGTACACCTATTCGGATTAAACGAGGCCAGCAAAGTTCGTAACAGAATTCAGACAAAGTACTATTCTACACCAACTTTGAGAAATTCAAGACAGAAATGGAGCTAATACATATTGCAATTCCTTGTATGTCTTCTCTGGCTGCTGCTGTCGTGATAGTCCAGAAACCATTTTCTATTGTGGCTGCTTTTCTACACAGACTTGATCCAGATACAGTGACCTCACAGTGCATTTACATTCCCAACGCAACTTTACAGTGGCCGTGGGCCTTCAGGCATCCATTACTGTTGATCGATCAGAACAGTCAGAATGAAATCCTGAAAACCCTTAAATGCTAAAGGAAATCTCAGATTAAATTAGTTTTCTATATATTTTACATATACATATTTGGTGGTGATAAAAATTAAACCTAGAAATTAAACCTATATTGCAGTACATGGCGTTCAAGATATTGGTGGTCTCCTTTGACTTAAGACAAGTGGGAACTGACGAGTGGGATACAGGCAATTACACCTTGTGGGCACAAGGTGTAATTGCCTGTATGTTGGAGCATTTGCGTCATAAAACAAACGTTTTATGAAGCAACTCCTGTGGCGGCAGGAAGTTACTCAGTAGTCGCCTCAATGGTTTACGGTGGGGTGA
This sequence comes from Cottus gobio, assembly GCA_023566465.1. NCBI lineage: Eukaryota > Metazoa > Chordata > Actinopteri > Perciformes > Cottidae > Cottus > Cottus gobio. The sequence goes on along the minus strand of CM042234.1, from coordinate 13,058,184 downwards.
CAGACATTCCCCAATATTCAGCTATCCTTGGGTTCGGGTCGAATTGGCCTTCATTGTTTATCATCACATACATGAGTGACAAGATGTTCACTTCAGAAATAGGTCTCAGCATGAAAAACTATGAGTTTCTTATTTGCATCCTGGGGTGAGAAAGTTTAAGAAGTCTTCAAGTTGACAGTTGTTTTTTTCCATTTTTTTTTTTGTATCTCCGGATAATTTAATGGGAGATGACTAGGACAGGGGGCCACCGGGCAGGCACCAGAACTTTGCTGCTCAGGGCGACTTCCTTGTGTAAGTGGCACCATTAAAATATTTAAGAGGCCTGTCCAGATAACACGCTGCCGCACAGCATGACTCCTCAGCCATGCCACAACAGTGTGTCACGCTGAGAAGTGGGCCGACACACAAACAGACAAACAAAACGCACACTTTCATGCTGACATGACAGCGCCAAGAGGCACCTCGCGTCCTGCAGACCAGTGGCTGCCGATCCATTTCACGCTGACTGGCGTCAAGCACATTAAGGCATTTGTCTCTGCCGTGTGGGGGCCATGTCACTGAAGGGCCATACATCAGTCTGTATTCCTGTCGCTTGCACTTTAACAAGACGCACGCACGCGCACACACAGACACACACACACACGCACACACATAGTGGCCTAGCTGGTGGACAGAGAGAGAGAATGTAAGAGAAACTGAGATGCTGTGGCGCCTCTCAAAGGTGAAGGGAATTATTTAATATTTTCTTCTTCTTCTTCTTACAATCGTATTTTTTGTTTAAATAAATACAAACTGAATTAGCACTGACAAGCTGGAAGCAAAAGCTTCATTCAAGCGAGTTAGAAGAAGATGAGAATATTCTGAAGACTCCCTTGAAAATCTCTACCTTCAGGATGGTCTTATTGTCTTCCTTTGTGCAGCCATCCAGCTTGGTGACTCTGTACTCCAGCCACTGCTGCACCACAGCCCTGCTCTCAGCCGAGTCTCCCAGCAGCTCCGGGCGCTTGGCCTCTTTCACCAGGTGACAGGCGACAGTCACCAAACCTACCAGGGGCGCACCATTGGTATTCTGTAGCACAGGTACCTGCATGGAGACATGAGAGGGGAGGCAGTGAGATGGGGATAACAGTGACGAGAAAAAGTGAATTCTATTACATTTGATCCAGATATTCAGACATCAGTTGTCCTCGTGTTTGCTTACACATGTTGCTTCAGCTCCAAAGACAGCAAACATGCTCCCTTTTTATCTTTACATATTCATGAATAAACCTGTTTGGATCCGAGGGAGTGTTTAAGAATGCATGTGATTATCAACGTTTCACTTGAGAAAATGAACTAATTAAATGAGGTTGAGAATGTAGGTTAATATCCAGATGAGTTCTTAATGTGGTTATCCCAAATAATTATTGTTTGCTACATTTTGCATAAATATTAGACTGTGTTTACTTGGAGTAAAGTGGACTGGACTTTCTCTCTCTGTCACTTCTTTCCTCCCTCTTTCAGTCATCAATACGGTTCAATTCATTTCACAGTGCTCCTCCATAAAGGGTCCCACTTCTCTCTTTACGGCTATTGACGGGCATGCGCACAACATAGGGCTGTTTCAATTGTGCTGAGGTGTAGAACTATGACAACTTGCATTACAATGTTGCTGCCTGTATTTGATGCATCAGCCTCACCGATGAAAAAGACCACTGACATTAAACTGATAACACACGTGTGATATGCCACGAGCATGCCCGTATTTTTAACACACATGACTCGCTTGTTAGCATTATCTAGCTAGCTACTGTGTCCTATTTACAATAGTGTACAAGCCTCCTATGAAATAATACAGCGTTTTAAAGCCTACAGTGGAGTCCACAAAGAAGTGTGGTCATGTCACCTTGTTGTCCCCCTGTGTACTGTACTTGTTCGGCTTTTTCAATCCTAAATATTTCTCCAGCGACGATAGTTCCCTTAAAGCCATGTTTCTGACTGTCGGAGGGGCAGTGCAGTATGCGTGTGACCCGATTGGGTTAGATTCTCAACTCCCGCCCACTACAGTTTGACAGACTGTAGAGTTAACCAATTACACAGTCTCTCTAGTACGTTGCGTCAGTGAATGAGCCGTCATCAAAAATAAAATATAATAATAATTGAAATTAAAATAAATAAAATAAATAAAATAAATAAAATAAATAAAATAAATAAAATAAATAAAATAAATAAAATAAATAAAAAATAAAATAAAATAAATAAAATAATTTTAAGGAAATACATCTCTTCTCTCTATATATATGTCAATATAATGTATATCAATATATATATATATATCAATATATATATATATATTATACAAAGGGAAAATTATTAATCTGTCGTGATTTGATCTGCTTGACTGATGTGATTTATGACAATGTTTAACCACATACTAAAATAAACTTCAACTACTTATTTAATTTAATAACATATACCATATCAGCAGAGTATGCCGTTATTGAATATATTTCAGCATTTCGTAGGTGGGCTAAACTCTGAAATCCAAACCTACCCAGCAGTGTGGGATGATCTGATCGAAAACGAGTGTTACGCAATGCTGTTCATAGTAACAGGCCTTTTTTTTGCAGAACTTCACCATAAGGATTTTTGGTTGAATGAAATCAAAATGACAGTGGGATGTCTGGAGTTTCAGTCAGAAGTCCTGCAGCAATGTTTCCCTGTCCTGTCGGGCTGTCTCTGCATGTCCTGGCTGTGACATGAATGATCACAGTGCTTCTACAATTTCTCCATCATGAAATGTCACCTGTCAATCAGAATTGGGCTTATTAAGTATATACTGTACACGTGTGTGTGTGTGTGTGATACCATAGAGAGACAGCTGGGCTGAGGTGTCACACCACAAGCTTTCTTTGCATGCCCAGCAGTCCCACTTTGTAACAGCTCACCTGGATGACAAGGCTCGAGGTGATGTCAGCCAATGCAGCAATACAACTCAAATTCATACTTTTTTATTATTCAAATCACAATTAAACATTTAAAGCAGGGTTTGGGAGGCAGAAGCTGGGAAGTCTAAACTGAAGCCCACTGTGGCGTACACCTGTGGTTTTCCTACTGTGACATGTCAAAATGTCTTCGGTGAAGAAGGCTTGTTAGGGGCCAACAGCAATATCCATTTATACATATTCATGGTGCTTTTTATATTTGTCCATATTTGTCATTTTTTAGGTTAATCATTTTTCACGAGGAGGGCAAAGATAAATACAATGTCCATAGTCCACATCATGGTATTGTAATTAACTTGTTTAGGCATAGCATACAACACTACACTGTTCTGTTCAGCTTGTAATTACAAGACGGCCACTGACAATATAAAGAGTCCCTTTGTCTTTTACCCAATTGTCATCATCATGTAGCCAGTATTAATGTCAATGGTTCCAGTCCTGTCATACTTCTTGTCATACCTCCACACAACAGCATATCTAATAAATCAGGTCAATTATGAAAATCAAGCTCACTGTGTATTAAAATATATTAAGATAACTATGAATACCTGGTTCACAATCTAGTCCTGCACAGCAGTGTAATGTTGAGCATCAAGGAGCTTTTGATTCTCATATGGGCATCAGTTGTGCTTCATGTGAACTATTTCCACCCATGAATCCACATCTTTCCCTTTTCACCATGTGGACTTACTATAAAAGAACAGATGATATTTTTAAACCCAATTTGTTCAGAAAAAGCTGTCCCAGAAAACAGATTAATTATAAGAATGAGTACACAGACTATCACAAATGATTAGATGCCATGAAACAAGGTACGGCTAATTTCTGTATTTGTTTTATTTTTTATCTAACCTTACATTTTTGTAAGGTCACCTTGTTTATAGGCTCCAGCACGTCATACACTTTTACCATAGTGGGGCTTCCATAAATGAATGCCTGCAGCGTTAAAGTGTCTCCTTTAACTAAATGCCTCCAAGCTGCCACATCCTGTCTGTACTCAGGCGGGCTGAGGACAACGATCCCCAGTGCCCAGGACTAACTGTAGCCTGTGGGAGTTTTCTCATAGCGATTGTGATACACAATCTGGGGTCACATTAGTAAGGAAATCTACAATAGGGGTCACCGATAGTGCCGGGAGGCTTCCCAAGGCAGGCATAGCCATAAACCCAGCCTCAGTCCTGGTAGATATATCCCCCTCCGCCCAGTCTGTAACTTACAATATGCCGTTACACTGATTTGTCTAGCTGGGATGCAGGGCCACAGCCCGCCTGTCTCCTCTGTTACCTTTCATGACCTGTGAAAGCTTTCTGACTGAATACTGTATTTTAACCACACAGATGCTCGCAGAAGGAGAGGGGAGGGATCGGTTGTGAGTAGTCGACATGAACGCTGTCAGCACAGATTGGTGAAATTGCATATTGGTGCTAGGTCGGATCCCCAGCGCGGAGTGAACATGGGGACGGGCGCCAGGAGGCGGGGTGACAGTTTGGGAAAAGGCCGCGAGTTGTGAGATGAAGACAGACAAATGTATGGGGGCCAGACCTTCCACTCCTGTCGGTTTTTATTTTTGATTTGATCTTGTCCAAAGAGCTTGATGCTTGATGTTTGACTTTTTCAAGAAACTACCATGAAAATAGATTTTTTTGTAAATGGATGATAGTTTGTATAGTACACAGAGGGGGCTTTAAGTTAAACATCTTCTTTTTTTTTTTTTTGCCAATGTGCTTTTTGTAAAAGATTAATTTGAAAACTGACTCAAAGAAAAAAGTCAACCATCTTCAACAACACTCTGGTGTAAAAATCTATTGTGTTGTTTATTTTCATGATCAATATAGAATGGTAGAAAATGGGGAAAATAAATACATAAATACACTTCTTAAAAACCCGAGGTGGCACCTTAAAATGCTTTTTACAGACCAACACCCAAAGCTATTAGTTTACTATCACATGAAACAGGGAAAAGCAACAAATCCTCACATTGGACTGGATTTGATCATCAAAAATAGTCGCGGATAAATTTCCTTTCAATCAACTAATCCATGACTTGTTTCAGCTCTAGTTTTAATGCTCCTATATCGAGTCTTAATCTGAGGATAAAGCGTAAACCTCTTCTCAATGACAAACCTTCACTTCCAAGCCAGGCCTACAGTGACTTTCAGCCAGTGCAGTGTGTGACTAGTGGAAGTCCACACAGTGTGTCTTTTAGCTCCAGAGCGGTTGGCTCTTGCAGCGGAGGAGAGTCAGAGGATGCCAGAAATGTCGTACCTCCAGGCGGGACCTTTGGGCCTTTGTGACGACAACAGTGATGGGATTATAGGAACCACCCTGCTGCTCCATGCAGAAACAGGCACCCAAAGGCTAAAAACAACAAGCTGGTCCCCCACTCCATCACACACAAACACACACACACATGCAAATGAGTGTATGTTAGAATATGTTTACAAGGGGGATGGAAGGGTTGGGTGAGCCAGTGACAGGAGTGGAATTATTACATTTTTGTGGCATTTCATGTCTTTCCCTTGACATTTGTGACATGAGATTAGCATTGGAGGGCACGCTCATGAGTGTGTGCGTGTGCGTTTGTGTGTGTGTGTTTGTGTGTAGAAGCGGTGGCTGAGTCTGATCAGGAGAGGCCCTCAAGATAAACGAACGTAGTAATAAAGGCAGTTTCTCCATTTCCTCCTCCTCTGCTTACATGCCAATCAACAAGGCTGTGGGACATGCTGGGGGACAGTACCAGCTCCCAGTAACAACAAACCCTGTCCCTGCCTCCCATCCAGCAGCAGTCACTTAGGACTATTAATTACTGCTCTGAATTTCCTCCTCCTTACCCGTAGCCATCCGTGTCCCCCTCAGACAAACAACCTCGGTGGGAGGATCTTGATTATTATAGCTTCTGAAAAGTCAGATTGTCTTTTATTGAAGTTGCCCACTGGCCATGCAGGTTTCTCTCTCTCTTTTTCTCTCTCTCGCTCTCTCTCTCTGGCTCGATGTCTCGTCTGTGATTCAGACAAAGTCTCGGAGGAAGCCGTTGTGCCAGAGCTCCCGCTGTGGCCGGGAGGTTGATGAGGGAGACTCCCATGTTGTTGGAGGTCTGAACTCAAGCAACTCACGAGAGGTTGAAGCATGCACACCAACACAGTGCTGGTTTAAAGCTGGAACGACCGGTGCAGCTTCAGAATGTGCTGTTTTGTGCTTCACCAGCAGGGAGCACTGTGGGTCTTTCAAAAATCATAAAGTCCAGCTCTCTTCACAGTCCAGTTGCATCTATACTGGGACTTGAACTTAGAAATAAGAAAGTGATTCACAAAAAGAGAAGGGATCATATATGGAACATATAACAGTATCGGACCATTGTACATAGAAAAAGAAGTAAAGCAGTATGTTCAGCTGATCAGTGGGCAGACAATGGAGCACTTTCAAGATACATTTTCAAAAAGATTATAATTCTACATTAGAAAGTAAAGAGTGAAATATATGTGTTAACATGTTCCACAAATTACCTTATAGAATAGTTTGGTCACTTCACCTTCCATAATATCAGACGAGGAATAGTTTCAGTTGGGGTGTTTAGTGCCTTACAGGGGCCTGTTTTGTTAAAGTGCTGTGCTCCGGGGCACACTAATGACTTTTTTTTTGTTCCAGTTTCCAAAAGGTTAAAATGAAACTTCATCTTTTTGATTGCAAAGTTTGAAATGTTTAAGAATCACAGGCGTATGCGATCGCATTTGGGAAACCTCCGCCCGGGTCCTAATCCTCCCGCCCATCCGTCTTCATGTCTTTAACCCATTAGTTTGATTCACTACCTCTGGAGCGGAAAAGTGAAAGCTCAGGCCGGCACTTGTCTCTCCTATGACTGTGTCCACTATATCCCTTTCGCGTGGCACTTTATGGCCTACTGCAGAAGCGTGGAAGGGGAATGTATGTGTGTGTGAGTGAGTGTGTGTGTGTGACTGAGAAAGAAGACGGAGAGTGGAGGAGGGAGGGCAGGAGAGATAGATATAGGGAGATTCAGAGGGTTATTTGTCCCTCTTCCCCTCTCTGAGAGCTAGGAATCATGGTCTGCATGACAGGTCGCCAGCCCCCGTCGGGGGTGATCTATATGAGACCCTCTTTATTGGCAATTTCAACCCAGGGACAGATGAGACTGCAGCCAGCCAGCCGGACAGCCAGACTATGATGAAAGCGCCCAGGACTCACCTGTGACTCTCGCACTGAAGGCTAGAGAAATAATGCATCAGAGGTTATATGTGGAGCTATGTGTGGTGTGTAGATGTATGAGCCACGGGTGTGTGTGTGCGGTAGAAATAATGTATGGCTGCTGTCATGCCCAGAGGTCTCTGTTTAGTATGGAGAAAATCACTGAGCTGTGTTGCAGGCAGATTTCGATTGAGATGGTTTGGATACTTTACATATTGTTGGAGTGTAGGGTAAATAATTCAACTCAGAGCAACAGTCAAGGATCTGTCCGTGACTTATTGCTTTTGGCTTCCTCGGAGTAACATGACTGTTGAACATGCGTATCCCATAACAAAGCCATACTGCACTGCATGTGAACCACATAAACTCTTTCTGTTCTGTATATGAGCTGCATATTGTTCCGCCTGAGTACCGAACATTAAAAAGCATTTTAAAACCTGGATGTAACGCTGATTGTAATAAAACATTAAAGCCACCATAAGTACAGAAACATGACTTGGAGATTCCGATTGAACTGAAACATAACTCCATTCTCCCACAGACGTTTCTTAACATCCTGCACTGGGTAACACAGATATCACATTCAGCCCTGCACTCCCAAGTCTGCGAAACACATTTTCCCATTTTTCAAAGTCTTGAATCGCACGAGGCAAATCACTGGGAACTAGCATGACAACATTCAAGCTCTGAGCAGACAATATATCCCGGGGCCATTCCTCCATCCAACGCTGCTGAATGAAAGACAGAAGCTTGCAAAGTGACGAACACCATGAAATAGGCCTGTAATGAACAATTGCTCTCATATGAGAAGGCCTGTTCAGTCAGGACCAGCCATTAGACCCGTCTCTCTCTGTTCACAACTAATCGATTAGTACAGTCGGAAAAGCATTGATCAGCAGTTCGCTTTCAAGTGTCGGAATGGAGGAGAGGTTTAGAAAATACGGAGTTTAGGGCATTGGACAGGTTTAGAAAGATGTTGAATAAAATCTCCATTTTGGGGTTTGAATATGGTCAGGCAGAAGAGTATGAGGATATGGTTGGAGCTATCGAGCCTTATGGTTTCTTGAAAAGTGAATAGTATATGCACACTTTCACTCCTTCCTTTTAGTGTCTATATAGATCTTTTAAGGTCATGTTATCTTAACCCTCATGTTCTGCTTTGTGAGAATGTTAATTGCATGAGCTAATAATTTGCTAATAAATACAATTGTTTTCGTCATTTCATTGGTTTAGCTGCAAAACAATTAATACAATGGCTCTTCATATGCTCTATAGCTGTGATTGGTGTTGACAGTGCTTTTATGCAGGGTTAGGGTTGGGGTTAGGGCTAGACTCACAAATGAGAGTCAGACCTCTCTTGCATCTAATTGACCCCAAACATCACAGAGACAACATACTGTACATTCCTTTGTCTATTAATTACTTGTTGGCAAACAAAATGAGCATCTTTTTGTCCATGCATTGCCCATATATCGTACAATATCTGCATATTTGATGTAACAACAATGTTGTATGTTCATTTATGCCCAGTTTATGGCAAAGGGAAAAGAAACTACTTAAATGCTTTTTTGCATTTAACATTTGTATAAGGTTTGAGGAAAATTAAATATGTATTTAATTAACAACATGGGGGATATTATATATATATATATATATATATATATATGTATATTTTTTAAATATAGCAGTGAGTGGAGCCCAAACAATGAAGAAGTAAGGTTAAAGTCAACAAAACACAAAAGCCTCTTGGAGGTGTTGTCATTTGAAAAATACCTTTTTTAATAATTTGATGTACTGATTGTAACTCTTTACTACGGCTTTTTAAACATGGTATTCTAGGCTGTAAGAGTAAATGTAAAAATCTAAGTAAAACAAAGTTTCATGATGGTGCTGATGAAGCTTGTAAATATTTTATTCTAAATCTTATGGATTTCTTGGGTGTCATACTGGGCATTGGTGATATATTGCACACATCTAGAAACTATGGCTTTTATTGCTATTGGCCAGATCTATCGCAATATGCAGTCAATTATGATTTCACTTCCACATGTGCAGCGATGACAGACACACAGGTGCACAGGCTTATGGTATTTAATTTCCGTGGACTGTATTAAAGTAATAAGCCATATTACATAACACAATTTCATGTGTGTAGGTGCCTGTGAGCGTCTGACTCAATGCACACAGCAGAGTCCATATGTGGGACTCTTCATCTGCCCAGTACAAGTCAATGCATGCACGTATACTATATTTCTATATATAATTCTGTGTGTTTGGCGCTTGTGCATTGAGTTGCATCCTCTGCAGTCGCTGTCAGCGCTCCTCAGTGTTTGTCATTCTGTCTGTCTGTGTTTGTCGTCCTTGCTGGCCTCCATGTACACTCGGCCTCTAATTAACTTAATAAAGTGTAGCAATTCTGACATTTAGGAGCCTAATTTGCTCCACAGTTGCGGATCGGCTGACCAGCGTTGCAGATAACGCGGACTGACAGGATCAGAGAAAAGTCTGTTTATCTGAGGAATTAAAGGGTAAAAAGAGGCCTTACTTGGTGATAGGTACTCTCCTGTACGGTGTGTGTGTTTGTGTGTGTGAACTTGGGTTCATGCATCTGTGTGTTTGTGTGTGTAAGTGAGAGACAGGCCCATTTATTACTTAAATGGCTTATGATACAGGCTGATACGGAGCGTCCGCTTGTTTAGGCCTATCAACATTGTCCATCCAAAAATTGTCCATCTAAAATGTTGTGACCTTTGCCTCAGGTTTCTCTGGGCTTGCTGGTGGCGTTTCACATGCGCTGTGTTCTGTCTTTGCAAATCTCCCTCTTAATAAACCTATCAGATCTCCCAATAGACAGAGAAACAGAGAGACACACACATACACACTCAGCAGTGCTCTGTTTGCAGACAATCTTCCCATCTACCTGGGGGCACCTGCTCGCGCAGGAGCTTGCGGCTATACACATCCTCCATCAAAACATCACTGACAGAGAAGTCAAGTCGCTCTAACTCTCTCTCTCCCCCCTCCTGCCGCCTCCGACCCGTAACCCATTTATCTTGAGATAACTTTGTCAGATTGTCAACCAAACTCTCCGGTGGGAGCCGAGCCCAAAGCCTATTACGGGGGAATCAGCGCAGGCCGCGGCTGGTCACTGCTAAACGGATACTCCCTCCGAGCTCCCCCTGCCTTGACTGCATTATTGGGGCCGCTGTTCCCACATCCGCTCAAGTCAGCCAGTCAGGCAGCCGGTAATCATGTTGCTGAAATCCCTCATCGTTTGAAACTGCGTTGTGTTATTGATTACATAAACAGAGATTGGCTAACAGTGAGCAGATGTAATGCTTGTAAAAATGTAAGTATAACCACATTCTGTGTTCTTGACCTCTGGCGTCACCCACTCCTGTTTCTACCTTCCTGCCTTCCCTCTGGCTGTTAGGGATGAAGTGTGTGTGCATGGTGAATAACCAAAAGACTTCATTGTGTCGGTGGCATCAGTAAGTATTGGAGAGATGTGTGTTTGAGTGTGCGTGTGTTGTGTGAGTGCACTTTTTTCCTTTTGCCCCGATGCTTTGTGACATGTTGCCCAGGCCACTCCCTCCGTGCTATTACAGGAGATATTGGGTTCATGAATAATTTGCCACCGTTAATCTTGACTGATCTTGATTTACTCTGGGATGCTTTTAAAGCATCAGCATGCTGAGGGCTTCACAGGGACAGCTACCATACTTAGGAGACTAACAATAGCAATGAAGGGAAGTGAAGCAGGGCCAGACTCTGCGAGAGGGGAACAAGGGGAACCTATTCTTCTTGGAAAGTTGCTGCTCTGTTTTTAGGGATATTTTTTTTAAAGAGACAGCACTCTAAGGCTTTTCTCATGCAGAAGGAGTTATTTGTAATGTGTTATATAATGTCCAAAAGTGAAATGTAATAAGGTAAAAATTAGTATGGCCTATTGATTTGGCATCTGACTTTAAGATACCAAAGTTCTCTCGGCTGGCATTGATTAAACATTTCAGTACAAACAAATTTAACGTCAAAACATGTTGGTGTTGACAGTATGAACAGTGGACCTCACTATAATAAAAAAAAGTTAGGAAACATCAAATTGAAAGACAAATATTCCAAAACAAGCAAGACAAAAGACAAAAACAATTCAGCTGGCTAGCTAGTGCAATACAAACGATAGCTACGTTGTAGCTAGCTGGCTAGTTAGCTAGAAGTAGGTAGCTCGTCACATAGATATAACCTATAGATTGAAGGATATAGACAGATAGATACATAAATATGGGCGTAGAGTGAGACTTCGACCCATCTCATCCGCCCTATAGACCTCTGTGTGACACCCCAGTTTAGCAGTGTAATGACCCGGCACTAACAACTTTCATTTGACTCTATCAGGGTCAACGTCAGCCCCTGCACTCTGAACCAAGGACCCCTAATGGACACAAAGACAGGTGTACCACGATTAATACATTATACATAAAGGGTTAATGTATTCCTCACTTTGAAAGAGGATTTAATTTAAAACAAAACAAGGTTAGGTGCTCAACACATGAGCACCTAACCTTGAGCAATGATGAGCAATGATGAGCAATGATGAGCAATGTAGAGCAATGTGGAGCAGCCCTACAGTGTCCCGTTTCTTTTTTATTTGCCTTTCCTTTTACATGTTGTTTCTATTATTTCATTATTTCATTAGTCCACCCAGTACTTTGTTTCATAACTCTGGTTTGAAATTCAGTTTTCTTTATCCCAAATACCAACATTTTCAACTTGTGTTGATGGGTTTTGGTGAAATACAATAAATAAGCGACAGATTCTAGGCAGCTTTATTGAAAGTTGATTTACATCGGCATGACTGGTAAAGTAAAACAACATTGCAAAGCTGGTGCTTGATTTAAGTGCTGATGGATGAACTCTGATGGCTACTTTCTACAGTCCAACCAGCCTCCCTTGATAGAAAATGATGATAAACAACCACTTTGACAAATAAAGTGACCTACTCTGGAAACGCAGTCTCCCTGCATGTGTGTCAGTGTTGACCCTGGTTAGCATGGTGTGTGTGTGTGTGTGTTGATGTTGTAAGCTGTCAGGGTACAGAGTGCAGTCCCAGGTGCACTCCTTGTTTTGGGACCAAGCCCCTGAAGGCCACGATGAGGGCCGGTTGTTTGGGCTCGGGGGCTGAGCATGAGATTTATTCTGTGGTGGAATCACAACGCTCGTCACTCTCAATAGGATCTAGTGGTGTTTACCGAGCACACCTGCGGCAAACACGGCAAACTGTTTGCTGAACCAGATCCAAACACTAATGTTGTGTGCATTTATGGTTTTCTAACTTTTTCTCTGGAGGGACTTCAGCCCAACTCAGTTTTGCACGCTAGGCTGTTATGCAGACAAAGTGAATATGTATTTTCTGGGTTTACTCTGCTGGACTGCATGGTTTGTTTTTTTCTCTGGTCAAAATCTCCATCCCTAAAATAAAGTGCCAGTGTCTCCATCTACATTATTCCTACAATTCTCAGGTATTGGTATTCAAAAGCTATTATAGCAATAGTTTGACATTCTGTGATATACACTTATTTGTTGTCTTGGTGAGAGTTAGATGAGCCGATTGCTATCATTCTCATATATGCTAAATATGAAGCTACTGTCAGCCTAGCTTAGCATTAAGACAAGGGGAAACCGTTAGCCTGGCTCATTAGGTAACACATTCCACCTAGCAGCATCTCTAAAGCCCACTAATTCTGTTTCTAAGCTTTTTAATATGGACTAAACAATTGTGATGTATCGTGTTGATTAGTGAGCTTTCGAGGTGCGTCGAGGTGGATTTTGTTTTCTTTTACCTTTGGAGTCAGGCCAGATGCCTGGCTGTACGATCATATTTAATAGACAAAGTGGCATTGATCTTCTCATCTAATTCTCGGTAAGATTGCAAATCAGCGGAGTAGCAGTAATACTAAATCATCTATTATCATCTTTTGTTTGATTTTCTGTGGTATTTATAGAGTTTGTGGTTCAACAAAGATGACGCATAACTGCGAAACAATATTAATTGTGCTCTCTCTGTCTTTCACGCTCAATCCATCCCGGTACAAAAAAAACACAGTAACGAACAGTCTGAGCGTGTGTGGTAGTTTTCTACGGTACAATGGTGCATTATTGATTTTGAATAACTTTACCTTTTGGGGGCTCTGTGACCATGGTGGTGGAGCCCTGAGGGGGCCAGACAGAGAAACAACACAGCTTAAAAACACAAACTCATATGCATTTAGGGTTTCTGCTTCTGTTAATTTCCCATCTGCCTTATCCACTTACAGACAGAAGAGATGTGTATCACCCCAGATAGAAAATCACTTCCTGGAAACACTTAACCAGGATGTCCTGTTTATTAGTCTTGTCACTCATCAAATGAATGTCAAATACAGTGCAAGCTGCTCTTTCTTATTGCACAAGAGGCACCTCTTTGAATATTCAACCTTTCACTTGTTATGATTTCATACAGTTAGACAAATAAATAGCAGTTTACTCTAACAAGTTAATTAAGGTTTAATTATTCTCCAAGCTTTTTTTTTATTGGTTGGATGAATACAGGATTATTCTGAGATGATTATCCGTCTGTCCTTGGTCATTCACCCTGTTATTGCTTGTTTGTCAGATAGGCCACCATGTAGGTTATGTAACGAGGCAGAGACTAACAAACAATAATAATGATAACCTCTGTGTGTTTTAGAAGCAAAATAGCAATAACAGACTGGAAAACCCAACAGATTAGGCAGTATGACCTGTCTGAAGACAACCAGACTATGCGTGCAGTGGCCATGACTAAGTACACATAAATCATCTGAGAATAGAAAAAAACACACACAAAAGTGAAATGGGGATGCATTATATCGATTTCTGTTTTTTGGGCTCTTCTGTTTTGAAGGCGAGCGGTAACTGACCGAGACGGACAGCCCCATCATTACCCAGAGTAACAGCAGGGAGCCTCCACCTCACCTTCCCAGTCAACTGGCCCAGTCAGGCAATGGGACAATGGCACCGGAGCGGGGAGGGGGGGGGAGGGGGGGGACTCGTCGCTGTTGCAGAACGGGTAGCCTGCCTGTCATCTCTGTCTCGTCCACGCTCGCCAATCTCACTAACTATACTCTCCCACAGCCGAGGCTCTCTCTCTCTCTCTCTCTCTCTCACTCACAGGCTGGGTTTCCTACTAGTGCTGACAACCCACGTATAATTAAGGGCCATGAATGCAGCACTACCTATGAGTGGAGATGACAGTGAGAGGCCTACCTATAGCTTCTCTCCTCCTCCTTCTCCTCCTACGTCTTCTCTGCACCGGTTGAGCAGCAGCTCAATGGAGCGGTGGGGAGGTTGAGGGACGGTCGCGGACCCACTGGCCCTAATTGATGGTCTCTTATTCCGGGGAGGGTGGGGCCTGGGTGGGCGTGCGGAGGCGTGGGGGTGGCTGCTTTTGGATCGGGGGTGGTTGGATATCTAGACGTCCCCCTTTTTTCCCATGACCATCACCCCACCCCCTCTCTTACTGCTTCTATCTCTTGTCTCTTGAACAGCAGAAAGAGTCAGAGACCTCAAGTTGCCGCTCCAGAGAAAACAACTATGTAAATATGCAGTTTATCAATATATTGCCTTAGAAGGAGGATAACTAAGCGTTGTGTACTGTGCTTTGTGGAGACACCCCAGAGATCACCAGAGAGAGAGAAAATCCAGGAATTGACATGTAGACTGAAAAGAGACGATGAGAGATGTAACGAGTAAAGAGAAGATGGACAGAGAAGAAAAGAGAGTGACAGGGGAAGGCGGAGGGTGAAAAAAGTGGGGAGCACTCTCCACGCCATATACCACAAGAGATCCCGCTTGCTGGAGACGCTCATGTATATGTGTCAACGCTGAAGCCTTAATAATCGCAGGACAACTCAAGAAGAGCCATCCCTGCTCCGCTCAGTCCGCCCACACCCCAGTGTTGTTACCACGCCGACGAGCAAACGAACGGAGGGGGGACGTGGCTAGAGAGGGAGGGGGTGTTTCAGTCGTGAGCCGTCGAGTGATTAGAGCAATTACTCGTCAAGGATCTGTCACAGCCAATCACATCTGTCCCTTTCGTCTCTGCAGAGACAGGCGAGGGGGTGACCCAGACCTGCCTGCATCGGACCTACTACAGCCTTCACTGGGATAGAGAGTGTGTGTGTGTGTGTGTGTGTGTTGCTAGTCATATTAGGTTGCCGTGCCTTGACACACATTATCTCCTGCTAATGATTTCACAGGGCAGAGGTGGGAGTGGTGTTGGGTGTGTCGGCATGTGTGCACCTGAAAGTGTGCACGCAAGTCATTTTTCTTACTATATGTGCATGTTTGGGTTACTGCTGAACTGAATTCACCCATGAACATTGTCAATTATGCCATAATGAATATATGTGTGTGTCAACTATGCCACCAGTAGACAGAGTCTTCACAGTGTTATTTCTGTTGTGTTGTCGTGTCTTCATCACCCCTTTCCCTCTGCATTCCTGTCACCTTTGCAGGAGCTGCAGCCAAAAGTTTGTCTCCAGATCTTCACATTTGTATCTTTTGAAGTCAATTCCAGGGAGCCTAAAGGCCTGTGCATACCGGTGCCATGAGAAGTAAACATCACGCAAATGAAAAATACACAGCAGCAAATATTTCTCATTATTATTATTCTTACGGGCCGCGATGAGAGCTTTTATTGTGAAAGATAAGAACGGAATGGAAGGAGTGGATCTGGTCTTCGCTGCCTTTGTCAAGGTGAAAAAGAGTAATAAAGTTTGCCTTGATTAATATCTACCTGTGTATGCCGCCAGATCCTTTAGCACTTTGATTCAGCCTTGGCTCGAGGAAAAGAGACAACTCAAAGCGGTTTAACATTAACAATGTAAACATTTCTTTCACTACATATTATTATATATCATTGATCAATGTATTTTTTTTACAAATAAAAATCACAGTGTGTTTCCATGTGTGATTTTTCACAACAGAATAATTGAATGTTTTCTGAATAAAAGATGTGAATCGCAATCAAATCATTTGCATTGAAATCAACTATAACTTAGCATTTATATATCAATGTATTCCCTCGCCGATGAGCTGTACTTGTTCTTTATTCCTCTTCCTCTGTTTGTTCTCCCTTCCTCTCCTGCCTGTTTGACTCATGCTAAATTCAGAGCTGTGACACTAAACGAAGGCTTTTGGCAGCGCAGCACTGTTGTGGAGGACCGACCCGCCCTGCAGATCCCATGCTGCGAGAACCCTGGCCACACAGCTCCGAGATCGCTGCAGATGACCTGCGTTGTTGCTGAGCCTCGTGTGCTTCTGTGTTGTTGTGCTTGTGTGTCTTGGTTCTGCCTCACCTTCCCTGCTGCAAGTGCACAAACATGTTATTTCAGTTTTGGGTTAGAAAGCGTCTCTGAGGTTCTAATGCTGCAGCTATTTATTCCTCTTACATCTATCTCGATGCCTATTCACATGTGAGTTAAAGCAGCATTCAAAAGCAGTACTTGTAGTTATGCAGGATCCCAAAATTGACTGGCATATGCACACGACAAGTATTTAGAACTTGAAGGTACTGTTTCTCATGGAAGATAACAGTATATAATAGGTACTGTGTGTGGTATTAAAATACTCTATATCATGGATGTTTGATATTTGTCAATATATGTCTTTTGTACCATGTATGTGCATATTGGTGTGTGTTTGTGTGTGTGTGTGTGTATGTCCTTGGCTCCTGACCTCCCCTTTTGTGCTGTCAATGCTCCTGCACTGATCATACAACAACTCAATGTGCGATGTTCTCACTGCGGCATCTTCTAAGTGATTGTAAATTCACGGGTGCTACAGTCTTACCGTGAGCATAAATGCACAATGCGGGGTGCCGAGCTTTCTGATACACAAGCATGAATAATTTCAGGTTGTATATATATATCACACCCCATGTTTTGATAATGGGGGTGATTATGAGTGATTATCCTCAAAAATCCCTGCGTGTAGCACATGTATGTCATATCTGCGTGATTACATATGTGCATAAGTACAAGGATTACATGTGTGCTGCTGTTGTAGGCCTTTACAATTCAAAGTGTATACGGGCATGCTGCCATTTTGTTCAACTCTGAACTTTCTCTTGTTTTTATGACCAAGGCATGAAAGGAGAGAGAATAGCGCATGACAATATTTGCACGATGTATTTAGCTGCATATCTATTTTTGTATGCTTGTTTGGTGTATGGTCTATGTGCCTTTAATTAATGCATTTAGATGTAGTAATTTGTTCATCTGCAGATCCATGTCTGTTTGTTAAGTGGGCTAATCTTCCTTTTAGAGAAGCGACCACTAAGAATAGCAAACAGTGACAATCTGCCAGAAGCTGTGACTGGCTCGGGCTGGGAAAAATGGGCTCCAGGCGTTTTCCAGCCCTATCTCAAAACCTTACATCATCTATTATTCTCCTGCTCATATTGATATGTGATTTTCTCTTTTATCCGTGTGCAAATTCAACACGACAGACGCCAAAGAGCAAAGAAGAACAAAAGAACTCAATTTGTAATTTCCTCTCCATCCCTCCTCGACTCCAAACAGACACACATATACAGTTTTTTTTTTTTTTTATCGTTCTCTATCTTTGGTATGGTATATTTTTTTTGAAGTCAAAGTCAGATATATTGTTTGTGATGTCTCCATGCAGGCCGGCTGTCACCAGCCCCCAATGTCTACATTCTAGATATTATTTCTGGCTGTCCTACTCCATCTTGGGGCACAATAGAGCCTCTTTCATTTTCTGTGTCATAATGCGATAGCACAAATTTCCCTGCGAGGCATCACACTATTGGAAAAGCGAATAACATATGTTGTGTCTCAGACTCACCCTTCTTCCCCTTATCCCACTGGTGCAGATGACCAGTGAGTCTGCCAGTGCCAAGGGCTGAGGACGAAGAGGGAAGGCAGGAGGAAGAAGAGGGTGTTCTGGAAACATGTCACATAGACTATCATTCATCTCCAGAGTGAGGAACAAAATAATATGAATCCTCCCTATCAAAACCCAGAAGAGGAGCCGTAATGCATTAAATTCAGAGTACCGCCACCACCAAACATGGCTCTGTAATGTATTGCCTGTATGTTTTATTGATATCGGAGGAGAATAGTCTTCGCGCTGCCTTGAGGAACCTTCACAAAGCAGATTATCTTTTCTTTGGCATGTACTCTGACTTGGTGCTGCTTTCCAGGAGGGTGTGTGTTTTTATCTGCGCCTCTTCCTTTTTTTGTGCATCGTATCATGTTTCACTAGGTGGCTTGGCCATGCTAATCTTTCACTCAACACCAAGCTGGCAGGGCACGCCGGCAGCTTTGTTCTGGAGAAAGAAAAAACAAACAGAGGAGGATAAATAAGCGCAAACCTAGAAGAGCGATATACAGCGAGCAGCGCATCGTGACTGCAGGGCCACTCTAATGCGCCCGGGAGTAGTGTTTCCACATACATCTGTGCGATGGATAGCCACGGCTTCGACAGCCAGGTAACTTCAGATGGCTCGACTATCCCTTGATTGGAAGATGAGGGGCGGTCATTAAAGCGAGATAAAGAGAAAGTGAAATGGAGCCAGTGAGCGGGAAAAGAAGGAGAGTTGGTGAGAGTGTGAGTGGGTTCAGATGAGGCGAGAGAGATGATGAAAAGAGTAGCCACTTGGTCCTTTGAGACTCTTTTTCTTCCCTTGCTGCCAAATTAGCCCAATTAGTCAGAGTGGCCTCTGTTCAGGCTGCTGTCAAACCCCGACACCGTACAGCAGCGCCAGCGGTCATTCTCTCTCATTTAAGTCAGGCTTTTGACTTTCTCCTCTGCCTCCTCTCCTGAGCCACCTGCACATGTCTCTGCTGAATGATTACTGCGACTGTGTGTGTGTGTGTGTGTGTGTGTGTGTGTGTGTCTTTGCATGTGTTTGTGGAAGAAAGCTTGAAAGGGAGACGTTCCCTTCAAATCAATCCCCACCTCGCCAGCATGGTGCCGGCGTGTCCTTCTTATAGCTGCGGCTTCCAACGCTGAGGTGTGAGAAATCTCTTCATTCCTCAGGTAAAATCTACCAAGTCTCTTTAAAGCCGGCTATCGCCGTAGCGCTTTTATCTTAACACATCTAAAGAACCAAACTTTTACACAGTGCAAAGGAAAAAAATGTGAGAAAAGACGGTGTTGAGGATGAGTAAAGTCTAGGAAAAATGCCTTGAGCACGGGTGAATGTATGTGCTGATTTGGCAACACAATAATAAAGCCCCCCTCCCTCCTCCAAAAAAACAAACAAACAAACTACTGCATTTGTTTAGTCTGCCATGCTGTAACACAAAAAGGTCCTGGAAAAACTCATGGGCACCTTCACCCTACAGCATCTCCCATGACATCATTCCCTCACCGCAAACATAAATGCACAAAAGTCCCTATAAAACAGCCACCGCTTGTTTCCAAGATGAAGGAATCACTTATAACTCGATAGCCACAGTCATCTTTCATTTCAAATCTCTGGAATTGAAGGAAGAACTGGTCTCTGATAATCACCTGCCCACGGGCCTTGGGAGAACAGAGGAGAAGAAGTGGGAGAGAGGTGGAGCCAGATACAGAGATGTAGAGAGGGGGCTAATTGGACGACCCCGTTGCATGAACAAACACATTTTAAGCCACCACATGAATGGTGGCGGCGAGATGGGGAAAGTCACAGAGTGAGCCAATGCGCGCCCATTCATCTCGTTAATTTACCTCACCGCTGTTGTATTCCACCCTGGGCCCCGTCACGTGCGAAGCCACACACAGTTCTGGCCGGCTGAGACGAGTGAGGAAGTCACACCTGTGTGAGTGTGTGTATCTAATAATTTGCCAAGGCTCAGAGGCCTTCTTTTATGTATGACAAACACACAAAGTGCTAACCAGGTATACAGAGAGTACAGCAGGGCTGCTTGGTCTGCAGCACATAGAGCTGACTGAGTTAGAGCTGATAGTGGGAATCGTCATGGCACTACAATTAAACACATTATGTTTTGTATTTCATACATGTCAGACATGTTTCCCTCTAGACGTGCTGTATCTTTACATATGCTGTATGAAACGTAATGAATTGGTTGGCTTTCACATTTTGGGTATTTCTGTCAGTGCAGCGATACAGAATCATTTTGACTGACGTCTTCAGAGGACATTGATGGAGTGTACTCCCCTTTATTCTTTTTTTATTTCTATCCATCTACTGTAAATACAGGAACATTTATTCTGTAGTTTTATAACGGTAATCATTCCCCATCAAGTCTGCTGACGTGGGCTGTCAAGATCTTGTCTAAACAAGGTATCATTGTTGAAGGCTAATGATGATGCTGTTGGATTTGTGTCAAAACCTGTTTACAAAAATCTTCTGATGGGAGAAGATACAAATCTGCACCCTCTTTGTCAAAAAAGAAGAAAAAAAAACAACTTACAAACACTGATTTGCTTTGGTAAAGGTAAGTGAGTCTGTGATTGGCTGTGCCCACATCATGTTAGAGGTGTGGTTGGTTATGTGGGTTGTCTCATTCAGAGCCTGTGATGCGACTTGATGAGAGGGGAATGACAGCCTTGTAATAACCTCCCACTCTTCGTGATGTCAATACTTCATGCAGACACACACTCATGGAGATGTATGCACACTCGTGCCGTTGCACACAACGTGACCCCAAAACCCCTTTCCACACAACACGTCACTAAAGTGACCTAATTGTTTGAGTGAGGTCTTCATTCCCAGCCTCCTCCTCCTCTTCCTTTCATCTTTTTGAATGCTCTCCCATCATCCTCCTATTGCTCCTAATTCCTCCTCCCCTTTTCCTCCACTTCACTATAATTGCTCCTCCACTCTATTCCAAACCGGACCACTCCCATCATCTGTTTTTCCTTCTACCAGTAGTCGTCACCTTGTTGGTTTCACGTAGTTCATTGTTCTGCCTGCTGCAACTATGGTAAGAAACGCAGCAGGCTAAAGGTGTGTGTTCAAGTCCTTGACCTTTGACCTCAGAGCAGTGACCCCTTGATTTAGGCACCAGTTCATCTGATCAAATTTTGCATGGAGATTAATTTACATTTATTGGTGTTTATAGTGATTTTCTATAAGTTTTTATTCCAGATATTGAAATGCTAGTAAAACCCACCATGATCACACTTAACTTTCCAGACAAATTCTAGTCTCTCTGAAACATTCTTTCCTTGCTTTCCAGGACTAAACTTATTTCACTACTTGTAAATCATACTAAATCAAAGTTTCTGTGGTCCTTGATAATAGAAACTGACAAACAAAAGCCACGCTTCTTAAATCCCATGTTGGTGTTGCAGAAATCCCATGTGCTTCAAAAAGCAACAGTCCAAAGAGAAATAAACTGCTTGCTGAGATTTTGTCATACTTTCAACACATTTCCAATATGCTGTGTTGGCTCCAGGGCAGCAGTTTGTGCTGCGGACAATGTCAGCTCCCAATCACAGCACAGTAGACAAACAGAATCCACAACAATGACAATATTGGTCCAATATTGTCATTGGAGAGGAAAGTTTGACACCCGTGTCTATTATTATCAAACATTTGAATATCCAAGCTCCCCATATCAATCTGCTCCACTCACATTTTGCTTTGCTGGAGGGGATCGAGCGGACCACCTCTTAGGCCCTGCTGGTCACCTCTTAACCCCAGCTTCCGCGTATGTCAGACCCGCGAGGCACTTCCAAAAGCCCACCGACTAATTAGGCCCTCCGCATGGGTCTGATAAGAAGAGCTCTCCAGCGATGGAGAATCGACACAGTCCTACTGAGCGGCCAAATGAGCCGGGCACGGAAACGGATGAACAGACAGATGGCTGCTGGCTGACTGGTGTGAAGGGGCCGAGCAGGGCGGTAGAGGAGACCCAGGGGCCACCGGGGCTGGGTATAAGGGGTCGAGACGACCGGCGTCTGGTGCCGCCCAAATAAGAAGAAGGGGAGTGATTGAGATGCAGAGATGAAACATAGATGGAGCAACATGACATCATCTGGGGATGTTTCAGGTCACAGAGGGAGTAAATGTTGGCATGGAAACTGGTGGCCATGGGGGTCTTCTCATTAACCCTTTGTTTACCCTTCATATAATGTTGTTTATTAGTTTTACCTGAGGCATCTTTGAGTACAGAGACCTCTGGTTTTGAAAGCCTTTTATGTCATGCTACATCTTGACATGATTAATTACAATTATACACTGGAGAGTTACATTGTCATGATGCATAGAGCTGGCTTTGAGAGGTGAATACTTGTGTCTAATAGTGTATGCGAATGAAATTACTTCCTGTGAAATCTTCATTTTTGAGTGATTTGAACAATAGAAAAAAGGTATCTTAGGACAAACTCACTCCACATGTGGTACCCTCGCAAACACATTACATTAAATTATATTTAGCTGATGCTTTTATCCAAAGCGACTTACAATAAGTGCATTCAACCATGAGTACAAACTCAGAACAACAAGAATCAAGAAAGTACAATTTCTTCAATAAAGTTAAACTACTAGGTGCTATCAGTAACAGTCATTTAAGTGCTACTAAAGTGCTACTACGGTGCTACTTTCCTTATTCAAGGTATAGTCGAAAGAGATGTTTTTAGTTTGCGACGGAAGATGTAGAGACTTCCTGCAGTCGAGACTTTGTCGAGACTTTGTTGAGTGTTTAGCTCGCAGTGGCGGAGCTACAAGCCGATTGGCAGACGGCGAGCAGAGTGAACAAGCTGGGGTGTAAGGTTTTACCATGTCCTGGATGTAGACTGGACCCGATCTGTTCGCAGCACGGTACGCAAGTACCGATGTTAACACACCAACACTTTCTCTAGAGGACAGTTTCTGTGCTTCAGCAGACTCCCTTCAAGAGCTCAGTGACAGAGAGATTCAAACCTGCTCCTCAGTGTCGAGGGCTTTGTCTATCATACAGCCGGCAGATAGAAGCAGAGAGGGCATGAGCCTGGTCTGCGTGTGTTTACGAGTGACAGCTAACGTCCACCCTGGTGACATGCTAGCAGCTATCCTCTCGGCCCTGATTTGACATACCTTCAGCCGAGGGGATCGTAAAACAAATACAGAAGTGTGCTCTGTATGCGAGTGAGTGCTTATGTGTTATTTCATGTGTCAGATGGGCCATATTCAGCACTTTCAAGGTGGCTGGAAGCCTCGACAGCAGCCCCGAATCTATGAAGACACACCAATACCCACTGTTGACACGCCATCAGTAGCACTGAGCCACATTCAACACAACGGACTGAGGAAGAGATGAGGAGGTGAATGTGCGTATGTCTTAACTGTAGCGGCTTCTGGCCTTTATGCTAAGCTAGGCTAAAGGGGTGACAGCTCTCACGTTTAGACTTCACTGTACAGCGGCAATGGGGCCGCTTTTTGGATCCACGCTGTATATTCTCAGATTTTGAAATGACAGCCATTGATTTACATAATTTATTTTGCAGAATATATCTGTGCAGAAACTTTATCAGCCATGTGCATCTCTCTTGTGCAGCTGTTGCAGCTCTCTTTTATTTACTAAGCTACTTTTCAGTGTTTGACTGCTTAACCGTGAGGCACTGTGTGCGTGTGTGCGTGTGCATGTGGGATGCACTTGAACCTCCCCATTAGAGGCTCTCAGTGCTACACCCACCCAGACAACCCACAGTTCACAATTTCAGAAATAGAATAGGTTCAACCTCTCTCAAATTTGACTCAAGGAGCAGATGCACATGCCCTTTGTTGGACGGTTTTATCCACAGTCCCTACAACACAGTGAGGATAGGTGGGCCTAGAGGGAATCAAATGTTTCTGTTTTTCTCTCTGTCTCCTTGTCTTTATTTTTTCCTTCTTCTGAGGTGAGTGACTGAAGATCTGTATCGGCTTGTGAATGAGTTCAGCTACTCAGCAGTCTGTCTGTATATACTCACAACAGAAGGAAGATGCTCAGGGGAAATTATTTCAGGTGCTGTAGTTTGATAAATGTGTTGTATTAATATGAAAAGAAAACATACTGTGGATGTATGAACCTTTGAATTTTACACTTATCACATTAACTTAAAAACATGTGAATACACACGTTTACATGAACATCATCGACACAGATGTGTAACGATTTGATCTGCCGTAATGATGTGTGTATTGGTGTGTACGTTGTGCACTTGTCATGTGCTGTGTGTGTGGTCCGTGTGTGTGTTTCTTTGTGCATACACTCCATTCCATCTCTCCCAGGAGACCTGCTGGTCCAGGCCGTTTAAATTGAAGCTGCTGAAAGGGCCTTGGCACAGATGTCACCAGGCCTGAGTCTTTTCCAGGCTTATCAGATCATGTTCCACTTTTTGGACGCTTGTTTTTCGTCTCCCTACCTTCCCAGCCCTTTCCATCCAACAGGCTCTACCTGTCTCCGCACTAAAGCAGCTGCCAGTTATACATCTCACAACCATTTTAAGTCCGGCCAGCATTCATTCGCTGCTTGGCCTGCCATCTCTTGCAATTTGTGTCTCTCAAAGGCAGCTTGATTTCTAAGTAGTGGACCTGTTGCCAGCTATTCTTTCATATTGAGGCTAAAGGACATCTCTGGTTCCAGCTAATAGCTTAGTTTCTGTATATAAAGGGTCTTTGTGGCCACCTGAGTGTGCAATTTGTCTTTAAAATCCCCAAAATACACTGTAATGGATCCCAACTAAACTTTGGATTATTATATAAAAGATTTATACCAATACCACAGGCTGCTGGATTGGAAAGACATGACAAAAAACTGGAGTCAGTTGTTAAAAGTATTACGGAAGAATGGAAAATCAATAAAGGAGAAGTTACTGCTCCAATTTGAGGCGCAGTCATGAATGAATAAAGTTTCTTAGTGGGAGATTTACAGCGTGACAGACGTAGAGCCTGAATATATTAAGATTTATTCATTACAAATAAGCTTAACATTTCAATTTCTCCACTTTTCTCAGACTTCATGGTTACAAAGTGTTAGAAGTTTGACCTCTGGCGTGTTTCTGCATGAAAACATCAATCTAAACCTAGTCCATTTCTGACAATGGGTAAGTGCTGCACATTTCATGTAAATACATACATACACACCCCACTAAGTACTTAATAAAGATGTAAGAATTGCAAAAAACACATTGCACATTAAGTACACAGTTGTTTGGAATTTTACCCTTGCCAAATGTGAAAAATGAGGCCTGTGCATGAATTTACAATTCAGATGGGTTTCCTTAGGGATGCCCATTTAAGATGCATCGGAATAATATATTTGTTGTCTTTGCCGCTCACCACTGCCATTGAACATCATTAGGTAATGCGCACTCACTGGTGGAAGGAGAGCTTGTGTTTATCATCATTTACTTGGCAAGGAGTCGTTAGCCGGGGCCTTGGGTCGACTCTGTTGTGAACTGGGCGTCGTGTATTACCACCACCACCACTGTGTTCCCGCCTGCTCCGTGTCTCCTATGATCATCTATCACATCAGTTTTACATACTAAAGACCAAGGAGAAGAATACCATTAGCGGCATGTTAAGAGGTGTGTGTGTGTGTGTGTGTGTGTGTGTGTGTGTGTGTGTGTGTGTGTGTGAAGTGGGTGTAGATGGTGGGTAAAATGTCTTTACGCATGTTTCTGTGTGTATGTGCATATATCTGCACAACAGACACGAATACTAGAAGATCATTTATGAGTCTGTTAGAAACGGCCGACTGATAAATAAACAGAGAAAGTCAGGGCGGCCATGTTGGTTCAGGGAGCGACAAGTCCACACTGAGTGGATCCTTCCTGCCTGCTGTGAAGGATTATGAGAGTCATTTTCTAGGGTCTTGAGAATAGGTCTATATGGGACTCAACAAACCCTGTTTTAACTCCATTATACATCTCCCTGTGGGGTGCAGAGAAAAAACATCCATCATGCTTTGGGGAGGGGGGAAAGAGGGAAATGAAGAATGGCCATAACAATATCCTTGAATATTTTTCCTGGCTTTTTTGGACTTATTTATGTTGCATTTCAGACCTACAATTAGACTTTTATCATTTATCATAACATTTGTTAATGTATTGAAATTGATATACAAGGAGTAGCATTCATTTCCATGATTATTTGTTTCCTGAAAATTATTAATATTTACATGCTTCAGATTTTTTTCCCCTCCCAATGCATCATGTTGTCACGGTCCTAGTTTTGATAGATACTTTTTTTTTTATTGTTATCTGTTCATACCAGTAAAAATAAATAATGGGTTGACATGAAAACCAATACACATGGATGGATTTGTATTCATATCTTTGGTTTCGTATAGAAAAACTGCTTATTTGCTTATGTTGGATTATGGTGATTGAGGTTAGCAAGCTACCTACAAGGCTATGCAGTCTAACACTGCCCTGGAGCAAACACGGCTCTTTTTACCAATTCGTTTTTTTAACAGGGGCCGGCTGGAAATACTTTCTGACTCTGGTTAATGGGGAGACTCATTTGACATGGCATGGCATGTTCAATGAGATTTCTTTCCCCCCCTCTACACTTCTTTTTTACACCACTTGTGGGCGACTGTGGCTCAGTGGTTAGCAAGTCAGTCTTTCAAACCAGAGGACCGGGGTTCAAACCCCGCCTCAGCCAGTCCATGTCGTTGTGTCCCTGAGCAATACACTTAACCCCCAGTTGCTCCCCGGGCGCTTCACGAGGCTGCCCACTGCTCCTTAAAGGATGGGTCAAATGCAGAGGATAAATTTCCCCAGTGTGGGACTAATAAAGGGGTTTCTTCTTCTTCTTCTTGATAATTGAATTAGACATTTAAGACTATCACGATACTGCAATTAGATATTATTTAATTCCCTTTAATCAGAGGGCTCTTTAAATTAAGCAGCCCACTGTCATTATGATCCAAACAGTTAGAGAATGCCATTAGTGGGGCCCGCATCTGTTAATCCATAATATTTTTAGTCGCCACTAATTGCATCCGAAATTGCATTTTCAGCCCCTTTATATGTGACGTTTTCCACATTATTTGATTGTAATAATGAAGGTGTCTCTTCAGCTTATTTTATCTGAATATAATTAGATGTGGAATAAACCAGGAAAGACACTTTTTCACGCTTCAACATTAAATCATTATTGTAAGTTAATTATAAGGCTACTTAAAGGGGAGTAGAAAAAAAAGGAATAGTTCAAGATTTTGGGGAAGACTGATTTAGAGAAGAGTGATATTGCTTGTATGTTCGTGATAAATGTAAAGCTACCTCCAGCTCAGTTTAGAAGGAACATCCCAGGAACAGTTTAGTTCTGATTAAAATACAATTGTTTTCAGTATCCAGCATTTTTGGATGAGACTTTTTTTTTTTCTCTCTAAAGACTTTTAGTTCTTTTGTTCTTTTTTGTTTGTTATTTTAGAAACCTTTTGACTGTCTTTGTACCTCAGCAAGTTCTATCTGTCTTTCTTCACACACATACAAACACACTCTTCCTCCCCTCCTCCCTCTCCTCCGTCCCTTGCTCGCCATGCAGCTTCTCCCGCAGTGGGTAATGTGAATGGACTCAGTCTCCTGGGTGTCGTGGCCCCCTCTCTAGCCTCGCAGGCAAATCTGCGGCAGCCGCTCAGACGGGAGCAGCACACGCGGAGTCTGCAGCAGTCTGTAGGGGCAAAGAACAGACCGATGTGAAAGGATGATGATGGGTTTCGTCTTGGACTTGGAGGATTGTATCGCCCGCCGCACGCCGAGCACAGCAGAGCAGGGAGCGGGCTGCCCGGCCAAGGCAGAGCGTTCTTGACAGTGCTTTGTTTTGAATCCACAAGGACTTGACATATGCCTCAAATCGTTTGCTCTCACCACGCTGCAGATCCATGCTCCGTCGTGATCGGAGACAAGGCCCTGCTGTCTGCTGCTGTGTGTGTGTGTGTGTGTTTGTCACCACGTGTGTGTGTGAGTGTGTGTTCGGTGTGTGCGTGATAGGGAACATAAACAGCAACATCCGACAGTGCTGTTGCCCGCTTCATTGCCTATCTGTCTTTGTTCGGTTTCCCTTCATGGGGCAGACTCTTCTCTTGAAAGTGAAGCACAGTAAACATCCACTTGACAAATAAAAACCTCCAAATCAACAAACCCTTTTTCAGTCTAACTGTTCCCCTTTAGAGCATTTGGAGTCTTTTCCATTTAATTTCCATTTTGGTGGTCGATTTTACCTGACAAATGACAATAATGAAGCAATGCTGCAAACATACTAAATTATTTTTATCTACAAACTTTCTCACATTGCTCTAAATGACAAGTGTTATACGTTCTCTGTCCGTGTCTTTGCTATTTCTTAAAATGTGTAGGTTATTGCTCCCCCTCTTCCTCTTTTCACAAATAAATAACCATTTCCTCATTTGTCACATTATTACAGCTACAAAATCCTAATGTTCTGTTGAAGTGTATTACATTTGTGTGTGTGAATATATGCACATATGTGAACATGTTCATGAAAAAGACAATATACAATAATAGTGTATGTGCATATTACTGAGACTTCAGATGGAGCCCGGTATAAAATGGGTCAATTTTCAGAGCTTCTGACCACTAGAGCATGGCCGCAGCATTTCATGCTACATTAGTCTGGTTTTAAGACCTAATCTGCCTCTATCAATGTTTTATGCTTAATTTCATGGAGGTGAGGACAGGCTGATGCTGCTTGGGCAGCAGAACTATTACCTGGTGGCTGTGGGTGGCATGGCTGAGTGAGCATAGTGTAGTGCAGGTTTGAAACCTGAATGAGACACATCACCCTGCAACACATGAGTTGTACTATAATGTTTGCATTCAACTGTTTTAATTCACAAATTCTGTTTCCAGTACATTACTGTAATTAAACATTGAATGATACGCTTGTTGTTTGCTTCCTGCTTTAGCTTGTCATCCCTCTCCTCTTGTGTCTTGCCTTGTTTTACCTCCTGCTTTTGTTGGTTTCCCGCCTGTGTGCCTATTTGCCCCGCCCTCATGAGTTTCACCTGTTGCTCGTCAGCAGCTGCTTTCACCTGTCCCTCGTTATCTCCCTGCTTTCCTTGTGTATTTACTCTCTGCGCTCCCGCTTGTCGTTTCTCATTCATCCTCGTTGCTCGATGGAGTTTTATTTGTCTGCTGTTTCTTCTGGTGTTTTGACTCTTAATTAAGTGTTTTGCTAAATTATTAAAAAGTATTCTCTTTGTATCAGTTTGGTTTGGGTCCTATCTTCCTGTGCTGCTCCCTGCACCACAAAAACAACCTGATGGAAAAACTGAAATTTCTTGGTAACAGTCAAAAAAAGAAAGGACAAGATTACATTACTTTAACAAGCTGGGGATATGAGAAAAAAAAAGTAAAACTGGGTGACACATTACACTTGGTAAAACAAAAGTAAAATGAAATCTGAGATTGGTCGTAATTGATGGCAAAATTGCCAAAGTTGCATTCCTTTTCATATTGCCTGAAATTGTTGCATGACCTAGACATTTCAGGTTCAATTTTGGCTTTGTTTGTTTTTCTCACATTGACAGCTCCATAAACACACTATTGTTAAAAAAAACACAAGTACGCTCAGCTAGAAGAACAGAACAGCTACACAGATGACAAAATAAATCCAAGAAGAAATGTTGGAAGTTCCTTTTGAAGGTTCTGAAAGTGAAGCGATCCCCCAAATAAAACCCATTCAACCTGCATGCCGTGAGGTTGACGTTGTTGCCGTCACTGTGCACCAAGGTACCCGGGCACAGCGTTGCATAATAAATGACTTGCGCTGCCCTCAAGCGTAGTGCTAATCAAGGCTGTCCCCTAACTCCAATCTAATTGTCCACATCCAGCTGATCAGGCATAGGAGGCCTTTTTACAGAGCACTTACTGAGATCATTGATTTGAGAAATGATCCAGTGAACTGTACTAACTCAGATATGATTGGGTGGGCATTTAATAGCATTCGGGGGATGGTCTTGTCGATGTCTGCTGCAGCGCTAATTGTAGCTAATTTACTGTGAAGCTTAGCCCAAGCCGCAGTTGTTGGGGGAGCACCCATAATGGTTTTTATGCTTGCTATTTATCGATGTAAGTAGGAGAGAGAGAGCAGAGGAAAGAGTGCCAAGATATACATTGGTGTGTGGACAAGGTTTGGTCCATGTTTATAGCTTAAAGAAAATGTATGGAAACCTAAAAATTATTTAGGTTGTCAATTCCCAGCTGTAATTAAATTCATGCAAAAGGCAGATATACAAGACACACCATGTCCCAACATCCACCTTTGCATTATTGCAAAAAATGAAATGCTGTAAAACAATGCGACAATCAGACAAAGATGGTTATTTAACTGAAGTACTGTAACATATTTATTGCAAATTACCATTGCAAACAATACAGATACAAGCAGCTATTATCCAAATTCAATTCGACCGTTGCTCTGTACAAATCTACCTTCATAGTGTTGCCCATATTATATTGCCACGCTGGGCCCATAATTAGTAATTTTCTTCATCCATGCAATGCAAGGAACACAATAAAAAAGCACAAGTAGTGCAGTCACAGGTGATATATAGAGAGGAAGTGCCTGCCCTTATGGTGAACCACTATGAACCTTATATTGAGACAAATGTTTGTCAATTTTAAAAGATCATTTTATATCAAGAAAGTTAATTATTTCGCTGCATAAAGCACATCAGGTAAAATTGTTACCTTGCTAGCTAGTACATTGTTCAAGACGAGCAATAAAGTACAACGCCTGAAAATGTTACACAAACATCCTGCAAATGGCCTTCTTGTTGGATACTTATTAATCTTCTTCCTGCCCGTGCCGTCAGCTTTAAGGCTGTCTAATGACTCGTAACGAAGGCAGGGCTCTGTTCTTAATGTGGGCCTACTGGGATCACCCCCATACCCGAACACCAGGCTGTCCACTCATCAGTTCCAGAGGACAACCCTTCCTTTCTCTTTCAAAACCTGTAAATTATGCTACAATTATTTTTCCTTTGTCTGTTTCTCTACAGTGATCCCTACTGAAAAATACAGAATCTGTGAGTGAAACATGTCAAACACTAGTTTCATGTGTGTGCTCGAGCTAAAGGCAACATTCCTCATCTGCACTCCTGAATGTGCCGTTGTATCGTCTTCTAACTTTGTCTCAAGCACCTCTTTCTTCTCACTTCCATCCATCCCAAAAAATAAGTCTTATTATTGCTCCAGTCGCTCTCCAGGCGAACTCGTCACCTCTACATTACCTCTGGGTTCACCCCCACTCAAAACCCTAGCTCTTTTCCAGGCCGCATTATTCCATTTAAACTTCAATCCTATTTACGGCCTATCCTTTCCCCTCGCGCGCCCGGGGCTATCAAACTATTCATCCAGCGGACTCCATGTCACCCGGGCCTGTCATAAAAGCCTCTGTTGGGATATGTGTGCTGGAGACGTGTGTTTGCGCCAGGGATTCAGGTGGGTGAAGGGTGTGTATGTGTGTATTTATGGTAGAGAGGAATGAATGTGCAAAATCACTGACACACATGTCTGTTTTCAAGTGTATGGTTCCACAAACGCAAGTTTGAGGAATGAAATAAGTGTGTATGTATGCGTGTGTGCTGTGCCTATAACTTTGCGTGCAGTGCCTGCTCATTCAGGTGTTCCTCTTTGACTCTACGGCAGGTGGACTTTTGTGTTTCTCCGTTTTGACACACTCAAACAATGCTTGCGTTGCACTAACAAAAAGGCATGCATGCGTGGCAATATTTGGATACATGTCTCATAACTGCATGTGTTGCATGGTATCACCAATTATCGCCCTGTTTTAAGGAAAGCTACCTCGCCGCCAAGTCAGACGATTTGTCACGCGAAAGTCAGATATGAGGCAACAGACAGTTTGACAGTAGACGCCTTCGAGGGATGTGATGCAGAAGACACGGCGGTAGACGGGGGTAGAGAGTCCACAGCAGATAGACGGAGAGAGGTTAAGACAAAAGTGTGAGGGTACGGAGGAGATTGACAAGGACAGACACAGGAAGAAAATGCAACAGAGAGAGCTCCAACATGAGCTGTCAACTTATGGCTTAACAGGTTCTCCCCTTTGACTTCCTCCCTCATCCCAATTTGTGCCCCTGTGGAACCAGTCGGATCAGCAGAAAAGAGGAAGTTGGGGTGGATGCAGGATAAAATATATGCCCATCACCGTCCTCCTCTCCCCTGTTTTTGTTGTTGCGTGTTGTTGTTTCCTGCTCGTCTTTTACGCCGCGTCTCCCCAGCCAATTAGTCTGGAGGATGCTCCTAATGGGCCGCTGCAGCGATGTTTCAGGCGAGGCTCTTTGCTCTTTGGTGTGCCGGAGTCAGGGGGTGCGGGTGATACAGCGAGACAGGCGAGATGAGGGATAATGTGAGATAGATTGACAACCACAAGAAGGCATTAGGCAAATGGCATCATTAAAAAGTGCAGTTACCTGCGCCAGGCTTCATGTGGCGTCAGATGAGAGGGGGAAACACATGGGTGCTTTGCGCCCCCAGCTTTGCTGCTCTGGAAAATTTGATCTTCTTGCTCTTCTTCCCCTGTTTTAATATCCTCCACCACTTGGCTTTCAGGCTTGCTCATGAGCCAGAGACCAAAGGAGAGGTGCTGAGTTAGGGGCGTCCCCCTTTGAAGCTGTGTGTGTGTGTGTGTGTGTGTGTGTGTAGCTGTGGTGTAGTGAAATTCAGAGATCCTAATGAAACAGATTAAACAATTTAAACAAACAGCTGAAGGTGTTGCAAGGAGATATAACGCTTTATAGGCTGTGCTCATGTTGGATGAGGACACCTTTGACAGGTGATTTGTAATTATGATAGAAGTCCTTATTTCTACTCTTCTTTTGTGACAAACTCTGGACACGGTTTAATTTCATTTGTTTATTCCTGAAACTGTGGACTGACTGCCACAAGGCCTCAATCAAAGACAACTGTGCCTGTGTGTATATCTTCTGCTTTTGACGCTGCATGTGTGTGTGTGTCTGTGTGTGTGTGCGTGCGTGCGTGCGTGCGTATGTGTTCTAGGCACGTATGACCGTCCTCTGTTGGTGCTCTTTGTAAATGGCAGCACAGGCACCCAAGGAGAAAAGGGAATGTGAAATCATTTGACTGCAGAGATTCCTGCTGGGGTGCCTCTGGCAGCCAGACACACACACACACACACACACACACACACACACACACACACACACACACACACACACACACACACACACACACACTGTATTTTATGTTCAGACCACTGTGTTATTGAAATATTATCTCTCTAACCCAGTTTTCTTTACAGGTCCACAATATACACTGTAGTAGCAGCTGGCATAGAAACTCCATATCTTGCATAAAAAGGTTTATTGCAACAGGAATAACTGCACCGTATCTTATTTTTTCAATTGCTGTACAGCTGAAAAAGCATAATACATTGTGAAAGTATTGTAGTTCAACCTGTTGTTAGACCCTTTCTTGTGCTTTCTGGATGCTAAAAAAAGATTTGGCTGCAAAGTGCCGCTCTGAGGGTTGAGCAACATTTTATTTCTTCCTTGAATTTACGCAGCTACAAAATAATAAACAAATGGCCGATACATACAGTCAAAATCCAAACTGCGAAATCATTTTTTCTTTTAAATCTCCTGTTAGCATGAGTGGTCTGGGATCACAACATTTTAGCCACGCTGTCTGCATCACCCCAGGGATGCCAATGCCGGTTACTTTGGTTCAGACTGAAATATCTCAGCAACTATTGGATGAATTGCCATGAAAATTGGTCCCAGAATTCATGGTCCCCAAAGGGTGAATCCTAAAGATGTTACTGTTCTCTTGGCTTTTTTATCAAGTGCCACTAGTGAGTGCATATTCTTACTTACCCGATGCAATATCTCAAAATCTATCCCAAGGATTAACACAAAACCTGCAAAATGAATGACATTCCCAGCAGCCTTAGCTGCACTTTGTGTGTGCCTATTAAGTAAATGATAGCATGCTAACATACTGAATCAAGGTGGTGCCTGACATTAGCATGTTTGGATTGTCATTAAGTTGCTATATATGCTATACAGTAGACACAGCAACGGTGAGCAATTAGGGTTAAGTGCCTTGCTCAAGGACACATCGACATGGGCTAGCAGAGCCGGGGATCGAACCACCGATCTCTGATTAAAGTTGGACCTGCTAACCACTGAGCCACAGTTGAACCATAATAGCATAGCAGCAGATGATTACAATATCAATACAGATACATCTAAATGAATCTTAAGGCGGGAAAAGAGGAGATAGATAACAAGTCATGAAATATAGGAAGCAAAAGGATCAAACTGTAGTCCTTATCTGTGACTGCATGTTACAGCAAGGGTGCTCATTTAAATGTGCAAATAACATAGATGTAAAAATGACCGCTATTGATGGTGCAAGTCCCTCTGCTTGTTCATGTGTGTATCTGTGTCACGTTCAGAGGTCTACACCTGCAGATGAAACAGTTTTCTCATTCCAAACACAAATTGGATTCTGGCACTAAGCGCAGTCCAGGACGGGAGAAATGTTCCCCTCATGATTGTCACAGGCCGACGACTTGCTTGTTCCCGGGTGCAATAGACCAATGAATGAATAATGAAATAAATAAAATCAATGCCGCGCACATGTTTCAAATCCATAAACCTATCTAATCGGCTCGGCGGAGAAATGGAAAGCAGTTGAGGCCTCACTTTCTCAGCGTTCCACCATTATGTAAATTGAAGCCAATCAAACTGCCGCCATGGAGAAGCTTTGTAATAGAGCGTTGATTAGCTAGGCGGCTTTGAATCAGCCATAAAAAGAGTCGTATAACTGGGTAAATTCAGCCTGGCATAATTTAGCCCAGTGAACTTAATTTGACTCTGAAGTCACACTGTGTTATACATATGAACATTATGGTAACCGGCGATGTTCAGTGGAAATTTATCTCTCATCTTTGATGTTATTAATGGATTTGATGCTAATTCAGCTTAACTTGAGACTTTTACATCCGTCTCCAGTATATCTGACTAACCAAAGAGTCCCCTTGACAGTTTTGGGGAGAGCTAATGAGGAGTGAGCCCCTTAAACCCATAAATAATCACGTATTAGGTATATGTGGGGACCTTTTAAGTTTTGCGACCATATTAGTGCAATGACTCTCTTCCAGTACTAATTACCATCAATATGTCAACTGAGCTAGTTACCAATCTAAAAGCTCTGTCAGTAACTATTGAAGTCCACATTTCTTTTTACCTCTTCTTTTCTTTTTTCCCCCTGATAATTACATTCATGAGAATAAATGTTGTTTCTTGCCTTCCCCTCTTCCACTCCTTGTGTACCAAACTCTGCCACACACCCTCTCTCCTCTCTGCCCTTGTTTGTTTTGTATCGTCCCTCCCAGAGTCAAAGATAGGCCTGGCCTGTTTGTGTGTCCTTGTGTGTCCCTCCGTCTCTGCCAAAGACGTGTCCATGATTAGAAATAGGTGAGTGAGCACTTCCTCTAGTTGTGTCCCCTCTGACTTGCTGTTGTCCTATTTAGCGTTGCTAGCCGGCGATATCGCTCCGGCGTTTCCCCTCGGTGACCGTTAACTGCTGTTTCTGCCGACCTTGTTGCACACGGAGCCAGGTTG
This sequence comes from Cottus gobio, assembly GCA_023566465.1. Lineage (NCBI taxonomy): Eukaryota > Metazoa > Chordata > Actinopteri > Perciformes > Cottidae > Cottus > Cottus gobio. The sequence goes on along the minus strand of CM042234.1, from coordinate 13,022,396 downwards.
CAGTTTATAGTTTGGTCTTCTGTGGACGTGCCCTTCTGCGTAGAGGAGGCATTGAGGTTACCGTAAGTTTGTGCATATCAGTATACAATGGCAAACAGTAATGATGTCCCAAATGTGGCAAAACATCAAACAAAAGAATATTGTCATTCAGTAAAGACTATGTCATTCTTGTATATTAACATCAGTGTTCTAAAGCGCACCTCATGAAACAAACTCCTGAGAACGTGCCATGACCAGATCTTTGTTTATGGCACCTCGCATGGCTTTTTTATTAACTGACTCCTTATTTTCTTGCCCATGGATTGAGGCGATCGGGTGCCTTCCATTACTCCTCGACTGAAGCCGGCTGGTAGGTAGGGCAGTGACAGTGCATATCTATTTTAGTGAGTCCTTGCCTCTCTTCACCTCGCATCTGGAGAGCTCTGTCTCATTGCCTATACATAAAGCCACTTTGTATGGCTTTTGCATATCTGCGGGCGGCACACATTGCTGTACACATATCATTTGGTCGAGTGGCAACAGACCCAGAAGACACACACACACACACACACACTGATACATATTTGCCTCCTGAGGTCCCCCTTTCCTCTCTTTCATCTTTTATTCAAAAGTGCTGAGTATGAATAAAAAGAAGAGAAAAAAACATTGGACAATCCAGTCAGAGTGACGAGAGGGAGGCGAGGGGCGGTGTGTCTGTGTGTCGTGGCGAAGACAAATTTGCGTACTCATCTTTTTTTCTCTCTCTCCTCCACGCCTGCTGTCAGCAGGGGGGCTGCCTAATCATGTTTTTAGTAGTGTTTACTAATGTTTCATTCATTAAGCGTCAGCCGGCACGCGAGAGGCATCATCCATCCGCCAAAGTGGAGGTTATTATCGCCTTAAATCATCCCACGGTGTACCTGTTTGGTTGGCTGTCAGCGGCCGAGGGAGGCCAGAAGCCCCTGTTATTCCCTGAGGGGGAGAGAGGCTGTCACGCTGCCTCCATCTCTTTCTCACTATCCTTCTTCCTCCCTCTCTCTTGTTGCATCTATTTCTTTTTTCTTTTTTTCTTGCTTTCCTAATCACATAGCATAGCTGTCACAGTAATTCGTTATGCTGTTCTAAAAAAATGAAATAACAGAGCGCTGGTTGGATGTTGGTTGAAAATCTTCCACAAAATAAATTTTAATACTACAAATGTATACTATCCTCCATTAAAGGACTACTTCCTGTCTAAGCATCAGGGCCGACAATTGTCCTTGCAGCGCCAGTATGAGCTGAATCTGCCCTCTAGCAGTCTCTCACACACACACACACACACACACACACACACACACACACAGGCTCAAACATTTTCTCTCCAGCTCTGTTCTGTTCTCTCATCCTCCCTCTCTCCCTTTCTTCTGTTCACCTCTGCCTCCTTCTCCCTCTTTCTCTCCCTGCAATCCTTCACTTTTTGCTGCTCAGCACAGCAATTATCGCCCCACCTCGCTTTGCGGTGACCTCTGAGATGATTAAGTGAGATTACCTGTACAGTACTTGTGGCGGGGAGCATGCTGTGAGACATTTCGTATATATATGTACGTGTGTGTGTGTGTGTGTGTGTGTGTGTGTGTGTGTGTGTGTGTGTGTGTGTGTGTGTGTGTGTGTGTGTGTGTGCAGGGTACAGTAGCTACACTCGTCTTTAGCCACAGGGCAGGTGAGCCCCTACAGTGTCTGTATGGCTGGCTGGCTGCTTACTGTATGTAACAGTGATTTGTAGCCTGGCACACCAATGCAGCGCTTATCATCTGAGGTCTAAAGTAATAGATAGGACTGAAAGAGAAAACAAAAAGTGACAAAGTTGAATAGAACCGTCTCTTGTGCTCACTTACCTCAGACAGCTCATCGCATAACGCGATCTGAATACACCGATGCACATTTAAATGTGGCAAGTCTTTAGATTCCCAAAAGCTGTCATTTTATACCTGCTCCTTGAATGCGATACTAATTATGTACCCTCCAGAGAAAGAAATCTATACATAGTGCAGTACGTATCAGAAGTCTCTCACACCCCAATTTGGGAGCCCCTTGCCTGTGCCTGGGCGGTTGTTGGTTCCCCGCTTTCATTACAATATGCGTCTCATTAGGTGTTCGTTGCTCAGCACCACCTGCGGGTGGAACTTACACTAATGAGGACACTACATCTAACGAACATCCTCCTCCCTCTGTCCTTAATTACAGCGCCGTGCCTCTCCCCGAGCCAACACGGCACCCAGAGTTGCAGCACAAAACACCCCGGCTGAAACACAAGCGCCACAAACCTCCTTGTCCCCGAGAGCCCGAAAAAGAAGACCCATGTCCGTGTCTGCGATGCTGCACCATGTTTGAAGGGTGTAGCAGGGAGGCTGTGTGTGTGTGTGTGTGTGTGCGTGCGTGTCTTTTTGTAGGGAAGTGGGTGTTTGTTCATTACACGGTGAGCTGTGCTATTATTTGATATTAGCTGAAACAAGCTGTAGGCTCCTGGGTAGATTGGTGATTAAACATGCAGTTACAAGTCCATGCGTGTCGTGCGGTGCGTCAGTGGATAATAGCTTAACAAGGAGTATAATGACTGATCCACGCGCTATTAACATACTGATGTAACCACTGTGGAAGTGCCTGGTTTAAATCTATAGTCAACAAAGTTAGATTTCTTCTTTAGAGGGGAAACAAAAGATTTAGCACAGTTGTCTTTCGGAAAGGACAAAACAAGGTGCTGTAATTAGAGAGACACACGTTTTGCTATTTTGGTGTTGAAATGATGTGACAATTATGTTTAGGTTAATGACAACAAACCATGTAATGTTACTTGTAAAGTAAATGCACACTTGCACGTATATGACAGTGAAGGAGCGAACAATATATCCCAGTGCTTAATAATACCTTCAGTGGAGGCACGAGGGCTCTGTCAGTTTTTCATTTTAACTTGATTTCCACAGCGTTTTCTTATGAAAATCAAAGTAGAACATGTCCACATTGGCCTACATGTTACACAATAGTACATTTTCACACTTTCTACTTTCTTCTGACCAAAGAGAATTCCTTTCCAAATTGGTGCAGTAATAACAACTAATGCCTTGTGATTCAATGAATCATTTAACTGCATGTAACTGCTCAGCCCTTGAAAGGATGAATGCGGCTAATCCTCAGTAATGGGCATCAATTATGAACAGAAGATGTTGACCGATTCCTGCATTATCGCTGGCCAAAATAACAAGGCCTAATTGGTCATTTTGATCTTCTGAAGACCTCCAGTGCCATTTTTCGTGGACATGTTTCCAGACCTACATTTCCCATGAGCACCCGGGGTTATTGTGTGCCAATTCATAACAATTTCTAAAAGATTGACCCATTGTTGTGGCTGCTGGCTTCTCCTGCCTCTCAGGCTCAGCGAGGATGTGAGGCCGCTAATTAGTGCAAAGGGGAGATCCAAGTATGCCTAAAACTTTTGTAGCCATTTTCCTCCCTCTTCTTCTTCTCTGGGGATGTTCTCTCATGGCTGAATTAAGCTGGGCCGAGTTCAGCCGGCCATGTGCAGTTAAATCCTTCCTGTGTCTTCATATCCCCCTCCGTTTATTCATTTGGTTTGTGGGCAAAGACCGGCCTTGGTTATTATTCCTCCTTCCATCCTTGACTTCACTCTTCTCTCACTGCTCTCTATCTGCCTTTATTCCCTCTTCCGAGCTGTGTCTCTGGTACCAAGGGCGCCCACAGCTTATAATAAAAGGCATAGGATTTTAAATTAGAAATTAATTTGGGAAATTTGTCTCCAACGAGCACCCTCCTCCTGCTGTTCCTGCCAGAAATATGTTAATATATCATATTAAGTAATTTCTGAGCCCAGATACACGTGCTTATGGAAGAAAAAAGAGTGAGTGTGTGTGAGAGAGAGAAAGAGAGAGAGAGAGAGAGAGAACTCATCAAGGTTGGATCTCTAATTAGTGAGGTTGGCTCTTCGGGCATGCTCAGTTCAGACCCTGCTAAAGCCACTTTGAGCACCTTGGAACCAGGGATGACACGCTCAATGTAGGAGACGGTGGTCAAAGGGGTGAGAGAGGTAAAGGCACCAGAGGGAGGTGGAGGACGGGAGGAGTGGAGAGCAAGACCTGGGTAAAAAAAAAAGAGAAGAGAGAGGAGGCCAAATCAGTGAAGGTGGGGGTGGGGATTAGGGGGTAGCGTAAAACCTTAAAGTGGCAGATGGGTGCCTCAATAAGCGGCACTTTTCTGTGTCACACACAAAGTGAGTTTGCCGTTCATACTTTAAAAAGTAACGTAACAACCTCTGAATGTCTTTGCTGAGCTCCAGTGACCTTTCTGCAGTGATGTACATACAAGAGCAGTCCTGGGTGTGATCAGTGACATCACTGGTGTGGTCAAAAAGGTGTTACAAATTACAAACAGACAGCGAGACAGGTGGCTCTCAACGGTGAGTTTTGAGTTCAGCATTCACTTCTCCGCTATGTTTTCTGTCTCAGCTAGCGCCACCATGTTCACCGGCTAACGCCGCTAACTTCGTGAATCAAAACAGTGACGCTGCAAGCCGAAAGCTTAGAAAAATCAGCTGAAACAAGCTTCAGAGCGCCGTAATGCTACAGAGATATCTTTCACTGCTTCGTCTTACAAGCAAACCCTTTTTAGTAATTGTGACCTATTCTTAATATATAAACATTGATTTAACCACACGCCTGTTAAAACATCTGGCAGCTTTAATGGAGAATAACAATAATGAGTTGAAGATGCAATGGAAAACATGTGTAGACAGTTTCTTTACTGTTGAATAAACAGATCAGCCTGGTCTGGATGTTTGATGGGAATTATGGGAATTATGGGAGCACCCACAAGTGCTCCGTGTGCTCAAGATAATAAAAGATAATGAAAGAGGAATCTGTTACTGACGCTGTTCAACCTGCTTGTTTAATCAGCGTTACTGTGTGTGTGTGTGTGTGTGTGTGTGTGTGTGTGAGAGTATATGCACCGCTATGTTAGCTCAGCTATGTGACTTGTATCATCTAATAAACCTGTGGTGGTCCGATGTGTGTGTGTGTGTGGGTGTTGGTGTGTGTGTGGTGCACTTCAGCCAAAGGTATAAAAGCGTATTTCCGTGCTCTGATGAACTGAATCATTCCCTCACTATGCAGAGAGAGAGAGAGAGAGAGAGAGAGAAATAGAGAGAGAGAGAGAAGAAAGATGGACATAATACGCTTTGCTACTGCTGCACACGCTGGGAATTGAATGGGGAGAGAAATGTCACAGCAGCAATGGGGGTTGAGTGGAACTGGTGTGTGTGTGTAGGTGTGTGTGCGTGTGTGTGCGTGTGCGTGTGTGAGAGAATGACTACAACCTGAGATCATCTTCACATTAAGAAGTGCCCTGTGGGTAGTTTAACGATGAGAGCGGGCCGGCTGGGAAGAAATATGCATCGCAGTGAGACAGAGAGAGCGGCGAGGTGATAGACGCACATATCACGCTGTGTGTTTTGACCAAACACGCTTTAATCTGTTATGGATTTCCGCGCCCTCTCTCCGTCTCTCCCTCTCTATCTCTCGCCCCGCATGCTTGACACTCTTTATGTGACTCTCCTCAGGTCTAGCGACTCTCCATGCCTCGTGGCCCGTGATTAAACAGTGTGTCATGATTCAAAGTCAAATCTACCTCCGCCGTGCAGCGGGAAGCTGTCATCTTGCATGTTTTAGGAATCAAATTAGTTTCCAGAGTCTTGTGAAGAAGTGCAAACCAACCCCCCACCCACACACTCACCACCAAATCTTTGCAGTTAGTCCAATGTTTTCAGGAGGCACCCAGAGGACTCTATTGGAAGGGTGAGAAACACAGCCATCCCAATTACAAATGTTCTTTGAGTCCTCAATTGTGGAAAGACAAACTGCAGTTAAAAGGGACTCCAAACCGTGATGTAACCACAAAACAACTTTTAGGAGAGGGAGGGGGGGACAGGGAGGGGGGGACAAACAGACAATTAGGCAACCGTGGCTCATCATGAGAGAAAAAAACAGATAATACATTTTACAAATGTTTAATTAGGCCGTATTAATCAAAGGCTTTCCTCTCCCCTTTCTCTTTCTCTTCTATCTCTTCCTCTCCCCCTTTCTCTCGCTCTTCCCTTCCCTCTTTCTTTTTGTGATAGATCTGCAGCGTGACCCCCAGTTAATTGAAACCCAGGAGACTCTTCTTGCATAAAATCAGATTTATCTATCCATAAAAGGATTTCGTTAAAAATAGTCCAAATCCAGTGGCTCACAACTAAAAGCCTGCAGCTACCGAGGCGAGCCTGGCTCCAACCCCTTTCGCCCTCTCTCAGTCGCCACGGTGAAACAAGTGCTGCCTACTGCTAACTAGCTGGGGACCCATTAATTAATTGCAGGAAAACACAGACATTATGTCTGTGGGGCAAATATTTTTTTCTCCCCCAAAAGAAAGAAATGACAGTGTGTGTGTGTGTGTGTGTGTGTGTGTGTGTGTGTGTGTGTGTGTGTGTTGTCCCTCATCTACAGCTCTTCTGAACTGTCTCCAATGTCCCCCAGACTATAATAAGAGGAAAGTAATGATGGGCCATAGTGATAATGAAAAACCATGCATCAAACAAAACACTGATTCTATGAGACAGGTCAAATGAATAGCTGGCAGAGTGGCAGCGAGCCGGTCCAGTGCTGCGGTGGTCGACCGAGAATGAGACATTTCTCTTTCACTGGTAAACAGGAAGCGTTAGTAGGCAGAAAACTGAAAAAGGAAGTGGTGGTTTGTCTTGTGGGATAGGGAACACAACTTGTTCTGTATTGAATATTCTGTATTTGAAGACCCCCTCTGCAGGAAACCCAGCACGAGGTTCACCAGCTATGATGTTTTTAGGACCATGTCTTTATTGGCTGTGGCACCCGCATCTGGGACTGATGGTGGCCCGTGTCCAAATACCTCTGGATTTATAGCACCGTGGTCTCCCCCTCTTCCTGCCCCATGGCGAAAGAGGTGTCGTCGTTTGGATCGGCGCCAGCGATATTGCCGCTGCCACGCCCTCTTTAGTTATTTGGGAAGCAGGGGACGGGTCAGAAGCTGGGTCCCTAATTAAAGCAGACTGGGATTTGCAGGGAATGCATAGGAGAAGCAGGGACGTCCTGCCTGGGGGGCCCATTATTGATGCAAGGCCCCGAGGACACGAGTCACATGTGGGCCTCTCTATCTGGAGGCTTCCCTTTTTAATTCACTATCATTAAGCACAGAGTGCCACCTCGCTCGCGTGCAGCCGCTGACATTGTGGAAAACAACGGCACTGTTGCGACGATGACGCGCGCGTTCGCTTGTGGGGATTCACGTGCGTGCGCTTTTATGAATTTATTTGCACGTGTGTGCCTTGTTTGGCTCTGAAGTGATACATGATGCGGCTGTGTTGTCTCTCCAATCAGTGCTCCCAGACCCCCACCTCATCCCCCATCCCCCCCCACACACACACACACTTCTTTCCTTCCTCAGGAAATTAATAGGCGGCTGCCACTGATGCGTTAAATTGCTTTGCGTTGGGCGCCGTAGACAACTGGATTATTTATTCTTTATATTCTCCATATTGGAACAACTGCCTTCTGCTTTGCTATTGCTTTTAAATGAGATCTTGTTTCCCAGCGTAGCGTTAAAAGATACTGTATGTAATTGTTCCAAACCATCACATGGTTGGAGCTTTGATAATCTCTAGTCTCGTGATGTTTGAACACAAACTTATTTTGCCCATTTATGAAAGAAACGATGCCCAAAATATTAATAGAAAAAATGTAATATTTCAATAAAAATAAAGGGCACATTTGTGCCTCAGTTTGATGTCTCACTGGTGGGCTGTTCCCAGGCATAATCTTCCATAAAAGAATAAAAGGAATCACATCAACATAAATAATGGTCTGCCAGGTGTTTATTTATGTTTTGCTTGTTTCTTCTTTCGTCTGGTTGAAGGCGTCGTGTTCTGAGTCTCTGCTCCCGCCGGCCTGCAGAGGTTCAGAGTGCTGGACGAGCCGCTCTGTGCGCATATCAGTGCTCCATGATGACTACTTTTGGGATTCATGTCATGACATATTCATATTCACAAACTTTTGACTTAATAATAGTATGCACTTTTATTGTTATGACTTGACTACTGTGTTTTTAATCCTCATCCATACAATATGCCGGCACTCTGGAGCTGTGACACTAACAATACTCATGTTCATAATGGTACATTTTGGGGGCGTGGCTTTGGAGGGAGGCCTGAAGGGACGGTCTGTCAGTGTTGCCGACTTGGCGACTTTCTCACTAGATTTATCAACTTGTAGAGCCAGTGCTGCGAGCTACTTTCATTGGAAAACAGTGGGCAGTACTGGGCTGGGTTTTATAGGTTTATAGGTTATTTAAATAAATCCATAATCTTGCTGGTTCAAGATCATCAACCCTAGATTGAGAGACAGCGTAATGATGCCATGAGATGTTTTTCAGCTCCGATCTGAGCGTTGCCCAAGAGACTTCAAATTCAAAACTCAAATTGATAATGGTACCTTCTTATAACGTATAGTCTGGATCGGTAAAGATTAGTCTATCAACTATTTTGATAATCTGTAAATTGAATAAATCATTTTTTCAAACAAAAATGAAAAGAATACCAGTTTATCGGTGATTTGGGGATTTTGGGCTGCTGATCAGCAAAAACAAGCAATTTAAGGGTGTCGCTTGGGGCTTTTTAAAATTGTGTTGGTCATATTTCACCCTTTTCTGACATTTTATCGAGCAAAGGATTAATTGATTGAGAAGAAGAAAAAGCAGCGGATGAATTGATGATACAAAGAATAGTTGCAGCCCTAACATATAATCTATGCTGCTGGCTAAATGTGACTTTTATATGATATCATATTTTCATATTTGAGCACTAAGTGCTCCATTATGGACATAGATCCCTATTTTCACTCTTGTTATCATTTTTTGCCGTGCAGCATGCCAGCTACTCGCACACCAGCCGGCATAAACCTTTCCTCTCAGTACCCGTGTGGCGGTGCTCCTCTCTTTGTGCCCTACCATGCGGTGAAGAAGGCCTGCTGTTTCCCTTTGCAGTGGAGGTCTCCTCCCCCCCACCGGACCACTGTCAATGGGGATCTCCTTCAAACCCCTGCTGCTGCCTGGCCTGGCATCGCCTCACGCTGCCTCCGCACATATGCATGTCATGTGGTGTCAGCGCCAAGGTGTGCTCTGATGTTATGGGGCCTGATGGTAGCATATTCCCTGCTGATAGCGATGATTGCCGTGCTCAGGTATAGCTGTGTGTGTGCTCTCTGAGCCCGCCCTTCATGTTATGGGACTATGCCCGAGCTGACTGCTTAGCCCCCTGCACCTCTGTGAGTCTGCAGTGAGGATTCAACATGGCAGCTGCAGGTTTACCAGGCTGCCGACCCTCCTCCCCTGTTCCCTATGCTCTATTTCACCTGGTCCTCTACCCTCCTGCCCACTTTTCTTACCCGTCTTCCACTAACCCACCCATTTTTCCATGTGGCTGAGCTTGGAGTGGAAGGGGGTGACTCACACACTGTGGCTGGTGCCCAGAAGATTAGTGCTCCGCTGCTTTATTTTGCATCACCCGGTTCAATTTGAATGAATGCCTGGTGGGGTCCCTCACCACCAGAAATGTCTAAATACTGTGTTATGGCCAGGTTTTATGTCCCTACTGAGACCACAATGGATATCATTGACTTCCATGTCTCACTATTGATTCTATAATAATCCAAGATTTTACTAAATAAGAAATATACGATGTAAGGACCACCGGTGAAGATGCATGCAAACCACAAACGTTATTCAGATAAGGCCTTGGATGAGTTTTTTCCACTTGTATTAAAAACAGCACTGAGTAATATTCAAGTTAGCTGTGATTTAATATGACATTTAGTAGATTTTCCTCTCGCACACCAGGCAGCACCCATGGGAATCTCCTCTCCTGGCACACGGTTAACATTCCACATTTGTCCGGCACTCTGTAATTTATTGGATCTCATCTGTCCAGGCTTTGATTTATATATTGATTTGAAAAATAAATAAAAGTGATAGGAACCTGCATTGGGGTGTAATGATGGACTGTGTCGACATGCAGGAGTAGGGATATGAAACATTGGGAGGAAATTAGATATTATGCCCCCAAGACAACTGCAGCCAGCAGCACATTCATTATTGGCTAGATATTTATTATTAAGAATTTCTCTTCATGAGTGACTGCTGCGGAATATTTCGGCCCTGCTCGAGCTACCAAATTGTGTCAGTGAGGGTGTGTGTGTGTCTCTACAGTATCTGTATATGTTTGAATGCACAAGCACACATAGTTGCTGCCACGTTGTCAGAGATGCTGACAAGCTGAATGCAAATTTGGTTTGTCATGTGCTAGACTCTTTATAGTAACACACACACACACACACACACGCACACACACACACACACAGTACATGTATACAAATCCATGATCTTGCTCATACAATACACCAAAACGATCACATTCATGGAAACCAGAACACACTAGACAGCTGTTAAAAACAGAAACTCTGTGTCAGGACTCCACCACCGCTCTGCACCAGTTGTAATCACAGCACAGTGAATTTTTAAACAGCAGTATAGAAAAGGGCCTCTGTCCAAGCCTCCAGAATTTTTATTTCATTTTTTTTTTCTCCCACCTCTCCGCTCTAATCCACTTCAATTACGTTTCCTCCCATTTCTCCTGATCACTTTACAGCTCAGCAGCACCTGTGCTAATTGTGGCGGCGATGATTGCTGATATGTTTTGCATCCTTAAAGGAGTTTGAGAGGGGGACGACAGATAAACATCTAGCCGCGGGGCTTTTGGAAAGCGTGGCTCAGCCGAGCAGATGGCCATCATATTATATGAGGAGAGCTCCTCGCAGAGGCTGGGGTATGGGTGGGTGGGGTGTAATGAGTCTGAGGTAAGAGGAGGAGGGGGAGGTGGGCAGGGGGTGCTGATGTGGAGAGGGGAGGAAGGAAGGAAAGGAAGAGAGATGGAATGAAGGAGGGAGATTAAAAGTAGGGATAGAGAAAGAGATAATCCATGTGCATGGAAAATGGACAGAGGAAGGTGGAAGAAAGGAAGGATGAATGTTGTACATGTGTATATGTGCCAATACTGTATATTAATATAGTTAATTTAATAGTTTAACGTTTTGGGAAATATGCATATTCGCTTTCTTGGGCAAAGAAAGCGAATTTGCATATTTCTCAGAGATTTATTCACACATTAAAGAAAATATAAGCGGTAAATATAAAAACCTTCAAAGTGGTGAAAACTGCATTTAATCGTACAACTGACTCATTCCAGTTTCACATGAACCCATTTGCGCTCCGTTTGTGTGTGTGTGTGTGTGCACCATGGGCGACGGGGATTGTGTGTGTGTCTCTGTGAGGACTACTGCATATCCCTCACCTAGCTGCCCCCACTGAACTGATTGCACCCATAATGAATGGGCTGCCAGCCCTCCCTGCTGTGGGTATCCGAGGTCGGGCCACATATTATGTAGCAACCCATCTGAAGTGGACCGCATATTATATAGCAGCCCATTTGCTGGGATGATGAGCTCTGGACACCTCACATTATTTATTAGGAAGGGCCGCTGCCGTGTGAGGAGCAGAGGTTGGGTGGCCTAGGTTACCAGGTGTGTGTGTGTGTGTGTGTGTGTGTGTGTGTGTGTGTGTGTGTGTGTGTGCGCGTGTGTGCGTGCGCGTGATGGAGAGTCGGGGCTTGGACAACTAGGAGGCAGAGGGAGAAAGAAAGGGAGAGAAAGGGAAAAGAGTACTAGCATGAGGTCCTATATTGTTACAGGACATCCTCTAATCATACATGGAAACTTCACATTTAATCACCTTACTAAAGACACCTTAAGTCACTTGTCATTATAAGAAATATTTAAAACCGTCTGTCCAAAACAATAAAAAAACAGCTGACTTCGGTGGATAGCAAAATCCTACGTGCCTTTGAAAAATGGCTCAAATCCTCAGCATCCTAACCGGGGTCAGCCTGCTTTGTTAGGTGTGTTCTCCTGGTGCTAAAAGACAAATGATGTACTTTGCGCCTTGGGTCAACTGGGCTTTCCCATCCCATAATGACCTTTCAGGGAGCTCGAAGAGAACAGCCGCTCCCATGGCGATGAAGCGGCACTGTGCGCCACACATCTAAAGGTGTATATAACGGCACATGTTTTAACACTGCAACGTGACCTCTCGCCCTCTAACGGATCACTGTTCATCAATCATATACAAACAGTGGCTCAGCTGTGCGTCATTGAAAAAAAATCAAATAATAAAACGCCTCTTGAAGAACGTGTTCTCCACGTTTTGTACTCGTGTGAAACCAGAACGCATCCAAAGTCATTTCCTGTTTTCAACTGAGATACGCTCTCCCAGCATGTTCAGCACCCGCCACTTTGCTTTGGAAGACAAACTTAGCAGTTCTCAGTGTGTGTGTGTGTGTGTGTGTGTGTGTGTGTGTGTACTGCTGCACTGCCAAAGGTTCCCTGGAGGAGAGAGGATCTCTGTCAGTTTGTCATCAGACACAAGCTGCCAAATTTTATGAAATACCAAATTACTAATTGGCCCAGCATTAGGTTTCCCGCCTGGAAGTGAAACTGTAATATCTGGTCCTCTATTAGGATCACAGAGAGAGCCACACTCAGCTGCCTCCTGTGAAGCTGGCAAGTCTCTTTTATTTCACACCATGCAATGGCAGTGACACTCTCACACACACACACACAAAGCGATTGTCAAGGACAAAAGACAAACATTACATATTTATTCCAAGCTTACCTAAATACCTCCTTGATTTTGGCTTGGCAAACAATTAAACAAAGCAAGATTGTCAGTACTGGGCATGCTAATTGATGTTATAACACTTTATTGGCCGATCTCTTCTCACCTGTGTGTTTTCATTGAGAGGTCAGAATGCATGGTCAGCAGACAGAACATCAGCGCTGGATTCCTGCTGCAGGGCGCTTCGACAGAGAGGATTCTGGGTCCAAGGTTACTCTAATCACTTTGCTGGCCTGCAGTTTACACCCATCTCAAGAGAGGAATTTAATCATATTTTGTGGGTATTTAGACTCAAACTTATTGTGGATGCGTTTTAGATTATCAGATCAAAATAAAGATCAAAATCTGACAATACAATACAATAAACAGAACATTATCTTCTGGGCCATGCTTATCTGGATTACATTCAATTTCCCAATCAAATCCCGATGCACGGTGCCATTAATACTAAAAACATTCAGTAAAGGTGGTTTATGATAAAGAAAAAAATCAAAGCGTCATTGAGGAAACATCTCCTAAAATAATCTATAAACAACTAAATATTTGTGAATGGCCCGAGCGAGGAAGCTGTGCTGCTGAAAAAGCAAGTGTGAGCTTCATCCTTTACAGTGAATAGAGATCTTACTCTCTCAAACACACACACACACCAAATGAATAGGACAGCCTGGGCACAGTGAAGACTGCTGTTTATTTTCTGTCTAGCAGTGCTATCTTTTTCCAGGACTTCTAATCAAACATGCCTAAGGCCACTGGGGGGACACACACAGGAGCCACACACACAGGAGCCACACACACAGGAGCCACACACACACACACACAGGAGCCACACACACAGGAGCCACACACACAGGAGCCACACACACAGGAGCCACACACACAGGAGCCACACACACAGGAGCCACACACACAGGAGCCACACACACAGGAGCCACACACACACACACACACACACACACACACACACACACACACACACACACACACACACACACACACACACACACACACACACACACACACACACACACACACACACACACACACACACACACACACACACACACACACACACACACACACACACACACACACACACACACACACACACACACACACACACACACACACACACACACACACACACACACACACACACACACACACACACACACACACACACACACACACACACACACACACACAATTTCAACTCTTCTCTCAAGCGGTGCAACTGGAAAGAATAAGGGTGTGTTGACGAGAAACACACAAACATAAAACACCGGACGTGTGAGAGAATTGTCTTAGTTTTTATTTATTTTTATGTGGGGGAAAAAAAGAAAAGACGTGGTACCCTTTCACCCAAACACATGGCGAGCAAATTAGGGAAGCTGATATTCTTTTGATGTACACTGGAGCAAATGTCTCCATGTCCCACATGATACAATAATCAGGGCAAAGCCAAATATAAATTACCAATAAAATATGAAAAGAAAAGCAATGATCATGTAAAACAAACTTCCCTATTTCTGGCACATGCGGAGGCAAATACACCTTTTTATTAATATGTATATTTTTCTTCTAGACTGGGGGGGCAGTCATTCATCTCAGTTGTGACAGTTCCAACTTTTCTCCAACCACTCGAGGGTTAATGTGTTCGAGTCGTTTCCAGTGCAAAACTCTGCGATTTGGTTAACTAAGGCGCTGGCTTCCATTTAGAAAAGTCCTCAGTGTTGTCCTCCATGTTGGGAATGTTTGTGTGGGGCTCTGACGCGTTGCTTTAAAAAAAGAAAAGAAAAAAAAAGAACCCACTACCATTGATCCCCTTGTAAAAAAAATGTTCGTTCCTTCAGTTTGCTGCAGAGTTTGAGTGAGTTCAGGCGGTTCTACACCGGTGGTGTACTGGTTCATGGGGATGCGATACAGCGGCTCTGTCACCCCGTCCTAGTTTAATTGTCTGTCAGCAGTTTTTTCCCGGCCGATTCCTGGTCACACCTTGTATTCCCATCCTCGGCTCAATGTTGATGCGGCTGGCCGTTGTGGCGCGTGCTCCTGCACGCCGAGACAGGCGCGCCAACTCCACATCTGAGCCGACAACCGGTCTGCCAGCGCAGGTCATCCGCTACGCCCGTGGGTGCCTCCTATACGTTTTGTGAGAGAAATCGGACTTTCTTTCCTGTCAGCAGCCAGCCCCTAAGGTCGTTGAAGGAGGGAAGCTTCATTTTCTCTTTGTTTTTACTGTAAACATTCAAGAAGATGCCAAAGAGCACCAGAAGGCCGCCCCAGATGTACCTGACGAGGGAGAGATGGAAAGGTTAGATAACTTCAAAGGAAACATCAGAGATGAAGCGGACTGCCACGTGCGAACGTCAGCAGATGCTGATTAGAACCAATACAATAATTGGATGTGTAAGTGTGAAGCAGAGTTCAACAAGATGGTCATGCAAAGGCAGATACTGATAATAGTAAAGTACAATACATAGTAAATAATAAAGTCTTTCGGTTTAAAAAGTGTAAACTGCAGCCGTCAAAAGGACCAGCAACGGTGGAGGGCACACACCAGCTGGAGGGGGAATGAAGTTGGCGAAAAGATGCTCAAGGTTTTTTGTTTCTTGTATGTAGAAAGTTGCGACCGAGAAAAAAAGAGCTGGAGAGGTAGAGCAGAAAACGAGACCCCTTTGACAGCAGAGAGGAGTTGGAGGGAGGGAAGTACAAGTGGAGTAGTCGAGGTCTGAAAATGGACTGAGGACATGAAAACCAGGGGCAGGGGAGCCAAATCAAGTTTGAGTGGTCAAAGGAGAGGCCAGTGTAGACCTTCTTTAAACTAGAAGAAAACTGATCAAAGTCAAAAAGGTGAGTGGACTTACTGAAAAGTGAAAGGTTTTGCGAAGAACATGAAGGAAAGTACGATAGTCATGGCCTTTCTCCCAGTGGTCACTGCAAAGGAGAAAGAAGAAGAAAAAACATGTGCTTTTACTTCATTACAAAAAAGAAATAACAGATGTGATTCATTAACACGACTAGAGACACATTATAGTCTATTGTGCTTCTCAAAATATGTTACAAATTATGACCCAATTCTCTGTCTTGAATAAAATCACAAATCAATTACTGGTCAGATTATTCAGAACGACGAGAAGAGCAGATTTGACAAACTGCTGCTCTGACCTGTGACTGCAACCAGGGCACCAAAGAGCTTGATCAAGGCGAGCACGAAGGAGATGCCGAAATAACCCGTAAGAGAGAAGAAGAACGCGTAACCGTACGTCTTCACGGGATGCTGCGAGGGAGGAGAGGACACAAGACAACTGAACCATTAGGAGCTGGAATCGGCCTCCTCCCGATGCTGCGGTAACATGGGGACTTACAGGAAGCAAATAAAGCGTCTTGTGCATGTATACAGCCTAAATTAAAAAGCAGCTGCCAGGAGCACAGGATTAATATACTATACATAAGTGATTCTTCTGCATATCTTAAAAACAGAAGATTTGACTTTCGCAACACGTCTGCAACGTAAAGTATCGAGTCCTTTTGCCTTAAGCTCTACGCACTTCTGAGCAGAACGCCACCGCCGGCCCGAGTCCACCGACACAGAGCAGGCCCGTCAGTATGTAGACAAAACCGATGGAGTACGAGTACAGCACCTGTCCACACAAAACAACAACAATTACCACAATTCTCACATATCAGTCTCGGCTTGACGCCTTAGTGGAGTTGCAGATAGACTTATGTACATTTTTGTCTACTGAGATAAACACGCTACCATTTCAGAGTTGGAGCCGTTATGGAGTTTCATGGCTTTCTCCTGCACGTTCCCGATGGCGGCGTCGGCACACAGCGCCAGGGAGATGAGGAGAACGCCTGTGTGCCACGGACACGCACAAACACACTAAAGTAAGAACAGGGATATCCGAACACACGCATTGTGTATTTTTTAGCTTAAGCTGTGCGGGGATGAGCTAGCACTGTGCACCGGCGGACATGAGCAGAGGAAGACGTTACCTGTGACGTTGAAGCTGGGGGCCACTTTGCTGTCTGCCAACGTAAACCATACGAGTCCCAGACTCATGCAGAGGGCCGCGGACACGTCAGCCACATTATAGCGTTTACCTGGAACACAACCCGTGGCGATGAACCCTTTGGAACTCAAAATGAGAAACCGTAACTTCTAAAATCTCCTAAATCATATTTTGGGAAAACAATGAATGAGCTTTAGCGATGAAGTGGCAAAACTTCCAAAACCTTTTACAACAACACAAACGCAGAGACACCGATCTGAGACTTTGCCCCGAGCTCGGCTTGCAAAGGAATCTTCAAAAGATGACCGACCTCTTTTTAAATAAAAGAAGTTGACATTGGGCTCAGGTAAAAAAAAAAAAAGAAGAAAGTAACTTAAAAGTTTTACATTTGACAATTGGAAGTTTGAGCGGCGGTTGTGCCTGTAACAATACACCAAAACCGCAAAAGTTTGGACAAAAAAAACAACAGGATGAAGGAGTCTTCCAAAAACAGTTTGACGGATAGATGCCTTGAGGTTGACGGGGGGACGCAGCATCAGGTCGACCGTGGTCGGCTTTGATTCCCTGACTCGCCTTTGAAGGGCCTCACATCAGATGCAACCCCACGCCCCTCCCTTCATCCATCCCTCGCGCCCACTTTCTTTCCTCTTTGCATTCTAAGTGAATAAATTCTGTTTTCCACTCGACCCCTTGAGGGACCCTGGTCCTCACATCTATCCATCCAGAGAGAGACGCAAAGAGGCAAAAAGAAAAAAAGTAATGAAAAAAAGTACGCAAAACCTGTCTGACGTTGAGGACGCAGAACCTTGAGTGGGCCGGTGTGAGGATGAAAGCACCGACAGAACTGGTGCAGCCGGCTGGGCTCCGACATCCGAAAACAACAGACGTAGATTTTAAAAAAAGGTAGGCGCCCAATGCTGAAAGCTGGTCATCCCTTCAAAGGATACGTGTGAGATGACTGAAATGAGGTGTACAATGTACCCTGACCTGACTACTAATAATGTAAGCATATTTATCAAAGTTCAAATATGGAAAACAAGTACTTTTTTTCTCCAAGTCATAATGTCACCTTTATATTCGGAGATTCCTCCAACCTTTGAATACAATGTTTACATTACAGATTTCTTTAGTTCTGAGAGAAAAATCTAAATTCTTAGTTTGGGAGATTAAGAGTTTGTCTTAATGATGGGGATGGGAAAAAATTGGCGTGTTTATCGACTGATCACAATTAAAAATCTAGGTCTGGCAATTTTCCAGAAAGCAGGAAACCCGGACCTGAAAATTCTGACTTCAGTTAACGCAATCTGTAGATTCAGGTTCAAGCCATTCCACAAAGCCAACTCAGAATTATCGCTCGGATCGACAAGCCTTGTTTACACAACAAATACAACAGAGAACTTCAAACCCCAGAATTGAAGGTTTGAGAGCAGATCAAATATTTTCAGAGAGGAAGACAAACGATTTAAGAGGTTTAGAGCAATATCCACAGTGACAGATCACTACATATTAATCATATATTGTGAAGGATCAAAATATTGTGAAGACTAAACACCAGCACAAGTAATTCTATAGTTGTATCTGCAACGTCTGTGTACGAATACAAAAACAGCAGAATAAGCTTACCTTGTATAAAGATTCCTCCAATCATGACTGGGATGAGTTTACAGCACTTAAAGATGACCTGTGTGGGGTAGTTCAAGTAGCCCAGGGAGGTATTGGACAGGCCCATCGTGCCCACTGTTAAAAATGCTATGATCATATAGGTCTTCCCCGGTATCCTGGAAGACAGGAAAATATAAAACAGTTGAGACCAATTATTTTTTCTTTAAACAAATGTGTTGCTTAAGACACTTTAACAAAAGATTTTCAACACCTAATACTTCCAAAAACATAATTTAAAGAGTTCATGTGATTTATAGTGAGTAGAGTCTTTCATCCGGGATCACGAGATTATTCACCTTCTGCGTTTGTCCTGCGTGAGCTGAAGCTCCACGAGTCCAAACATGGAGTAGAAGCCAAACTGGATCAGAGTGAGGTACCAACCAAAAGGCTTGAATCCTTCCACGGAAAATATCAACTCCTGGATGGATGGGACAAATAAATAAATCACACAGCACGTACTGATAGCTTTCTGAAATGCAAACTTTATTTATAGGTCACATGGGTTGTCTAATGTGCCATCAGTACCGGCACTGTATTTTCCAAATATAGAGACTGGGGCCCAGCAACATCTATTAAAACATTAGACGTAAACAAACTTTGGTGATACAAAATTTGCCGGTCTTTTGTATTTGTGCATGCAAATAGACACACAGAAGCTTCACAACAGCCCTATACTTCCACTGTAACAACCACATGTTACCTGCAGGTATCCGTAGATGAGGTAAAAGAGGAAGACTCCGGCCACACAGATCAAAAACTGTGTGGGGGAGCTGAAGCTGCTCAGGTTGATTCCCAGGACCCTCAGCTCCTCCACCGATTTTATGTGGGGCGACATCACCTCCGTAGACGACGGCATGGAGATCGAAATGTGCTTCCGTGAACTGTTGTAGCTCACCAGGCCATATTTGGCACTCATTGTTGCTGCTGGGAGCTGCGGAGACATAAAGAGAGAGATTTAGGCAATAATCAAAAAGGAACTAATCGACTTCTGCTTAAGTGTCAACAGTGTGAAGGTGTTGTAGGACCAGAGGAAAAGTTCAAAGAAGCATCACAGCATTCTTGTCGATTAGATGCAGTTCATGATGCCACTTTCTGCGTTACTTTAATGGTTGTTGTATTTCATGACATGCAAAGAAGCGAACATTCAGCGATCCAGTCAGCCTGTGATACTGGGAACAGTATTATAGGAAGCACCCACTTGCATCCATCCAACTCGACCTGCTGCTGCATCCCACCAGCTTTGATACATGTCATGTAATCCCTCAGAAGCCTTTCAAAGACGTGAGCCTTTACAAGATGCTGCCCGGTTTTTCTGCTGATTGTTTAGTTATAACGTTACTAAACACAGACCCAAACTCATCACATTCAACTTCACACCCATCTGGTTGTAGATGTGCAGTGTGATATAGACATTTGATTCATAGGGCATCGTGTTTATAAAAAGTATGATAGCCAGTGACGTTAGCTCAGCTACATGAAGTAGCCGGTTGCTAACGACTTAGCTGGTGAAGTTGTTCTTTGACTAGTTAGCATAGATTAACCCTCCAAAGACGAGTGCTAACCCCAACAATCACGTCCAATCCATGAGATGATTTGCATGAGCGATGTATTTCATTCGCTGATTTCTCCACATTACAGGCGAGCTACAGTAGCAGGCTCGTTACCTTCAACAACACTTCCGGGTTTGTTTTTACGTTAGCTTATCCGCTCCTTCAGAGGCGATGCCGGTGACAATCACTTCCCTGGACGTGCCGTCTTCTTCTTTCGCACATTTCGGGTGTTTTCATGTTTTCCCTTCTCGGTGACAAACCGCTAGGACGCGTTGAGCCGCGGGTTAGCCTGCTAAAAGCTGCCTGTTTCTGCTGCAGCAGCAGGGGCGGCCAACAACTTCCGCTCCGCTCCGCTCCGACCTCTGAACCGCGATGCCATTGGTCTACGGAGCTCCACGCGGTCCCTGCAGGTGAGTCACCACACGTCACCGGTCCGCTGTTCAATTCGGTATTATTCTGCGCGCCACGACCAGCGGGAGAGGCACGCGCAGGGGACGAGCGGCGTCACCGGCTGCGTGAGTTACCTGGTTTGAAGACTCCATCAGAGTTACAAGGTGAGCGTGATGTCTGCAGGCGCACCAAGGGGCACCTGAGCACATGCACGTGTTGCTAGTTTTGTCCAGATTAGCAAGACAGTTTCCTCCCTTGATGTGTCTCTTAAAGCATTTATTTTTTGCAATTTGTTTTGTGCAGAATATAATATATATTTTCCACTCAAATAAATATAAAATACATAAATATATTCGACAGTCAACTTAATAGTGTGAACTCAGACTTATCAAAACCCAAGGAAAATCCTCAATTGTAGGAAGTAACTAGTGCTAGTAACTAGTTTACTTAAATACTGTAATTCTACAAAGTATTATAACATTTAAGAGGGACAATTCAATTTTTATGAAATAACTTTTGTTAACATTTGTAGTATGCAGAGTATGATTTAGCATAAATACATAAGTCATATGTTTCACGACCAAAATGTATTATATTAAATGACATCCAGCCACAACATTGAAATGCTGCCTACATATTCAGTAAATTGTTGTCTAAGATGCAGCCAAAATACTGGATCTGGTATTGCTGAAAATGCAAGTCTATGCATCGATCTGATATCCCGTTGTCATATCATTAATCAACTAATTTATGCTACTCGGGAACAGCAACAACAGTTGCCCCTCGCTACCTGATCTCTACATGCTGCCCAATCTGTACTGCACATTTGCAAACTAGTACTGCTACCTAATACTGTTAAGAGCTGTTAGATGTTCTATTGAGTTACATTATGATACTTCAAGGTTCCTTGAGTACAAATACATATTGGGGAAGGTAAATTGTGAAGTTATCATGACGTGCTGAAATGCAATCTTCTAAAATGTGGTTATTGGCGAGAAACTTGAGTTGGATATGTTTTCATAGCAATATAAAAAAGAGAGGGAATTATGACTTGTTTAACTACAGATATCTGAATTGGGTCTGAAAAGGGAAGCCAATGCGGAAGTGCCTTTAAACTTGCATTCAAATGGCCATCTGGGGGCGACTCCTGGTTACAAAAATAAGTCAGATTGTATAAAAGTCTATGATAAAGTTCCTCTACTTCTTACTCGATTAATTACCTCAGTAAACATTGTACATATGAGTTTATAGTCCTATCACTAATTTCAAGTCTTCTTCAATACAGCACAATGTTCAATTAGTAACTCATGGTCCTATTTTGAGTTAGGGCGGGGCTACCTTATGATTGGCAGGTTGCTTCCGGGGCGTTGTCTGGTAGTTGTCCGTGTTTTCGTCTTACTGTAACTTTAAGCCTTTCACAGTGTGTTTTCAGTTCATGAAAGTTAACCGGAGTTAAGCCAATAAAGCTGATTCTGATTCTGATTGTAACCTTTTTGGTTGCCTAAAATTACTCCACCCTCTTGTGTTAATTCCATATAAAATATGAAACCAATAACAGTGGCCAATCTGCTTTTATGTTTGATACTTTCAGTACGTTTTGCTTTAAATATGTCTGTACTTTCACTCAATTTCGACCGAAGGACACAGACTTGTAATGGAATATTTTTTACTTTGTGGTATTGCGAGGCACTACTCCGTAAACAATCTAAAACTTAAATTGTCTTTGTGTGAAGCCACAGCCTAACTCTCCTGTTAATAATGAAATGAAAGGTAGATCATTTGCATTGAACAGCAGCATAATTTGAGGATGATGCTGTTCATGTATCTTCCTCATATTGTGTCTAGTTGTACACTCCAGAGCAGCTTTGTATCATTCCCTACAACTTGTCTCCCCTTGCCTCCTAAATCTCCTGCCTCCATGTCATTTCCTTCTGGACTTTCCCATCGGCTCTCTTCCTATCTCCCCTTGTAGTCTAGTCATGCCCTTTATATGTTTTTCTCCCCCAACCTTACTTTCTCTCTGAATCCTTATTGCATTATTCCCTACGTTCCCTGCTTCTGTTCTGGCTCTATCTCTCGGCCATCTCATATCCCTGTCTCTCCCTCTTTAGCTTCCACAGCATATGGCGTGGAGCTCTCTTCTGGCACCTTCATTCCTCTCCCTCTTCTAGCTTTCCTTTCTCCCTGTTGTCCAATCTAAAATCCCTCCCTCGGCCTGGATTGTTTCTCTCTCTCTCTCTCCCTCCCCCCACCCCTGTCCTCTTTCCCCAGCCAGAGGTTAATACACTCCAGGATGGCATTATTTCCTCCCCGGCCCCTCTGACAATATAAAAATTCAGAATGGACAGCTCAATCCCTCTTCCATCTCAGATTTGATTGTAATGGTATTGCCTCCTGTCCCTGGGAGGCCCCTGCCTCCTCGCCAACCCGGCCTTTATGACACTAAATGGCCAGGCTACAATTTTTCCATCTATTCAAAAAATTCTGTTAATAACTCATTTGGAATGGGACGTCTGCGCTCCCTGGGCCGTCTGCGGCCAGGTCCCTCACCCCTCTGCTCACAGGGGTCACAACATACAGAACAAGATGCAGGGCTGAATCGCAAATGTAAAAGGCTAATTAATCTCTCTGAATTTACAATCCCCTACACCCAGTCCCCTTGCACTCCAATTGACAGTCCCAAAGAGACAAAAATGTCATATTTACAACCTCGCATTGGAGAAAGTGCTCGGCGAGGCACTGCAGTTGAGCGCAGGCGCGGGCCCGGTCCGAACCACTTTTCACCATCTCCCACGTCCAACTTTACAAGTGTGCCCATTCATCACACGTGATGGATTTATGTAATAAAACCCATTTCCTTTCCCCCATACGATCCTATTAAATAATAAAATAATTATTTATTGATTATTCAAAAAGGTACATATGCGCGGGTAATGGCTTTGTACCACACCACTGGACCTGCAATAAATAAAGCCGGCAGAGAGCGGGCTTGAGAGAGACGGAGAGGAATAAAGCGGAGAGGGAGAGAGGGGGAGAAATGAAGGGGAATGAAATGACTTTTGAACCAGTGAAATCTGGATCCAATATGGCCTCTTGCAGCGCAGATCAGGAAGGACATTATTCAATCTTCAGGAAGCTCATATGGGAGCGCGACCCATGAATGGTTTTGATATACTATATGGATCATAGAAATGAAAATAGAAATAGACAACAGGGTGAGTGTCCTACACAGAGTTTCTGTCTCTGATTT
Organism: Cottus gobio; assembly: GCA_023566465.1. Taxonomy (NCBI): domain Eukaryota; kingdom Metazoa; phylum Chordata; class Actinopteri; order Perciformes; family Cottidae; genus Cottus; species Cottus gobio. Next base: position 12,998,712 of record CM042234.1, on the reverse strand, counting down.
TGAACATTTGTACATTTTTCAAACATAAACCACAACATCTCTTTATGAAAATAAAAGGAGGGAGGGTATATATATATATATATATATATATATATATATATATATATATATATATATATATAATGATGTATTATGATCAACCAAGACCTGAACGCACTTAATAAAAGGGTTTCAGCTCTCATCTCCATCCCTGCTTCATTAAAACCTATTTAAATTCTGGTCAGTGTAGAGATGAGACTCAGGAAATACTATCATTGCCACCTTTAATCATTAACAGGCATCTCAAAGGCTTTTTGTTGCAGAACCAGACTTCTTGGTGTTTAGTATACTCCAGCAAGGAGATAACATTACCGTTTGTTCTTCTTTAATACAAACACCCACTCCCTGATGATGATCCTTCATATTATTTACTCAACATTAGCATCATAAAGATCCCCCCTATCCCCAGCAGTGGACCGGTTCCAGAAGAGACACTTTAATGTCAGCCAGATATTACATCGAGGGCTTCTTAATAACCCATTTGTGTTTGGTCTTATCCTCGGCTAAAGTGCACTCGCTCTCCGTTGTCTTTTTTTTTTCCCGGGCTCGTCTCAAGCCTCCTGCATGCTGCGGAAAACAGATGCTATCTCGGCTATATTACTTCTCAAAGCACTCATATCCTCTCCCATGTTATTTTCTTTGATCTGCTAGGCTTGCTGCTCTTACATTTTTTTTTCTTTCCCCCCTCGTCTCACGCTCCCTCCCACCACCCCCTCCTCCTCCTCCCCATTTCCCCCCTCCATCCTCTCTGCCGGTGACCAGAGAGCAGACACAGCCGGCCAGACCGGTTCACGGGGGCTGTGGACGTTTTTGAAATTCAGATCATCTGTTCTCTGTCATCGGAGGGCAAGAGGTGCACGGCAGGGCCGACCTCTTAGAGTCGCCTTTTAATATGCCTTTACCACGAGAGCAGGGCTTGGCATCAATTGTCATTCAGTCAACAGTGCATTCAATTCAAAACAGGAGCTCAAACTGCAGTCACGAGAGAAGCATCACAAGAAGAAAAAAAATCTAGTTTTAATTTAGCTGTTCTTGCTGTATTGAATGTGAATTAATTTGACCCTGGTTTATTAGAGCTGTCAGGATCAGTTAGGTAATTGACTAGCGGATTGACAGAATAGGAACTGGCAACACTTTTGATAACGGAATCTGAAATGTGAATGTTTTGGGCAGTTGGCTGGACAAAACAAGCCAATTGAACTCAACTTTGGCTTTTGGAAGTTGTTATTTTACTAATTCATAGGCCGTTCATAAAAACGTTTGTCAAATGAATCGATAATGAAATGATGGATACATGATTCAAAGCTGTACTGTATTTTATATATATATATTACATTTTTGCTATTATTTGACAGTGTGTAGGGACTTATACATCATTTACAGGTCCACCGATGTACCAGATCACTGCAGCAGAGCCCTATTGATAACCCCATGTAAATGTTTAAGAATGCATTGATATAGTATCTCATCATCTTTAAAAAGGAAAATCCAAAATTCAAATGAGGAATCAGAAAAAGCACGAGTGAAACTTCAAACTTCACAGCAAACTAAAAGCCAGTAACTGCTCTGAGTGGACTGCTAATGTTTTTGCACACACACACACACACACACACACACACACACACACACACACACACACACACACACACACACACACACACACACACACACACGGTGGCACTGGGGGCGGCCACAGGAGACCTGTGTGAGTCTTTCTGAGGAGCAGCCAGGAGGGGGAAGCATCTCTCTTTGGAAGTGTGCTCACAAGAAAAGGGAAGAAAAAGTAATTAAACAAATAATTTAACAGGAATTGTGTGGCTGCTTATCCAATCTACCATACTCGCTTTTGCACTAATACACATAGACAAAATAAAGAGATTGGTTGTTGTCTCAGAGTGACGGTAAATGACACGCATGTTTCATTGCCCATTCATTTAACCTGCGCTCTGCTTATGAAGTGAATTGAGAAACAAATTACGTAGTCTCATTTAATGAAGAGTTTTGCTGTGAGCAATAATCCTGTTTTTTTCCCTCATAACCTTTAACTACTTAATGGATTTGAGAAGCTATTACCTTTCAAGATTTCTGTTTTTAATTATTTGGAGTATTGTCACAAACACAAAATGTCAATCACACACCAGGATTAATGCTGTGCTTTACGTCTGAATATTATTTACTTGTGAATTGGAGCTGGAGGAGTTCTCGCCGTTGACAGCGAAAATAACAAAATTGTGCTATATGCAAAACGGTGCTCTGTGGCCCATTTAGCTTTTCACTTGCATCCCTCCTTATGCACCCAATAACTAACACAGCCTCGTCTTAAATCCATGAGAGGCAGTTATTTACATACATATTACCATTATATCTATGTTAATGGCAAGCCATGGTAAATGGCTATGAAGTAATTTAAGAAATACGTTTATGTGAACCCTGAATCAGATTATTATAATGATTCGGTTTTAATATGTACAAACTCAATTTTTAGTTTTCCTCCTTTGGCATTTTGTGTGTGTGTGTGTGTGTGTGTGTGTGTGTGTGTGTGTGTGTGTGTGTGTGTGTGTGTGTGTGTGTGTGTGTGTGTGTGTGTGTGTGTGTGTGTGTGTGTGTGTGTGTGTGTGTGTGTGTGTGTGTGTGTGTGTGTGTGTGTGTGTGTGTGTGTGTGTGTGTGTGTGTGTGTGTGTGTGTGTGTGTGTGTGTGTGTGTGTGTGTGTGTGTGTGTGTGTGTGTACCACAGCTCAGGACCTTCCCCTCACCCTGATCACATTTAGGCAACACTGTGAAAGTAGCAGTCAGTTTGTTAGGTCCCCCCTCCCTCCCCCCCGCGCCAGCCGACCATCCCATGTGCTGTAACATCAAGCCCCACCGTGTACGTATGTACTTCGCCTCGATTATATGAGCCACGTGAGGTGCGCTTGATTCCTTTTTGCCAGACACCCGACCACGAGGGCACACGTCCTGATCTTCAGTCGGCCGCATACCCGGTCAGGGTTGTGCGTTCTTTAGCGGCGCTCCAGTGGAAACGCATATTCTAGCAGTTGATTGTTTCCCTCGAGGATCTGCAAATGTCTGGCAGGGTAAATGACGCACACCTCGAGCGGTTCAAATATTCCAAACCTTTATTCAAAGAGATGTTTTCACCCAGGTTTGACACGGCTCTTAGGCTGGCGTGTTGGCTCCTTAGACCCCCCCCTCCCCCCCCGCGTGGCACGGGGGCATGTAATCATCCTGAAAGTCTCTCTAGGTGTCTGCGCTCTCATAAAGCAGGAAAATGGATCGTGTGGCCCAGGAAGGGAAAATGAAAGAAAAGGAGAATGAAATTACAGACCTGGCTGACTGCACAAATCATGCATATCATGTTTTATGGCTTGCCAGAAGAATTCAACACCTGTGGATCACCGTCGCTATAATTGTACACGAACGCACCGGGATGGGGGCGGGGGGAGCTGCGGTTTGTGTGTCACTGTACGTGTGCGAGTTTGTGCGCCTCCTAGGTGTCTGTGTGTACGCTAGTTGTGTTTTTCTTGGCATGGCGACTGTGGCTCAGTGGTTAGCAAGTCGGTCTTTCAATCAGAAGGTCGGTGGTTCGATCCCCGGCTCCGGCAGTCTGCGTCGTTGTGTCCTTGAGCAAGACACTTAACCCTCATTGCTCACCGTTGCTGTGTCTACGGTCTACTGTATATCATGTAAGTCGCTTTGGATAAAAGCGTCAGCTAAATGAAATGTAATGTAATGTAATGTAATGAAATGTAAATGGCCGGGCCTTTCGAGACAGTGGGAGGATGATAGAAGAAAGTTACGGGAACGCCTGTTGTTCACTCCCTCAGTACATCCTGGGTGAGCCGCCCACAGCCCACAGGGCTTACTCACGGAGGCTTCATTTGCCATTGTAATTACCCCGTTTATTTACCCTACCTGCTTTTGGTGGTGAAACGGCGGCCAATTCATCAGATCAGGACACTTTGGCTTTCGCTTAGGCTTTGCATTTACTTTAATTAAATGAGGCAATCAGTGAATCATAAATCACAGTCCGTGTGACCATTGGCTCCGTTTGAACCCGGTCCTCCTGTTTTTTTAAAGCCGACGCACCACTTGCCAAAAACTAAAAATAGACGCACACACAAGCTTGAAAATTAACTTTTCAACCAGTTTTGTTTTTCTTGTTCATGCAGAAAGTTTATCTTTTTTTCTTTCATCCTATGAATGGTACAAGTTTTTGGAAACGGCTTAAAAGTGCAGATGGATGTTTGAATGGAGGCGAACGCCCAAACGCGATGACAAGACGGCAGATCGAAGAGTCCTCCCCGGTCGCTCTCCCTCCTCTCCGCCGCGGATCTTGATGCTTGAGTCAAATTGATTACACCACTCCATCTGCATCATGACTGGCCTCCTCCTGTGTTTGCCGCCTCTGCCTACAGCACAGAGTTAGTGTACAATTACATATAGTTTAATATATCTGCCTGAGCACCTTTAAATAAGCATCACAAGTCCACAAGGTGATTTGTCTTCCAGCCCCATTACTCCATTGTACATCTTGATAGCCAGGGATCGCTCCTAGCTATGTTTAAGCATTAAATAGTGTATTATTATTTCACATAAATCAAGCTGGGATGTGAGGGGGGTATTCATAAATTTTGCATTTCTCACAGACAGTATTTTAAAGCCTCTCGCTCTCTCTCTTTCTCTCTTTCTCTCTCTCTGCCGCTCTGAATTTTGAGACTAAAGCAATTCTGCTCCCTGCACTTGATAGTACATTAAAGACAGGCATATCAGGGAGGTATATTCAAAACAACATGTAATGCAGTTTAGATTAAGTTTGACTTGCTTCGGCACATTCATCACAGCACTGTTTCCATAATAAGTACCCTCGCCTTTGCCAGCGACGCATCCACACACACATGCGCCATTACCGTCGGAGGACATTGTGTTGTTATTGTCATGAATAATGGGAGGAAAACACTAATAAAAGTCCATTCATCATAATCTTTTCCCAGTAAACCGTGACTAGTGAATGTCTTTATCTGTGCCCGTCGATGAAAGGGCGGGATTAGATTTAAAGGTGACTGGTTGCCATCAGCCCTTTTCTTCAAGACAAGGGGGGGGCTGAGATATTAGTCCTGTGTTTGTGCAAACCATCTACTGAGGAAATGACTTCACTCAGGAAACTGGACGTCAGCTTTACACACGGGCAGGAGGGCTGCCAGTGTTTTAGTCGGACCGACAACACGTTCTTTTCTCAGTGTAAAGCTACACAAAAGTGACAAAGGAGGAAATTGGACTCTCAGTTGTTTTGGTTACTCCAAGGACACCTCGCACGCTCGTTCCCATTTCCTGTCTTTGGTCTGGTTTCCCCCGATTTGCGCTGATGTATAAGTCGGGGACGATAAGGCGTGAGGTGAAACCTTTTTATCTTTAAGTGTCAGCGATGCATTAATAAGCACGTGAAGTTTCTGTGTGCCAGTTTGGTCCAAATAAATAACGTCCAAATCAGAATCCCATAACGGGACATATTTTGAGAACGTGCTTCACTCACTTTGACACCTGTAATAATGTAAAAAAAAGAGATACAGAAGACTTTATGAATGTACCTTTAGCAAAAAAATGAAGCCAGTCCAGAATATAAACCTCAACCATCCTATAATGTTGAAACAATAGGAGTCATAATGTAAATTATCCTGCGCAAATTCTTTAAATAATCCAAAAGTCTCATAAGTTTGATTTCATGCAACATTCATTGCAACCGTACGCCACACTTAAACCTAATTTTCACTTTTAAAACATGCTTATCATTTCCTGCACATAATAATTATATGACCCACTGGCCCGGGGGCTTCAGTGTTGCTACAAAGTCAGGAAAGAAATCTTGTAAAAGTCATTGCAAATTGACTAGATGCCAGGACAGTAAGTTGAGGATTGAGGGGGGGGGGGTGAGAAAAAAAAATGTCTTTGAACTAGTTTTTGCTTGCAGAAAATATCGCTTCTGGGTTGATATTCTTTCTGAAGTGTTTCATGGCGATGAGAATTAAGACATAAAGCGCAGCGCCAAATGATTCAGTGAAAAGATGGCACACACCCACAGGTATTCTGCGCACATGACATCACACTGTGTAAAATTGACAACTTCATGTTTTTTTTGTTTTGTTAACTAGGTGGGTCTGCGTTTATAAAAAAAAAAAATCCCTAGTGGAAAAGCTACAAATTATGGACAATATCAATCAACAAATGCAGTATGCATGTGCACATGTCGAATTCTACTGCATTCATGTGGCGTAACAGTGTGTAGTGTAACACACTTTGAATTGACTGGTGGGCGGTTCTGTGACTCAGATCTTCTTTTGTAGTGAAGCACATCGGAGACACATGAGAACCAGATCTCTATCTGTCTCCACCTCTCCCCTCATTCCTTGGAAGGACTTCTGACCTTGACATGTGCCGACTGGCTGCATGTTTCCCTCTCAGCGCACTCTCACCTCGGCTCATGAACTGGAAACCCTGCTCCTGTCATGTGATCACTCTGCTTCTCTCGCTCACGCAACAATACCTGGGAGGATAAATGCTCGGTTAAATTGAATAAACATAATCCAGACATGCTCCATTCCAGCCCGTCTGTCACGGACAGCTCGCCCAGTGATTCCATCAGCGACGAAGCCGCACAACGACAGGCGGCCGCTGAGAGGCCGGCGTTCGATAAGGGATTATTTTCTCGCGATAAACATGATTTTAATCAAACGTCAGATAATCACTGATTTTTACTGAACCGATTTCAACGCTTCCTTTTTGACGACAGATATTCACAAAAGTATTTCTTCTGTTTCTTTTCATCACACATTCCTTTTTTAACCCTGCAGAATGTTTCAGCAGGGTAAATATTAATTTTGAAAAATGATGCTCCTTTTTTTTCTCTCCTCTTCTTTTCGGGTTAGGAATGCCCGCCCCACTTTAATCCCTCGCCGTGCTCCCTACGCCCCGCTGTCCTCTCAAGTTAAAACAAAGCATCTGCCTGTCTGTATCCAGCCGTATGCGCTCTGGGTGGGGCAGCGTTTCGGTCTTTTGAAGTGAACTTGTCATAGGAAATCTGCATCACTGGGGCTCAGTGCAATCACAGGCTCAGCATTAATTGTTTGTGGTGCACCACTTCAAACATCTTTGAGGCACTGCATTATGGGATGAACTTTTGCCCGTCCTCACCTGCACACACTCACACACACACACACACACACCTGCACATGCAATGCACTATATATTCACATTCCTGTGTTGCGATAAAAACACATGCTCGGATGCGCACGCGCACGCACAAACGCGCACGCACACGTGCATTCTTGATCCCATAAATCCTCAAATACATAAACACTGTGATTTATTTACTTGAAGTATGTACATTTGCAGATGCAGTCGCAAACGTGTGCATTTAGAGATGCATAAGATGACAGTTAAAATGTGTGCTGACAAGTAACACCCCCTCTTCCCTCTAAATACACACACACACACACAGCATGCACGTTTCCAAACAGACTGCAGTAACACAACATTAAGTGGTTTTCTCTTCTCTGTTATCTCCAGCTTCCTTTTTGCCCTTTGGTTAAACATTCTCTTGGCATGCATGATCTCATTTAACTTTGATTTCCTCTTTTTCCAGGACGGCATCCTCGGTGGTTCCAATTTCCAGCCCATTCCCCAATTTTCAACCCCAATGACAGACAACACACGCTTGAATGGCTGTTCAGCTAAAGAAGGGAATTGGTAAGTGATGATTTTAAATGCTGTTTAAGATTAAAAAAAAGAAGAGTTTGCAGCAGATAAGGATTGGCCCGGGTAGCGAGCAGGAACACTGGTTCCTGTGTGCTGTCGCAGGATCCGCACACCACATGTGTGATGTATGATGTGGAGCTGTAGACTGCTGGTAGTTTGACAGAAATGACAAAGTGTTCTTTACCTTAGTTATTTTATGTAGACAATTTCCTCCTACAACCTGCATGTGATAAAAAAGATAGGTTAATATTTCACCCCAAAAAAGAAATAAGAAAGTGTTATTTTTTACTGATAGGAAAGTAATACATTTTTATACAAAAAAATGTGCACTGTGCAAAAAACAACTATGTGAACTTTAATGTTTCTTAAAAAAATCACAAGAAAGTAAAACAAATAAGTTTGAATAAGAAGAGTTGAGAGCACAACTCTGACCAATTCCAACTGGACAACATAATAGTTAAAATAGTGCTGTATTTAATGCAGAAAGTTATCAACATTTACATGTCATGTTGTAACATTTATTTTAATAAATTAAGGTTTTGCATGTTTCATTTTGATTGCCACATATTTCATGGGTTTTGTGTTTTTCTATTTCTTTTATTACAATCTATGCCTCATGATAACTCATTTTCTGTGAAGACCTTTTGAAAAAAGCATCTTCTGCCTTAAATCTAGAAAATTGAAAATGTCACCGTCATTATATATAATCTTATGTGTGTTAAGGGCGCCCGACACAATCACAATATTGGCTTAATTTGTTCCTGATCGACCTCTGGAGTGTGGAGAATGTGTCCAGCATGGAGGACCTTTTTCTCCGGTAGAAAAGAGCAGCTCATTGTCGAGCTTTAAGTGCTTTGTGTAATCCCCTATAACCAATACCATGAAGCCAAAGGATTCAGAAAATCTGTTTTCAGCACATTTTGAGTAGGAGCGAACCTGGGAATTCTCTCTCCCTCTCTCCCTCTCCCCAACTCATGAAACAGAGCACCCCATTTCCATATCAATCGGATTAGTTCCAAGACCAGGGAAGTAGGAGTAATGTAAGTAACCGTACAAATTTAAATATAGGACATCAAAAACATTGTTAGGCATTCATTTATTTTTGAAGCAGCCCTGGCTCTCCGCGTCGCTCTGTGAAGATGAGATGAAAATGCATCTCTATGATTTTATATTAATTTTATTTTGAAAGGTGCGGAACGCGACAGTACTTAACCATTGCGCGTGCACCTTTGGCGTACGGCTGTTCTTGTGTGCTTAACCTCAAATATGTCACATCAAGCAACACACTTGTTCAAAATGCAACATCAAAACAATTTCAGGTGGGCAGCGTTCACACAGGCTGATTGTTTTTGAACATTTCTGCAGCAGCCGAGCGTAAAATGGCGGACCCCTGGTTTCCTGTGGTATTGATGCCAGCTGGCACCGCACCGTCGCGGTTTAACATACAATTCATACTGTTTTGGGACACTCGCATTTTCAAACTTACATGGCTTTGGACTTTGGTCTAGGAAAGGAAAATAAAATCTGCAAAAGTTTTTCACTCAAACGTGTCTTTGCTCTTTATTGTTTACAGGTCTTAGAATAGAAATAAAACTGATATTTAGAATAATACATTATACAAATGCAGCAAATGGTGGTTTAATGTCTCAAAGGGGTTGATTGAGCACAGATATACCTTTTTCAGAGTAAACCCAGAATGTGAAAACGCCAACAGTAATGTTTATACATTTCTCACAATATTTCAAATCTTCTTGATCTTTGGGGTTTTATTTGAGTACATTCCACAAATCTAAGAGCCCTGGAAGCAAAAGGACCAAATGACGGAAACATTATTATTAAATACTATCAAATATTGTGTATCTTATATTTGGTGAAATGAGAAGGAACAACTAAGACTATTTATTAAAGTATAGTTATAAATGAGAGTCCATCTCCCTGTGCTTCCTCAGTCTGTCTGTAATTGAAAAAGCAGCTCGGCTGTGTTGTCTTGGGATTTGTCCCTCTATAATGCGGCTTCAAAACAGGAAAACCAATAGTGGGAATAGACCCCCGAATGTAATTAATTTCGTGGGGGCGGGGGGTGAGGGGGTGGGAGGGTGGGTGGACTATTATTGCAGGAGGAAGAATTCTAATCAGTTGCAGATTCCTTCCTGTTTGGTTAGCGTGACCGTGGCCAATTACCAGTGAACTCTGTGTTACAGTTTCACTTCCTGTGCTACCCAAAGAATGGGCCGAGGCCGGCGCTGCAGAGCCTGGCGGGATGGACGGAGACGCAGAGGGAGAGGGAAACAAAAGAGGGGGAAAAAAACACCCAGACACATGAAGATGAGACCGTCGGAAAGTAAACAGAGCGGAGGAAGGGGAGGAAAAAGGGAGGGGGAAATCTCCAGCCAGATCTAAGGTGCGCAGACATGAAGGCACATACGTCCTTTATCCACCTAATATAGAGCATGACATGTGGTTTACAAAGGAAATGAAAGGATTTTGGACCGGACTCCTCTTGCTGCTCGAGCTGCTCTCAGGTAAAGCCTGAAACTGCAGAGCAACAGACCAAACTCAAGCTCACAAACGCAATAACGCATAACTCAATCATTGCAGCGACGTTATCAGAAGACACAATTTGGCACCGCCGTTTTCCCTTAAATCGAATTAAACCACTGGACAAAACAACTGAATGACAATTGCGAAGGCATACCTGGATTTGCATAAAGTCTCCTTTTTCTCTCAGCGCGTAGCAGTAACTCAATATGCCGTGGTACTTCCTGGGAACTTCTGCACGCTTATTAAGCCAGATACTGATTTAGCTAAAGGCTCTCCAAGCCAGTAGTTTACGCCGCGTTACAAACAAATGCTCAAAACGCCAATCTTGCCCTTTTCTCAGGTTTGTTTTGCGCTATGCTTTCTCATTTCTACGTCAGAAAGAAATCTGCAAAAACATGGTGAGATATGATAAGACAGACTTTCCACAGAGATTTCCATTGACAATCAATTACAACCTACCCTGCCAAAATGGTTCCCTTTGGCTTGATCCCGCTCCTCAATTCTCTCACTCTTTTTTTTTTTTTGCTCCAGAGGGGTCTATTCCCATAGTTTCCCCCTTTTAATAGTTTTTTGGCATATTACTCTGCTCGATTCACCCCAGAGGTCTCACATAATTCACTTTTGATATCATTGTTTAGTCGTAGAATTAGAGGAGCGGTGCACACTGGGAACAGCAGTCGGGAATGGCAGTGGGCCGTTAATTCAGTCATCGTTGTGACGTGACGGGCGCCGCCATCGCGGCCGTGAATCAAGGTGTTTTGGTTGGAGGGAAGTTGCAGTTGCATGGAATAAACAGATGCTGTTATTTACCTTTTCTCCTGGTTATAAACAGTGTACGTGCTTCTTTTTAATACATTTGTGATGCTAAAATGTCCAGCAGTCACAGCGATGACACCGTTGATGGATGAAATAAAACATGTAAATACTGGAAGTGTTGATAACAAATTCCTTTTCTCCGGTAATATTCAGGAAATCATTTTTTATTATTTTTACCAAACAGGTGACAGGACATGTATTACCATTTTACAGCACAGTTGAAAACATCTCAAGGGGAACAAATACAGTAGCGGTTACAAGTGGAATAAACTGCTTAGGAGATGTTCGAGGGATGATGCCCATTACTGGCAATATGAATGTGAATTCCCTGGGAAGCCTATTTTGCACACACACACACACACACACACACAGTGAACAACATGAGAAATGGGCGAAGAGCCCACAGTATTCAGTGAGAACTGGAGGGTCCAAGTCGCTAAACTAATCCGAGTACCACAGGATCCGACTTCAAGCCCCGTCTCTTGCTGCATCTGCCTGGAATCATTTCACAAACGCATGGTATTCCTGGAAGAATTGATTCTGTTAGATAGTGCATTGATCACACACATCGCCTGCAGACAGAAGATGGCTTTACAAGCAATAAGACGGGAGACAATTATATTATTTTAGTGAAATAAGACGGAGTACAAGCAGCGAGTGCCAATAGCCCAGGCAGGGGAGGGTGTGTGTGTGTGTGTGTGTGTGTGTTGGGGGAGAAGGGGGGGGGGGGGCACAGGCGGCCCCCTCTGTGGCTGCCGCGGTGTGTTTGTGCTCCATCCTCAAGTGGCACGGTAATCCACTAAACTTTCCTCCACCCGCTTCTCTCAATGCAATCAGGATACGAAGGCTCACCAGTGATTGCGTTCATTTGTAAAAGCATCCAAGCCAAAATTGAACCCCAAGGCTGATAAACTATAAAGATGCTGATCAGATCGCGGCTAAGGAGTCCACACTTGAGGGCACGAGGTGTCAGGGCTGGAGCCAAAAGAGCAATGACTCTGTATACCTCACTCGGAGCCAGGCGGCTGCCCCGGAATACAAACAAGAGGAGAGAAAACACATAAAAACGACAACAAACTGCGGCTGGATTTTTCATCCCCCAGCATCTTTCAGAGGGGGGTGGGGTGGGGGGGTATTATCTGTTCAGCATTAGCCGTTTTTCAGATTTCCGTTCGTTTTATTTTTTATTTTTATCGACTCGATTGCCAAGTTGGGTGCATTTATTGTTTGAGCGTTAGCAAATTATAAAAAAAACGCATTTTATCGATGAGCTCGCCGTGCGTTTCGTAATGCATCTCCGGTTCTGTTCAGGCAAGTTGTCGGTTTTCCAGCCTGCACCGGAACGTCGTGAGCGATTTATAAGTCTGCAAAGTCCAGTCCGTGTGCTCCCGTTGCCACGGCGCTTTAAGTGTTACAGAAACCTTTTGTCTGCTCCACAGTTATTTCTCACAGCTACTGCACTGTCTGGCGCTAAATGAACAACATCATTACTTTAAACACACATTTTATCCTCTGCTAAAGCACAGAGATTGAGCACAGACAGGCGGAAAGAAAGGGAGGATCTGAGGATGTTTTCTTCCTCTCCATCCTCGTGGCCCCGGTGCGTTAAATGTCAAAGAGCAGTCAGCGGGAGAGACTGATTCCAGGAGGCGATGTGAATGGGACGATTGAAGACCCGCTTTGATTGACAGCTCTTCCTCTCTTGCTCTGCCCCGAGGGTGATTGACAACGTGGTTCATCTCACATTTTGTGACTGAGCTAATCCAGTAAATTCCTACCAGACGCAGCACAACTCAGCAGAGACCTGCCGTTCCTTTCCCAGGTGGAGTTTTTATTTTATCTCTTCCACCCCAAAATAAATATGTTTTTCCATCTGTGGCACTGAAAACAAACCAAGGGGGGGACTATAATTAAGTGTAAGTACATAATTAAGCGAGTTTAGAAAAGTGCTAGTTTTCGATGAATTAAAATGTAGACTAATTACATATGGGAATTAGCCTGCTGTTGTGCTAGTGATTAATATTGTCATAGGTTACTGTCTCAATATGTTGGAAATGGGATCATCTTACTGGAACGATTGATCTCTTGCCAAGCTCAATAATGAATTGACTCAACGATCACTGACACACAACTGTCTCGCACGTCGTCCCGCGTGCCCACGAGCTGCGATCGCGCGTCCTCTCGACCTTGCACCTGTATTTTGATTCCCGGAAATCACTTCCGCTGCATTGCAGCTGGCTTTTCAAAGAGGACCGAAGACACAAGAGTGGGGGAGAAAAAAAATAAGAAAAAAAAATAAGAGAGAAAAGATTTACTCACAAGACCTTTAACCCCGGGTTCGGGGGCGTGTGAGCTCCATCACCGGAGAGGCCGAGGGTGACTGCAGCACTTCTTTGACAGCTGTGACCCACATTACCGCAGCCGCCAATAAGAAGTGGACTGTGAGGAACATTTGACGCTTTCATTAATCATCATTCCTAAACGATCACTCTGTGTGGGTATGCATTCAGGCGTGATTAATTGCAGAGTGAGCCCAATCAAGCAATGAATTACCTGGCTAACCTTTTGCAGGAGGTTGGTGTTAACCTCAAGTCAGAGCAGTGGAACCCAGAGTGGTTAAGTGTGTCAAGGAAAATTAGGAAGAGACAATAATGAGAATCAGTTAAAGAGCCCATTGTAATTAGGTGATCTGAAGTAAAAAAATACTTGAAAGAAATACACATATTTGTAGGTTTCTCCCCCAATAGATGAGGTCAAACAAATAGAATGGAATACATTACACACATACGGCGTGCAACAAACCTCGGGATTCATAACTTGTTAAACTCCTCTATATTCACTTACTGAGCTTGAGATGATCATTCATGCTTTTATTTCATCTCGGCTTGATTACTGCAACTCTATTTTCACCAGCAAGTCGTCCCAGGACCGTCTGCAACTAGTCCAGAACTCTGCTGCAAGGCTGCTGACTAGGTCTAGCAGGTTGTCGCACATCACTCCGATTTTATACTCATTACATTGGCTTCCGATCAATTTCAGGATCAAATTCAAAGTTTTGGTTCTAACTTATAAAGCATTGCATGGTCAAGCACCTGCTTATATATCTGACCTGCTCCATCCGTACACTACAACCAGGCCCCTCAGGTCTTCTAACCAGGGATTACTGGCTGTCCCACGCACTCGCTTAAAAACTAGAGGTGACCGCTCTTTTGAAGCGGTGGCTCCAAACCTGTGGAACGCCCTTCCGATTGTCTTGCGTTCAGCAGTCTCGCTTGAAGCTTTTAAAAAGCAGCTGAAGACGCACTTGTTTACATTTGCTTTTGATTGATGTATGTAATTTTTTGGTGTCATGCTGAAATTGTTGTAATGATTGTTTTTAGTCTTTTTGGTTTTATAACTTAACATGTTTTGTTCAAATGTTTACCAATGTGAAGCACTTTGTGACTTTGTCTGTGAAAGGTGCTATAACAAATAAACTTATTATATGTTGAGACAATTCCACAACTACTTTTGTATGAATATTTAATGAAACCTTTTCAAACCAGCCAGATAAACTGTATAATGCACCACAGACACGCGGAGGAAAACCTATTTTTTCTTCTTCTTCAATGTTGATAGTTGCGTATAACTTTTTCTCCTGAGTGATTAAGTGCAGCGCTGTCATTTATAATTCCCCACTTTCATGCGGTCGGCTGCTGTATTCTGTCTCAGCAGAGGCCAGAAGACAATACCCCAGTGTGTGCAGATCAGGTGTTTACCTTCTGAGCATGATGAAAGCCTCCCCAACCAGTTGTGACAATGGCAGAGTGAGATAATAGCCCACTGAGATGATTTGAGAATGACTTGTTCAAGCATCAGGCTTGCACACTCTCAATGGTATGCGTTTGAAGTCAGAGACACAGAAGGGGGCGGGCCAGACTGTGTCTGGTCCACCTCCCCGTTTTGCATTATTGGGTATCTGTCTATGCTCCGAATAATGTGATTTCTTATATTGTGTGTTTAATTCATATTCGTGACATTGGAACACACAAAACGTGACCGGCTCCTTGAAAAGAGAGTAAATATTGCATTAAAACATACCCCCGTCGTTTGACTCCGGCTTTCAGAGCCAATTCTCATTAGAGGCAAATATTTTGTTCCCGTACACAAATGAGCCCTCATAATTGCACGATTTTATGCACAATTCAAATTCAAATCATTCCTTCTTGACACAGCCAATACATCTGTCACGAGGCTCCTCGTTTTTTTGTTGAATAATTCAAAAAAGAAATAGAGAAACATACTAATGAGAGAACCTTACTTGAGGGCGTTGCCGCTCCACTGACTATCATATTAATGTATTCCTGTGTGAATTAAACGCATCATCAAACACCTAAGTTCCCTCCATATTTTCCTCTGAAGACGAGGGCTGGACACCGGTGTCTACCTTGCCCCCTGCAAAAATGAAGGGCATTCTTCATTATAACACCTCTTGTGATTACTTGTTAATAGCCATGTACTAAAGGTCCCCCCTCTAAATTGGCAAAAACACGGGGAATTGAGCTTTTTATGAGAATGACATTGTTTCGGTCAATGATTAAGTCATTAAGGTATATTAAGTTGAATTTAAAGTAAAGTAAGATTTATTGCACCTTGCTGGCTTTGTCGTGTTCTGGTATTTAGCTCTGTCAATGTCTCATACTTGTACTGAGATCTCTTTTATGATCTATAAGTGACTTTAGCGTCCACACATCAGCTTTTCTTCACGTTATTAAAAAGACAAACCTCTTCAAAGCGCGTCGGTAAGTTTTTCTAGTGAACACCAGCCGTCAACAGTCGGATTCACCCTCTCATCCTCACCCTTTCTTCTGCCTGAAGCTCTGCTGACTGCATGTGTAATCTGGGCCTGACCTTTCTCCACCTCCTTAAACCTCTCTCTGTTCCTCCCTCCTTCCATCTGTCCATTCATCCCCGTCTTCCCCTCCACTCGCCGCAGATTGACAGTCATCACGGCCCCTTTTGCTCTGTGGCTGACAGCTTGAATCGGCTCATTAAGGCAAATTGGGAATGGGAGACTAAACTGAGCACGCAGAGTTATTTTAGAGGCCGCTTTGTGACAGAGCAAACATGCCAGCTCATGCTCCATATAATGGCTTGTCCCGGGGTTGAAGAAATATGTTCGATTTAATTATCATAATAGACCATTAGGGCTTTGGTACTAAACGGGCAACGTCTTGCCGAGTTTAGAGATAAGTTTATGGTTTTTCTAATGCGGAGTACGTAACAGGAGGGGAGACCAGGTTCTCACACAGGCGCCAAACAAAGGCGCAGAAAGTACAAAGCAACAAAGCAAGCAGTTAAGGTGGGACTGAAATGTTAGTTTGAATATTTTGAATGGGTTCGCCCATAGCTGTTAGAGAGCAAAGCAGGCAATGTGTGATTGATCACGTCCCACAGGGGCAGCAGCCAGCATGCCATTTATACACAACAAACGGTGTTGGCTACACTAAACTAAGCTCACACAACCTATGCAGATTGCACAGTCTTTCATTTTCACATGTGCATGCTAAACCTGGCTGATAAACGATTTGCCTAGCAGCACTTCCGTCCATATTTTATCACGGCAGACAATGCTCGGTGGCGTTGCCAGACTTGGTGTATATCCAGTATTCAGGCAAAAAAGCTTCTCCTCAACAGCTTGGCTCCCATAATTAACTTCCACAGGACTGATGGGGGCCGTAGTCAGAGGCTACCGGAATAGATCAGAGTAGTAGAAGAAGAGGAGACATGTTAAAAAGTCCAAAGGAACACACACGAGCTGTACAGACGGATTATATTTGACAGCGAGAGGTCTTGGGTCAGTCATGCTTGAAACGTATTCATTGTTGCACAGATAACCTCCGTCGTACAGCGCGCTCCTGTTGAGGGCAGAAATGGCTGAAAGGATTAATGAATGTTTATACTTACAGCTCTGCAGTTGCTAAACACGGCGAAAACCTTTAAGCCGTGGCACGCCGGCAAAATCTTAAGCCAGTATTCTGAATATGGCAATTTTGCCAACAAATATGAGCAGGGTGGAATTTTAACTGTATTTTTTTTATTTTATTTTTATCCAGAGGCAATGGAGTCTGGTAAATCTGGAGCTCCATTTCCACAAACTCTTTTTAGAAGAGTGCCTCCAAATTTGAAAGTGTCAGATGAAGTAAACAAGTGTTTGTGTCGCAGCCAAAAATACCTGCTTTTCAGATGAGATGTTTTAGTTTCATCATATTTCAGGTTTCTTTAATAGTCATTGAAGTGGCTACAACTGACATAAAACACAATTCATAAAAGGTATGAAATTAAGGTATAATATACATATATATATATATATATATATATAAAATCAAATTTTTGCACGCTCATGCATGCTTTCACACTCATTGATAGGCAGTAGACTGACCTGTTCCATGTTTATACACACACACACACACACAGAGCAGATTGCTCAGCCTCTGCTCTTCCTCAGTCTAACCTTAACCAGACAGATCTTCTTCTGGAGGCCCCGGGTGACTTCTCGACTCCGTCTGATTGGACGAATCCTGTGCGTGCTTTTTGTTAAAAAGTGATCATCAATAGCTGGCGTACGACCTCTGACCACCCCTTTAAATTGTTAGCCGGCCTACTGATGGTTTCTATTTCCTGTCCCAATAGGAGATCTGAGGGAGAAGAGGGCGTGTTGTGACACTGGTGTTGAATCTCTTTCAGGATTCTTCACAACACTCTTGAGTCAAATTTATACAATTACACTGTAAAAAATGCACTCAAAACATTTAATGAACTTTCAATGACAAACATCTCACTTTAAGGTTCATACTTGTATTTTGGATTTATGCTAGAATAGTTTGATGTGCTTTTAATGTAAAATAATACACACTTGTGTATATATCTGTCTGAAACGCTCCGTTTTAACGCCCATCTCTTTAGGACCCCTTACCGAAAAAAACAACTAGTCTGCTCTGATTGGCTAACCTTTGCAAAGGTAGTTCTCAAGCCGTGGGTGGAGATACTCAGATGCGGGTCGGGGTATATTCCACATTGTTAGGATCCTGGCAGCCCACAGAATACTGACTGGGTTTATGTTATAATAATATGAAACAAATGAGTTAAATCCATATGTTTTTGAGTCTGCACACAAGGTTGATGACATACAAGTGTCAGTGTGTTCATCAGCGTGTGTACAATTTGTGTGTATGTTTGCATCTATATGTATATAGAAATGAGATAGGAGGGTATAGCTCCCATTCAGTAACCTATCACTTAAATCTGGCCGCGGGGCACAAAGTCCATTTGTCACGTCACGCTTTTGTTATCACACTGCTCTTCAGAAAACAAACAACAAAGCGCACAAAAGACCGCCACAGAAAATACGCTGCCTCATCCAATAAGAGGTTTGCATTAGATATGATGGGGAGAGGAGGAGAGCTGTGGCTCTGCAGAGGAGGAGGAGGAGGAGGAGGAGGAGATGTGTGATTAAATGCGTGCGTGTTCTGAGTGTCGCTGTGTGAACGCCATGCATTTGTGTGTGTGTGTGTGTGTGTGTGTGTGTACGGGAGGTGTGTTAGGAGGATACCCGGAGCCTTGCCTCACCGTCCCGTGCCTAAATCATGTGTACAAGCTGTTTCCAATAAACTGTTAAATTTGATAAAGAGGTCTGGTATTATATTACCAAGCCCACAGGGCACTCGGACTTCTGCTATCATGAATACATTTTGCCTGATAATACTGCTGTGACTTCTATCGCTGCCACAGGAAAAACTGCTGCCCTCCTGGAAATCAAGTTGCGAGGCAGGGTGACACCTGTATAAATGGACAGGTGATGAGATTATAATATATTTATGCTTTCTGGGTCAGCGTTAAGGGACTTCTACAAGTGAGCGTGAGTAACACAAGGGACCGGAGGGCGGGGGGGGGGCAAATCCTCACCTTTTATTCATGAGGGGAACGCTGCAGATATATACAGTGGCATTTGGTCATAAGTTTGTCGCTTTACAGTCGAGAGCATCCTTGTTTTTTTCCAGTGGAATGAAATGAATCAATGAATGACAACAACCACTGACTGTACATTTAGAAGATGTACACGCAAACAAATCCAAATCACTTCCAAGTTAACGTTAACTTTTAAGGTTTTACTTTGAACTTACAGTCATTCATTCTCACTGCTTCTCAAAGTATGTGTTTCCATGCAGTTTTCAATGTCATGCATTCTGTAACTATAGATTTGTGACTTTTATGTAAAAAATTGTGCTTGTTGTGTCTATTACTGAGTCACAATAACCACACTTTAGTTCAATAATAATAATAAAGCTAAATAACCCATCAGTAATATATAAAATAACACTGAAATCAAAACATCCCATCTATACTTGGAAAAGTTAACCCACTATATGCAAACCGGGACTCAAACTGGGTCAATTGTGTGATCTTTAAGTGTGTAATATAAACATATGAATTTAAATGATTGGGGATGTCGACAAAATATACAAGATCAAACTTCTCAAAACCTTTCCCCGGTTGGGAAAACGCGCACACACAGACACCAACACAAGGAAAAGAGACTCCTGCTATCCCAGGATGTAGGAATTCATCAGTGTCAGCAGCAGTGTTACTTGGTATTCCCGACTGCACCAGTCTGTCCCATATCTCTGGTCTCCACACAGTATCTAGGTAGCTAAGAAGGTAGGCAGGTGATGAATGTTCAGTAATTGTAAGAGTTCAGTGGTAAAAAGATTCAAATCCATGACAGTGAGAAATGGAAGAGAGCCCCGGGGGAAATTTCAGGCTGTGAGGAAGTGCATCCAACCTGTCTAAATAACAGATCACACCTCAACTTGGTCACTTGCTCAGAACGTGCGCTCCGATATTAGAAAATGTGCCTTTTATTGCAAATGAGTTTGGCTGTGCGATCCACTGCAGCAGCTTGTTGGTGTTATGCAAGTCTCCAGTCGTGTCAGGGCTTCATAAATCATGTTGGACTTTCAGCAGGATTAAAGTTTCAGCAAATAAATTGTGAAACAATTTGTATTGAGAAGACATGAAGCACGGGAGAGCGCTGACGTGGGTTTGGATGTTTGCATCCATGTCTCCAGGAGAGTGTAGTGTAGGGGAGATGCATACAGTGTGTGTGTGTGTGTGTCTGTGCTCACAGTGATGAACGCATGACGCTGTCGCTCGGGATCGGACAGAACGCCGCTCCTCATCCAGGTGACTGCACAACCCAAACGGAGCGGGGGTCAAATCATCGCGCACATTGGGATTGTGCTGATCTGCACCTCGTTTAGACATGCAGCTTTAAACCCCGTCCCACTTGGCTCGAGACGAAACGCCACACTCATTTCCATGGGATGTCAGATTTTGAGATTTTTATGACTCACTCTAAATGTCAAAATGAAATGCAACAAAGAATGGGTTTTGTTTGGCAAGGAGCTCAATGAATTATAGGCTGTTTGTCTTTTTCAGGACTGAGCTGTGATTATTATCCGCATTATTATTAAGGATTTTGTAAGGTGTGTGTGTGTGCTGCTTTAAAAAAACGAATGCACGTTTTCCCCCAGAATGCTTGAGTTCATGTCATCTTTTTTCTTTTTTTTTGAGACTGCACCACTTAACCAATCAAACCTCAGTCGTGCAGCTCAACATGCCGTATCCTATCCAACATGGAATGTCAATACTCTCATTTTTTAGGCAAAACAACTTTGCAGGAGATCCCAGCCGCTCATTGGCTGAAGCGATTCCCTCACCCAATAAGAAAGAGAGCAGAAAACACAAGTCACGGAGCCTAGTAATTATTAAATATATGCTTTAATGTCGCTGGCACCACTTTCTCTTTCCTGCTGGAATATTATCTTAATTTACCCATAAAAAGTAGACAAAAGAACCTTATTTTATCAACAAGTGGCTGCCACTAACTTTTACAGCTTATCTAATGAGTTTTCACAGATGTTGTATGATACTGTAGATTTGAAAAATGACGGCTGATGATAAATACCGTCTGTGGGTTCGGCACTTCCAACAAACTTTTATAACTTCATCATGAAGGATGCCGCCTTGGTTACAGTTACATTGCATAAATCATCAAGGATGCTTTCACAGAGCGGTGCCTGCGGGCATTTCCCAAAGCGTAAGGGTAAAACTTTTCGCTAATAATACGGGAAGACTTCATCACTTAGTCACAGCAAAACTGCAGAAGACACCCAATGACAGGATGAGGAAGTTTGACGCTGAAGGGAGATCACTGTTGTCAATACAGAACAGCACTCGTGGGCAACGCCTCCCTCAGAAAAGGACACAGATCTGCAAACAGGGTGGAATTGGGGAGACAGAAACCTGCAAACCTACTGTGTGTTGCCTCGAGCTGTTGTCCGCGTGCAAGAACTTTACAATAAACTAACAGTCTATGTTTTACTCAGCGGTCAGATGGGCAAAGTATGGCCAGTGAGAACATCAGGGGTCGTCTGCTTCACTGGAAGTAGGGCTCAAAGAGCTGGCCGGACCAGACAACAACAAATGAGCTCCCTGTCAACTTCCTCCTCAGTTAAGCCGGAGAAATGCAAACCGGACAACTGGTATTAGCGGCCCTGCACATCATTAATGACATAATTACTGCACGCAGACGGAATGAGGGAGAGAAAGAAAGAAGTGAGCGTAGAAAGCAAACAGAAACATTTTAGGGGGAAAAAAAGCTAGAAATGAGGCAGAGACGGTTTTTAGAAAGCAAAAAGGGATGGATTGACAATCCCTTCAGGGGCTCGTCGAGAGGACATTTCCCCTCTGTGTTGGGTGGCTGGACCCTCCCTCATTCCTAATTGGAGTCCTCTGCTGCTTCCCACCGTCCCGTACTCTGGTGGCGCCCCCCCAAGGTGCAGGGAATTACCGTGTCTGCCTCCCCTCCTCTATATTTAGGCCATTTAAGGTTGCACAGCTTTAAAAGGGAAAGTCAAAAGATGCCATTCTTCATGAATGTCGGCGGATATGAATAGGGTCGCCACTCCTCTCCCTCTGTCCCCTCAGGAGTTCACCTTTTCAAATATAACGAATGCCTCAATTAAAATCCCTTTCAAACACCGTGCTTATTTTTCGATAACAATCGCTGCTCCCTTTTGGTTCCCCCGCTCGCCTTCCCTTTCTCTCCTCCGTGATGGGATGCGAGAGGGCGAGAGATGATGCTCCTGTGTAAAGAGAAAGGGAATGAAGGAGAAAAGAAGAGACAAAGATAAACTTAGTAACGCAGAGAAACAAACAGAGAGAGGGAAGGAAACAGCAAGGGAGGTGTGTGTGTGTGTGTGTGTGTGTGTGTGAGAGAGAGAGAGAGAGAGAGAGAGAGAGAGGTGTGTATTTATGATGGAGGGATGGATGCAGGGTCTAGTATGATGTGAGCCAGCAGATGGCAGGGTAAGAACAGTAATATGGCCAATTCCTTTCTGACTGTCTGTTTCCAAACAGCAGGTCAGTGGGGAGTCCTCAGACTACACACACACACACACACACACACACACACACACACACACACACACACACACACACACACACACACACACTCACAGGCAGGAATGCTCAAAACGGAAGCGATACAAAAATATTTTATCCAAAAAAAAAAACGAATCCATACGCACACGTAAACTTTCCAACAAACGCATTCAAATCCAAAAGCGCACACATGCCCATCGTGTGCCAACACAGAGGACACATGACCGCTCACACGCCTGGATGCGTTTACTTGGTGGACACGTCAGCACGGCAGCGTACTGACGCACAGGTGTGCGAGCACCCGTTCATGTCAGGGGGAGCTTCCACACATTGCCTTTGTTTTTGTCTGCACACAGTAACTCCACAGACCGCCGTGTGTTATTTGAGACAGAGTCGACTTCTCTGCAGCTATCCGCTGCTCACAAGTGAAATACTCCAAGCCTGCGCGCTGCGCCGCGTTGTCGACAGGGTTGCGGGTGGCGTGCCTGATGCAAGTTAAACTCTAATGGTTACAAGACAGTTTGTCGCCATTTGAGGCTCAAAGGGAAATGAAACTAATGCTGAATAATGCGTTCTTAGGCCGTCATTAGCATCGGAATAGTGAAATGCATTAGGGCTCTATGGAAGATGGCTGGCTTTAATAAAAGACCACTTAAAGACGGCAAACAACAGCAAACAAGTAAATCTAAAAAACATGGGCCCCGCTCGCTCACTTAAGACCCGTGGACATTATCAGCATCTGAACTGTATGGTAGTGGAGATTAACTGCCTGGTGTTGTTTAGCTTAGCTCCATGTTGGCTGCGTTCGATTAAGCTCTAGGGAGGAAACCAAAGGCAGACTTTTTCCATTCAGTAATATCGACTAATTATTAATTATGTCAAATCCGCCTTCCCAGCTTTTGGTTACATGCTGGTTTGCGGCCATGATCGCAACCGTGTTCTTTTTTTTTTTTTTTTCCTTCTCCGTCCTTTTTCTCGGCGAAAGCGCACACTGTTTACTGCGTCTTAAAAACGTGCCTCTCCGCATGCAAATACACGCTAGTAAATTAGAGCGGAGTAAATGATGGTTTACTGTACATGTTGCAAGTGGAGCACAGAGGGTATAAAACTGGATGGGTCCCTGTTAGGAACTAACAAGCAGGCTCGTTGTGGAGTTCAGTGTGGTTGTGGTGGGGAGCTCCAGCTGTTTCGCATAGAAGGACATCAAGAGGCTCAAAGCTATCTGCGCCTTTTGCTAAGAGGCAATATATTTGAACATACTCCCCCTCGGTCTATATGTGTCTGTCTCCCGCCCCAGCTATATGCGTATGGTCTTCTCCCTCTCTCATTCTTTGCCAGTCTAAACCAATAATGCATGATATCTTTATCTTGAGAGTCACGGTAATATCATATAGCACACAGACATCCCCACTTGCCTTTTGGGCTTTTCTGCCTCCGACTCCGAGCAGATAGTCATCGCCAAGCGCGTCTCCTGACAATTTCCAAAATGCGATGTAATGGTTTGTTTATGATCATTTTCTGTAGAATTTGTCCCATTTCTTCTGACTGATGTTTATAGAAGAGTACAATGGTAAATTGGTTGGCGAAATCCCTGGTGATTGTGTCCCTTATATATATCCAGCACAAGCCCAGTAAATAAATCTCTCAGACTCCAATAAAATATGTTATTCCTTCCCTATGAATCATACAACATGGCCCGCGCTTCAGTTCTGACCACACTGCGCTGGCTGCAGGCTCTGGGAGAGAATTATAAGATATAAGAGTAGGACACTGTGTTAAACTCCATGTCCGGGAATCTCAAACAGTTTATCAAAAACAAAAAAATTGATATTGTAAACTGATTTGGAAGTGTAACTGGTGCATTGCTCTGCCTTTATTATATTTGACCCATATTGTATTTATTCCCTTTTGTATTGCAGCAGTTTGGATCACTAGTTTATATTTGACATCTCTTCAGAAAGGTTCACATTTTTTACATTTTATTTTCAGTTATAAAATCATTTCAGCTTTTACCTAAGATTAGAGTTAGAATCCTTGCGATGTAAAATGGGATGTGTTGACAAAATAAATAAACTTCAAATCAAAGTCGGGGGGTAATCATCTACGCATGTGTGCACCGCTTGTTAAAATCCCCCAGTCTCTTCTATTTACCCGCTGCAGCATCCCTCCCTTCGAGTCCCCACCAGCGCCGGCCTAATATTATCCTCCTAAACCCAAACAGCAGTTTACTCCACCGCTTTCAACCTCGCCGGGTCACAATGCAGCAGGCGTGTCGAGGCAGACCTCTATTTAAAGATGGTGAAAATGTTTGGGTGGCTCAACCCTTTCAAATTAAATGGCTGGCATCCCAGGGAGGCCTATCAAAAATGATTAAAAAGGGTGGAAGACAGCGTGTGTGTGAAGTGTCAAGACGAGTCGGCACAGGCTAGCCGACCTGCACCGAGAGCCAGGAAGCTTATTAGCATTTCAGCGCATAGCAACCTGCCTAGCCCCGAGCACTGATCTTAACACGGTCTGTCCAAAACCGCACCGCTTTCTCTCTCTCCCCCCCCCTCCCATCCCCCCCCCCTCTCTCTCTCATTCCTCTTTCTCCTCCTGCGTATGCAAAAAAAACATTCATGTCAAGTCGGCGGTTCGCCGGAGTCAGGGATGCTTCTGCGTTCACGTCAGGCGACGGAGCGTTTGCACACGACGCTCTGAGAGCTCCAACGCCGGCCAAACACTGCAGCGAAGGTGATGCCGAGTTCTCCGCTCATCAGGCGGCGGTGTTGAAATGCATCGCGGCTGTGGTTTCAAGTTGTCTGAGGTGGAAGCTGAGTTTGACTCGGCCTCATTAAAACGGTAGAATTCCTGTCATGTTTGGACCCGGCCGAGATGTTTGTTTTCATCGCGGTGGCGGTCTCCGCTCGGGAAGCCGAGCTATTCTCGGGGCGGATCAGAAGTGCCGTCGCCAACTTCTACCTAAGTTGAGACGTTCATTTGGAGGACCTTTAAACTGATGGCCGTCTGTCTGACTCATAACGAATGTTTAAGTTCCAGTTTGATCAAATACGCATTTCAGTTAGAAAAGGCCGCTGCGGGCTAAAAACCACTATCTGGACAAAAAGTGTCTCTCTCTTTCATTTTTAATCTGTCATTCCCGTTTCTCATCTCACCGTCTTTGTCTGAGTCGGTATTGACTCCATGGCATGAAAAAGAAATGGCACTGCCAGACAGTTTTCAGACAAAGCAAGAACAGTTGAAGTAGCTGGGATGGTTTAACCATAGCGAGGGCATTTCTAATGGCCACCTTCATATCATCTTCCATAATTATGTACACCTATTACCGTAAGGACGCTATATAATAATGTTCCAGACAAACATCGAGTATCATAATAACCTTTTTTTTGGGGGGGAGAAAAAGAGCAAAACATCAAGCAACATAAGTAAACTGGAGCCAAACCCTTTATGTCTTTTCAAAGGTTTCTGTATTATGTTTCCTCCCCCCCCCCCCCCCCCCGCCCTTTCTTCCTCCGAGATGCGAGGGCATCACAACTGGACCTGGACACTTAATCAGTCACCGGGGCGCGGCGCGTTTCGATATCAAGCATTTCATATGACTTTATTGACTCTGAGTTGGTGTGCTCTTCTTCATCCTGACAGTATAAAGAATGGGCTGACTGCGCTCTTCCAAGATTGGAGGCCATTTTGTGGCTGAGCTCTGTGCTCAACAATGTGACTAATGGGAAGCCCTGGAGGACTTTCGGGGGTATCACTCAAAAGCAAAGTTTGAAACGGTGAGAAAAGAGTGTTGTGTTTACAGTCGCACTCTGGCAGTGAGTCACTTCACATTTAAAACGCTTCCCATGCAAACAAGACTCAACTTTTGGTTTCGCGGAAAAACAGGGGTTGCTTCTAAAATTGATAATTAAACTGTCATAATGTGAGCTCACTTACAGCGGGTTTCCTTTGTCCCCAGACTAGTTCTTCTCACTGAAGCGACCTTGGGAGGGGGGTGGGGGGCTGCCTGCCTACCTCATAGCTCCCAGCTCTCCACAAGCCCCCACAGAGCATCTCATTGTCTCAAATTAAAGATAAGGTCTGCCTACTCTGTGTACGGTAGCTACCCTACCTTTGGCATGTGGTCGTTGCTAATTACTTTGAGCTGTTAAGGGAGACATATCTGGGGAGACAGGCAGGAGGGAGAGACCTACAAACCCAGTTTAAAAGAAGAATCTGATTCTCCCATTGCTCCCGATGGCTTTGTTTGACCTGTTGGAGATGCATTGTTCTCTGCCGGCCGATTCTGGGATGTGTTGTACCGGTCGTTCAGCTATGCTGGAGGGAACGGAGCGTTTTCCTGCAGCTCTGCGCACACCGTCTCTGCTATTGCATCATTTCTACATAAATCGGAGACATATTTGTAAGAAGAGTTGCTGTTGATCGTGTGTGTGTGTGTGTGTGTGTGTGTGTGTGTGTGTGTGTGTGTGTGTGTGTGTGTGTGTGTGTGTGTGTGTGTGTGTGTGTGTGTGTGTGTGTGTGTGTGTGTGTGTGTGTGTGTGTGTGTGTGTGTGTGTGTGTGTGTGTGTGTGTGTGTGTGTGTGTGTGTGTGTGTGTGTGTGTGTGTGTGTGGCGGGGAGGTCTACATGCCCTTAGAAAGCTGCTGCAGGCTCAGCCTCTCCAGTGACCTGGCCCCGGTTGTTAGGTGGTGGCCTGGGAGCAGTCAACTGTCATAAATAGGTGTAAGTTGCTGTAAAACAATATCCGTGGCTAAACTTGCGGGTTGTGATGATTGGAAAAAGGAAAGAAAAGAACAAATGATGAAAGCAATCGTGAGGAAAAAAAACAAAACAAATGTGGCGTTAATCAATTTGAAGCAGTAAATTAGCCGGCATGAATCCTGGTCCGGGCTGCTGCAGGCCGTGGTGCTGGTGCTGGTGGTGTCAGGGATCTGGTTTAGCGTGCCCGCTGCCTGGTAAACTGCTCCATTTAACGCCCCTCCGACTCCCACTGGCTCATTGCTAAATAAGGATATCAATTAGGCTGAAGCACTCAGCAAAGGCTCCCAAGTTAACCATCAGCCGAGGCATGAATGGATCTTTGGGGATATTGACTGCTGCGGCAATAGGTTTGTAAGTGGGCTGACCAAGGGGTAATTAAAGCAGCATTATCATGTTACGCCGTTTATGGTACTTCTGCGGCTCGACGGCGTCCACGCAGGCAGGGATGCATGCGACGGATCATTTGCTTGTTTGTTCTTGTAATCAAGTGATTTAATGTGTAGAAAGGTCAGGCTATTGTCATACAGCGAATATGGCTGCCATAGAATATCCTAAGGAATTAGAAGATTGTTGTGTTGTTAAATCCTCACAGTGCATGGCACATCACAAAATCGGGCATATTTCCAGTGTCATTTTAAACTAGAATAATTCACAAATCCTATTTTAATAATAATTCTTTCCATTGAGTTTCTGTGATTGTCTTTACTTGACGTGAGGAAATCACGAAGAGTAAGCTCAAGCCTGCCCGCTATATGAGGTGGCCTTGATGTATGTGCAATTACAGCATAATTGCTGAGATAATTACTGTATGGGCAAGATTAATAACTTTATTAGCTAAAATGGTTCACTTTTAAAAGAGGGAAATGCATACATTGGTCCTGCAGATCTGAATGTGCTGAAAGTCAATTAACGGGCTGATTTTGTATCTCATTACTCACGTGTTTCACCTTGGAAAGGCACCTTGAGAAGCTAAATTTAAAATGTAAAAAAGGTCAGGAAGTCCCTCGTACAATTAATCCAGGAGTTTCTAAAGAATTCTATAATTATTGAGGAAATGATAAAGTGTCTATTTTGGCTAGCGAGAAAAGCGTGCTAAAATTAAATCTTGTTAACTGTCGGACCAACCTCCTCAACACATCTCAATTACCAGAGGAGGTAGCGTTAACTACCGTCTGCTTAGGCTTTTTACCGCCTTTTGCTCTCTTCTGTTGGATTTTTCCAACAGAAAACACGGGGGCCGTTCTGAGGGCCCGTGTTTTGACTGAGCAGCAATCGGCCCTTTAGCTCCTTTGAAACAATAATAACTTCTCCTCTTTAATTTAACCAACCCAGCCATGTTGCGCCGTTGACAGGGCTAGATTTGTCTTATCAAGACCTATTAACCATTTCCATTTTCTTATTAAATGCATGCTGTATAATTTGTGATTTTTCCCAACGTGATGTAATTATGATGTATCATTTCCCTCAAATAAAGGCCCTGTCCTCTCTTGGTGTTAATTTGAGCGTGTGAACTTTATACTTTGAACTAATTGGTTGCTGTCGAAATCCCCTGAATGTGAGTAATTCGATCAGGTATTCCATAACCATTGTGCAATTTAATTTGAGTAATTTAATTGGATTTGACTGCTCATTTCTGGGCCACTCTCCACTCAGTATTCAAGAACTGCAGAGCTGCAGAGGTATCCTGAGGCAAACACACACACACTAGCTGCCACCAGTCCCTCACACCAACATGGCTGGGAACTTCCCACAGATAGCACAGCTGGATCAGACACCGGACCACTGGATCACTGCTCCACGATATTATGCATTCAGCGTGTGGCTGATATTAAAAGATGGTGATGCGGGTCAGCCCACACTATTATCCATCATGGGTCCGAGGTAAAAGGAACGTAATATGTTCACACAAGCTGCATTGTTTTCCTCTGCTTTACACTAAAACAGAGCGATTGCTCTTAATAATTGCATTAACGCAGACAATGTCATCTCCTTTTCTTTGCTCCTCCGACCTACTGAGCGTGTAGCCTGCGCGTAATGCCATTCACGCTGCACCACAGAGGACTCCATCTGTCCTCAGAGGGTTAGACATCCTTTCTTAGTGATAGCTGAGGCCTGGAGACTTGGAGGCGGCAGAGAGCAAAAGCAGCAGAGACAGGCTCCCCTGACACCCCGATGTGCTGGGAAAACAGTGCAAGGACCACGCTGAGAGACAGAAAGGGAGTGGATGGAAAAGAGAGGAAGAAAGGGAGAGAGAAAGAGGCAGAGAATATATATATATATATATATGAGAGAGAGAGATATGCCCATCGGCGAGACTGGTGCTGTCTTGCCTGGGTCCTCCTAGTGCCAGAGACGGGGATGACGCTGCCACTCTGCATTAGCCTTATGTAGTATTCATAGCAGCAGGTCCTTCTAACACAATTTGTGACCTCCACCCCAGCAGAGGAATATTGCAGTTTAACAATGGCCGGCTCTGTAGGGAGCGAGCGCGTCGGGACCCCGGCGAGCAACTTCCCCGTCTATTATTTCTCTCTTTATATATTGTGTAGAATGTGTCTTTTCTGGGAATTCTACAATAAAATGACTGTTATTTATCATTACCAACCTCTTTATCATTTAGTCAATAAAAGACCTCTTACTTTCTTTCTCTCCTTCCCTCCATTGCAGTCTGGGAGTCAGATATCTGTTTTAGTCCCCCCCCCCCCCCCCCCCCCCCTGCCTCGGGGCGAGCTGTGTCAAAAGCTAAATCATGATCAGCTATGGCTTTCTGGCTAAATTGTGTATGAAGGCCCTGGGCGGAAAAGGTGCACATGCTCATTATTGGAGACCAAGAGAGAAAGAGAGTGAAGTTTGTCCACATGCACTCGAGCACGCACACGCACACACACACACACACACGCACACACACACACACGCACACGCACACACAGACACAAAACAAGGATACATCGCAGCACCACACATTCTCAAAGTGCGTGGGTCATGATGATCTGTGTTAACAGCTCGAGTAATGACACGACTCGTGTGAATGTTTGACTTTCTCACGTGCAGATCACCGCGTTACTAACCTGTTCTGATTTGAGACGCACAGCTAATGCTAATACCAACTTAGTAGAAGTGCAAGACATCCCTCGTGCATTTACTGTGACGAACCTGATTTATTCAAAGCCAAGGAAAGAGCTTCAATGCACTATTGATATTTGATGAAAGTGTTGGAACAGTCCCATAAAGAGGTTGTTTCTTATCAGCCAAATATCCATAATATTAACCAAATGTTTTAAATGCCTCATGCTAATCATACCGTAAGCTAACCCTGTCACCTAGAAATCACATTTACATACTCCTGAATTGCACCAGCAGTAATAAATGGACTGTTGATGATTTCTATCGACATAATAAGGGACTGTTCGTTTGCTCACAATGCATTGAATGTATTTTCAGCTCGTAGCCAGGAAAGTAGGATTCAACTTTTTTAGGTTAGTTCGTTTAGCTGCTTGTTTAGGCACTCACAGCACAACACAAGTCAGGGGAATAGCGTGGGGAGTAGCTAACATGTGGGATCTGTCTTTGTACACCCACCACCTACCACAACCACCTCCCTGTGACTAGCGTGCTGTACGTATACATGTACATGCAGCGCCTCCTACACTAGAACAACCTTACGAGGGAACACAATATAGTCGGCAATTATGTTTTCTGTCAAAACGTAGCTGGGAAAACAAGTTAGCAGTTATTTCTAGCAGACAGGGTTGCATAATCTCAGTGTATTTGCCATAACCACATAATATGTATAGTACATATATTGTCCACAAGAAAGCAAACCTGGACGTTGCACACAGAATATAAAGTTTCCAGACTTGGTGAGGCCTACCCAGCAGATTTAGGGCACGGGCGCGATGGGAAACATGGACCGTGATTCCTACTGTACATTAAGAGCTGGAAGCATGAGCTAGCCACCCGAGCATACAGGACTTGCTCTCCCCTTTAGGACATTATCACCTTGTCCAGTCCTCTGGAGGGCCCTCCTCTCCCCTGTGGGCCGGCGCTTCCTGCTAGCGCTAATTAATTAAGAGGGCAGGTTGGCCACAGTGGAGAGCCTTTTCATCTACTACCAGACAGGATGCCTAGAGACTTATCGCCTCCTCTCCCAATAATGCCAGACTTGGGAACAGGTATGCTGCGTATGAAAACTTTACTGTAATGGGAATTAGCTTCAGCTGTCTTAATAAGACGTTTCTTTTTCATCTCCTGTGAGCTTGCTATAACTACCCGTCTCCACCATTGATTTTAAGTATAACCAGCACTCTCCTGCTCTCTGTAGTTTAATAGAGCTTGCTGTGTGAACTGTGACCTTTGACCTAGACCTTTCTAGTACAATGAGCTGCTTAACACCGGTGTGTACAGCTCTACATCATAACATTTGCACATGGTTCGCTTACTCAATAGAAGAAGAAAAAAAGTGTGGAAATAGAGCTGGGTAGCAAGTGAGGGAAATAATATGACCACATTTAATGAAAGGTTAAATTTTCATTTACTCACTATTGACTGAGCTGAAAGGGCCATTATTTATTGTATTGGCATGATGTGGCCCATTAGTGCTGTATTGGAATTGGTTTGGCTCCTTCCTCACTGACTCTGTTGTTCGGCGTCGTGCGATCGCTCCGAGCTAAAGTGTGAGAAAAGACCTGCTTGTTTGTGCATGCGTGCACTTTCACACGTGTATAAAAAGAGAGAGAGAGAGGGAGGGAGACGGAGGCCGGGCACAGCCCCTCAAACTTTCCCCCGCTGAATTCCTTTTGTTCGTCTATCCGTCGTCTGCATCTTCAGGTATCGCGCGGTGATTCGGCCATCGATCTGTTGTTCTCACGATCCCACTGACACATCAATGACAATCTAATTCCCGCTCAGCGGCTTTTATCGGCGCTTGTCTCCGCAAAGTGACAAGACACATTGCGGCCGTGCGTAACCTAATAAAAGGGCGCTCGGCTCAATCCAGATTAAGTCACGAGACACTGTGGCTCCAGCAGCACACGGCACATTCATTTGAAGAGGCTTTCTAATTGGGGTCGGTTGGAAGGGAGGCGAGAGGTGTGAACGTTGCTTTGTTTGAAGTCACACGAAGCCAAAAGAGCAGTTATTCATGTGTTTATAAGCATCCCGGTGTACGCGGGACATGATTGCAATAATGAGGCAGCATCTACATAATTCCACGCTTAACAAAAGAACCCCGAGGCCAAACTTTGCACAAATATCCAAACACAAGATCAGGTCAATAGCTTTGAGGTTAATATTGCTGGAGAGACCTCTTGTCTGTTCTTTGAATTCTTGCTTAGAAACAGTATATTAAAGCATAAATTAAACCCCTGATCTGAAAGCCGGGAGGTTACTGTACCAAAGTCTGACTTTTTACATAATTCTTCAACTGCTCTGTTTTTCAAAAAAGAGTCATTGTTTTAAAAAAGAATGCACAGCGGCTAGCAGTAAAAAAAATATAATTTGCACATTGAGCAAAATATCTTTTGAAAAGATCTGAACGAAGTAAATAAACCTTAATTTGCATAATCTGCGCTGCCACTTAACAGTAGCTTTGTCCCATGAGGTGATTCCTCTGAGCTGGAATACCAGTCTCAATACAAGTCATATCTTTTTTGTTAAATTAACATATTAGCGATGCTAATATGCTCCAAATAAAGATTCACATCCCGCTGCAATCTGCTCTGCTTTGACCCGACTTTGGCAGAGAGTCTGGCTTCCTACATCCAGTCTCTCAGAGGTTTTATCAAGGAAAGCTAAATAAAAGCACTCTGATAGAGGGCTCCAGATGGCTCGGGCTTTAAACAGACTGGCATGGCTAGACAGACTTCTCAGTGTCACACTCACATAAAGCACACACACACACACGCTCACACACACGCAGGTACATGCGCACACATTCTCCACGGTGTCACAGAGGTCAATGTGCTAAGTATGGCAATGCCACTGTGAGTGCCATCTGGCAAACTGGGGTCAAGGTCACTCCTCCAGGAGCCGTGACCTGAACCAACTCACTCACTGAACATTGGTGCGTCTCCGTGCGGCTCACATGGACCACAACTCTTGCTCTGCGGTTTGCATTTCGCAGTGCGGTGGTTTGGAATGTTCATTTGCTTTGCATCGCCGTCTCTAAAAAGCATGTGCCGTCACACAGGGCACGCATACCTGCGTGCTCCTCAAATCTTACGACTCCATCGTTTCCTCTTGACACGCTTTCTTTCCTCCTGTTTCCTTCACTCCACGTGAACAGCGTGGTGCTTTACTGCCTTGTTTTCTGTCTGTCGGCGCACTGTGCCAGCATCCGACACCAGCTCCCTGCCACTTTCACAGGCTGTAAACATCTGGGCAAGGCCTTTCATCTGGTCAATGTGGCAAGGGGACCCAGGGGCTCTGGATTAGCGCCACGATAAAAACAGGCTCCCGCACTTGGTTTAGCAAGCTTCGAGCCCGCCACTTTGACAAGCTGTGTTTAAAAAAAAATAAAAAAAATAGAAGAAAAAAAAAAGCCAAGGGGGGAAAAAAAAGAAAAGGCTTCACAGGCCAACACCACAAATTAATAGTTTCCTCTGGAAGGCAAACTGGTTCCAGTGTAGGCTCATTAATTTCACATTAAAAATGGCAAAACAATTAGACAGTAGGCTGATATTTCAGTGTTTTTCCATGTATTCTACTTAGGCTATTCTATAAAAATTGTGGTAAGCATTACTCTAAATTATTGAACAAAACATAATGTCCTTTTAGTTATTGATGAGTCAGTAGCTTTTTATATAAAAGGCCTATTTGTCAAAGTAAATATGAACTCAAATAAAAAGTTAATGTCATTATAATGTCGACATTTTTCATTGTTTTCATGTATGGTCTCGGAGTGATAAAGATGGAAGACGAAAGGGATGACAAGCAACCAAAGTCATGAGTTAGACCGAACATCGCGAGCCCATGGCATGCACCCATCCTGCAGAGCCACTCTCGGCCCCGGGGCTTTTTTTTCTAAACTTCACAGTAAATCTTCAGAAGCAAAGTGTCAGTCAGCACCATGCGGTGTCATCACAAGAGATGATGTCATTCATCTATCTATATATAGAGTCATATGGACTCGGATGTGTCTACAGTGTGTTTTATCTCATTGAAAGAGCAAGTGATTTTCTTTCACCGCCGTGTCAGGGTCGAGATGGACTGCGGCTCAACAACATTAATATTTTAAGGAACCTTGGCAACCGGTCTCACCCTCATCCATTATTTGGCTCGCTCTCTGACACTCGCGGGTTGTTGTCCCTGCTGACACACAGGCGGCATCCAAATCACACCCCATACGGTGAAATAGCAGAGGCGCTCATAGGTGACTCACAGGAGTGTGTCTACTCCCGGAGGAGTGAGCTGTGGTTCCTGGTTTGATGAGCCTCCGCCCTGGTGGATGCAAGCAAATAGTCTGCTGTGCGTTTGTATGAGGCCACGCGTGGACCAGGTGATGTGATGAAATGCACCTTGCTCAGTCTTCAGAGTTAATTGTCCCTCTACCTGGCTTGCACGGTGATCAGATCATATTTTTTTCTCCCCTCGCGAGGTTTGCCACGGGGGAACATTTTGCCTTTTTTCCTTCAGTCGACTCATCACCAGTTTGAAATGATGTGCCCAAACTCGGCATCACAGCATGTGTGCATGGATCTCAACAGCAGTGTGTCTCAATCTCTCTCTCACACACACACACACACACACACACACACACACACACACACACACACACACACACACACACACACACACACACACACACACACACACACACACACACGCGCACGCAGGCTCACGTACCTGGAAATGATTGCAAGGACTCAGGGGAATGTTGCCCAGCCGACGCCCCCCACCCCCCCCCACCACTCCCCCCTCCTGTCAGCAGCCCCAACCCCATGTCCCTCCCCAACCCACCACCTCTATGTCCTGTTTCTGGGGCCCCTAATGCATCCCCAGACCCCTACCAGAGCCGGGGCTCTACAACATGCTGGAGCAAATCAAGTATTGACCTGAAGCAGTTATGTGCTGCAGAACATTATATTCTCATCCGGGTGGCGTGGTGACTGTAAAGAACACTCTGTTTGCCGTGAAACATGGCTTTGCTTATGCGCTCTGCTGCACGCCCAGGCGCCCACGACGCTCGTACATCAAGCGCCGGCCTTGTCGCTCGCTTTATTGAGAGGGAAAACAAAGGGTTGAGTCGGTTGGAATCATTTTTTTCTCGGGACGATTTTTCAAAACGCCACCAAAAGCTTTCCTTTTGGGGTTTCGTGGTGGCCGAGGAGGAGAGAACGGGCGATAAAATTGATGAATGGCGGATTGATGGATTTTATCCCTTCGCTGGGGAGGAAAAACAAGAGAGATGCACATGAGCTTTCAAGACTTTGAGAAAGTTACTTATGACGGATAGAGATCCTTGCTTGCACATTTCCATGTGCAAGTGATCTTATTTGTAGTTTAGCTGTAGTAGCGATTTATGTTTTTTTAGCTACTTCGACAAATGCCAGGGACAGGAGGACAGGAAGTCATCTGTATCGCCTAAATGTTGACATCCGTCTTTTATGCATCTCAGATCTCAGAAATGCTGGATGCGATGCTTCCGGACAGTGATATTGAAATGCTGATACTAAATCTTGTGAAAATACAGTATATAGAAAAATACCTATCGGACAACACAAACATAAATGTATTATTTCAGTTGTTGCCAGATGATTATGGATTTTGTTCAATTGTGGCCTTAGAAAGAGTGTCTGTGGTGAGGGTTAGACAACACAAGCTCTCTGGTTAAGCTTAGGAAGAGATCATGGTTTGGATTAAATGTTGATAAAGAAAACATATCGCGTCTTCTGCCTAAATTCTCTGCTGACCTTTACCATAACCAAGTGCAATGAGTTGCCTTAATATAAACAATAAAAAGTTGCGTTACGTTTCCTTCAACATGTATTTGCTGTCACAAATTAGCAGTACATTATTTAGGAGACAGGGGTGAAAAGTGCATGACTGAGAAAGTATATTGTACCCTGCTCTGTTTGGATAATAATGTTAAACGCTAAACAACAGGTTGGAAAATAATGCAAAAATAATTTTCTTTTAAATCAATTACCTTTTAATAACGAAAATAAATAAATAATCATATTTAATCACAAACCCTCCATTTGTCAGCTTTGCATTCGGCCTCACAGTCAATACGAGGCCTAAGACTTTAATAATGAGCCATTAAACAATGTGTTTAGTAAATTGATCTGTGGAGAAACACACAATCACCAACAGCCACTAATGAGTTCCCATTTGTCTCCGAGAGCGGGGGAGAGACAGTGAGCAGCCCTCCATCCCTCTCTTTCCTCTGCTTCATTCATGTATTCCCTCTTTCCCCCACGCTCTTTCTCTTCTGCTATCTTTCGCTCCGTGCTGTCCTTTTCCACATCTCACCAAATGCCCACCTCTGTATTTGTCCATAGCTCACTGTCCCCCGCGATGCTCCTCCCTCTCTCTCCTCTCTCCGTCTCTCACTCCCCTCTCCCCCGAAAGGACACAGGTGACTGAACCCATGACTGTCCTGGCGTCAGAGGATGATACATAACAGCTCAGCCTCAAATGACAAATCCAGCCGACACTGGGCCGAGAAGAGACATATTGATTTTTCAATGATTAATAAGTGGAAAATAATTGTGTTTCATTAAGATGGATGGAGTTTCATTTAGTCCTGTCTACTCTTCTTCACTTCAGCGCCACGCAGGCAATCAAATCTGCTGCTACCGCAACCCGTTAGCCTGCTATGGCAACAAGGCCAGCCACATGTGTGTGTGTGTGTGTGTGTGTGTGTGTGTGTGTGTGTGTGTGTGCGCTGCTGAGAGGAGGAGAGGAGATGAGTCTATCTCTCAAAGGGGTACACATTAGCAGCAACCCCATAGAGCGATCGCATGTCAACCGAAATAACTCAAGTTTTCATTCTGTGAATATTTCGACAACACTGATTATGTTTACATGCATCGAGCTCTCCCCTCTGAGCAAGATGTTTGGTCAACACTTGGTCAGAATACAGGGGCTGGCTCATGCGCTTATTGTGGGAAACTAGAAACCCAGGAAAGGCACCGGTGGTGGCGGTTTGCCAAACGTCGAGGCCCTCAGCATCAAAGAGCTTCTCTCTGGACTCGCTCCTCCATTTAGTGGTTATGCAGATCACAGAAGAGGAAGAGAAGGCAATTTCCTCACTGATAGTGGCTTTAACATCCAGGGCACCCGAATACACTGCCGCTTGGAGCCGCGCTGCATCCTGAATGAGGGGCGCACCCCAACTGGAAAAAGTTCTCTCTGACTCACTTACCGGTTCACCGACGCATACTGATCCTGACAAGACCCGGCATGTTGCGTTATTATGGGAGATGTGGGAATTCTTTAACTGAAAAAAAGCAGATAAAGGAGATAAGACAGGTTGATGGCAGGTAACCCATAAAAGTAGAACACATTAAATCATTCCCCTTTTTGTGTAGGTTGTACGTGCAATCTGGCAGTGCATTGTGGGTGCATTGTGATAGGGTGTTGTGCAGTACTTAGCGGGCGGTAAATGAACACTGGCCACTGGCCAAGCGCTTGCAAATGCTGTTAGTGGCCAGTGAATCTGTCTAACCTTGTTATGAGCTGTGTTGTTGGGAAATCATAAGCGGGCACTGGATGCAGTGGAAAGGGTAATGTTTCATCGTTTTGCATATTTTCTTTTAAATAAACAAAATGTACTTGTATAAAAAGATACATACAGATCAATTGTTATATTTTACACTTACAGAAAACTTAATTTACACACTAAAACTAAAGTAATAATTATTTCTTTACATTATATCTGAAGAGGTAGGAGGAATATAAACATTTCCAATTTACATATGAATGGAACACCACAGGTGTTTATTTATAGCATTTAGGATACTGACTTGAATGTATTACATTATTCATAATTTAACCTTGACCTTAAGCGGAATATTATTATTATCTTGCTGAATCCACGCATGTTATGGAGACTTTGAGGAGCAATAATTAGACTACATCAATCGCAGACTACATATATGTAATATTAATACAAACTGTACAGGGGATCATTCTGAAGAGATTATTGAAGTCATTTCAACATGAGCTCAACCTCCTCTATCAGAAACCTTTTGGTTTTCAATCACACCACATGTAGACATTTATTATGAGACAAATCAATGTGATTACCCGAGCTACTGTACATCAAGCCTTACCTTATCAAGTGCTACAGTGTGTCCATTGATAAAGACATAATAGCATTATCCTGAGCGATAAAGCCGTACAAGATGGGGCCTTGTTGTAAATGAAGGCATCAGAAGTGTGGGGGGAGGATGGCAGCACCCTGGTCCTCCATCCCAGCATCCCTGTGTATCACTTTAATGTACATATAATGACATCCCCTCCAAGTTTGTGTCATGGGCCATCAACAATCATAATTGTAAAGTGATTCATTGACTGATGTTGTCAACAGTGCTATACTGTCAAGAGAAACTGATACCAGAGAAAGAGAATAGGGCCCTCTAATGAATATATCAATAACCAGTGACAGGTGAAGGAGTACTCCTGACGAAATTTCAAATAAGCTCTAACACCCCTCACGGATGCCTTCATTTGTTTTGCTGCTGCACATCCTGTCTCGGCGAGAAAGGAGAAAACACAATTAATAATGAAGAGTCGCGTTTTAAAGACTCTTTTATTATGTTTCTGATTATTATTCATTCTAAACTGAAAAAGAAAGTTTGATTTTGAATGCAAATTGCACAGTTTTAAAACTGGGATTCCTGTTTATTCCATGTGAACAGTGCCGGACCTCTCCTCCCCGCATGCACTCATAAGTAGAACGGCATACGCCGTTCTAGGATAGCTCACTTCAGCATTTGCTTCTATCAAGGACACCAGAAGTGGGAACCTCAAATTGCTGGGGGACCGATTTGTCGTCTTTCACCCCGTGTGAGTGTTTGTGTTTGTCTTTGTGTTCGTGTATAATCACCTACACACTTCACGGGGGAACACTAGTGATACATCACCCAAATGAGGTCCAGTCGGGGCCATGATCCATCACCCAATGTCTAGTCTAACAGCGAAGGTAATGAGAAAGGAACCTATGCAGCATTGATGGGGCCTTGGCCGCCCACAACTCATGGACACTGGTGCTGATGGCTGACCGTCACTATTAACGGCTGTTTAGGGTTATGAAGCGCCAACGCTCGCAACGTGGTTGCACGTTTAGTTCAAGGCTTTAACATTCAAAACTCACTGTAATAATCAGTGTGTTCACATGTGCATCGAAGTGCGAGTATACGACCGTGTGTCCACACACACTCCTGCGTACACCCGTCATCCCCACCCAGACCGGGGAATGAAAACCTGGCCGAAATGCAATTAAAGGGGCACTGTGGTGCTCCATTGTCACATCACACCGGGGCCACCTCTCTCCGCCTGCCGCATTAATAGGGTTTCAATTGCCAGCGCCCGCTTCTTAATGGCTGATTTATTTCATTTTAATACCCTTGTCATGAGGTAAGGCCTCGGCTGTGGGTCGCATAATAGGGGGCCATTTTCCTCTCTTTCTCCAGCGGGAATGCTCGGCTCTAAAGATCTCCATTTGATATGTGGGCCACAACCCTTTTCACTAAGCCAGTGGGGGTGGATGAGGTTGGGGGATGGGATATTTTAATATAAGAAGTTTTGTGCATACTTATTCCTAAACGCTAACTTTTTAAAGATTACTTACAATTAAACGAAATGGGTATTAGTAATGTTGGCCAAAGTTGCTCTTTGACATAATTATAAAGCGAGGGGACTGTATAATATACCACACCACGATATCATTTGTTAAATGAAGGAAACGTAAATGATCTGGGACAAAACATTCATCATATTTGTAGAGTTATATCTAAATGCAGCACAGGTTTTCCCAGCATCAATGTCTTTGTCTTCATCTCTATCTGTTTTGAATTGTGGGACAATGGCAGCCCTGTTCCCAAGAGAAACTCAATTGACTGGAACCTCTGTCATTTAACACACTATTAATTGACTAATGTGCATCACATCGCTATGCAGCATAGGTAGATGAGGACCATGGGGCCTTATCAGAGTGGATTATGGGAAATTAGCTGAAGCGGCAACAAAACAGGCACGTTCCTGTCTTTTCTCAGCATCACAAGAGCGCACAATCAGCTGTGGCGGAGCGGATGTTGCTGTTTGAGATTATTTGCACAAAGGCGATTATTCTAATCACTTAATTCCGGTATTATGAGACATCTGCTCTGTTGAGCTTTATATTCCCATTTCCCCAGACAACTGCGTGCAGACGAGACTTCATCAATATCATTACTCACTACATTGTTTTACTCAAACAACGCATGTATGATTAATGAATGGGCAAAAGACAGTGTACAGCCATAATTCTCACAAATCAATTACTCATGCTAAGGAGGCCTGCGTTGCAGATCCGCTATAATATACACGTTCAATGGGACGCATGCAGCCAGTCATTCAGTGTGTGGGTGTGATATTCAACACTAATGTATTAAGTGTTTACTGCGTGCATGGGATGGGAGGTGGTAATGTCTATACGGTACAATCCATACATGTAAGCGTGTGCTGCAGAAAGTGCAGTTTTTTGTCGTAGAATGTGTCCATGTAATTGCATTATGTGTATTACACGTAGCGTTCCTTGGATGTCACACAATAACTGTAAAAAAAAGACAAATGCACGTGCACCACAGCATCCTTCCCAGAGCATGCTGTTCATAGTACGAAGCACCCGGCTGTAAGCTGCGAACGTTAATGTTTACATTACCGTAAAAGGCTTTGGATTTCAATGTCTGTTGGCATCAATGAAGTAATCCCAACAAAGTTCTGGTAATTAAAAAAAAAAAAAGAAAGAAGAAAGACCAATTTATAAACACGTGATGCACATGCATATTGCTCACACACTTGCATTGCCACACATCTTCTGAGAAATAAACTGCCGTCCAATAAAATCATTATTTCAATTATGCTCCTCGAGGTGTCAAATGAAGTATATCCTGATTATGGCGCTGGGATCCATCCATCTGGGCTCACTCTTCATTCTGGCCTAACGGCTCTAATTAGCTTTCTGTCCATAGACTAATCTTTCATTCATCAATCGATTGATTTTCCTGTCTTCATTACTACTAGGCTGACATTGTGTCGCTGAATTAAAAGCAAAGATGGCCAATCCCGTGCGAAAGGTTAAACATGTTAAGCTTGGCAACTAGCGGCAGACACGCCATCGTTTGGGACAGGTTTATAAATGAATATAGGTCATGTTCAGTGGATGGCCATTAATAATCACATACAGCTGAGGGATTGTGGCGATGAAGAGAGATAAGCACACCGGGTTGTTACATTTTAAAATACAACCAAAATCAATTCAAGTATTTCCTTTTGTATTTACAGTTCCAAGCTAAATGCGGCCCATATATTAAATCAACCACATATGCCAAACAAAAGCATGGCAATAATACCATAAGTTAACATTTTTAATCGTACTTTTCCATGTGATCCACAGCTCTGTCAGAATGTTCAGTTAAATTGAATATGGAAAATAAGTGAGTGCTGATGTCAGCCAACCAACGCCTTGTGAAAACGGTGAAAGCACCAGGAGGCATCTGCACCACCTCTTAACTGAGGATTAGTCCCATGTTTATTCATGTTTTAGCAAATTCCTCCACTATTTCTACCAATCTTTTTTTTTTTCCCCAACGTCTCCCCCTTATGGAATGGCTCCGTTGTCTCCACGCCGTGCTCCACCCACTGATGCGGCGCCGCACGACGCCAGTCACGGTTCAAAGCGGAGATTAACTTGGTTTTATTTAGAGGAAACTTTTGTACAGTATCAACCTTTTGCACAGATCCGGCTGCGCCTGTCAACGCCGAAATAAACAGATGTACATTTTTCTGTTTATAACCGCTCCGAATGATGGATCACAGCGCGCAGATAGCGATAATTATCGGAAAACCATTAACATTCCGACGCTATCCATACCCTTACACACAGTCTGTAGTGTACTTTGGACATGGGATTTAGGATCTACAGTTCACAGGGAATGTGTGCTGAGCGGAATAAACGCTTGCTTAAATCCACTCGCCTTGCCCTCAGGTTATCTTTATCCTATATTTATTTTTATCCTCATTTTCCCTGATTCCCTACGTCTCTCTTCTCCTCCACACCAAGGTGTATGGGTTTATAGTAAAGCAGAGTGTATGGGAATGGCAATGGCATGCATTGTGCCTGTTTGACAGCGTCTCAATAGATAATCTCTGAGTGTCTTGGATTCCGTTCAATCTATTAACCATAATGGCATATAT
The DNA here is from genome assembly GCA_023566465.1 of Cottus gobio. Classification (NCBI taxonomy): domain Eukaryota; kingdom Metazoa; phylum Chordata; class Actinopteri; order Perciformes; family Cottidae; genus Cottus; species Cottus gobio. Next base: position 12,955,921 of record CM042234.1, on the reverse strand, counting down.
TTAGTGCTTTCTAACTTCGCCTTGGGCTTCTGTCAAACACAGCACTGGAAGTGGCAGCATGTTAAAAGCAATGGAATAGCACGCTATCTGGTTTCTTATGAGACCTGAAAAGCATTTTGTTTACATTGGAGGAGAGACAATTTATTTGTTGTTCGCAGCAATCGAGGCATTAAAGCTTCCAGTCTTGTGAATGTAGGTGTTGTTGGAGACAAAGCGATAAACCCTAATAATCCATGTTGACAGGAGCAGTTTGATTGTAGGCCACTACTGCAGTTCTGCACCGAACAAAAGCAGCGAGTATCGTGGAATGACTAGCGGCAGTCTGAATACGGTTCACACCACACTGGAGGATTTCATTCATCCAGGGTTACAATGGAGAGGGATACCAAATACAGGTGTGAGTTACAGTGTATGAAGATGAGCTCTTAAGGGGACGAGAAGACGGAGATCTACTGCACATCCTTTTTTTTAAGTCTTGTGGATAATCACGAAGCTTTGCAGTCAACCCGTATTTGTTATTGTCAAGTCATATTTAGACCACTAGCTGCAGTAAACCACAGATAAATAACAAAATGATTTGGAACATTTCAGTGTCTTAATGGCTTTCTATAGCTTTTACTTTCATTTCTAAACTTAATGAGTATTCCCTCTCCACTGTTTTTTATGCTTTTTGAAAATCCAGGTGAAAACTGAGTCTCATAAAGCTGTAAAGTGTTGGTAAAGTGTTGGAAATGATCAACCTCAGTCCATAAATTGAATTGGTGCGAAACCAATAGCAATAAAAAGATGTCAAACACGTAATGAAAAATGTATTATCATTTGTTATTGTTCGGTTAAATAAATAAAAACTAGAAAATGAGGTGGCCCATGGAAAAAAGCTCAATCAGAATCAGGTGACTGGAATAACAGGAGTGCTGCTTTAAAAACCTCATCACTCACGCCTCCATTCAACACATTATGTACAATTTAAGTCCAGTGAATACCTCGACAGTGGGACACCCATCAGTGCACCCCAAGTGCAACTACTAAGTCCACATATTGTAGAATCAAACACATGCATGTGTCTTCGTAGAGAGGGGCTTAATAAGGACTCATCGAAGGAGTGTTTGAGCAGCCGGTAATGTTTCCCTAGTCTTTGTTTAAAGGGACAACCCGTACTCTGAGGGCTGTTCCTCTCTGCTTCACTATACATTACAGAATATATAGCAGCAGGAGGCACAGTCTGGATCAGGAAATGAACCATTTGTTCTAATCTTTCCTTTCCAGACATAAGGAAGACGTCTTAAACTCCGTGAATCCTCTTACTCGGTCACTGTTTGTAGCTGGGACAAAAAAAAAACTAAACACAAGGCCGAGTTCTTTCCTGTGCACACTTCTGCCCTCTCTATTTATGCTAATAGCCGTGGTGTTGCATGATTAGTGGCAACTATTTACAGTAGAGACATTTGCTAATCAACCCGTGGAGTTATGCTGCAGACCTGGGAGCAATTATGTCCACGCACAGAGCTCATATTTACAACACACACACACACACACACACACACACACGCACACACACACACACACACACACACACACACACGTTAGGAACACATCAATTACCAGGGCCAGCGTTTTACATTTAATCTTCTTATTGGATCCTTGTTAATGTTAACCACTTCCTTCCCCTGCAGTTTATTTTGCTTTTGTGCATGTGGCCTCTGCTCCCTGCGAGTGTTCGTGGACCAGACCATCCATAACCTGCACAGTAAGACAGACAGACAGACAGACAGAACGAGGGGGAGAGGCACAGAGCAGCTCGCTTTTCCGAAAGCATTGTAGTGTTTGGAATACACATCTAATTCAAGGACAATCGTGGCCATTTATTTATTCTCATCATCTTAATAACATTGGCATAAAAAGGGCAGTTCACCTTCTTCTAAGTGCTCCTATACGTAATGACTCCATGAGCTGAAATCAACTTTCCCCAAACAACATCTTTTTGTTTCTGGTGTCTTTGTTACAGTCGAGGTGACGATGTTATCATGTCAAAATGTACCTCGCTCTCCACCGTCAGTAGGAGGGGAGAAATGGGTTTTGGTCTTGTTGGAGCTCACCTCAAGAGACTGATAGGATCTCAATGCGACACCAAAAAGGAAGCTGAGGTTCAGAAGAAACTACCTTACCTACTTTGATACTCTTCTTGTTGGTTTCCTACTAACTTCCTGCCCTCCCCGCCATGAATACGCATTTAGTGCACAAAGGTTCCCACCACTGATCAAGGATCTCGGCCTCTCAACCCCTCCTCCTAGTCCACAGTGCTGCAACCTTTTCCCTTTCTAATTACGTAATCAATGGCCTTTTAAAGGTACAAGCAAATCACCGTCATGGCGAGCCGATGACCCTCTCTGCGAACCTTTGAGGCTTAGAAAAACGAGATTTGTACCAATCAGGGAGAGCTGACGCTTGACTTGGAGCCGTGGACAGAGAGTCAGGACCTCCAATTAGGAGTCCTAACCAGTGGCGAAACCACCGGGGTGGCAAGGGGTGGCAGCTGCCACCTTAAAGAAATTGCTTGCCACCCCACTTGCCACCCAGGTTGTCAGAAGTGTCTCCTATAATATACTATACATTTATATAATGGTATTATATTTTTGCTACTTAAGCTGTTGATCTCTTTGGTAACTTGTTCTAAAATCTTTAAGTTCCCCCTCCCCTGTAAAATGGTTGAGTCCATGAGTCCGCTTTGCTCTCGTCACCGTGGTTGCCCATCTCCCGCAACTAACTGAAGACAAGCCCACTGTAGGCTTCCAGTGATGAAAGAAGGTACAGTACTGCTGAATCGTGAATCAAGAAAATGTGATGTGTGGTCATATGTGATAGACAGTTCCGTTGTAATTTCAATCGTTTATTTAATTGCTAGCTTGCAAAAGTCGGTAGCATACAGTAGCTAGCTCGCTATACAGCTTGCTTGTGCTAGCTAGCCTTGAAGTTACCACTGTTAGCTTAGCTAACCGTCTTACTAACGTCTTTAGTACAGTAAGGTGGACTGACAGGAAATGTTATAGCAGTTTTTTGTCAGTTTTTATTTTCATTACGTATGCAACTTAACTGTTAAGCTATTCCATTGCTCTTGTCTGTTTTCACTATCTGGATTTGTATAAATAAATACATATAGACACCAGGCGTGTGTGTGTGTGTGTGTGTGTGTGTGTGTGTGTGTGTGTGTGTGTGTGTGTGTGTGTGTGTGTGTGTGTGTGTGTGTGTGTGTGTGTGTGTGTGTGTGTGTGTGTGTGTGTGTGTGTGTGTGTGTGTGTGTGTGTGTGTGTGTGTGTGTGTGTGTGTGTGTGTGTGTGTGTGTGTGTGTGTGTGAGTGAGTGTGATATGCCACGCCACCCTTGAATTTCAACATGCCACCCTTCTGCCACCCCATGTACAATTTTCTAGAAGCGCCACTGGTCCTAACCCCGTACTGACAGACAGATTTGTTTTTGCCTTGCCCAGTGTTTAGCCAAGATCTGCAGGGACCCCCAGATCAGCAGATATGCTCCGAGAACTACCAACATCCCGCGATTGGCGTTCATTAACTGACTTGTTCAAACAAAACATAATCAAACCCCAAAAGCGGCTTTGGTGCGCTATCCAAATAATAGAAATAATAGGTCTTTTCCTTCTCTCTTTTCCCGACCAAAATAAAAACAGGAATATGGCTCATACTGCTGGAATTTCTTTGCTAATTGTGCTAAAAAAAAAGTACATTCAGACAAAGAGAAAAACACTTAACTTTGAATATTCAGTCTCTTTTGAATTTTTTTGTGTGTAAACTTTGTTGTATTAATGTCAATTGCATAAGGACAATGTGACATGTAGGCATAGAGTCTGCATGCGGCAAATGATAATTGATCCGATGCATTTCATTTCAGACATGGGGGGCTTGTTGGGTGAAGAGTGAATCCAGGCCATCAGTGCTTCTTATTAGGCATCTCTGGTATTTTCCAAACAGCTGCCTTTGATTATTCGCAGCAGGGGCTGCCACAATAATGCCATGAGATAGCATCAGCTGCCTCCAATGGTGCAGCCAGGGACAGGCAACAAGGACAGGATGCAGATGCGCACACACACACACACACACACACACACCCTCAGTCAGAGGGCTGCACGCACAGAGACACACACACATGCCAAGTAAAGACAAAGGCCAAGTGGCGTGGAGGAGGAGGAGGAGGAGGAGGAGGAGGAGGAGGAGGAGGAGGAGGAGGAGGAGGAGGAGGAGGAGGAGGAGGAGGAGGAGGAGGAGGAGGAGGCCTGCAGTGGCTCTTCAGGGCTTCCTGTCTTTTTTCCCAGTCCCTGGAGGCCAAAGATACTTCCCATGGCTGGTCACGCTCATCCAGACCATTTCACACAGCATCCAAACCTTATTTGATGTCATATAACCCCAGAGCAGCCAGACCCACTTCCCCTCCGTGGCAACTGTTTTTATTAAGCAACTGAGTGATGCTTTTTAAGGAAGATTGCCCGTATTTGCACAATCAACCCCCCATTCTGCAGACATGAAAACTTAATCATTTCAGATTTCAGCGTTATTATCAATTACTGCATTTTTAATACATTAATCCATGATAGTCTTTTAAGAAGGCACAGATGTCTCCGCGGGTTGCCTTGCATAAAAGCTAATCTGATTAGTGATAAGTTAAGGTGAGTTAGAAATAATGATAATTATGACTCATTGCTTTTCAAGTATCCCCGTTAATGTCGGGATAAACAACAATATTTAGGAAACCGATAATCAATTGCAGCATTAGAATATGGCATGCAATCTCCATAATAACGCTTAATGGTGCTCTAGTCTGATTAAAATGCCAAGGTGAGGTATTCTACCACCATCTGTTGAATGTGCTAAGTAGAGAATAGACTTCGGCGTGTGGGGGCTGCTGTTGATGTCGACGTGGTGCTCATAGCCTTTCCCATTTGGGATCAAACCGAGATGAAACTTCCCCCCGCTGCTCTCCTTTACAGCAGGTGCTTCACGGTGTGTGTCTGTGTGTGTGTGTGTGTGTGTGCCGCTCTAAACTCAACCCCTTACCCGCTGACATTTAGCAGACACACACATTTTGATCCCCCGCTGCCACGCTGCCAAATATTGAAAGGCAACGAGGAACATAAAGAGCACGTATTTACTTAGCGCTCGGCAATGACACTGCACAGGGGGTAAAGAGAGAGAGAGAGAGGGGAGAGAGAGAGGTTAGGAGAGAGAGAGAAGTCAGCGGGGACGTACTGTATCCATAGAAACCTCAATCAAACCCCATTTGTGACCTCACATTTTCGTCGCTGGCAGAAAAGAAAAAAAAGTTCAGGGTGAGAAGCACTTGAGTAGCTCTCAACATGCCAAGGGCCGATGCTCCCAGCTCACAAGAGCCATTTGGCAAATCATCAGTTTGTTATTATCACTGGGCTTCAATAGGGCCCGATTGAAACAGCAATCTCGGCTAGGCACCCTCTTCCTACACCTAACCTAAACAGGAACAGCGGTATAATTGCAGCTGGGGAAAAAAAGAACAGATTTTTTTTTTTTTTTACTGGGGGTTTTGGGTGGTGAGAAGTAATTAACCCTCATGTGAAGCAAACAAATCCTTGGGGGAATCTGGCTCAGATGGATGTTTAAATGCAAACAGTAGTCGGTCCACTCGCAGGAGAGGGCCAGAACCACACAGCCCCTTCAGTCCCTGCTGAAATCCTATAAAATCAAATCAAAGAATCTGACATTTTCACTAACCAGAGGCCCTGGCGCCGGTTCCGCTACAATAACATATGGACTAACGGGACAAATTGAAATGAAAGTTGTAAATGAAGCTCACGTTGAAATGCCTGAGATCAGAGAGAGAGAGGGGGGGAGAGGGAGGGAGTGAGAGAGGGGGAGAGAGAGAGAGAGGGAGAGAAAGAGAGAAGATTAGTGGTTAGGTGAAAATGTTTATTTTCACACTTCAGAGTTCCCAGCTCAGTGTGTGTGTGTTTAAGATCAACAGACCTTGTGATGAACAACCTGTTCCATGCTGGAAATACATTCTGTGAAACACAACAGTCCTCTGTAGAAACCGTGCAAAGCACTGACTGGGGAGTATTGAATTACAACTCGACTATACTGGGAAGCAGCAAGAGAAATCCACGTTCGCTCCCCTTTCAGGAGATGTCCCTTTTTATCTGCACGTCTCAAGCTCGACGCGCAGACACAAATCCAGTCGTTCTTTCTTTTTCTTTTCTTTTTTTTTTTCACGTCTCTCAGCTTCGAAAGCTGCTGAATCAGTCGTGCAACGTGCTGCACCGCTTCACGACTGTTTACCGCAGTTTGCTGTGTGTGCAGCGACTGTACGGCGCAGCAGCCACTTAAGACGTGAGCGCTTCTTTCACTCGCCTTTTGGACTTTTAGGTTCTTCTCATAGGACAATTAATAATGTTAACTTTGAGTTGAATACATTATTTTACAATTGGGGGTAAGTCATGCATTTCTATGAATGCTTTTCAGGAACTATACTGTAACTATACTGCCTCTTTTTATACAGGGGTCATTCGACTAAGCAAAATAACCAAAATGTAGACATTTTCTCAGGCAAAGTGACGGCCTTTTGATCCAACTAAATAAAGAAATAAAAAATATGAATGATTTTCAGGAAATAAATGCACATTTTAGACCATAACATGTGACATTGTGTGTCGTGTTCATTCACTTTTGTGTCTGACAAAGATCATAGCACATAGCAGACCAAAGAAAAGATGCATATTCATAGGTTATATTTTAAGAGAGTCATTTTTGTTTCGTTACATTATGATGATTACTTTCCTTTTTAATTACTGCTACATTTCCACATTTTATTTTTTAAACAGCATTCTTCCCCAGGCAGTAGATGGTACATATATTCTCAGCTGGGATAAGGGTTAAGGAAGACCTGCATCAAGAGTCCGCCACTAAAATGTAAAATGTAAAAAAAAGTAAGCGGTGTCACACTCTGATCTTCATACATGACTCCTATAATCAGGATCAAATATTTGGTATCTCTACTGAGCTCAACAGAGACCTGGCCTCTAGTGGCCTTTGACATATGATTGAAGTAAGTCGTCTGAACCACCGATGCTCCCGTCAGCGAAGCCCTCATCTGAAGGACCAAGAGATGGCAGTATTTCACAGAATATGTGTCAGCGAGAGGAGGTGGGGGAGCATCGGCAGCCACTGCAGCACTGCTTTAAGCTTCTTCTGTTTGAATTGGAGAAAAAAAAAGGTCTTACGAGAACTTGTAAAGGAATATCGAAGGAGCTTGTTGTCATCCCCTTCCTTGTTACATCTCTATATGTCTCTTTTTAATATTTACATCTCCCTGCTGGATTGAATATCGCTACTGGCCCTCCGTTGCAGTGTGTGTTTAATAGATAAAAGAGTGAGACGTAATGTTGACGAAGTAATGTACTGCATCAGAGTCAATTTATTTGTTAAAACAGACAGTCATTTCTCGTTTACTGTGAAATATAAATTATATTAATATATTAATAATATATGACAATGCCAGTGTTGATTTTATCAGACAATACTGTAATCAACTATTAATATAACATTTGAATTTAGTAAAATGCAAGTTGCATGATATTTTAAAAGATAATTTAACCGCACAAAACAATGGCTTTGCTATAATTTACCTTTATTATTGGAATGTAAAATGAATCAAAACAAAGCGGTGATTCCAATTGATTTAAGATGATGTAAGCCGATACATCCAGTCTCGCGTCACACTTATTTGTGCCCTTGAATGAGATGCTTGTGAACCGTGCGTCGAGAGGCAGCTGCTCAAATGTTAGCGGAGGAAATCAAATCTAAATAAACACCAAATGTTTCATCAGCTGTCACCATGTGAGAGGAGGGTCACACCGGGAGACGAGACTTCCTCCTCTCCCGTCTCCCCTCGTGGTTTAGGGAAGTCTGCCAAAGTTTTCCGACGAATGTAACATTCTCACCGAGTCGACAACACCAAAACAAAAAACCTAAACAAAAAGGGAGAACCAGATAATCAGCTCCTGGCTAGTTAAACCAGTATTGACTGCTCCAGCGATTCATTCTTTAGATCTTTGCATAACATATTTAGCAGCAGAAGTACAGAACAGTATTTTGTTCAACTTTAGTTTATTGTTGATGGAATAAATGTACAGTGCACATACAGAAGAATTACTTACATTGTTGTGTGTGTGTGTGTGTGTGTGTGTGTGTGTGTGTGTGTGTGTGTGTGTGTGTGTGTGTGTGTGTGTGTGTGTGTGTGTGTGTGTGTGTGTGTGTGTGTGTGTGTGTGTGTGTGTGTGTGTGTGTGTGTGTGTGTGTGTGTGTGTGTGTGTGTGTGTGTGTGTGTGTGTGTGTGTGTGTGTGTGTGTGTGTGTGTGTGTTACAGTATGTGGAGGGTAGCAGTCAGGCCTGGGCCTTTGTAATGAGCAGCCTGGGTTCTTTCTGGTTCAGCTGATCCTCTCCCTTATTTCACGCTGTGCTGCTCTCCAACTCCAGTGGCCCAGTGACTTGAGTCCTGTGTTGCTCTCTTCGGTCTGTCTTATACCTCCTCTCTTCTTCTTCTCTTAATCTCTTTCCCCAGTGTAGCCCGCCCCCTTCTTGATTTCTCTCTCACCTCTGCAGGTCTCTGTGGGGCCTGAGCCCCTCTAGTATTTACTGGTTTAAACAACACACACACACACACACACACACACACACACACACACACACACACAACTGTATCTCCTGTCTTGCATCACTTTGAAAGCATCTATTTCTGGAATCTCAGCCAGATATTTTTGGTATCTCGTACATGTGCCGTTTCCCTGCGTTCTTTTCGTTGATATGACATCGTGCATAAAGTCCCTCAGACAGTCAGTAAAGGTATGGGAGAGGACGAGAAGTCCCCTCTCTCCGTCCAGCGCATTTGCCCACTGAGGCTTAGAGTACAGTCAGTAAAGTAGCGCTGGCTCACGATAGTTCTACACACACACACACACACACACACACACACACACACACACACACGCCCGCGCACATACACATATACACACACGCACACACATTCAATGAGTGCATTGAAAAGATGAAGGCCTGAACAAATATGGAGTATTCTTAGAATAGTAATAAAAGAGGGGGGAAATGTGACTACGCCTTGACTTATTTTCCTTCTTTTGATGAGGGGGAAGAAAGGATGTTCCACAAAGGGTCTAATAAAAGCCGGCTTCCCTGAGTGGAGGCAGAGCGACATGTTTTTGAACTCCGGTGGAAGAAGGCTTCCAGGCCACTCTTTTCAATGGGTGGGAATCTGTCAGCCACTGAAGTAAAGGTGTGCTGTGGAATTCACAAGCTCTGTGAGTGACATTTCGAGGCCTACCTCTAATAACTGTAATGTTTGTATCTGTTAAGATTTCTATCAGTTGCCTTTGAACGATATTTCGTAGAATCTGTCGACTTGACCGTTGGTTCTGGGTGGCGGTTGGTTCATAACAGGAAGCATGTGGGAGGAAAGCATTTATCTTCAATTTCTAGAGGAGTTTTAGTGTGCTTTTTAAAATATGACTATGCTTCCATTTGTTTTTCAAAGATTTGTTGGCATCAACATTTTTGTCATTTTTATTGTTTTTAAAATGAGGACCAATTTAACGTGATTATAAATATATACAATGTATTTGATTCCCTAAAAAAGATACAATTATAGAGAGGTTAGCGATTTTAGTGTCCAACACAAACAATTTTCACATTAAGATTTGTACGCAGATATTGTTGAATAACAAAGAGTTCTTTGATCTTTAATTGTGCTGAACTTTACAATGCAGGCGGCGAAGTTAGCATTTTAATCTCAATACTTGTGTCAATCCTTTGGTTCATGATATTGTATTACAGCATAATGTGAAAAGACAAGTATGACGGCATGTTTACGCAAATGTGTCATCTAATCACAAACATTAATGAATTCATTCAAACGGGACTGAGACACATTTAGGGCGGATTGTTTAATCAACATCTTGACAGTAATTTCAGTGTCATATGATGCATGTACCGGTGCATGTATGATGTCAAATGTCAGAAGTCTTATTTGGGTGCAGAACTCTTCACACCTTGCACCCTGTGACGGCATTCCTTGGAGAAAGAATCAATTTACGCCACACTATGGATATTAAAGCAGGTGATAAATATAATCGTCTCTGGCGATCACCTTCCAAAGTAGCCGTGTAACTGTTTTCAGCGGCGTGAAATCCTTTATCAAGCCGTCGCTGGTTGACAGAAACAATTATCCAGAGAGGGAGGTAAATGAATAAAATTAGCACTTGCAGCCCCCTTGCACATTTGTGCCTGTGGCTATCGCCATGCGACGACTTCCCAAACTCTTATCACGAGCCCGGCACCAGAACGGCAATGGCTTTGTATCACGCAGTAACCCCCATCCGTTTCACAATAGCACACACGCTCACGCACGCACACACACACACACACACACATTTAGCCTCACACTCCATGCTCGGTTCAATCACACCGCTGTGCTCGGGCAGTGGCGGTACAGTTCATAATGGACACTTTTTTTTTGCTGTGGAGGATTCCTAACCAAAATACTGTGGTTGCAGTATATTTGTGTGTGTGTGTGTGTGTGTGTGTGTGCGTCTAACAGGCTTTGAGCACAGAGGAACCTCGGTTCACATACTTGACGTACATTTTTATTGCAACAGGAAACACTTAGGCCAAATGCTCCCATGTTCAGAGGTGACTTGCTGTTTTCAAACTGGGCATTCCTTTCCGATCTCTGCCTGGGAGCCGAGAGAGAGAGAGCATAAGAGACTATTAAATGAGGTCATAATTGTTTCCCCCCACTCCTGCCTTCCCCCATCTTCACCCCCGCCTCCTTCACCGGTCCCCTGCATAGCATTTCCTGTTAGGACGGCAACCAGACAGCCTTTATTTGCCCTGTGCTCATTTCCCTAAATTAATACCCCTCGCCCACATCTATGGCACGGGATCTTGTTTCGTGAACCTAATAAAAGTTTGGTAAATGCGCCGCAATTTGTTCCACAGGCAACAACTGAGCCCGGAGTGATTGGCGAGGTGGTGTTTCTGTAGAGGGGGGCCTTGCTCTTTAGTGCTGTAGTAGGACACAGCAAACACACACAGATTGGCCAAGTGGCACTCAGGGACAACAACCTCCATAATGTTTGTCCAGTAAGGAGTTCTGCTGTTGTTGCTAATTTTTACGATATCTACTGCTTTCCAAGGGCTGATTTGAATTAGGAGTGAGACGCAAACATATCTTTACACAGTTTAATTCCAGAGAAGTGAGGTTGTAGTAACATTTTGAGAGAGGGGACAGCACCCCCAGGACTCCTCGGGGTCCCTGGACCGCACTTTGAAACCCACTAACATTACTGTTATAGGAGTAAAAAGCACCCAGAAAGAAACATCTGTGCTAATACTGCATAATCCTAGACAATTATTGTTTAATAATGGAAAATGTGTATAAAATGTAAATCCGCATCCCGATGCTGATCGACATCAAATAACATATTGTGGCAGACAATCGCATGAGTTTTATTTATTTCTGGAAAGAGCATTAGTGTATAAGAAAATGGTGAAACAGTGTCTTATGTTAAACAAATCCCTTTGTTCTTAATGTACATGCAAATTGAATCACTTGTTTCCACCACATTTCATTGGCATCTGTTTATTACAAATCTGCTATTGGGGCAACAAACAAACAGGAAAACTAACAAATGGACCTGAAACCAAAGCTTCTTGTTTCGGGGCAATGGTATTATTTGTTAGCGTTCAATTTTCATTTGATAATAATAAGCTGTATTTAGGGACAACTCATGTTGTGTTCATCAAAAAGCTTCAGTAACAGTACTCTGTGAGCACGTTGTCTCAGACTCCTCTCAAATGTGTTGAAAGTGCTCCATCCTTTTTACGAGTGTGCCACTGGTTATCTTCTTAACTCCCCAGAAATCTAATTTCTCTCTGGGCAAGCATTTAAATGCCTAATGACTGATAAGTGCAGCTTGGACTGTGTGCGTGTGGTTCCTCCTTCAGCTGGATCGAGATAAGAAACTTTGCTGAGCGTGTTTTCTCTTCTTCTTCCTCTTCTCTTTTCCGTCGGGGGGGGGGCAGCGATAACTCCCCAGCTCTTCATTCGCTGCTTATTTGGCATCATTATGTGTAATCGGCCTAATAGAATATGTCGGGGGTAATGCGCAGAGGTTTGGCATGAAGAAGCTGCCTTCTCCCTTCTGTAGAGGTAGCCGTCGCAGAATGACATCCATCACAGATGAATCTTTGGAGTAAATAAAGGGTTTCATGTTGCGAAATGAGAGTATTGATGCCATCCTACATGCCCTGTAGCCAAAACGGAGAAGAGGAATGGTGAGAGAAAGAGAGAGCGACGGAGAAAGGAATTGGGATAAGCGGTATAGGATATCCAGGAAAAATACTATTGCTATGGCTAAGCCAGGAATAATGACTTTATTGAATTTGACTGTGGTGCATTACGGTCTTGCATTCTTGAATGATTGACTTCTCTCTTTTAATGTTTTCTTTTCTCCTTCTTATTCTCTCTTCCCCTCGAAGACATTCATCTTTGGACACACAGAGACATGAAAATAACGTTTCTCAGAGGCGATCAGCAATTGACCTTGGGCTTTCTTCGCTATGCTTCATTTCCAACAGAAATTGTACTCCACTAATTGTGTATAAAAATGTACTTTGAACTCAGTGGGGAACTTTAGCTTGATTTTTGCCCACAACTGATGCCCCGGCACTGATGATTTATGTGTCAGTGTTTTGAATATCCTCTTTTTTTTATTCAGTTTCATTTAGTACAGTAGCTCATCAAAATCCAGCTCTGCTGCCAATCTCCAAAGGCGATGCCTCTGCTTGAATAGTTTAAAGAGAAAGTGCACAACATTCAATACCCGCTCACTTTCTTTTCTTTGGTGATTGGAATTAGGCACGCCGGCCCCAACGTACGCCGTGCTCTCGTAAAAACCGACCGCCGTCCACGCTCCAGCACTGACACGCTCCAGCATGGGGGAAAAAAAAAGCCCACCGCACAAGCCACGCATGTTACGCACTCGCTCGGCCCCCTTGACACGCACACGCTCGCTCACACCCAGGCAAGTCCCTAAACCGTGACATCCAGGACCGTGCTATAATTACAAGGCAGATGAACACATGGCGACAGAGCGGTCTCGGGAGGCGAGCGGAGCGACGGAGGTAATGATCTCTAGAACAAAGAGGCAGACCTGGGAGAACAGGTTCAAGAGTCAGCCACGGGGGCCACGCGACACCACAGGCATGACCTTGGAGAACTTTCTGGAACACTCGAGACTCTCTCCCCGGCACTGTGTGTGTGTGTGTGTGTGTGTTCATGTTTATGTGCAAGTGTCTATCATTGCAGTTTGCTTGCGAGTGTGTGTGTGTATGTGTGCGTGGTGAGCGTGTGTGTGAGCGTGTTGCGTTCAAAGGCAGACGTGTCCTCGGGGGAGGAAAACCCTAGAAATTGGTTATTGTATCACTGAGGCTATTTACCTATTTTGGGGATTAACATATTTAATTCCCCTTCTTAATCCCGTTGGAGTTAATGCCCTCGCATTTCCAATTATCTGACTAAGTGTAACGCAGAGGGAGTCAGGGCTTCCTCTCTTGCTTGTAACTGGGTTTAGCATGCAGGTCGCAGAGCTATAGCTACAGTGTGTGGCGTCTTCAAAGACAACTTGTTTACGCAATGGTTTAATTGACTTACCACACTGACTAACTTTGTGTTAATTTCTAACTTTATTTAATCTAGCAAGAATGAGGTGCAGTTGAAGAATGAAGACTCAAATTCTTATCTTTCATGTTTCAACTCCATATACAGTGTGAGACACATTATACATCGATGCTGCTGTGATCCAGAATGCAGTATGCTGTTTGATGATGCTTCAGGCCTTTGTGTCTCCAGCAGGAAAAAAAGCTCCAGAAACCTAAGTATGTTTGAAAAATACCAGCCTTTGAGAGCATCTCCATCACTTTGTTTGAGGTAAATTAACGGCAACAGCGTCTGTGAAGCTCGTAATTTACAGAACTGTTCATGACTCTGGTTGAATGTTGGAAAAAGAGGTCAGTATCAAAGACATTTGTGAGATGTAACAGAGCGGTTTAATCAAAGATCAATTGCTTTCATCCGCAATAATTTGCAATTACAGTCTGACCTATAGCAATGCCTGGCTCTTGATCATTTTTTCCCCTGCCTGTATGAATATCCACCGCAAACACAAATCAAGGGTTTCATGACATGACGAGATAGGCACCAACTGAAGAGAATTGCTAATGCTCCCACTAAGGGGTTGCCAACAGGGAGGAGAAACGGTGGAACATGGAACACATCGTTTTCCCTCATTTATCCGGTCATGCAGCCATGTTTTCAATCAGATCCACCTGGTGAGGCTGAGTCACACACACACACTCATCATCACGCACCATCTTTCCACAAACACGTGATTAAAAATACAATAAATGTGCAGCCTAAACACAGGCACACACACATGCAGGCGGTACAGCAGAACATGCAAACACACACACACACACAAGCGCGCTCTCTCTGAGGATGTAATCACATGGGTCAGTCTGCTCAGTGTCAGTTCCCAGACTGCTGAGAATCAGAGGAAGCATGGCTTTTAGCTGCCTGTGCTTTGAAAGCCTTGTGCCTCCGTCCGTCTGTATTTCTGTCTCTCTTCGTAGACGTTCATTTCCCAAAACTCCTCACAAATCACAGCTTCTACCTTAGAGGAAAACAACACGGTAAGGATAAAAGGACAGACCGCTCCCCCCCGTGTTGTCTAGATTTGTCTAGCATGTATTGAAGCTGTTGCGTGTGCTTCCTGAACACAGATAATTACACTTGCCCCAGCGCTGCCTTCCAGATTGACATCTTAAAATGAGCAGGAGGTGCATGAAGTGCCTCCTAAATGTACAGTATGTTCCCCTTTTGTTATGCGTCACAGCCACCGATGATGAGCTCATTCTTCCTTAATCCAATAATTACGCAAAGGCTGCACAGAGCAAAGTTGTGAACCTTTTTAGATTATTTTTTTTTTCTTTTCCCATTGCACATTCACCGTGATTGCCGCGTACCAGTTCCTGCATGCTGAGCGAACACTGACAGCATGTGCATCTGTCAAGTGCGATTAAAGTCCAAACGTTCTGCATCATTTAGGATCCATTTTGTTTCAAATATCCCAAGCGGGGAAAAAATGGAATGTCAAGCTTGATCAAAAAACATCATCATCAACATCCTGCAATCTTCAAGGGAAATCCTCTTCTTTTTTTTTGTCTGCAAATCTTGAAAGCGAGGGAAATTTAGAGACACTTTGTCTCGGTCAATATCAAAAGGCTATTCAGTGCAATGGCCATTACCCATAAGCCCTCTATTGTGGATGAAGACGCTCCCTGTCACAAGACTCCACTCCACTGGCACCATCTACAGAACCACCATCCTGCTGACGAACCAATAATGAATGCATCAGATTCATGGATGTAACATAAAACGCCATGACATACCAACTCGTGGCATGTTGGCGAAAATCGGGTGTGCGTGAATGTGTGTGTGTGTCTGTGTGTGTGTTCAGTTTGCCCTCATTTGAGTGGCAGTGCACTACAGGAACCCCTGTTGACTAAACAACTGATACAATCTCAGATTCACTTCCTCAGATCAAAACGGATCTGCCTTTGGCAATAAAACTGTACATATCAGATCTGACTAACACTGTGGCATCCAGCAAAATGCAAAACATATTCTAATATTGCCACTGCTATTGTTTAATTCATTCAGAATTACGCATGAGGTCATGTAAGGTTCTATAAACAGCTCCGCAGATTTGCCATCGACATGTACGTTCAAGCGGCAGGAGCCGAGGATCCGTGCTCTTGGCTTTTGAACGGTGGGAATCATCTGAGATCTACCTTTACCAGTGCATCGGAAAAGGTCAGGACCATCATGCATTGCAACGCATGTTATTACGTAATCGAACAGTTTGAGGCAAACAGGCTAGCAAGCTATCGAAAGCGTAAAAAAAGAGGTCAGGGCAGTAGCCGGCGGCGGCAGTAATTGACTTACTGTATGTAAAACAAACTTCGGCGTAGCTTAAAATAACTTTTGGAAACTTGTTCAAATGAGAGGAATATCATTTTTTGGGGAATTTTTCTTGTTAGACTCAAACTAAAAAAAGTTTAAAATGTAAGCTTTATTGTGAAAATACCCACGTTTAAATGTTTTGTATAAAGACAGCCGTCAAATTATGAAACAACTCTCGATTCAATCTCGGTTCTTTAAGTGAATGAAGCACATTATTTACAAGCAGACACACAGCCAAATCAGCCTGGACAAATTCTCCTGCCTCCCCTCGACATAAAGGTCTCTTTATCTGCCCTCTCCGGTGACGAGGCCGATCCAGCTCCGCTCCTCTCCATCAGCACTTGTTGTACTGCTTCAACCCATTCCTGAAAAAGAAAAGCCCCCAGTCTTCCATTCGACAAGTTTGGGTCTTCCTCCCCCTCCCTCTCCTTCTCTGCTTCCCCCCCCCCCCCCCCCCCCCCCCCCACATTCTCCACTCGGTGGTGACAATCCACTCATTATACCATCTTCACCCTGTCTGCAACCCCCCTGCCTCACCCCCGCACTTCTGCGCTGCCCTCCGTCCTCTCCTATCACCCCTCCCCTTTTCGCTGAGCCACTATGAGCTATATTACTTTGACCCCAGCCCATCAATCTGCTTCAATTGGATAATGATCTGTAATCACGTTCTTTCAGGGGAGTCTATAAAACGAGCCGGGGCCTCAGCACCCCTCCTGAGAGGGCTCCTTCTGTTCCCTCTCCCCCCCCCCACACACATTTGATCCAAGTGCTTCTCCTTTCAGCTTTCAGGCCCCCACTAAATACCCTCGCACATGGGCAGCCGCTGCAGCCGGCGGTGGGCCTTGTAAAGGGAGCGGGTGGAGGGCCGGGGGAGGGTGGGGGTGGGGTGGACGGCTCCGCTGTTGATTTTTCATGGCCCCCGCTCACCAATAGAAAGGGGCTAAGAGGGACAAGGTGGAGCCCAGCAGGAGGGAGTGGGGACACAGGAGGAGTAGAAGGAAGAAGAAGGGGTATTTAAAACGAGGCCCGGGCTGAGCCCCCCACCCGCCCCTCACATTAAAGCTGACCCTCCATTAGGTCGTTTTGTACGACAGGCTTGTAATCGATAGAGCCTTATAACTGAACAGGAGGAGCGGCGACGGATGGGGTTAGACGGCGTGGGGGTGGTGAGCGTCATGGGTGTCAAGGAAAGAGTAGGAGGAGAGGGATAAAGAGAGAGATTAGGATAAGGTTGACGGACAGAGAGAAAGAGGCAATGAATGAATAAGTAAATGAATGAAGTGGAATGGAAGGCAAATTAAGCCATGAGCTTCGCCTCCTCCCACCCTGTCTTAGGCTCCTTCTCCCGCCAGACGAATATAATCCTAACATGGGGAAAAAAAAATGTAAATCAAAATCGCAGTTGCAGATAAAAATCAACAGAAAAACATAATAATAATGAGCTAGTACCAAATTTCACTTTCTATTTTTTTGGCCTTCTTTCCTCCTCCGCTTGTTTGGAGAGGGAAATGACTTAATGTGTGTTACTGTATGAGATCTTAAGTGGTGTTATCACATGTGGAGATACGATCTGAAGGGGGAGAGCGAGGACAAGGGGCTGTTTTCACAGCATATTGCACATTTCCAAGTCAAAACTGACCCGGCGCGCCACCTCAGTTAACAGTTATCAATTGTTCCGTGGGGCTTCCATTGTGGCCGGTGGCGGGGCAAGCTGCGTCTCCCTCCACGCACAACACACGTGCACATTTCGAGCACAGTTCAGGAGGCGAGTGGAGCAGCTTGTCCGCAATTTAAAACGCCATCAGTTCAGTGGGGGCTTTTGTGTAATCTCTTCTGCGCTCTTGAATATACATAAAAAGGCTGTAGAGTTTTAAGGGCCATACAATAAATTGATGAATGGAGTATTTTCTCTCTCTCTCTCTCTCTCTCTCGTCCCCAATCTCTCTCTCTCTCTCTCTGTCTGTCTCTCACTCTATGAAGTGAGGGGCCCGTCTTGTATATCATTATTCCTTCCACCCATTCTTTTGCAAGTTTGGGGCGCTTACATGTGGAGCATATGCCTATTGAAAGGGTGGCACCACGCAAGGCAGGCACAGATGGAGTCACCCTCCCCGTCAATGGGCGGACAATGGAAAATGGAAATCAAAGTTAAAGGGGTGCATCCAGCCCCATTTAGCCTACACAAAAGGTGCTTGTAGGAGGCTGGGCGTGCGGGGGCGAGGGGAGGGAGCGTCGGGGTGGAGGAACATGTCCCAGGCCACTGGAGTCCATCCTCAGCTGGCCACTCCATCACCGAGGTGATAGACACCCCAGCCGTGTTACTTTTAACTCCCTGTCGCACTGGTTGAGGGACTGTGCCGAGTGATAATTGAATTCTTGTATTTATTTTTAATGCCCGGGCTTACAATCGCAGTCTCTCAACTAAAACTGCGTCTCACACTTTACAGTGTTAAATAAAACTGTAACAGAAAGTGCCTCAGCTGGCCTTTCTGCCTTTCTTGAAGGAGAGAGAAATGCTGACGTGGTGCTGGAAAGC
This sequence comes from Cottus gobio, assembly GCA_023566465.1. Lineage (NCBI taxonomy): Eukaryota > Metazoa > Chordata > Actinopteri > Perciformes > Cottidae > Cottus > Cottus gobio. The sequence goes on along the minus strand of CM042234.1, from coordinate 12,937,255 downwards.
CAGGGAAGAGAGGAAACGTTACAGGGGATGATGCTGATTTATTGTCCCTTTTTTAATAGTGGGATTGTTATTATCATCAAATTATAAGTTGTTGATAATAATGAATAATAATTGCACAGACCTCAAAATAATCAACTAACTAACTAAATATCTGAATTCCTACATTTTCCAACACCAAAGAGTTTAAACATGTCTGCCTGTTGACGCACACGTCCCTGTTTGTTTACCTTCTGCTATCACACACGACATCCATGACGACCTCATAGTAAATTAAACAGAGTTAATAGAGGAAGTCAAATAAACCAGAGGAGGAAGTGGTGAGCCGTCCATCCTGTTGTTGTGGTGGATGCTTGCTTTGAACGCAGCTCTGATGTGACCTATAAAACAGTATGTGTTGCTTTAAGAGAATGTGATTTCACTCTCATTAAAGATAACTACACTCTACTGTACGCAAGTGCACGACACCTCTCTTTTATGGTGCAGTTACTGTATCCTCTCTCGGCATGTGTGCTCATTTTTGCTTTAATGAGCAGGTGAATGAATCTCTTTCACCAAAGTTATGTCATTATTTCATAGAATTATTCAATATTGTTATTTGTCCCTTTTGTACGATCAGAATGAAACGATGCAATCTCTGTTGCAAAAATAAGTAAATGTCCAAATGATGATTTTTTTAATCACTGACTATTCTTAGACTACCGTTTACTGAATACTGCATGAAATATAATGAATCACAAAAAAAAAAAAAATCCATAACCAGATGTTTAATAATCAAGAGATCACAAAAACACACTATATAATGGAACGGCCCATATTTTAAGATCAATTTGCAGTCCCTCAGCAAACGTTTTGGTTTTCTGTTCACATCTTCCCATTGGTTAATGGGACGCTTCATGTATTGTGTCTAAATGACAATAATCCTTCATTAGATCTTTTTGTGTCCTGCAGTGCCGCTGACAGTGGGGTGCTGCCGTCTGGGGAGGCTGAAAGATGGCAGGCCATAATGAACCTCGTTCCGACCTTTGACCTCCCACCCCCGACAACATCGCCAGCTGAGGGCTGCCACAGAGGGTCTGCTTGTGTGGTATGGCTCACACACACACACACACACACACACACACACACACACACACACACACACACACACACACACAATCACATTCAAGATACCCTCCCACAATCTGTATTTTTGAAAATGATTAACAAACAAAAAAATATCACACATTTCACTTTAATGATAAATCAAACTGGCCTACGGTGCCTCTCCAAATACTGAAACTGATGTAACTGCTGCTCTCATAGCTCTCACAGTACGCTGTTTTTCAGCTACGGAGCATTTACCTCGGACACCCTTGTGTTTTCCTTCTGGGCTGTGGTGTGTGTGCCCGTCCAGGGGGCACGACATGGTTGCTGATGCGTAATACCCTCTGCCATAATTGTGCTGTCAGTCTACAATATCTCTAATGCATGAATAACTCATGACTGCAAGTGTGATATCTGCTGTCCATGCCTCAAATGAGATTTTTGTTTCCACTATATGTCTCTCGTCTATCTACAGTATTTCATCACATTTGCAACTTAATATATTCATATCAATAAAAACAGAACATGACTCTGGTCAATCCCCTACAGTCATAATATATTCTACTGTAAAAAAAAAACTGTACATGCTGTATGGGAATCACAGTCTGGCAAGGATTTGAGCACTGAACAATGAGGATAATTTAAACCAGTTTTATATTTAAAGAAAATATTTGTACTTTGCAGTTAAATTGTATTTTCAACCGTGTATGAATGTAAGACAATATTCTCATGCAGATTGGTAGTCATTCATTTAGCAATATTAACTAAATATAATGCATTTACAGTGAGTTTCATGATTAAGACAAGTTAACACAAAGGATTTGTTTTTACAGTTAATTGTGAAATATTCACAGAACTTAAAATACTATTTCCAAATTTGTACCTTGTGAAATATATAGAGGAGGAAATGCATACTGTATATGAATTGGTAAAAAGTGAAACTCTTTAGTCAACGGCAGTAATGTGCAATAATGTGTTCAAGTGTGTGATCCATTTAGGGATCTTCATGAGCTAGCTGGATGACGCATGCCGCTCTGCAGAAGCTCAGCTCTGTCCTGCACTGGGATCTGACCTTCCTCCCCTCTTTATTCTTCACTGTTCCTCACACTGCACGTTCCCTCTGTTGAGAACATCAGCTGCTTCACACTGTGCTGTACGGCCCAGCTTCCTGAACAAGGGCCCCTCCCTAACCTCACGTCATCTCCCCTCAGCTGCCCTTTGCTTTCCTCCAGAATACGCAGCCAATTATAAGTATGTTGTTCTGTGAAGCAGACTGACCACAGCACATCCAGAAAGACCTTGTAATTGTATGTTATGTTTAGACATGTGTACGCTGTGCGAGTGCACTTTTGTCTTCCACCTCATTGATCCCCGCAGACGTTTCCGGAGCACAAACAAACATCGACTGTTTGCTGCTGGACTTTACCCCGTGTGAAGCATGAAGGATCAGCTTTGGTTGCTAAACGGTCATCGCGTGATTAGTTTAATTGCCTGCCAATAATTGCTGCGGTGCCTGGTATGAATTTTAAAACATAGCGAAACATCGCTTTTGTAAAAGCAAAAGGAACAGCCATGTCTACTGGAGGGGAAGCCTTTCCCTTGCTCTTTGAGACTGCTATTGTCTGCGAGAATTCAACATGTTTGATTTGATCCTCTTCCAATGCATGCGCAAAGACATGCACGGCTTCATTTGAGTGGAACACCTGGAGATATCTTTCACAAATATATATCTTGAATTAATTAGCTGCGACCAGCAACTCCAACTCACTGGGTCGGTCGGTCGGTCCACAAAAATGTCGCCCACTCTTTGGTGGCAACAGTCTTTGCCTGAGGAGGCTGACATTTGGCATGGAGGTCAAGTGTGTGCCTGATTGTGTGTGTGTGTGTGTGTGTGTGTGTGTGTGTGTGTGTGTGTGTGTGTGTGTGTGTGTGTGTGTGAGAGAGAAGGTGTGTGTTTGCGTCCAACCCTTATTTCCAAATGGATTCACAGACTTGCACATGGAGGTCAAGTGTGAGATATTGTGTGTGTGTGTGTGTGTGTAAATACAAATACATGAACGTGTGGATGGGCACTTGATCGCAGCTTTTGCAAATTGACACTTTTTCTTTGTGTTTCACCCCTGGGATTCAAATGACTCCTGCATTTCTATGAATATGACAATAACAACTGAAATCCGTGAAAACGGACTCATTGGTCATTCCATTTGGAGTCAGTAAAACACTCGGTACAACAGAGAGGCACCTGGTAGCACACAGACACACACTCCCAAATGTGCCAGAACTGTTCACACCAAGTATCTGCAATAATTGACTAATTGATCCAGCTTGTAGCGGGTCCAGGCCGCCTCCTCAACGCGTATCCAATCAATCCAGGCTCTCGTCCGAAATGGCATGTCCCATAACAAATTACAGCTAATGAAATAATCATCACAATGTCATTACCCAGCATGGCTCTGTATGTGCATCTGTGTGTGTGTGAGAGGAAGATGTGTGTCCATGAGCAGGCGTGGTCATGCTGTCATTACCCCACATGCAATCTAGCACCTGAGTCGCTCCGTGTGATCGACAGGCTTGATGACGGGTCTCTCCAAATGTTATCGGAAAATCCCAAATTGTGCACCAAGGACAAAGAGGTGGCGATAAACACGTTTGACAGATTTCACATTTTCATGCGCTTTTGAGACCGCATAATTTGCTCCAAAAAACTTGGACCTTGTCTCCTGGAACTCACACTCACTTGGTTGGTTTTCATTACCAGCCCCTTTTGTTTGCACCAAAAATCTAATTTAGCGTCGTCGGTTTCATGTATACTGTCGATGTCCCTCCGACAAGAGACCACCGTGGCAGCCTGCACTCTCCATGTGAGTCCAGACATTCTCCTTCCGTTCTGAAGCCAAATCCATCGCTTTTCTCCCGTTGCCTTCCTCCTCCACCACCTCTTCTACCATTCCAGAGCTGACGGCAGATGGTGTTTTAATAAAGTCCAGTAGGAATAGGACTGTGAGTAAACAATGCAGCACATGCCAACTCAGTAATTGCTGGGCACTATTACAACCCCTGTGTCTGGCAAGGGAGGGGAGGATGAGAGGCAGAGAGGATAAAAAAGAGAGAGGATGAGGCACACACACACACACACACACACACACACACATATAGAGGACAAAACGGGAATGAGAAAATAAGAGAACGAGGGAAAACCAGAAAAAGGAAAAAGCAAGAGATGGAAGGGATAGAGGGGGTATGGAAGGGGCGGGCGGCATACACACATACACACCTAGCAGCTGGAGCCAGAAAAGCGCAGCTGGTGAAGGTGCAGGGAGGCCACAGAGAGGAGGGGGCTGAGCAGAGCTGGGATGGGCTGGTCGAGGCTGTGCTGTGCTGTGCTGGGCTGGTCTAGGCCAGCGGGTGCAGTCCTGGGCCTCCAGCCTTCAGGCTATGGGCTCCAAGCCCAGTCCCTGAGTCCCAGGCCCTGCTCTGTGGTCTCCACTGCTGACACAAGGCCAATGCAGTCCCCTGTCAAACCTCCAGTCAACGGTCAGACACATTCTGGATGAGGTGGACTCAAGCAAGACCAAAGTTAAAGCTCCTGTTCCATGCAACTCTAATGTCTCTCCTTGTAGAGCAGCAGTACATATGACAATGATGACTGCAATCATACTTAAATTGTAAGCTTGGAATGCAAACACCAGCTCATAAAATTGCATTATACTGTTATAGTGTTTAATGTATCCCTGGCCCTTCAAAGACAGAAGGCAAAACAGACAAATACAGTCTCTGTATGTGTATGTACAAAAACACCAATCTCTACACATGCACACCTTGACATTTGATACCTTATTCATTGAGACTTCATCACATAAGAGAGAGGTCCTCACAAGTCTGCAGAGCGCTTTCCCATGATGCACCATTACGCCTCCAGGGTTGTCAATCAGAAACCGTCCCTCCACAGGTCTGACAGCTCGGCTACCTAACTTCACACACCTGTTTGGCTCAGGTATTCCAAAACGAAATATAAAAAGCGATAGATAACAAGGAAATACAAGCAAAAGCACAACACCTATAAGCTGCTTTAAATGTCTAAAACACTCAAACCAAACCCAGCAATTCATCTCAAAGTGTATGAATGTTTCAGATATTCTTAAGGCACTTTCACAAGAAAGGAGCCCTCCCAAGTACAAAAGGTAGAATAAGTAATAAGGCAATAATATTTCGCTTTTACCTGACTTGATGAAGCACCTCCCACAGCTATATAGTTAGTGGCTTCCATCGAAGACAATTAAGGAAAATTGCTTTTATTTTAAAGCTGAGGTTAAATGACCAGTCTCCTTAACCTTGAAGCTCACCGTCCGCATGAATATTGAATGATTCTTAACCTTCTGTTCTAATGCTAATTGAAGCGGAGGGGGGATATTACATATTTGTAATTAGGGGCTGTTGGATAAGGCTTAAGCTCAGAGCCTCATTAGCTTAATCATGAGGACTCTATCAATTATGCAGGTGGAGGTATCGGGGTGATTTGAGAAACATTCTGCTCTGTAGAAAACTTTTTTTCCCCCCCGGAGGAATTATATTGACGAATTCCTCTTGGACCTTGTCATCAATTCCAATCCCAGTCAGGGCACCTTTTCCCTGTGTTAAGCAATACGTGTGAATGTAAGGGGTTGTGGATGGGTTTGCTGCGTCTTCCATGGGATCGGCCATGTTATATGAAGCTAATCCATATGGAAGGTAAACAAACACAGTGCCCGAGGACATCACCCAAATACGACATCAAACGGCCTCCTGACAGGTTTACTGATGAGCACAAACACGGTTTCGTGTCGAAACACAACTTCTCCCTTATGACATCTTGAACTTCTGTCCAACCAAGTCTTCTCACATACTTTCAGGCCCTGAGAATTTGCCTTTTCCCCCCTCGAGGCAGAGACACAGAGAGAGTGAAAGACAGAACTCGGCAGCTCAGAGAGAGTGAAATATGAGCTGCAGCTCCTCGCTCGCTCCTGCAACGAGATGCCTTCACAGTGAGGACACTCCCCACGGACCTGCCATATTTATTTGGGAACAAAATGGTCACACACAACCACACAGCACTCCCATCCTGCACTCCAAACTTCTGTCAGGCCTTACCTCAGACATCTTCCTTACCTCCAGTCCGCCAGCAGGTTCGGGTTCACACCATTAATCTTGAGCGAGGAAGCGGGAGAGGAGATGGCGTGGGGGAATTCGTGGGAGGTGGAAAAAGGTGGGAAAAGTGGGTCAGAGGACTCAGACCGAAGCGAAGGCAGCTGCCCCTTCAGCACCTCGGTCCTCCTCCAGAATCCTCTGCATCGCCCTCGCCTCCTCTGAGGGGTGGAGGTGACGGCCGGTTAGGGACCTTTGAGGGGCCTGCGAATTGGCTCTCTTTACTGTACCAGCCTGTATTCAAAAAAGGTTCTATGAATTGTTAGGTTTATTGTAAATTAAAGAGGTTGAAATGGTCTCAGATGTGCACTGCTATTCTAAGACATGGCGTGCGTCCTTGCTGACGTACTGTTATTCCCAACAGACACGACTGACCAAGTCCTGCTTTTCCCCTCTGCCCCGCACCTGCTGACATGTAACTTAACCCTCATGTAGAGGCTGTGCACATGGTGTGCATTTAGCAAAATGTTAAACGTAGAATGGAATACAACTAGTCAGCTGATTTAGAAACGGTTTTGATGAAATGACAGTTACATAACTTAAAAACCTGTGGAAATAGTATCAAAACTCCATAAGTCCTTTCTGCATCATATGGGCACCATAACATAATTTTGGGGTATGTACATATGTCCAAAACAACAAGATATATTTGCACATAATGTTGCCATTTTATTGTGCAAATGTCATTCTAATGAACTGAACTGACGTGCGTGAAGAGTGAAGGGGTTTACGTCCGACTGCATTGCTTTTCTTAAAATGATGATACTACTCTTCCTCTCATTCTCCAAATGAACTCAAATAACACTCCATCCTTCAATACTAGTGCTGTTTCCACGTCAAGGGGGATGGAAAATTTATAGCCATAATGCATTAAAATATTGCTTTTACACCCCATCTATCATAGTGCAATTTCATGGGTCGCCTTTTTAAAAAATTAATTTCATTCTTTGACCTGTTACGAGTGGAAGCGCTATCATGGGGTAGGCTTTGAGTTAAATTGCACTTGTGACTTCATGGATCACATTTTCAATTACCTCCGAACATTGCGTGGTGTGTGAGAGAGAGAGAGAGAGAGAGGGAGAGGGAGAGAGAGAGAGTGGATCGTGAAGGCGGCATGCACCAACAACAACTTTATTTACCGGGACAAGTGGTATGGAAAAGTGGGATTTAATGAGCTATGTTCCACAGCAAGAAGGTAATGGAGTACAATCAGAAGTCTCTAACAGACAGTGACTGCTTGTCTATTGACTGCACACGGCCTTCCGTGGCAAATATGAACTGAAATAAGCCTCAACTCGTGAATAACACGACAAACACTCCCACAACTTTCCTTAACGTTTAAACTGCCGCGTGTTTCATATTTACCGACTTTCATTGCAAATGTGATTATGACACACATAGTGATAATGATAGGTTATTTGACTTCATCACGCTTTGTCTGTTGTTTGACAGTGCTCTCCTTCAAGTATTTACACTGGGATGAGTAATAATTCCAAACCTGCACAGGGTGCACCCTTCCCTTTTCTCATTGCATGCTGGGAGACGATCCTGTTTGATCATTTTAGGACAAATAGAAACTAGTTATTGGTTGACTATTAGGCGTCAAGGCAACAAGAGGTCCTCTGGATAAACAGATATACACACATTAAGGCTTGCAGATTCCCATTTGACTTGATCTTCTTGAGGAGAAAAAGAAAAAGCACACAGCATACCATCTTCTTCGCTGTAATACTGAGCTGAAAGAATACCCCATGTCCCTTCATCATGTGACAAAGTGTAATAAACAATGTTTTTTATATGGCAGAGCTCGTTTCTCTCATCCTACTGTGTGTCCTAAGCAAGACAATTCCATCTGTATCATATCCAGACGACACCGACCATTTTATTTTGTGACTTTGTAAATATTAACAGAAGTTGATTTATTGTGGATTAGTGTCAGAGGACATCGTATCCGAGTCTTAATAGAACAAATTAGAAATTGTACAGACCAAGGCTGTTTTCTCAAGGATTGAGAGCTCTGTTCAGGCTGTGTCGTTACCCTGCATTGTCTTGAGGTAAAGCCACTCAAATTTCAATTATAGGGGCTTTAGTTCAGAAAATGGCTCCATTAAGGATATGAGTATTAAGCTTTTACTATGGCTCCCTATACATATATAATTTTTAAATGATTGCCCTTAGGTCATTTATTTGTGATTAAATGTTAAACAATGAGAATAATTAAGAATACAAAAGCTCAAGTAAAAAAATTAATTAAAAAAAACACAATGTTGGAAGATCAAAAATACACCCCAGTCCATCAGATCAGACCTAAATGCAAACGCTGAAGTGCAAGTTGCCCGTCATGCATTCATACAAAGCAGGTTACTTCAGAGGTGTATTTTGTCAAAGTCAAAAGATAAAGGAGGACAAGGATTCCACCAATACAAGATCAGAGTTTGTCGTATAATTACAGGGCTCAATCACTGAGGTAAGCCGTAAAGCTAATGTTGACTTACCACATAACCTTTCAACTGGTTAATTCCCTCCTCCGCTTTCGGAAGAGGTGAAAACGTAGCCGCCTCTTTCCTGAGGGTGAACTGTCTTCACAGGCATTAGAGGAAAGAAAGGAAGAAAAGTCGCTCAGTGATAGATATGAGAGCGCATTTAGATCCCTTCATGGCGCGTCAACCACATCCTGAGGTGAAGAGGACACAATGAACGATTACGCGGGAGCACCTTGCAACTTTGTAATGCCAGTTATGCACTGGACAAATGTATACATATTTACGTATAGAACCTTTCTGCATGCATGTTGACCAAAGACAAGAATAATCATTTTCATCCATTCGAGTGATTATGCAAAATAAGTGTTTTAACATCTAAAAGCCTGAGCGGTAAATCAATCGCACCGTTTCACATTTCTACACTCCCCAATGGTGTTTTAGCACCAGTTAGCTGTGCTGTTTTCATCTTAACCCATGACAAAGTAGTATAAATATAAAAACTCCTGTTAGGCATGTATCCATATTTTAAACTTTAATTATTTATCACCCAGCGCTCAGTGTCTGAGAAAACAACTCCTCAAATGTCCCTAACCTTGTTTTGTCTTTGTGGCATGCATGTTGTCAATGCCTGCCATGTAGTGCAAGCTCAGAGCCTCTGCCATGTGGATGTAATTTCACCAAGAGGATCTTCTTTTTTTTTTCTTCTTCTTTTTCTACCGCAAATCAAATAAAAGATTCAGCTTTGAGGGTAGAAAATAAACCCAGAACTGATCTGCATTACACCGAAACAAACAAGAGTGAAGTAAGAGAACGAGAGAGACAAAATCTGAATGTAATGGTTGTGGAGCTATACACATTTCCTTTGATTACAAGGTATTAGTGTCATCCATGGGCCCATTGGCAGGAAATGCTGGGCTGTTCACCACATTGGAACAAACACAAACGTCAATGTCTATTAATTCAGTTCTAATCATATTTGAATGGATCTTCACTGCGCTGACATATCTGTCTCCCTCCCTGCAGTGTTGAATGAGTGCTCTCAGGAATTCTTGGATCCCAGTGAAACCACACAACTGGGTTGTGTTTGTTGAGCATATGTTTAGAGGGAAAAGTTTTCTTCAACGCAGATTGCTTTGACAACATCCTGAATTGATCGGGATGACAGCGGGGAGAAAGCAATCATGTAATAGAAGATGCATTTTCAGAAATTACAATTTTAAAGCATTAAGAGCAATTCCACGTTGTGTGAGGTAATCGCATCAGCCCAAACCAAGTAGCATACTGCTTTAATGGTTATATATGCAGCTGTGTTGAGGCTGACATGTCATCTTCTTGGCTGTTTTATTTGGGTCTCTTGTTATCAGTCACAATATGTCTTTGAAGCTATTCAATAGAGAGCCCTAATGCATACCAATACCCTGTAAGACCATTGGACGGCGTCCCAACCTGACCTCTTGAGACACACTGTAAAAGACTATTCTGACTTTTTGAAAGTTTCTCTGATGAGTCATTGTATCCAATATGAGACCAGAGCATTCGCAGGGGGAAATAATTGTGAAAGATTTGAACAATGTGTATAAGAAGAAAGATGAGTTCATTTGTGATGGACTTGACGAATGAATATGACTGAAATCAAAAAATGTAGGACTCTACAAGCTGCAGAATAAAAAACAATATCAACTTTGCATAATTAAAAGGTTTATTAATGTAATAATAAATACGGAGATAGGTTTTATTACCCATGATAATGTTGAGTCCTCTGTATTGCTTTATTAATAAATGGCCAACTGCAGAATACAGTTTGATTACATTTTAGGTACACTTATGCTCAAAATACCAATATGGTTCAATTAGACTTCAGGCATCACTTTATTTTTTATCAGGTCGTATCTCAGGCCTAAAATTAGCTTGAAATATGCTTTTTGGGCTAATGCAATTTCCAAACACTGAGAAAAGGCATGCCTAAATCCCAAGTGATTATATTTTACAAATAATTCAGAACATTTCTTTTATCAAACATTGTTTTCAATTAAATATATATAAATTTTTAACCTGTGGCTAAGATTAAATCAGCCTAGTCCAACTCGAGCTTAACTGGTCCCATTGAGATTCACCAGGTTGTGTGAGGTCCCACTGGAGTGTGGCATTAATGTCGAGCTCTATCAGAGAGGGAGGGAGAGAGGGAGAGGGAGAGCGAGAGAGGGAGGGAGAGAGAGAGATTGTTTCTGTGTATTATGAGCAACAGACACATTTGTCTTTCATCATAAGGACAGTCTGTTGCATTGACCTTTTGCTGTCTGATGCCCTGAACCATCATACTCTTCTAATATATTACACGGGGGATAGCATAAAGAAAAAGAAGAAAGAAAACTTCAGAGATGAGTGTCAAAGGGGATTCAGGAGGGCCATTTTTCAGCAATGACAAAATACCGCTTTGCAAAATGGAGACCACGGGTGCAGTCAATAAATGTCCTTCAGCAGTGTTGACAAATCATCTGAGTGGTGGCACGCGATGCCACAGAGGCTTCACTGAAGCACTGCAGCGTAGCCTCTGTGTTGCCTCCCTCTCCCACCCATCCTCCCAATTAATCAGGCTTATCTTCACCTCCATCACGGCTGTCAGTCACTCTGGAAAATGCTTCCACTGGAGTGTGTGAGTGTGTGTGTGTGTGTGTGTGTGTGTGTGTGTGTGTGTGTGTGTGTGTGTGTGTGTGTGTGTGTGTGTGTGTGTGTGTGTGTGTGTGTGTGTGTGTGTGTGTGTGTGTGTGTGTGTGTGTGTGTGTGTGTGTGTGTGTGTGTGTGTGTGTGTGTGTGTGTGTGTGTGTGTGTGTGTGTGTGGTGGAATGAGAGATAGAGCATGCTTCTATGAGCTCATGGACAGCTGTGTGCAGGGCCAGTGTGGTTTTGCGTGTGTGTGTGTGTGTGTGCAGGCAGGCTAAGCGTTAAACATCTGTCTCAGCTCCATCCGCCCAGCCAGACTTACTAGTGAAGTATTTCTCAGCCCCTACAAAGCCTAAATGTTTAAAACTGTATGACGTCAGTGTCCCTGCAGTCATGCTAAAGGCCCAGTGTACAGTGTGTGTGTGTGTGTTTTGTGACATGTAAACAAAAACCCAAGAAAAAAAAATGACGTAACATTTGGATTTCAGTCTGTAAATGTAAGAACTGAACAAAAATGAGTGTGACTAAACACAGAAGCTGGGTAAAAACACCAGTGTGTAATAAGCCAGAAAAAACATATCTCACAGTTCACTGAAGCAATTCAATTTAATTGTATTACAGAGGATTGTAAAATAAGTACAACAAATCAATTGTAGGTTCTTTTAAATTCTAATTAGGCTTAATTGTTTGGTAAGATTATATTTCTGTGATGAAAACTCTGTCACTGATATTTTATTTAAAAACGCAATAAAAAAGGAAAGGAAATGCCTTCAATTTGAATTATAGTGAAACATAGATTTTCTTTTATACTCTTTTCATTAAAGTGTTACAGCGGACACATCCATCAAACAGCAAACTTTTCCAAAACAAACTGAGTCCACGATGCATATCTGAATGTGAATGAAATCAGTCTGACGTTAAAACCAAATGAGATAAGGTGCATAGAAACTGTGTGATCGGTGATTTTGACGTTTCTTCTGCGAAACCGCCATGGGACACTTCGCTCACTCTGACAGTTTTATGGAATCTTTGTTTTGATAATCCTCGTATTGGTGATACCTGTCAGAGCACACAGTAGTACCCACCAAGCCCCCTCAATCTCTCAGCTAAATCTCCCTGTCTACACAACACTGGCCCTGTGATAAGAAGGTGACACTGTCACTCCAGCCCACACACACACATATACATATATATATATATATATATATATATATATATATATATACATGCACGCGCAAACAGCCTTGGAGGCGTGCAGTGTGCATAGGCGTTCAGCATCATGCTAATTTGCATTGTTGTGATAAAAATAAACAGGTCTGGGGAGCTGAATCTGAAGGCCCGAGGGTCACGGCGTGCTCGACCGACAACGGCGGCGGGGCGGGGGGAGGGTGTGCAGAGTTGGGGGTGCGGGGTGGGAGGGTGGGGGCTGCGGGGTGCGGCGGCGGCTCAGCCTGAATTACCTTGATCCGGCGCGACAGCCTCACATCACTGTCACCAGCCTGTTTGGAAGGGCTTGATGGGGCTGCGGCGCGAAGTTAGAGTAAGCCGACTGCGATGGATGTGTGTTGACAGTACACTGTATTCAAGGGCACATTGAAATGAGCGGGCGGAACGGGGGGGGGTGGGGGGGGAGTTTGCTAAGCCATGTGTGCCGTAATTATCCCGGGCGCTCCTCGTGCCTCTTATCTGCTGGCTGGTGGTGATTGTCAGATGAGTGAAGAATCGACTGTGACATTATCTCCGTCTCACAATAGCCTCCAAATCTTACAATGGTCAGAAGGTGTTAGTGGGAGCAGTTTCCGGAGTATTCTCCTCTCCGAGGGCCTTGTCACGTTATAATGAACAGATACAACATGGCTTTATTCATATTTTACACATCTGTTGCATTGTATCCTCATACGTATCTTTGCAATACTTTTAAGTTTCTGAGAGATGATGCATAACACTAATATAACGTGTCAAAACCTGTTCCTTCGTTTCGAGATTCTTGCCGCGATGCACATTTTTGTGGACAGTTCAAACATTTCTTCATGAATGAGATCTAAGTGTCGAACGTGTTTATGCTCATAATGTGTATCATCCGATAAGAAGGACTGTTTCGAGCTTGAACTCCTGCTTGTACCAGCCGACATGTTGTGCTTTACTTCACAGGTGAGGTGCCACACTCGAGCACTAGGTGGTGCTTGAACACAGCCCTCACACACTCACACACACGTGCAGACACACACATCTAAACGCACACCTCTTTTCCTCCCCTACACACACTATCAAGAGAACAACAAAGCACACCAACCCCTGCCCTTACACACACAAGCGCGCACACGCATGCACACACGCACACACACACACGTGCACACACACAATTGCGCACACACACTCACACTCACACACACATATCCATACATACAAAGCAGGCGAAAAGATGCAAGGCTCAACTTACAGACCTCTTCTCTGTTCATTTGATATTCATCAGCTTCCCTTTCACCCCTCTCTGACTCTCCCTGACACACACGCACGCACACACCCACCCACACACACCCACCCACCCTTCCCTCTACCTTACTCATCAAGTCTCAGCTACACGTGTCTACAGCATGATATCTATCTGATTATGTGGCCTTTTCTCCTCTCTTTCCTTTCAGGACTCCTGGTTGGTAGCATGCTCAGTGTTTCAGGGGCAGGCGACCAGTTGCAACACAATACCTGTGAAAGCACACACACACACACATACACACACACACACACACACACACACACACACACACACACACACACACAAACTGTATAAAGACACGTTCAGTTTCTTCACATGAAACGGATCCATGCATGCCTAACAGAGCTTAAGCTCAACTCTTTTGTGTGTGTGTGTGTGTGTGTGTGCGTGTGTTTATGTTTATGTGAAGTGATGAAAGTGTTATCAGCTGATTTCTAAGCATTATAGTGAAATCATCATCATAAAGAGGGTTTTTGTTGGGTAAAACGGTCTTGCTCAAGTATAGCAATTCTCAAGAAACAAGTGCAACGGACATCTCAATTAATGATATAAAAAAATAAAAAATAAACTTTTTAAAATATTTTTTTTGTTTCCAGAGTGCATCATTTCCCCATAAACCAAGGCAGAGTGTTCAGGCACATGTGACTTTCCACTGGTTTAAGGCTTGGCCAGGTCATTCAGGGAGAAATTAAATATATTTATTTGTGAAAATGATCTGGTCGCTGATTTACGATTCTATTATTAACAGGCATATCAGAAAGTAGGGCGCTCTACTGATCTCAAATATATTTTAAACATTCCAGACATTCACTCCACTTTTTTACTCAGACTGTCCATTCAAGTTATTTTTAATTATAGTCATGCTTCACTTAACATCACAGTAAGCGGCTTCTGATTAATACATATTATTTTACAAATGCTTTGTTGTTTGTAATACTTTGCATTAGTACACATTATATTCTGGTCCCGATGGTGCAGTCATTTCTCTACTGGACAAATTGTGCACATTATAAATGCTACATGTTGAAGCACCAATATGGGATGCATTTCATTGTCCATAGTCTGTGGAGCATAACATCAGCAAAACCGAGCCGAATATCAATTCAATTAAATAAACATGTCATCGTACTTCAAAAGGGAAGAACGCTCTAAAGTCCATATCGTACAGCGTGTGCGTGTGTGTGGTTGGTGCCCGTAGCAACAGTGTGATTGTACCAAAGGGGGAGGGACTGCTTGAGTCCCTGTGTGGCCTTTTTCTCATGCTAACCAGCCAGTGTTTAGTGGTGTGCTGTCTGAACCAGGGCTACATGGGGTCCGTGGACCTGCGTATCCGAGGTCGTCTATCTGTCTACATGTGTGCATGAAGTATGTTGTGAGGCTGAGCACACACATCTGCACGTGTGTGTGTGTGTGTGTTTGCTGCACATTGCCGTGTCCTGTGTGTGCTCGTCGGTGGGTCTACGGGGCCAGCTGCGTGAGCATTCCTGTTGACGTTAAGCAGCTAAACAGTACCAGCTTGCTGGGCTCTTAACCTCCCCTCTCAGAGAGAAGACCTAATGAAGTCCTGAAAGGCTTCCTGACTCCCTCATCTGGCTTTGTTTAGGCCCTGCTCTCCCTCCCTCTACTTGAGGAAAGCCATTAGCCCATTCAGAAGACAGTCACACAGGCCTGCACTCTTTAAAAAAAAATAAAAAATAAAATAAATCTTTGTGGTGGTGCTTCGAGGACCCTCAGTGTGCTGAAAAGAGTGCTTATAAGGTGCATGTGAGAACCTTAATACTTTCAAGCATCTTGTCTTTCAGCTTTTTAACTGTTCATTTATGTTTTTATGTAGCCACTTTTCCTCCTGTTTCAATAACCATTTGCAGACATATATGCAAACATACAATACACACAAACTAGATTATGTTGTGTACATTTGAACAAACAATACCTCAAAGGAAATAAACGTATGTGGCACATAGAGATTTATGATAGACAATTATGCAAAAGTAAGTTGTCGACTTAATTGATTTATCAGGTTTCGGTCAAATCAAATCAAATCACAGACTTTGCTCCGTATTATGTCATAAGAATGCAAGATTTTCAGTATTATCGTAAGGTAGACTTTAAAAGCTGCATTTTGTTAAAGCGTAAAAGAAATCCCCCAGGAACCTTATTTTTTACAGTGTTGTTAAAGGTGAGTGTGTATCTATTACAAATGGCTGCTCCATCCAGAGCCAGGAAACAGAGCATGCAAGATCAACATCTACCAGCACGGATGGCACACCACGGAAAGATAGATGGAAGGAATAAAATAAACCTGAGGGATCATTCTCTCTTGCTGAGGAGATTTCCAGCCCCCCGCCCCCCCCCCCCCGCACACCCTTTCTCTTTGCACACATGTAATAGCACTTCATTTTAATTTTATAGCTTGTGTATACTCAATAGAGGAAAATGTTAAAATTGAATTTGTATTCACCAGGAAGTGGGTTAACCCAGTTAAAAGTCAGGGAATCCAATAGCACAAGCTGATATGTGGTGTCGAGACAATCTCCTTTGGGGAGCTAAGGCGCTTGGCTCATATGCTGCCTACCCGGGCTCATAGCATGTTTTCAGGTAATCATAATACATCATATTGCTTAACGGCATATTTATGTAAGAACTCAGCGAGGAGGCATCTGGAGTGCCTTGGTGTTCTTTGAAATCACCTCCTTCAGATATGTGCCACTCGCTGTTGTTATGTTTTCTCTTATTTATCAGTTTTGCAGAGACGGAAAATTCTATTACAGAGCGTATTTGGTTTGTCACAGTCAGATGCCTTCTCTTCAGGTTGCGTCTGGTGGGGGTGCGGGCATTTTTCCCCCTAGATTTCTCCTTTTTTTTTTTTTTTTTTTTAAGAGACACTGTGACTGTATTTGTGTGTAGTTCCCCCCACCGCCCCCAAGTCTTCTCATGCTAAGGAAGAAAGGCATGTTTTCATAAAAAAAAAGAAGCAGAGGGAGAAAATGACAAATCTCTCGGCCTTTGTTATTGGAATATATTGACTGCCCTTGGTTCATTGACTTTTTATTACAGGAGGTAGCACGACTGTCAGCAAATAGAGAGACATTTGTTTCAGCCATTTGCTTTGCAACATTTGAAGCTGATAATTTTTGTCCTCCATGTAGGCACAGTGTGCGCTGTTTTTTGTGTGCGTCAGCAGCAAGCATGCTTTTGCTGTGTGTGTGTGTGTGTGTGTGTGTGTGTGTGTGGATTTTCTGAGTAGGGGTGTAACAGCTGTAAGCAGGGATGGTAGCGGGTACAGTGAAAAGAAGCAGGAAGAAGCAGAAGAACTGGAGACAGAGAAAGATGGAGAGAGGGAGGGGGAGACTCAGGGAGACTAAGGCAGGGAGAGACAAACAGACAGAGAGGTGGTTTCGGTCTACCAGGAACACACAGCTCTACCCGCCAGCAGTCTGTCAGTGGTGGTCCCCTCATCCAGTCTGCTGCAGCATCTGCCAGAGAGGCACCAGGCTGAGCGAGACCCAGATCCTTCCACGGCCCCATTTCAAGACCAGAGCCCCGTCAACCGCCTGCATGCTCCTCCAGGCCCGGCTGTCTGCTTCTGCTCTGCCCGCCTCACACCAAGCCATGTTTGTAACCCTGAACCAGGACCCTCAGGCCTGTATCTCTTCTCTCCATACAGCGTCAGCCTCCGCTCCCTCCAGCGCCATCAGCTCACATTCCTCTGCTGCATGCCCAGCCTGAGCCTCCCAAGACCCCCCAAACTCACATCTCTCCTCCACCCATTCACCATACACTCATACAGACGAGTGGCAGGAAAGTAATACATGCTATCAAAGATCTATACACATGTGTTGTTAACGCACATGTCTTTATAACTATAAATATACATCTATATTTTACACTGTGTTCATGTCTGCTATTCTAAGCTACCCTCTGTTTTTTAGAGCAGATCTTTGCTGGGGGGAAAAAAACCTCTGGTCTCACAGGAAGTAGTGAGACACTCAGATGATCTGTGGGAAAAGAGGTCAGAAGAGTGGATAGATTAGAACATGCAAAACTGTAAACGTAACATTTTAAGAGAACATTTAGAGATAGATATATGCTCCAGTCTAAATATAGTGCATTTCTTATTGTTTATGAATCTAACACAAACATGTGTTTTCAGTTTGTGTCCTAGGTATCTTATCAGGTACAGGCTTGTTGTCAATAGACCCTATAATGGGAAGAATGATTCACTTGTAACTAATTGATAACAAGTGACATCACCTTGCAGGCACTCTGATGTGTAATCTTCCATTTTTTCGACCTACAGCCCTAACAAAACCCTTTTTTCTAACCTAATCTGCTTACAATCCTCTCCATCACCTAAACCCAGGCGCCTCATCTTTTTGCAATTTGTGTCACTAATGTTAGTCAGGCAGTAAAAGTGCCCACAAATGCCAAATGCAATTGATACTGTAGACTGCTTCTAACAAGAATAAGTACAACAATCATCTTTTCTTCCCGTCTCAACCCTCTACATACTTGTCCGGTCCCCATTTCAAGGACCCATAACCTTTGACCTCAGGCTTGACCTGATCCTCTCCTCTTCTCAGCCATTCCTCCCTGCCTTCACCCCCATTCGCTTCCCATTACACATCCGCAACCATTCTCCTCCAGCCCTATCCCCATTTAAAGCCCTTTCTCTTTCCCTGCTGGGGCTGGAGAGGGGCCGAAGCCACAGCATCTTCCCATCCGTTAGCCAGGAGCCAGAGATCCCAGCCAGAGATGCCATCTGATACAAGTCTATCATAATGAAGGTCCAGCATGGGGCTAAATGAGTTTCCACCTCAGCCGCGCGAGGGGCTAATGACAAAACAGCCTCCCTGTGCTCCTTGGCCTGCCGCTAGCTTTAATCAGGGCATATGGCACTTGCCTAAACTGCTTGTCTATGAGGAACAGAGGAGAGGATTTGGGAGAAAGTGGAGAAGAGGCTGCAGAGGAAGGTCTCAGAAGATGAAGACACAGAGAGTAGAAGGGACAATAGAGACATGAGGAATTGGAGGAGTGCTAAAAGTTACTGTATCTCTAAAACAGTATAAAAAGTCCACTGTAGTATTTTTTTTCATTTTTTTTATATTGAGTCGATGAGCTTCTTTGTGATGATTGTTTAGGACCTACTCAAGGCCTCATAGGCAGGTCTGTGTGGGTGCCTGATTTGGGGCGGAAATCACTAATAGCTTTCATAGATTTATATTAATTTGCAGGATTTAATGTGCCTTAAATAGCAGATGATCAACAAGGGAAAACAAAAGTGCATTAGAGCCCCGGTGGCATAAAAAGAGTGTGGAAGGGGGTGGGAGCTTAACAAATAGGCTACTCCATTTTCATAGCCCACTTTATGGCTCCCCAACTTATCCAAATTAGCTTAAAGGATTGATAATTCTTCACTAATATAAAACTGTTACTGAGCCCCTAAACTGTGACTTGCCCTTTTTTAGGTTTTGTCAGACACTAAATAGAGGGCTTGGTTGTGGAAATTAAATTGAAATCGCATAACAAGGCTTCCTTTTTAATTTGATTAGTTCTTTGTTGTTGTTTTAGATCCCTAGCGAAGACACCCATGACGTTTCGAGGTTATTTGTTCCACTGTCTAATGACAATTTTCTTGCACAATAACACCAGTTAAGGAGCCGCCTCAGAGCGAGTTTTTTTTTCTTTTCGCCTTGAAATCACAGACGAGGCTAAGCCAAAGGGGGACTAATAAACCTCACCCTTAATTCCACTGTGAGGCTACTGCTACTCACACTTTAACTTCCTTTCAGCCCTAATTGTATAGGGAGGGAAGACTTCATTTACCCTCTTTGGCTTGGAGTTGGAGGCGTTTGAGGCAACAGTCATTTTTTTTAAAGTAAAGCGGTATAAGAGACCAAATTGAACCGAGTGACTGATGACCTCTCAATTTCCAATCTCAAAGCCATTAAAGCTGGACAGAATTTAATAGATGTAGCCGAAGATGTTTTCACACCTCGATGAGAGATCTTTAATCATTTCAAATAATGGTTCTCTGTGTACACAAAGCACGTCATTGTACCCCAGTCACTGGAGAAACTTGTTAATTCTTGAAATGCATCCGAGGGCTCAGAGCACTCCGGTTCCATTGTGAGCTGGTGTACTGGAGGATGCTTTTTGGCAGCAAAAAAAAAAACAGTCAGGCTGTTCCAGGCTGTACTCAGCATGGAGAAAATGAACCTCCGAAACCCATGCTGACAGTTTTGGTCCCTACTGTTCCTGATTTCAACAACACCATAACCAGTCTTGGCAACCAACAAGCCCCCAGTACAAATTAGCCAGCCGTCAGCAGGGTGCAAAGATTACTTTTCCATGACAGGAAAAAGATAGAGGAAGGTTCAGTTTATCCAGGCGAAGGCCTTCATAGACAGTTTCTTGGACTTCCTACTGAAGCTCCAAGTTGTTTCTCCCGCTTGCCTTTTCCTGCTCTCTTCCTCAATCTCGCACTCACACAATCCTTCTTCACTCCAAACCTCGTCGCCCAGGTTTCCCTTCAGAGCGGGGTGATTGCTTGCAGCTGGGGTGCATTGAGAACATTTTAATATTATGCAGAAGATTAGCGCAAACTAACTACATTATTCTCCAATTACACTCGTTTCATCCAACTGATGTCTTTTTATCCTTCCCCTCGCCTCGATTAGCCTAATGTGAAAATAGAAGGGGGAGATGCGCTTAGGACTGTACCGATTGTTCCTCGTCTGCCTATTATTTCACCGCGCCATTAAAAGGGAGGCGTCTTTTATAGTGACTGTAAATAAAACGATTAGAGGCAGATCCAGCCGGGTGCTGGGGAAGATTTCATTCCGAGGATCTGCTTATCAACGCTCTTGGAAGGTTGGGAAGGATTGTGAGGGCCCGCCACGTATGAGAAGCTACCTTCCCCCACCGTCATCCCACAATGGCTCCTCAGTATCTCTCCGAAGCCGCATTACTGTACAGAAGAAGATCGCATACTTGCTTTGCATCCTCGTCGTAAAAATAAATAAATCCATTACATTCACATACGCATGCACGCCTTCTATCACAACACGAGTTAAAATCGTTTCGTCTCACATGCCCGTAAGCCTGCTTAATATCCCGCCAAGCATGCCCAAATTATTAGAAAGTACATGAGGGACAATTGTTGCGGATCTGCACACACAAGGGTATGTTAATGATATGCGTCTGAATGCGGAAAAGAAAAAGCTCCCTCACCTCTTAAACCCCTCACTGAGCGAGAAGCCTTTTGAATTGTGGGTGTTCTACACAAAGCAAACATGGCAAACAACCTGGGAGAAGACCCCAAACCGAGGAGATCCTCCTTTACTATTATCCGAGGTCTTTCTATGGATGCAACAAGTCCATAAGCCATATTTAGTCGCACAGAGCTTCTCTGTGGAATCAAACAAGACCTTCTGGAGTGCTCGGGCCTTTCGTCATCCACAACAGATATACTAACCATCCATCTGGAACTATTCCAAATAATGTAAAACTAAAATGTTGACTTCAGCATGATTGGGGTGTGACAGATGTCTACAGATGTGGAGTGCAATGAGGGAACGTGAGGAATAAATATGAGAACCAGAGATATTTATGATAAGTGTTTTAAATTATAGCCTGCTTTGTGAAACTCAAAAATGTTGGGAACTGACCGTGCCCCAGATCACTTACTATAAAAGAAATGGATATCTATTAGTTTGAATGAAGTTTGCACAAGTAAGTGAATGTAGGCATGCCACGAAGTTTCTTGCCTCTCGTGCTAGCATGTGAAGAAATACCTTCAAACCACATTACATGGGTTTCTACGCTGCATGGTGATATGGGCTTGACCACACGTGTCTTGAAGACTATGGGTAGATCTTGTTAAATAAAAATAAATAAAAAAATAAATGCATGTGTTATTATTACATCAACTCATTACATGCTGTGCTCCATATTAAGCATTTCTGTGACATTACATTGAAACCCCTTTGGGCTGTACTGAGGCACCCTTGTAATGTTTGTTTTTCATTTCTTTCGCTCTCTTTCTCCCGCACTCTCTCCTTTAGTTTCTTGGATTGACTTCCCTTTTGTGTTGGATAGCAGGGACGCGCAGTGTTGATTTCAGTTGTACGGCGGTTGTTTCATAGCTCGCAGCGTGTTTGTCTATGGTGGCATTCCTCAATTCCATTCAGCACACAAGAGGATCCCCTCGGGCCGGGCATATCCCAGCATCCTCTGCTCCTCCACCGTCCCAGAGATGGACCGGGCAAACATCTGATCTCTTACTCAAACACTCCAGTGTGTCCATCGTTGCACGAGTGTACGAGCACACAGACATGCATGTACAAATAAACTCAATCAAACACACACACACACACACACACACACACACACACAAACCACCATCTCCACACTCAATACTTGCTCCTGTATCACATTGCAGTAAATCCAGTTAAGAAGCTCTGTGGGGAGAGAAAATAAGAGATACAGTTACCAGGTCTGGAATGGTTTGACCTAAGCTGTGTCATCATGTATCGATGCCATTGTCTGATGAAATGTTTGAATATGACGGATGCACAAAGCCTCTTAGCGTGTCAGCGTCGGTAATTTACTACGGGGAAATTTTCCACGTTCGAGATCTGAGACAGGCTTCAGGTCAGCGTGATTATCTCAGACATTTTTCTTCATGCACGGCAGCAAAGCTTTTGAAAAAGCACAAATAAACACAAGACACTCCTTTCAAAATAAAGTAAAGAATAATTAGCAATTTTATTTTAGACATGGCCTTTAGTCTCCAGATGTGTTGGTGGCTTCAGTCATATTCAGTTCTAGAAAGGCATGAAACACAGGTCTGACTCAGTGAGACTGAAGGTTTGGTGTTATTGTTGTGGTGTGGATTCTTTAAAGGTTTGACAGATCACCTTGTTTACTGGAAGTAAATGGACTATGAGCATAACTCTGCTTGGAACTGGAGCAGAGCTGATGCTTTGACCTTTTGCAAACGTATCTGATCAAACTTGAGCACTTCAGGTAATTACACAGCAAACCTGCTTTGACAGGACTATCTGGACTGAATTACTAACTGTATGTCAGAGCAAAACAATGCATTTTGCACTCACGGTCTGAGCGCTGGGATGCTTTGGCCCTCTGCAGGAGCAGTGCGATTTAGAAACTCAGAGATAACAAAAATGGGGTGGATTAGGGCTGGTGGGGGCTGAGGAGTTCTGCTCATTCCCACTGTATGAGTCATTATGAAGAAGGAAGAAAAGATAATGGAGAAAAGAAGAAAGCAGGCAAAGTCAGTGAGGGAGAACACAAGGATAGAGAATAATATGGTAGAAATGTTCAAATGGACATCAGTCCATCCTCTACTGGAGCTGCGAGTGTTGAGACCCTCACAGCCAGCTCTCTGATTCAGAGCTTTACCTCCATGTGGCTTCCTCCAGAGCCCATGTAGTGGAACCAGAATCACTGCTGCCCCGTACGGAGCGAGGGGCGCCTCAGTGGATAAGCCTTAAAGCAGAAGCCCAGGAGACATTAGGGCTGACCAGAGACAACATTTATCCTCAGACTATCATGAGCTGTTCAGAAGATCGCATGCATTTCAACCATATAGTAGAACCCCTGGAAGTCTTACATGTCTATCCTCTATCCTCCATAGAGTTGGTGATTATGACTCCAGAACTGTGCAGGACTTATTCAACAACCAGCCGGGCAAAATTACTTTGTGTATCAAGAGGCATTTATGAATGAGGATTAGTCTGCTTGCACAGGAAGTACTACTTGGTCTATTAACTCGAACTTTTGGACAAAATTGTACCTTCTTGATTCTTGTTGGTCTGATTCTTGTATGTAACCGTAGAATGCACTTATTGTAAGTCGCTTTGGATAAAAGTGTCAGCTAAATGAAATGTAATGTATTAAACCTTTGTAGAATGCCTTCTGTGGCTTCAGAAGGAGCGTCTCAAAATCTGAGAAAATAATACTGATAATGTCATCAAAGTTATCTCAGCGTGGGCAAATTATTTTACCCAAAGTCCTGCATTACAGACTTTGAAATTTGGACAATTTTCTTTTCCAAGAAGAAGGGGAATTTTGGATTTTGAGTCATATTTGATAGTAAAAGTCATGATATCTTTGCCCTTATTTTGACCATTCCTTTTAAAAATAGATCTCTGAGTTTTAAGTGTTTGTTTCTATGAGAACCAAATAAGCTCAAGAAAGCTACTAAATCCAGCCAAGTGTGGTAATTACGTAATATGTATTCTATATTCTTAACGTTAACGTAGGAAAAACGCAGCTAAATACGATGATCTTAAGATGTTTTCCCTGAATATTATTGTCAAAGTACACTTAGGCTCCGTTTACAGCCAGCATTTGAACATTTGTCAGATTTGGAGATGACCAACAGGACAGAGCAGTTTCCAGTCCCACGTAAGTCTCTCCTAAATAATAGGGTTTGAGCTGCCCATCAAACCTGACCCAAACAGAAGGCACAGTTATACCCCATCAATCAAACTATAATAGTATGTTGTTTGGGGAATGCATACCGGTTGGCACACCGTAAAGTGGTTTTGTTTTGCAATTTCTTGAAGGATGAGTGTGGTTAGATGTATTTATAGTGGGAACTTGAGCAAAATTGACTGCTGCAGCTCACCTCTCCTCTCCCAGTGTTGGATGAGTTAAAAACAGATCATATTTCCACAGGTGGCTGCGAGACGAACTCGCCCTGGAATGTTGGGCGACATAAATCTCTGTAATTGTATGGTATTGATCAGATAACTAAAGCTACAACTGGCGAGGGAGACGGCCTTTTTTTCTTGACACCATACCATTTTTCATCCTTTTATCTGACATCAAGAAGGAGTGTTAATCACTGCACGCGCAGGCACGTGCACACCCAGTCTCACACACACACACACACACACACACGAATGCTGATACATTCATGTCGAGCAGAGCGACTGACAGTTCTCTGGAAGAAGAAAAAAAAGTGAGGGCGTCAAAGATGTGCCTGCAATATGTTTTGACTGCTCTGACTTTGACTGCATATATTCTAAGTATTCCCCGAGACTCAGATAGGCCCATGACATCAGCGGCCGGTAATTGATGGGACAATGTCAAGACTTTTAAAATCCATAAACTTCTGCAGCATGACCGCACAGTGTGACGACTTGACTTAAAGAGAGACGAGTCTTTTCATCCAGACTGACTTTCATGACGTGCTCTGCTGTCCTCTCTTGCGTGTCTTCACTCGACTGTACAGCACACAAAGGCCTAAATCCTCAGAAATGAATCCAGCCACATAAAGCATCGTGGGCATTGTGGGGCTATTTGTCTTCATGTCTGTGTTTACGTATAGGCAGTTTACATGTAAACCACATAAGGTATCTCTTTAGGACTCCTCTCTGGGAGATATCTTGAACCGATTAACAATCAACATCGCTGTTTGCTTTTCAAGATCTACTTATAAAACACGGAACGCAATATATAGATTGTGTGCACTTTCTTCTAATAGTCTGATTACTACTTGACCCGCTGAATTGTCTCATGCTATTTTATTTGACTTGATAGGCCTTTTTTCTAATCTGGCTCTTGACATTTTGGCTGCGCTTTGATTCTCAAACATTTAATCCCCACCTCTGGAAACATGTGTCCTTCCTGGTCTTCATTAAGTTTTGTTTGCCTGTATTTTTTTTCCACTATGCTCCTCTCATCATCCGTACAGTTCAAGTAAATGAAGGGAAAAAAACGTTCTACAAGAGGTGCAAAGCAGTCTTGAAAGTCTCATTGAAATGCCATACATTTGAAGACAAAGCAAATGATAAAAGGACTTGACCACAAGCTGTATACAATACCTGACCTGTATACAGAAACTCTTTCAACTTCCATATGCTGCATCTTTGCATGCATTGTAAACAAAGTGAGATAATCCCTCCAGTTCACTCCTCTGAACTCTCAAACCTCCGCTTGCCAAGAGTGACATCACCTGCACCAGACACAGATCCATCTCAACCCTCGGGGGCTTGGGAAGGAGGGAAGGGAAAAAGTTGTGATGGAGGGCGGAGAGAAAGAGAGAGGGGGGGGGGGGGGGGGGGGGGGGGGGGTTTCAGGTCAGTCGGTGGAGGGGTGGGGTTATAGGTCTCCTTCTCTGCCAGGTGTGCTTTTCACACAAACACACACATCCTCTCCTCTTCCACGGCGGTGTCGGCGGCGGGGTGAAAAATGGTGAGGCCAGACACTGGAGCCGGCATGACAGGAGCGCTGCTGGGCGGCCGGGAGTTCCCACACGTCTCACAGCGAGAGGACGGAGGAAGCTCATCCAGAGGGCACTCGTCTGGCTCACGTCATGTGGACGCCGCAGCACGAGTGACATCAAAAAACAGGGTACACACCGTCAGACGGTTCACTTGTAACGGTGACAATTTGGTTATTGTGCAACGTCAATTTCATATTCTTCAGTGAGTACAATGAAGTCGTGGTCATTATGGATGAAAGACTAAACTGATGATGATAGACAAACAAACAGAAATATTTATAAGTGTAAACAATGTGTCTGTGTACTCAACCAATACACATACACCCTGATCAATGAGGTTATTCATATTTTTAAGGACAATATTTGAGCCTACAAGATAAGTGGCAATATTTCACAGAAACATGGGGTCCTGTCGGACAACTATTAATTGATTATTCTGTGTATTGCTGTGTGATTTGTATTGTTATGGTTTAGAGGCCAATGTGTTTTTAACCACATATACAGTACAAACATAAACATAAATAAAAGTTACAGATCTCAATAACTCAAATATTATGTAATAATTTAAGGTTTGGCTGCACACAAGCTTTAGAACTATGGTTTTCATCACAAGAAGGTTTTTGGCTTAAAATAAAATCTTGACACACAAGATGTTAGGAATTCAGTTCAATTTAAACATATTTCACAAAACAGCATTTCGATTGCTAACTTCTGCATATTTCTAGTCTGTACTTTGTCATTGACCTTTCAGGTCATGTGTAATTAGATATCTCAGGCTATCAAACAAGTCGGCTTAGAGAGATTCAACTCCATGGGAAACTTAAGCTCTTGACAGAAGCTATTAAGACCACCAACAAGCTTTTTTTATGAGATTAAAAAGTAGTCTTCTGCCGATATCCTTCTTGCTCCACTGTGCCAGCTTTACATGAGAAGCAGGACATGTGACTGCTCCAGCTTGTGCTAATGAACAGCCTATACTGTGATAGGACAAACATCCCTGGGTCACCATGGCATAACTTCCCTGCCATTAATTACAGCTCAGCCGGTGCGTATAAACTACTAAAGATTATCTAAGGATACTGCAGATTATCTCCGGATGTGAGCTCTTTGGGAAACATAAATATGCTACCTCTTCTTTACTCTTTTTCATGCAGCCCACTACTTTGTCTGTGGGACCAGGGGTTCCTCACATGGTGCCCATTATCTGTAAGGATGATGACCGCTTAAGACCACCAGGGCTGCTTTTGATACTGCCAGTGGAATTTAGATGTATTCTTTCTTTTACATAATGTTATGCAGATTGGGAATTTAAATGTCCTGTGTTTTTTTTAAACATGAGCAAACACTCAGTATATGATGCCTCTTTGTTTGGGGAAAATGGAATAAAAATGTCTTCATGACAGGAGTTGAAATGCCAAGAGACGTTCTTGTCTTGCTCCACTGACATTCCTCTTATTGTGGACATTGTTTTCCTTTATTTAATGGTTAAATTCAAACGCAGAGGTTTTTTATTTCGGCTAAGTTTTGAAATACTGTATCTATTTTTGATTTCCATTGGAGAAAGCTGAGCAACGGTGATGTTGGCAGTGGTGGAAAGTAACTGAGTACATCTCCTGAAGCACTGTACTTGTACTTTACATGAGTATTTCTTTATTTTGGGTTTCATATACATTGTATTGTTAAAATCAGTGGGTTTGTGTCCAAAACATTGAAACCCCAAACCTAGGTTTAAATATCTAACATTTAAATATCTTCTCAAGGCAAAAAAAAAGAAAAAGATGCATTATTAAGATACAATTTTGATTACTACAATTTGCTAATGATACTTTTGTAATTTTACTTCAGTAGGACATTTTACATTGTGGTACTGATACATATAATTAAGTAAGGTATATTATGGTCACTAGTCACAAAGAGTAAATAATAAGGATCAGTTCAGAAAGAAAACGAGTAACCCCCTACACATGCTAAACACACAACACTGCTGGTTTCTCTCACAATACTACTGAGCAGAAGTGATGACTATACTGCAGGTTACATAAGACACAAGGCTACTTGGCACTCACTGTAAAGTCACATTTTAACCACTTTATTACTATTCGCCTTTGTAATATCTTGAATGATGTGGATTGTTTGTACAACATGAGGTTTTCCAATATAAATATAAAACAATCTTTGATTAATACATCTTTAAATGTATTTAAATGTGCGTATGAAGCTTGATTTCTAAAGAATGTGGCGTTACTTGATTTAGCCCTCTAAATATGTTGTGCTGTGAGTAAACCCTCTCTTTTTTCTCTGAAGTAAACAAACAACTAATGACAAAGCTACAAAGCTACAGAAAAAAACAACCCTCTGGAAGCAAAAAGTACACAATTCCTGTTTGTGCATGTGCTTTAGATTGTCTATTTATTTTAAGTCTGGATAGGAGCACATGTCCCACAGCGAACAGTTGAATGTCTCTGTTTGCAAAGGGATTTTACCAATTACAGGAGACGGGTTCCAATGTACTTTCAAAGTTCATATCTATAAATCCGTCAACTCCAGATACATTTATTTAATTTTCAAATGTCACTCATTTGTTGTTTGTTGTTGACTGTTTTCATTCTTACAGTAAATCCCATTCTGTTTATTGTCAGTGCATTTCTGCACAAATGAAAAGCACAAACATTCAGAGTAAACAATAACTTTGATTAAAAATGGTTCATATATATTTTTTTTAATACATTTTTTACATTCTTTCATTTTTTGTTGAAACATTTTATTGAACTTTAGTGTCATTTTCATCAATCAATATTTTATTGTATTTAAGTTGTATGATTTTATTCTATTTTATGAATCTAGTTTTTATTTCACACTATTTTACTACTATTACAGTTTTTTATGGCCTTTCATTTTATTTTATTACATTTTTATCCTTAAATTGTCTCTAGTGTATTGGTCTCAAATTGTTTTTGTCTTTTCAGTTTTTTTTCCACGATCCACACTTGTTCTGCGTTATTTACGGCTTGTCAGTCTTCTGGGAACTGAACTGCACAACTACACATAATGTTTGACTGAATAAATAATGTCGGCAACTGATCTATTAATGCTTAATTATATTGCATTGTCGGGTTAAAATGATGCGTCTGTCCTATAGCCGAGGCATTTACATGGACAAGTGAATCTCGGCGTGAGCTCATCAACTAAACATCCCCTCTGAACAAACTGTCTTGCTGCTTTATCTTGAACAAAAGGTGTCTATGGTTACATCTTCTTGGTTACAGAAACATGACACAGTGTTTTTCCTCCAACACTTTCCACTGATCCCACAGTGTCTTTACCGAGGGCTGCACTGTCATTTGGTAATTATTTCCAAAGCTACCTTTTAGCATTTGTACAACTTCTTAAAGGAGTGCTGTCGTACAAAAGGTTGGCGTGGCATCACCATACGGTACAAAAGGTCTCTAGAGGGTTATTCATACCCATGGTGCATTAGTGTGGCTCTACAGTAATACTGGGAAGCTTGGGTTACAGGGATAATGGCAACCAGTGCTCTTTTTGGTCACCCTCATGTTCAAGGAATTCCCCGAATCTGGGGCTTTTTGTGTGTGTGTGTGCATCAGTATCACCTTTGGACACTAACAGTAAACTACCTAAACGACCTGAAAAATAATAAGGGATTATGTAATTTACCACCAAATTTAATAATCTAATTTTCTAATTTCTTTTTTCACTCTTGTTTTATATGACTTTTTAGTAGATACTAAAAGCCTGCAAAGCCTGGAGGAGGAATAAAATCCAAGCACTGCAACACATCTGGTCTCATCTCAGTCCCTCTGCGACAGTATGAGCACGAGCAGCTTGGGTGGAGGGCCGAGGACCACGGGACACAGAGACAAGCTCGTGCTCTGGGCCAAACGGACCATGATACTCCACTTTGCTGATATGTCCTGTCACCCTTCTATACAAATCCCCCTGATATCCGCTATGCACGTGCTTACACTCGGAGGCAGGCGGCGGCCTGAACTTGCTCTGTCACTCCGCCGTACCCGGATTCCTACAGAGGAGGGAAGGGGCCCCCACGGGGACCCTAATCGCCAAAGCAAAGGGTCATCCATCAAGTCAGACTCCGTGGGGACATTAGGGTAAAAGGCAGAGGAGGGATGAACAAGATAGGGGAGGGAGAAGTAACAGGGAGCGACAGAAACAGACAGTGGGAGGAGGTGTACCGGGGGTGGGGGGGGGAGGCTGAGAAAGAAACAGATTGAAATACAATGAAGAGAGAGAGAAAGAGGCCGAGCCGGGCTCTCTGTTTATTTAGGGTCTGTCTCTGTCATTGTCGCCGTGGTAGAGGGGTTACGGGGGTGTCTCTCGGACACTGGGGGCTGCTGATGGCCCTGTGACTGAGCATATGTCACCAGTCTAGCGCGAACGAGGGCGCTGCCTCTGCTGGGGCATACGTCATTAGCACCATCTGTGACAGTACCCATGAGGCCCTGGTGCGCGCAAATACGCAGTTTTTTTTTTTTGGGGGTAGTGGTTGAAAACAACGGAGGAAGGGGAGCTACTTGTGTGTGTGTTTCAACCAGGGTCACTGCTGCCCAACTAGACCTTGTACTGATGGAGGGGGAGGGGAGTGGGGGGTGGAAGCTGTAGTGAACCCAACTTACCAGTATAATGTGCGTGTGAGGGTGTGAAAGTGAGTGGAATGTGTGATGAGAGGGTGCATGTGTGCATTTCCGTGCGTCTGTGAATCAACGTAGTGTCGTGCATATACGTCCCAGTGAGTCCAGGACACCGGCATGGCAATGATTACAGCCCTTTGGGAGGGAGGGCAAGACCGGCCCGGGGTCCACGCTTGCTGCAGTCGTGTTGAGTCCAGATAGAGGAAATGCTGGAATAATAAGAACAGGAAGGGTAAATGGCCTATCAAACACACCCCTCTCTGACCTCCCCTGAGCCTGGCCGACCAGGATGAAAGATCCAGCCACTTTCTTCTCCTTAATGGTTTCCTCGGTAATCAGCGCGGCGGAAGTGCTCCAGTCCGGGGTGATTAGCCGGGGCTAGGATTCCTTAATCGCCCCAGCCCCGTTCTCATGCTTTGAAAAATAAAGGAGGGTGAAGGAAGGAGGGAAGAGGAAGCAAGGGTGATAACAGGGCCGTGTGTTTAAAGAAAAAAAACAAAGGGGGAGAGATGTTTGGATACAAGTAGAATTGAGAGGGGGCCACAAGCTGAGAAGTCAGAGCTGACGCTGTTTGGGTTCCTGGTAGTCGGAAAGACACTAACGCACACAGAGAAGAATAGGCTTAATGGTGTACGTTCACGTTAATCAGGAGAGATCATGGAGGTTTCATTAAATCCATAAAGTCCAAAGCTAAAGGACTTAATCACTGGGAAAACATGCATTCATGAGATGACTGCTAATCTGACTGAAACATGACCTCCCAGACAGCGATGACTCATGGCAGACGCTAGCATCAGGATGTTGCAAGCAACTGGCATGGATTTACCGTATTTATCCAGGATGTGTTTGGTTTGCACTTCTCTTCTCAATCCTTTGACAGAGTTTTCAGTAAAACAACACCATTTTGAAATCCCTAACAATGTTTGGCTGTGGAGGGATTTGTTTTCATCACTGTGATTTGGCTGTGGCTCCCAGTTTAAACAATAATTAAATACTCAGCCGGGCCCGGAATAATGCTACGTGTGCTAAAAATATAGCACACGCATATATACGCTTTAAATGAATAGATGAATGTTTTTTTTCAATTTTTTCTCAACAGTTCACATTATTTTTTTACGTAGATAATTCAGGATTACTGCTGATTTGGATTACGGCAGTGTCGTCTTACAGCGTTGAATAGGGTGGTAAATTCCTCAGACGGTAAAATGAGAGCCTGTCTGTGGGCTGATGGTGACTGATGCTGGGGTCAGAGCAGTTAGCCTAACCACAGCCATGGCCCAGGCTGCATGAGTCACAGGCTACACGCTCGGTTCCCACAGGCTGCTACTTCAACCAAAGTCTTCGGTCCGGGCATTTTATTTATGTTTGTATATTACAAACATCGCTAACCAATATGGCCAACAGCAGTGCTGTTGCCCCACGTTTGCTTGTATTGGAACATTGCTAGAAAACCACAACAATAAGAGTAATTGTAAACAAAAATAAGCTTAACAATGTGCAGCTCTGTGTTTATTGTTTTATTGCGTCAAAAATGGAACATTCACTTTTCAGCATAACAGAGATTGTAAAATGGCCGAGGGGACATGAAGCCCCATGCCAATTATGACCATATTTTCAGAATGAGGGGAGCTGATTTTTGGTTTGGCTGTTTTTTTGGGATAATATTGTATTGCTTTTCAAGATATGCACTGGAAATTATTAACGATAATGGCAAAAAGTTAAATAGTGATAATAATAAAAATACATAAAAATACATAAATAATAATACATATTTACCCCTCACTATTTTTTTGAATTTTTTTTTGTACACCAAAACCGACACAATTAGTTATCCGTCCAGTTAGTGCTTCAAATATATAATTGAAATACAAAAAAAAATATATATGAAAATGATCAAATAATTACTATTTGTAATTATTAGTAAGAAAGACCTGCTTGAATTGCTAATACTTAAGATCTTTATTAATTTTGTTATTATGTTAAAGCAACCCGGTAGGCTGGAAGGAAAATGCAGACCACCTGACATCTTCCCAAGCTGACTTAGTGTTGTTGTGTCAGAAATGGAATAGCTGTGGTGAAACAGTATAATTTCAAGCTGCTCTTGTGAGCTTTCTTCCAGGAGCCACATTCCTCATGCAATGATACTCCTATCTGTTTTCCTTTGCTGTTTAATGTGGCGATCAGTTTCCCCATCAACAATGACAATGTGCAGTGGCAACATTCTTCAAACATACCTAAAAACACCAACACCCCAGCCTGTTTGACAGTGTCGGGATCTGTTTCCATGCAGGAATTCCCCTACCGAGCACTGATGCTACTTTAGTTCCCACCCAGTCAAACCCGCTTGTGTCACATATTGTGTTGCCTACTATTTGTCAGCGATCACGTTACAGCAGTTGCTTTCCAAAATGTCTCCGGTAATGTGAACATGCTTACATACAGGTATCGTATATGTACACTTATGTCCATGACAATGGGTGACCCCACCTGGGCTTTTGTCTTAGCTGCTACAGAGATTTGGCGTCTCGCAGGGCAACTTCTCACGTGTCGCCCTTAAAAATCCCCCGTCCATCTTTTTACCGAAGCTTTCTTTAGAGATATGCACGCAGCTTAGTTTACAGGCAAACCCATACACACACTTGCAGTGACACAAACACACACAGACACACACACACACACACACACACACACACACACGCGCACAGATAATTATAGAGCATTTGAAATGGACTTAAAGGATTGCTTTCACTCTTGTCTCCACTACGTTTTAGTCCTGGGGCCCAAACAGGTGTGTGTCTCCAAATACATTACTCTCATACCTGCACACACCAACAGACGTTGACCTCGACCTAAACCCCAACCCCACCCTCATTTCAGCCATTACTTAGTGCATTTAGCTCACAATACCCAAATTGCTTATATGAACATGTCACATTCAATCAACCTAATGTCAGGATTATACATTACAAAATTTCCAAAAATGCCCTGTAGCTGACAGCCGAGCAGGCGATGTGAAAAGATATCGCTATTAGGCTGCCCACCTCTTTTTTCTTCGTCTTCTTCTTCCCCTCAAGAGCTTTAACGTCTTTGGTGAACAAAAGTATTGGTTTCCAGCGAGTGTAAAGGTTCCCACCGTGGTGGCAGTGTGTCTTTTGAACTTAATGGGTGCTGAGGAGTGGAGCTGTTGGAGACGTAAAAAGTCCCACGGTGCTACGACCCTTTGCCACCACAATGGATAAAAGAACTGCCCGAAAAGCAAGTGGGAGAGCAAGACGAGAGACGTGCAGAAGATTGCACAAAACAGATGAGACAGAACAAAAGATGGTCGACGGGAAGATAAGGAGGGAGAGCTCCACAGACAGACACACCAGGCGTCTCCGTCTCACCATCCTGTAGTCAGTGAGCTGTCAGCGATCCTCCCTGCCCGCTCTATGGGTACAGCCCCGCGAGCGATGGCATTTCAAATAGCCTTATAAATCAAGAGTTATGTTATGTCACCCTGCCACTGCCATTAACACACACAAGAGAAAACCACTACTGTTTTTTTTTTCTTCTGCAGCACATAGGGTTTTATATTACTCTGTGCATCCCCAACTGGACCATTAATACCCACCATAAGGAAAGCGCTCAGGCCGTAACTGAAATTTGAGAAATTTATGCTCATCGTTGGCCCAAGTCTCAATAAAACTTACCTCTTGTCGTCAGTGCACCCACGAGAAAGCGGCCCCCGGCCCATCCCGGTTCCCAACTTGTGGGTTAAGAAATACGCTCGCCTCCCTCAACAATTCCTAAAGAGATACCCTTGAGCAAGGCACTTGACCTCCAATAGCTATAGTGAAACTTGGCTTATTATAGGACTGTCGTGATACTGGGCAGTTTAGCTTGCAGGTTTTTCTTCATGTAATGTAAAGACACCCGCACAATTAACTGTGATAAAATCACCCCGACTGCCGTAATAATACAGATCTAAGCTGTTGTAGTGGCACATTCATATTCAAAGCCTCTCCGTGAGAAACAGCATCTCACAAAAGCCTCCTTTTGAAAGCCTTTGTTTGACTAAGTGACGTACTCACTGTGGCAGAGCAATGCTCTTTCCAAACGACTTACCTTAATGATAGACAGATGGCAAAAGAATTCATCGCTACACCATTGTGCCTTGTGTCACCTTGAAAACTTTTTTTCTTCCATGCCCCTTACGACCCAGCGCACCTGCTGCCAAAACAATTTCCCCCTGCAAAGCAAGTCATCCGTGCCACATGTAAGTCACGGTTGCCGGGGTTAAATATAGGAATCGTGCATAGAGGGGTAATCAGGAGTTCTCATCGCAGGATCCCCCGAGACCGATCCCCGGCGTGTGACATGGCTGTCAAAACACTGACAGATTGTTTTACCAACATGTGCATGCATACACACTCGCAAACACACAGCAGTGGGCGTGCACACACACACACAGTCGCACACATGCACACAAAATCACATTGACAGATTGTGTAACCAACTCCATAGGCTTGACTGACACCTATTCTCCTGGGTATCCTCCCAGTTCTCTGCTTTACGGGGTAAATACAATCCAACAATTTGCTACTGCAAGTTTTGTTATTCAATAAAGACCTGACTTTTCCTTCAGGTGGCACTCTGGGTAACCGCTAAATCAAGGCAATGACAATAGTTAAAATCTTATTTACTTTTTATTTTATTCTGTTGTCTTCAGTGGCATAAATAACTATTTATTTATATTTATTTAGCTTTCATTTGATTACAGCATCATTATACAAAAAAAGACATGTACCATTGCGGCAGGCAGGTGCCCTGTTGGATTCTGTCCCAAGCTTTTGAACATGTCAAAAATGTAATAACCCTATTAAACCACATTGACATGTGACAGTTAATTCTGTTGCCGAATGCCACTATGGAGAATATATTGGTTAAATGCTTCCTGAGACAGATGCTAGTTTGAGGCTAATCAGGAGTAATTGATGGTCCAATTGGGTTAGAGTGGCCTTGCTCTGGCCAGTGTCTTTGGCCTGAAGCTTTCAGGGGGACGGGCACAAGGAAGGACAGCCTGAGACACACACTATGCCCGCTATGCCAGGGATTTGCAAAATGTTTCTGGACCACAGGAAGAAACAGAACACCTTGTGATGATGGAAATGGGTGGAGACACTGTCAGAAACTGTGACTGGTAATGCTCTCCATGGTTGTGTTATTTCTAATGTTGTTTAATAGCAGTAGTAACTAAAGTATGAGTAGTAGTGGTAGGAAAGCGGTCAATCTTTTTACCTGTAATCAATGATTATGTAATCATTTTCTTTTCATATACCCCCTATAGCGTCTTAATGAGACTTTCACCCAGGATACCTTTTGATATATGTACGTTTCATAGCACTTAACTTAAGTCACGTAAATAACATAGGCTATGTAACTGGAGTTATGATATAAACATACTTATTTTAACCCAAATCTTGTTCTATTACTAAGCCTAAATAAGTAGTTGTGTTGCCTGAACCTAAGGTCACTTAAAAGTGACCCCAAGGGAACCCCACCAGGTGTCCGTATGAGATGAGGGTTGGTGAGAACAACATATTGTTGACCACGCTTGTGTTCAAGGGTTGTAGTGTTCTTACTTCTTCTAGCAGAACCCAAACAATTATAAATAAAAAGTACATAAAGCAATACGTGGTTACTGCTGATGATATCTGGGATGGATCCCCATCTTTTTATCATTTTCTTCTTGGCAATTAACACTGTTCTGTACAACACACTGACATGTGAGGCGGACTGAACCATGTTTACCAGCAGCACTGACACAAACTAACCAGAAAGATCCCTCAAGACTTTTCTAAATAAATAATCTGTGAATTAGGACATGGAAAAACACTCTAATGATGCCCAGCAAAACATTTGACATCCAAGCCTGTCATGTTTTGGAATGGCCTTCAGACTTCACTTTGTTGCATTATACATCAACCCATACCCTACATATTACATTTGCAATCCACGGGCAAATATTTTCAATTGTGGGTGTGTGTGTGTGTGTGTGTGTGTGTGTGTGTGTGTGTGTGTGTGTTTGGAAGGGGGTGGTGTGTGGGGGGATTTCTATGCTTTAGCAATTTGATACCACAGCACTTGAGAGTTATCACCGGAGTGGCCGTAAGCTCCGGAGCAATTCATAATTGTGTTCTCTCATCTCATATTGCAGCAGCTGAAGTTTTTACTTTATTTATTTTCTCTACAGCACACACATAACACCCACACAAACAAATCCACACACACACACACACACACACACACACACACACACACACACACACACACACACACACACACACACACACACACACATATAATCACATAGATGTCTCATCCCAGCACTTTTTTTTGATGATACATTTAATGGTGTACAGTTGCATCTCGCTCCGTGTGCACATGTATGCATGTTTGTGTGTGTGCGTGTTTGAAGCCGGGTCCCTCTACCTGTGCTGGTTGGGAGTTAATCCGGTTAGGTCCCGGCTCGTCTTCGCGGCTGAGCGGTGTGGCTGAGGCTCCACAGTGCCCTGCGGGGGCCTGAGGCGCCTCTCCAGCCCAACGCCTTGGCTGAAGCGTGGCGCGGTAAGGAGATGAGGCCCGCTCGGCCCTCGTTACAGAAATTAGATGGATCAGGGAGTAAACATAACCAGCTTTTTTATATGATCCTCAGCTCAGAGCAGACAGAGAGCGGAGAAGATGGAGGGAGGGGAGGGAGAAAGAGAAGGCGAGATTCCTCCTCTAATTACTTCATGGGTCAGTGCTCCTGCAGGCAGATGTCAAAATCCAACACTTTCTGATGTGAGGAGAGCGCTGGAGAAATGGGAGGGATGGAGTGGAGAAGGAGGAAGCATAGCAAGAGCATTAGGGAAAGGGGTGAGTAATGAGAACAGGAAGAGGGATGAGATACTGTTAGAAAGAAGGGAAAAAAGGGAAGAGGAGGTTTAAGAGGAGAATGAAATAGTGAAATGGAGCAAGTGGGTTACAAAAATAAAGGAGGGTGAGGAGGAGGATAAAACAGGGAGAGAGAATGGATGAAAGGAAAAGTGAGTGGGGATTTAGAGAAGCAAGAGGGCGGGGGATGGGGGGGGGGGGGGAAACGCAACTGAGGACAAATTGGGGTGTGGGGCTGTAACACGTTGTCAGGAAAGTGGGCGAATGTGGTGGCGATGACACAGATTAGTTGTGGAGTGGCGGTGACCTGGGATGGCCTGTGTCTGGCTGAGAGGTAGCCGGCCAACACAAGACCCTTCCGATTCTCCACATGCCCCCCGGCTCCATGAACAAACCACGATGCCCGACCGAAGCGACAAACTGCCGCTGCCACGTCAGGTGATACGCTGCGGCCTTTAGCATCGGAGTGCTAAATACCTGCATGTCAACATTTGAAGTGATCTGCGGTCGTCAAAGTCCTCCAGCGATCACGTTGACTGAGAGCAGCATCGTTTTAATGTCCGATTTATGTCCAGCCGGTTATTCACTTTATTGTTAAGCTACACCAATGCAAGTTTTCAGAGTGATATCCAGTTTCGATCTTCGAAGTTCCCACCAAAATTTGAATTGTATTTTTGTATTTGGACAATGTGTGTCTTTTTATTCAGATTGAAGTTGTATTCGATCTGTTTTTGATAGGAAAACATTTTTGTCGTGTGTGTTGTTGACACATAAATATCCCACCCACGTGTAAAACTTTGTTCTAACCAGACACAACCTCCGTAAGATGAGCATTTCCATTTCATTTCATTTCAAAACTAAGGCTCTCATGAGATCTTAGAAAGCAAACAGTGCATTTTGCCGTCAAAGAGAAGTGGAGGACTTCTAAGGATGTGGGCTATTATGGTGTTGATGGGATACATTGATACTTTGGTGCCAAGGCAACTCAAAAGCTGGATGGAAACTGCAGAACCTGTTCAGTTGGCAGTCAAACACGTACTAAGCTGTACAATGAGCCTGCACAGTGTCTCTCAACATACCCATCCATCCCTCCGTTTGCTTTTGAAAGCAAAATGCATCCTTTACAACTCAATCCGTCGGCCTGTATGTATCATGTCTGCCTTCTTCCAAACCGCGCGTCAGTTTTAGGAGAGGAGGAACAAAGATATCAGTCCAAAGCAACCGTGCTGCTCTTGCAAACACCTCCACACATTTTCAGGGAAAGCAGGTATTGTTGCAGGTGTTTAGGAATCTTGAATATACAGTTAATCTAAAGCCTCTTATATCGGCCGTTTCCTCGTCATTTCATCATGTCTGGGTGACGGCTTTTTTATTTTTTATTTGCAGACAGTCCATGAGACAGCTTTAGTCTGGCGGCAACCTCCGGGTCTGAAAAGTGAAGCCAATGAATTTATCCTCAAACTTGCATTCTTTCAAATAGCCAGCAAGGGGAAACTCCTCTGGTTGCAAACAGAAGTTTGATTTTAAAGGAGTCTAGGAAGTTCTTCTTTTCTAGTGAACGGCAAACATTGTAAACATGAATGTATGGTCCCAGTCGCTCAGTCTTTTTAAATACAGCATTAGGTTTGTCGTATGGTGCCATTCAGACTAAAATGGCACCATACCATCAGGGGTGGTTACGAGGTTTGATTTGAATAAAGCACCTGCCTCATTACTGTAACATCAGCATCATCTGTTTCAACTGGTTTATATCGGATCCCAAGTAAGCAGTAAAACGCCAATGGCAAGTTAAACAATAAGCCCCATCCCCGTCTAAAGACAAACAACTCACACAGACAACCTGTGTTTGTGGGTGGGTTGCCTGGTTGTTGGGGCAGTGCTATAAAGGGTTCTCTGAGGCCAGATTGAGGTTGATTTGGTCTCAGTGAATATGTCTCACTTCCCCCTCAGTGAAGCCGGCATGCCCCCCGGTCCTGATTTACTCCTGATCCGCGGTCTGCTTCTGTCATAGCCAGGCACCACTCAGGCCTCTGTGAGACATATACTACAGTAAATGTGCACACACACACACACACACACATACTCACAGTATATGCATATATTTACATACCTGCACATCACTAGGTGTGTGACTGCAGACATGTAAACTTACTTTTGCCATCTTACACATATATAGAGGCTACCACATTACAGAATAATAGATAGATAGATAGATAGATAGATAGATAGATAGATAGATAGATAGATAGATAGATAGATAGATAGAAGAAGCTAAAGGTAAAAGCAGATGGAGATCCCTCCGGGCTTCGGCAATGACTTCTAAGCCCTGGTCTCCAGGGGCTGCTGGGATTTTCATTTCAATGGGGCCTACATATTCATCACTTTCCCTCTCCCCACCCTATCTTTAAACCCTTCTGCTGGCCGTTTGAGGCACGGAGTCTCCCAAACTGGCAACCCAGCCAGGAGAAGTGAAACAAACAGAGGGCCAAGTGGGTGGATAAAACTCACAGACTCTCACACACATGTAGTCATATATGCAGCCCGCGCTCCATCACACACACGCTCACGCACGCACACACACACACACACGCACACACACACACACACCAAACATAGCACACAGAGCCAAGAGCCAACAATGTGCCTTTGTTTTAAGGAAGGCTCTCTTATTAAATCAAATATCAGGGCCGTCTTTCAAGCCAGCCTTTGTCTGTGTGCTCAGCTCATTCCTCGCCGGCCTCTCGGCCCCCGACGGCCTGTGCATGAGTGTTAAGAGAACCCATTGACATCCCTGGATTAACATATATTAAGGGGTTAAATGAAAGTGCCATTATTGTGGTTTAGGAGTGAAAGCGACCCGTGGGATGTTATGCTTCCCACTTGAAGCTATGAATGGTTAATGCTAAACAGCACTTCATTATGGGAGTGCACTTTATTGACGGTGTCTATCAGAGCTGGAAAATCTCCTCGTGAAAAGCTGTTGAAGTTAAACAGCCTGAATCCAAGCAGGTTGAGTTGATACTGTGAGGAGTTCACAACATATTTCTGGTTGATAAAACACAGGCTTGGAGTATGTCAGTACTACAAATATGTAATATAGTTTTTTGTCTTGCTGATGAGCTATTGGTGCCACGCACCATGTTATGTCTCGGGTGCAATTTAGCAAAAAGTAATATTTTGTGATTTGACATGCAGAGACCACTTCTAATCCCTGACAAATGCTTTCACTAAGGTGTGTGTGTGTGTGTGTGTGTGTGTGTGTGTGTGTGTGTGTGTGTGTGTGTGTGTGTGTGTGTGTGTGTGTGTGTGTGTGTGTCAGTGGTTGTGGAGATGTTGCCGCAGGCATACCTGACTAGGGTGACGGGGATTTCCAGAGCTCGTCCCTATTGACATGAATCTGAGGATCAGGTGAAAGACACTGTGTTGTGTCATCCCCACACACAGATCTGGTGACTGCCATCCTGTCTAAAAAAAAAAAAAGTTCAGGGGTTGAGGAATTAGGGAAAAATGTAAAAAGACATTTTTCATTTAGTTGTATATCGGAGAGACAGATTGGTAATCAATCACACAACACCAAAGATAAATTGAAAATGTATGTTCGCCATGATTGGCTTCGTGTTGGCAGATGCAGACAGGCGTTGGTGTGATGTCAAAATGTGTGTGTGTGTGTGTGTGTGTGTGGGCAGACAGGAGTGTATGAGTGGATGGTGTCTGTCAGAGGAGCGCTGACATTGATGAGAGCAAACTGGATGTAGACAACGTCCGTCCAGTCAGAGGCCTCATCATTATGGCGGTAATCCTTTTGATCACCCCTTCTTCTCTCTCTCTCTCTCTCTCTCTCTCTCTCTCTCTCTCTCTCCCTCTGTTGGTTTGTCCGTCTCTGTCTCTGCTGTCTCTTTTCCAACGTCCAACAGCAGATGAGTGATCGCAGTTATGGCACATGACACACCCTTTTGAGTATTTCCGTCTTGCTGACTCCTCCCCCCTATGCTCCCACTCACATGCGTGCGTGCCCACACCCTCTCATCCCCCTCTCCCTGACAAGACAGGCTATGGAGGATATCCTGTTGACTCATACTGGTCACATTCACGCGTGTGTTGGATTTATATATTGTATCCTGTAAAGCTATAGTTTGAGTTCTACACGTATTCAGGTTTAGGATCGATAAAACTCCAACATCTTATATTTGTTTGGTCAATTTAAGGCTACAGCCAGCAGCCGTTAGCTTAGCTTAGCATAAAGAAGCTATTCGCCTGGCTCTGTCTGAAGGTGATCTGCCGTTTAGCTACAAGTACACAGGAATTAGTTTCTAATACGTTTTAAAATGTTTGCTATTAAAAGCATGCCTTTGAACCTGTTCTGCTGCAGCTTAGAATGTGGTAATTGTCTCTGGAATTAAAAAGAAACACAGAGTTTGCACAAAGTTGAACCTTCGCGAGCGCTGATGTGTGTGTGACACCTGTCAAGAGATCGTGGAGGTCAAAGGTGAAAGCTACTTTTCTTCTCACTGAAGGGAAGGGAGCAGGTAATCCGATCGAGGTGAAGTCACCGGTGGAGATATGGACTCCATTGTGAAGGCGGCAGGGTGCGGCGTGAAGAAGAATTGATGAGTGTGCGGTTGGATCTGTCATGTGTCAGAGAGCA
The DNA here is from genome assembly GCA_023566465.1 of Cottus gobio. Classification (NCBI taxonomy): domain Eukaryota; kingdom Metazoa; phylum Chordata; class Actinopteri; order Perciformes; family Cottidae; genus Cottus; species Cottus gobio. The sequence goes on along the minus strand of CM042234.1, from coordinate 12,894,864 downwards.
GCGCTTTGTAATTGTGTTACTTTTTAAACACTTTCAGAAGAGAGCAACAACAAATGCTGCGTCCAACACATAACAAAAGACAGACACTGAGAAGGCAGATGATTAAATGAGGTCATGGAATGAGAGTGAATATTGAAACAGTCAGGGTATCGACTAAAGTCGTCTTTTAGATTATGACAGCTTGCATAATGCGGAGCAATCATTTCCCATATTTGGTTTCAACGCAGTTGTTTCAGGTCAACGCTTCACTCAGTCAGATCGTTACCGATCATGTTACGTAACCCTTTTTTGGCAAGATGTTTGTGGAGATCAGATTCTATCTCTAACCCAGGGGCCTGTCACTGGCACGGGCGCTCTCGGCAGAGCTAGAGCTCTCGCTGCAGTTCATCAGGGTTTGTCTCTGGCTCCCATCGTGGATTTCAGCAGTGGATGTCAGAGCATTGAGTCTGATCCTTTGTTATTGAGATGAAACCAGCCCCCCGAAGTCCTCGCAGAACTGAGTAAACAAAGCTAATAGAAAATCATGCCGGCGTGATTGACCTTCCTTATTACATTGTTTGCGTAGAACATCATTAGCAACAACGTTGCCGGTTCTCCTGCCAGAGAGTAAGAACAACTGCCTGTAGATTATTTGTTTATAAACAACAGCGGGGGAAACTATTAGTGATTGGGAGGTCAAATCCAGAATTTGTCAAATTGTTTTTAGGAATTTTGCATGTGGTTCTAGTCCAAGAATCATGTATCTAAATCATGACTGTGAAGACTTAAAATGAAAATATGTAACTTTTTTTTGAGTTTTTGAGACAAAACAAGTGGCTCCTATCAATACACAGTGTGGCTAATCTATCACACCTGGAATAGCCTAACCTCTCCAGATGTGGACTGTGGCTGTGAGCCTGCCATTGGCCGCTTATCTCATGCAGCCTTCTCCCCTTTTTCTGCTATCTGCACTGCATCCTGTGCTTAAAAATTTGGAAATTTAAGATCGCACAAATATCATTTCAATCGTCAGGAACTGTATATATTCCCTGTAAACCTCATATATGTTATTGTAATACAGTTCAGAGTCATCCAATTTATATTGCAGGTAACAACAATATGTAAAGTCATCCTCCCCAACCGTGTCATTATTTTAGTGGTACAAGTTGGCATGCTGTGTTTTTTTTTTTTTTTTTTTTTTTTGGGAAGGTTAAGTTTATCTTTCCGGAGCGCTCTCACAAGAAAAAAAAAAACCTTAACAGACCCAGATCATGTGACTAGGGAGATGAGGAAGTGTTGACAGATTTCCTACAAAATACACATCTAATAAGACACACACACACAGAACGCAATCCTGTGAAAGCTGATCTCTTGTGAAACTCCTCGCAGATTCGTATGTAGAGGAAGGAGGGATTAGGTAAAAAAAGGAAGGAAAAAACGGTAGAGCAAACAGAATTCGTGTTCTTTCTTTTCTCTTTTCATCCATGCACTAGCTGTCTGTCTCCTTCCTTGCAGCTATGAAGCAGCAGTGATTGTCCCCCATCGGTCCCAGGGTCCCCACGGTGGAGGCCCACCCTACAGCTATGCCCCGAGACACAGAGTCTGATGAGGAGCACGAGGCCACGGAGGCTTACCCTGAAAGCCCAGGGGACACACACACTCACACACAGAGAGAGGCAGGCGAGCACAAATGCACGCACAAAGGCGAGCAGGCACATGCACAATCGGCCAGACATGTAGAGCGCACACATGAACACGCAAACAGACAGATAAACACAAAAGCAGGTGGATGCACTCATTCACTGGCACACGTACACACAGACTGGCACAGTATCAAAAACAGAGTAAACCGCGGGCCGACACAAACGCAGACCCGCTGGTACTCCCTGGCACAGCAACTTGCGATCACATCAGACGTGGAACTGCGCTCTCAGAAATAAACCCTGTACCCAATCGATATTTTCACTTTTTCCGTTCATATCTAATCTTTATTTACCCATATGTCACAGTGGGCGTGACATCTCTTTTACTCTGGCCAAGGAGGCATTACAGGGAAACTGGCATGAATGAAAACGATATTACAAGTTCATACGTGGAGTTGAAGGGAAACAAAAATAAGCAATGTGCCTTTTCGGTTAGTCTGTCTGTCTATTTCAGCACTATTGTTACCGTTTGAAAATGTAGGCTTAAAGGAGCTTCAGTTTTATTCCATAATAGTGTGATTATTATAGTGAGTGCAATAATTGCAATTCTAACTCAGGCTAACTTTCTGATAAAGTGGAGACGTCCTATAGTCTGAGAAAACACAAATAGTTTCTTCATCTAAAGTACATTGCCTCAGCTTGGTGCCTAAGGCTTCGATACAACCACACAATGTGTGTACCTCAGTGGGACCAATTTTTGAATTTTTTTCCAAACAAACGCAAAAGAATAAGGAGTCATCTGCTATTGACATAAAGACCTTAATCCTGCCTACCACTAACTAGCTCTTCTAAGACTAAACCTCTCACCTCCGAGTTGCTAACTAGCCATCACTGCTGCCTGTTGGCTACACACCTGCCCCAATAGCACCTAGAGGCAGGGGTGGGCCCCAAGAGGGCATACACACACACACACACACGCACACACACAAACACAAATTTATGTATAAACCTGAGTATGTTTACTTCACACACACACACACACGATATGCTCCTGCAAAAACACACAATCGTTCTCAGACAGGTACACACAGACCTCCACATGGATACACACACACACACACACACACACACCCATAGGCACATACACACCCAGTTCATGTGTCATTCTCCCACTGTCCTTTTGTCAGAGCCATTCCAATTATTGGCTAACAAATACACACCGGGTAGCTGAAGAAACACCCGGCGTGCAAAAGTAAATTAGCAATATTAGGAATGTGCACTCATCATTTGCAGTCAATTTCCTGTCGCTAATGAGATTAGAAACAATGCTGTCAGTCAAGAAACAGTGGCGAACCATTTCCATTTTGTTATTTTCTTTTTTTTCCCGTAATCACGCCATTGGTTTAATAATCATGAAAATAGGAGGATATGGCAGCACTGTTTAATTACATTTTGAATATCATGGAGTTTTTAGTCACTTGGAAATGTCATTTCATGTGATATTAGATTAATATTAACAGTAAATGAGGTCCATAATATGAAATTCTAATTTCCATGGGGATATGACAAGGGAATAGGCTAATAACCACAGCACAAACAAACACTTTTAATTGTTATGATGATGGTTTCACAAGATAAGAAATAGTGATGGAAATTGTTTCATGATTTCTTGTGTTATTTTTAGACAAATATATAATCTGTTTTATAGGTCATCTATGTGCGGTACAGCAAGTTCTTCGCTGTGCCTTTCCCCCCCTCATCTCTCCCCCATCTGTGTCTTGCTTTTCATCCCCTCCGTCTCTACATTTCTATTCCTCTTGCATCTTCTCCTCCTCCCTTCTCAGACACCCCCCCTACCCCCCACACTCCCCTCCCCCAGTGGGGACTGTCAGTTTGAATGGTGGCAGTGGTGACCAGAAGAGGGCAGACATACTGTATTTAATCTCATATCCCAATATAGTCTCTCCCTGCCCCCCCCTCCACACACACCTCACTTTCTGTATCTCTCTCTCTCTCTCTCTCTCTCTCTCTCTCTCTCTCTCTCTCTCTCTCTCGTTAAGAGGAATTTCTGACCCCCACTTCCCCACCAAGCCACGTCTCTGGTGTATGCAGGGTGACTGGTTCAGACTGGACACTGGGAAAGAGCAAAACACTTCTCTTCTTGATAAACAAACATTCTCTGCATGCACTGTTCATGGATTTTTGGAATATTATTCATGTTGACTTTTTGACCAGACGAAGTTAAAAACACTTCTGTTATGTGTTATCTGTGCATGCTGTATACAGAACCCCCAAATTCAATCAGATGAAACAATAAGACACATTGATTTAATAGAATGTCAGTCAGTGTTTGACACCTATAGATTTCTAAATTGCATTTGTATAGAGTCAACCACACAGTTAGAAGGCCAAAGGTCGTGTATGATATCTGGGTTCTGTATTTGTCTCTCTTGCAAATATTTGGTAAATGTTTCTGTCAGGTCTGCGGCCTAAAATTACATCTAATAATACATTTGCTCTCGCATAACATTATATTTTAATAGTTTTGTCATTGAAATGACCTCAACATTGTTGCTTGGACATACAGCAAAGGATTATTTGCTTATGTATTTATTGTCCTGGTCCATTGTAGCTACAGTAAGATAAGCCCCTTTGGAGCTTTGCGACAATACAGCTTCAAAATTATTATTATTTTTAAATGGTTTGTTTAGCTTAACAGGTACCATACAAGCATTCAATTAACCCAAAATGAAAACTTACTCATTTAGTTTATTTAACACTGGATTTAGAGATACACAGTTTTCATTGGCGCGTGACATGGTATTTCCACAGATGGGCCCGGGGAGAAGAGATGTGCAGCATGAAGATGGTTTGTTTGTGTGTAAATGCTGCCGACCACTGACAGGGACTCTCATGCTCTTACTCATCCAGGAAAGGGCAGGACCATAGACAGCACTGGACATTATTACATATTGATTTAAAATCCTCCTCCTTTCCTCTCTGTTTTATCTGATCAGACAGGCACAATGGCTGACCTCTCGCTCCCTGTCTAGCTGCCTCTCTCTCTCTGCTCTTTTTCTGGTGTATTTCAGATCCTGGTTGCCTGGGGCCTTTGCACACCTCACTTTTCCTCCCTCCCTCCTTATACCCCTCCTCCTTAGTGCTAATGAGTCGGTGGTGCTAACAGCGCAGGGCTAGCTAGCCTGCTGATGCAATGCAAATGGGCAGTAATGAGCATAACCACAATCACAGTGCCATAGCCAGCCATACTATCCTCCCTGCCTCCATCTTTCCATCACTCCATTCCTGATGGACAGGCCCCAGTCCCAGGGTTGGCAAGTGACTGACAAGGCCTGCCGCCCGTGCTGAGGGGACCCAAGTGGGCCTCTGGAGTGGCCCTTTATGACTGACCGCGGGGACAAGGATAGTGACGGCGGCTTGGTCTCGTTGGCCGTTCTAAACTGGTCCATTAATTACACCAAACCCTTAGAGAAAATGAACAGGCAAATTTAATAACATAGAGGAGGCGGTTTATATGTGTGTGTGTGTGTGTGTGTGTGTGTGTGTGTGTGTGTGTTAGGGTTTGTATCCATACACACCAGTTCCACCCCCTGCTATTGTAAAGGAGGAACGCTCCAAGCTTGTTGTCACCACTGACACGCATCAAACAGGCGTTTCTGACACTTAAGGTCAGTGATTTAAGGCCCAACAACAGGTTTAGTGAGGGCAGTAAATTTCATCACTGTGGGCAATAAATTGCCACATTTGATGTTAAGTCCTCCCTTAGCAATTATGAGACCTTAGTGTGGGAGTTTATCTAAGTGGTGATTCACGACAAACCATAAATGATGATTCTCCACATGGAGGTTTGATGACGTCTGAAAAGATTCATTAAAAAACATTCAACTTTATGTTGTATTGAAGTGAAAGTGATGCATCAGTCATCCCGGTAATGAGATGATGAAATGAGGCTGATCATTTCATGATTGAAATTCATCAGTCAATATTTCTAAAACAGGGATTCTGATTTGATCTGAGTTTGATTTGAGCACTGCTTTTTAATTGATCAAGTCATTCTGAAATAAGCTATTTTCAACAGTCCTGTGCAACAGGCCACACACTTGTTTAATTACCTTTTTCAGACTATTTTGACATTTTTAAACACTCTATACATTACTGTTTATGATAGTTTTGAACATTCAATACCATAGATTTTCATGTTTTTTCCCCCCAACATGCCATTTTATGACTTGTTTGTCATAAAAAAGACTTCAAAAAATGAATAATTTACAATACTATGGTTTTTATGTATGTTTTTTGACACAGTATACTATGTTTTTTTTCACAACTATTTTGTTATTCTAAGTTATATGCTATTTTTACTAAAATGGCAGGCTTAACTTAGTTATGGTTCTACAATAAAGTTGGGACTGTTGAGGAGTCATTTTAGTCGAGTTAGGCTCTGTTTGTGGCCTCCTGGTAGCTGTTTCAAAGCCATGACATCAACAAGCATGACATTTTCTCTTGAACTTGTTGAGACTAATCTGTAGATGTCTCGTAGCGCTCTTTGGGCCCGGACATTCTCCATTCATCTGCCTGTATAGCATGGAGCTCTTCAGTCACATATGAATATTGATCTATATTCAATTTATTACTATTCAAATGTTTTTTTGAGATGTTATTTGTAACATGACTATATGGAAATTTGAGTTAAAATTCCCTGTAAAAATGAATCATGTAAACATGGCCAAAACATATAGACTGCATGAGTATATCTTTATAAATTGTACCATAAATGATGTATGATGCTGTATTTTCATCTGATATACAGTCCCAGTTATAGTAAAGAGTAGTACAATGTAGTTGCATGTTTATTCATAGTTCTTGGTTATAATGGTGATATTGATTTTGACATATTGATTAGACAACAATACAAAAAATCCATTTACTCTGGAATGGTAATCGCAATAGGTTTGATTATAATGGAATCATATTCCTCAGTGTCTTACTTTTGAAAGGAGAAGTATGCATGTACGCCTAATTGTTGAGGAGATCCTGAATCATTTTGTTCGTCATATTAGTCTTTTTTTTAGGATAGGTCAAGGTCTTCACAGGATGTGATGACCTGATCTGTGCCAACACACTATCATATATGACCCTCAGTAAAAGTAGCATTCTCTTTAACCCTTTTAAGAGTGACTATGTTAAATTTCCACCTTTGACAACCTTGTATTTAAAAGCCTCTAGGCTCTATTTTTATAATAAATACATATTTTGATATTCATATTTATTTGAGTTGCAGGGCAGATATATGGCAACTATTAGAGTAAATTTACCGATTTTATTGTGCACTCTTTTCACTTTTTACTGTATTTCGCTGTAAATCTTTTTGTTTTGTTTTGTTATGACAATCATCATAGACATTATGAAAACACATGGTTGTGTTGTGTTATACAAAAGAACTAGCACTTTTGATATTTTTACTTATAGTAACTGTGTCCCCCTGTGAAATAAAAATGTTGCCTTTGAGGGGGGAGGGGACTGTCGGAGAGAGGGAATTACATTTTTTTGTTGTAATGTATTACATACTGCTTTATGGACTCAAATTGAGTCACATACCTTCCCAGTGGCTTCCTATACATAACAACTCCTCGGTCTTTTGGTTTGATACAAATTAAAAAATCTGAATTACTTCGATACAGTAAACTACATATACAAATAAATATATGATAGCTCCCCGATGTTCCTCTCAACCTAGCCACACAGCTCTAAATTATGTCCAAGTTCACCTTTTTTTTATTTTTTACTCAGTTATCAAGTTTAAAGAAATCTGAGGATTTGAAGGCACTTTTAGGTTCGATAACAACATCAGATTGTCAAAATCTTATTGCAACTTTTCCTCACAACTTCCACCAGGAAAGACAGAGGTTTGCGAAGTACAACGGTTGTAAACTAGCTGCCTACTCTGACTTTTGGGAAACTGCTCAAACTTCAAATACGGAACAGTATTATGATGCCATCAGTGATTTTTAACCAGGAATTTAAGATATTCCGCTTCAACTTACATGCACACAAAATAAAGCATGTGCTTGCTTCACTACACAATACCAATGTGCTCTGGGAGATTTGCAAAAGGAAATTCAAGTTGTGACGAGTGCAAATCCCTCGGCACAATCACTACATTTAAATGTTGTGTTTTGCACAGTGTACAGTATCTTACAGCTCCTGTGTCGCGCTAACTACTCTTCAAAGATAGATATGCTAATGGGGAAAGTAGTTCTGCTATTATTCCAATGCACTTGCTGAAAACAGTTGCGAAGCCATCATCTCGGCATATACTGTATCAAACTATTGTGTGTGCGCTCGTGTAGATATGGAAAATAGAAGAAGAGACGAGTTTGGGGTTGCCGTGGCCCACTTCTTCTTCCCCTTCTCCTCTGTATTCCCTCTTTCTCTGCGGTGCTGTCAGTCTCCCTGGGGTCGGATCAGCGCCGCCGCAATAGGTAGGCCGAGGCTATCAAAGTACACTTTTAACTTTTTAAGACTTTGCAGGTTGGCTTTGTTCTCTTTTTCTCTCTGTTGTGCGGGCTCTCCTGGGCCCTGGGTTGGGGAGTCTCTCTGGGTGCTGGCGAGTGGCTCTGGGCTATTAAAAAAAAAAAATGCAGGTTATCTACTGGGAGAAGTAGAGGAGCCTTTCAAATTGAAGTGAGAGCTCACGACCAAAGGAGTTTGGAGGGGAAATCGGAGAGGGGGATGCTGGTTTCGATGATGAGTATGCATGTACTTATATACAAGGGTACAAGGTGTTGGTGATGGAGATCATTACAAGTCCATTGTTTGTGCCCCTTCTTTTCTACACCTTGGTATGTTTTGCAAACCACACACCACCCCCTGTCTTATGAATGCACATTTACATGCATTCACACAAACACACTCAGACACCCGCTTCTTCACCTCCCCCCTCCACACACACCCACATCTGCTACATCCACCAGCACCACCACTATAACCTCGTCTCCCATAAAAAAAAATAAAAAATAAAACCGGGCTCAAAGCCTTTGGGATGATTTGATTAGCAATGATATCTGAAAAGTGCCTCATCGTGCTAACAAGATTAAGCTGAGGCCCTGTCTGTTTTCAGTGCTGGAAATTTGCTAGGTGATTAAAACTGGCTCTCCCTACTGGAGCAGGAGCGTTAGCCGGCTAGTGGGACCGTTGCCAGGTAACAAGACATGACGGCTGTTTTGATGTGGCTACATACGCAAAGGGCTAACGCTGCAGCGGGCTCGTGATACAGCGGAGGAGACCTCTGTCCCGTGCCAGGCAATGCAGAGAGAGTAAGCCCCGTCATCACATCCCATAACGCTCTCCTCTCTGATCACCATGAGACATAGAACCACAAATATAAATGAAACTTTCCAAAAAGTATTTATGTGTTTCTATTAAAGCATTCTCCTAAAAGCAAAATCTTGATAGACAAAACAATGTTTGATTTTAATTATGGGGCTCATTAACTGCATATGAATTGTTATCACAAATGTGTCCACGTTCCATTTCCACAAATAGACATTTAGTATCTGTGGACTACAAATGTCCTCACTCAAAGGACCACATTCATTTTAATGTTTGCTGGGTTATATCATTTAAATATAATACAGTAGGTTAATGCCGGTCTGCAAAGACCGGTGCACTAAATAATAGTGAGTTCACCCTCCATCAGTGAAAAGTATGCTTGTGCCCTGACCACTGCAACAAGGAAAATTATAGTAGCAGTAAATATTGAAGTACGCCACTGGAAGGGGTTTGGCGTGCTGGAGCATAAGTTATACTCCTACCTCAAGTCCTTTTCACGACTCTATTCCATTTGAATGGGAGTCAAGCTGCAAAATCACCACCTTTCAGTTTACTATGGGAGGAGTATTAATTCTTCACTCCAACACTGTATTTATTCAATTGGATTATGTATGCATGGAAGGCCTAATGAGAGCTTAAAAATGCAATTATTGCTTAAGCAAAAAATGTGACTTTTTTGATAAATGTTTCTATTACCTAATAAATGGAGAATCAACAGACTTAGGAAACTGCTTTATTCAGGACTTGAAATTAGCCCATCAATCATTTGCAGTTTGTTAACTATTTCTCTCCTCGTCTCCTTCCTCTGTTGCCCCATCCTCGGCGGTCTGGCAATATGCAAAAAAGGAAGAAGTGAAAGGAGGGAGTGAGGAAAAAAAGAGGACGAATTGCATATGATAACCCTGGTAAAACACTGAGGGCGGAACACGGGACAAAAGGGTATGATATCCCTAAACGACTGGACTATGATAATGAAGTGCATTTATAATTCATATGGTCTATAAGCACAGGTCAGTGGCGCAATGTGAACAAGGTTAATCAGAAGCAAGAGGGTCACAGAGTGCCAAAAGGTCGTCCGGATTTTTTATGAGCATATTGATTATGTTTTCAGAACAATGAATATCACATTGGAGCATATGCCTGTGTTATTGTATTGATTTGGTGAGTTCTCATCCATATGTGGCCTGCAAATATCAAATTTGTTCCCAATAAATGAGCTGTTAGCATATTCAAGAAAGTGTAAAATATCATTCCTGTGTTAACTTTCAGAAAAGTTACACTGACTGTGTCATTATATATTACTGTACAATTACACGGCTCTTAATTGTTGTAAGAGACGGCAATTCAGCTCATTGATGGAAACTAGACAAATCCCAAATACACCATCATCCCCTCTCTCTCTCTTTCTTTCTTTCTTTCTTTCTTTCTTTCTTTCTTTCTAGCTCAGGTCAAAGAGGCATCTAGTGAGTAAACCTCCATCTATTGGTCCTGCTTTCCCCCCCCCCCCCCCCCATACAGACATATTGTAGCTCTATCCTGTTATCGCTTCTGTTAGTCAGTTCAGCTTAGCTTCTATCTGCGTCCAGGTACAGTCGACAGAGATATGGAAGAGAGACAGCGACCGATCAGTAAGGAAACACAATAAGGCCATTTTGTTTATTTCCTAAATGCAATCTAAATGAATGGAAAGTGGCCCTTCTTGTCAGAGTTGATTGGGAACATGTTTTGATCCGGCTGATGCGTGACACGGGGCAGGCGACATGAATGCACGTACGCCCTGCTCTACATCAATTCAAATGCAGAAGAAGGGCATATTTAAAATATATTCATGGGATGCTCTGTGCTATTTCAGCGAGGGATCACACAATATTACCTCCACGCGGTGATAAGATAAGGTATTTTTCATATTCCCATGTATTTTCATTCATTTTCTCATTTTGGGGAGAGGAGGAAGAGTTTGGCCTCAGGCAAGATTAATAAGCATTTAAAACGGTTTCACTGCTAACCGGCAAATCACAGTGTGTGTTTCAGAGTATTGTTCACTACTGAGTGGCCATGAATGACATAAATAGATTGCCCGGGTATACCTCACCAGCACGCGTTTGGAGACAGGAGCAAATAAATAAACAAAGCGCATGTGCTTTTCCGATGAAGTTCCACACATGCGAATGCAGTTTGGCAAAAACACATGCCAAACACACAGCATCAACACGTTCAGTATATTATATCTCCCATCTGAGCTATAATTAAATGAAAACCTGCCTTCCGGTGTCTTTTTTTTTCCCTCCTCAAAAGACATATTTAACCCCTATTAGATACTAAAATGGTTGCTGCCGCAGCCGTTGGCTGGGACCAAGTTGGTGTCAATAGCGGGCTGGAAGCCTGTGTGTGTGTGTGTGTGTGTGTGTGGCTCCACCCCGTTCAACATCAACCTTCCTCCCACCAACACAGACGCACACCATCGTCAGGAATGCAGAGGTATACACAAACCCATGCACGCATACGCACACACTCAACTTGTGCCCGAGCAGTACAACTGTAAAGTGGTTTAATAGCTGATGTTCAAACAAGCAAGTGCAGCCGCCATAATTGAAGCCCTCCCCAAATTGTGTTTTTATTTTGCTCCCCAGTTCTGAAATATAATCAGTTTGCCTAATTTTATTGCATTTCCTAATGATGCTCGCCCAGAGCAATTGTTCTGTGTGTTCCTTAGCAAACAGCGCGTGTCAGCTCACTGAGATTAATCTTGATTACTTTAGCCCTTGATGAAGTAGGCTACAATAATGCTTTAATTGGGGAATATTACCACATACAGAAAAAAACGGTGATAGATAGACCAGGAGATGGATGTTTGACTCCAAACTGCACTAATTGTAATGCTGTTTGGAGTGATTAACTTTGGATGGATCAGTGGCTGTGGCGGAAGGCTGAACACAAACAACAAATAGGGAACAATATCCACGACTGTAGTGCGCTGCAGTCGTGGATGTTATGTTTTCACTGAGTCACTGACAAAGATGGTGGTAGTGGCCATTTGTCACACAAATCTAGGGCCACTGACACACCGTGTTAGTTTTTATAGTTTTCAGTGGTTCATCTGGTCTTGGCCTTTGTATTGGGTTAGCTGCTCCAGAGCATGTGCAAACTAAATTACAAACTTGATCAAATGAAACAATAACCTCAGATACTTTCATATTTGTGTTAACATTGTAGAATATTGTTGATTATATTTTATAGCTATATTTGCCATATTTAGTTAGCCAAATATCTCCCCCTCAGAGCCCCCTCAATTTAGTATTGTACAGTACAGTCTGAGATTTGTTACGCTAGAAGTCTTTCTCCACAGCCCTGTATTTAGTCTCACTTTTAAACTTGTTGTCATCAGCCGATTTATTGATGGGACCCGAAGAGAGAGAAACAGAGAGAGGAAAGACAATACATAAATAAAATACAAAAACGTTAAACTCGGGACAAAGACGTTTATTTTTGCAAGCTCTTGTTATTACAAGGATCACGGATGCATCAGAAATGCACACATTATAAGGCACAAAGGACCACATGTAGCTGTGAAAGATTTAATGCAAGATGCATCTCAGTCAGTAAAACGTAGTCCACAGCCTCTTCTGTGAACTAAACCAGCTTCTACTTGAAGATCAGCTTCAGCCTTCTAACCTCATTACCTGGACCCCAAGTATAATGAAGCCTTCCAAAAATACATGTCCGAGGCCTGTCATGTCACTATGGAGACTGCAGCACACACCCTGGGGGGAAACACCCGAATCTGCTCATGCAGCTCTCCTGCTATTCTGCCCCATCTTCACTTGTGTGGTATTGTACGTGACATGGGTGAGCGTGCACACACACACACACACACACACACACACACACACACATTGTACAGTTAAGTGCACCACATGCATACACACACAGCTGCACGCCACACCACGCCGAGGCTGTAGGAGAGACACAATCTGCTTGGTTGGGACAGTTGTCTTACGAGGTGTCGTACGCTGACCGGACATATGCTGACCCCTTCCGATTTCCTTTTGTGCTGACTTCCTCGTTGGTGCCGCTTTGTGTCACGACTTTTTGCTGAGTTTTGTTTAGGGGGGGGAGGGGGTGCAGTGTAGGAGAAATTGTTCCTTGTGTGTTTACAATAATGCAAGTGCGCATTGTATTTGTTGGCTTGTGTGTGTGTGTGTGTGTGGAGTTTGGCACTAAGTAAAGACAAGAAGCTGTGACCGAGCCGTTTGCACACGCACACACACTCACTTGAAGGAACACACAACCTGAAATCTAGTGCTGTGTCTCTAAGTATGTACAGACTAATCACCTTTCACACACACCAACACGCGCTGCAGTCCTCCCACTCCCACCCCAGTCTCCCCAGTCAGTGAGTGACACCTGACAGAATGTGTGTGACTAGAGTTCAAGGTAAACACACACACACACACACACTAACACCTCCAGAGAGCTTGTCACCTGCGTTGAAGAGCAGAAGGCACAGGGGGAACGGGGACAACGGCCTAAGCGTGTGGACATTGGTGCTGTCTCTGGAAGGTGTGAATCTGTCATTAACGAACATCGCAGCTTCCACACACACGCATCAGGACATACACCTGGCACGGCAAACGCACGCACACACACACACACACACAGCCTCACGTGGAGTACCGCGGCTCTCGGTAAGGACTCGGAGGTGACCCACAGTAAAAGTCTAATGTTCATCATGGCACGGCAAACGCTGCTGCAAGTGCGGCTGCGCATGTCAGAGAGGCCTTTCTCTGAGAAGCCTGACGAGATGCAGAAGGATCAGTCACGCTGTACCGGAAAGATAACGTCACCAGAATCTGTTACGACATGTGTGGGGGGGGGGAGGAAAGAGACTGTGACACGTTCCACAAAAGCCGCGAAGAGATGTACAGTTGTTTGGTGATATTAATGTATGACGACAACAAGCAAAAAAAAAAATCAATAACATGTTTTATGACATCTCCAGCTCCCCTGGCTGCCGTGTCTGTAATACTATTCAAATGGGAGCAATGATGATAAGGCTTCTATGAAGGAGGGGGAGTGGGAGACGAGGGTGATGGAGGCCCCCAGATAGCTCCCTTCAGGCTGTCTGTGGGGCCATAAGCTGTTGTTTTATTTCTCTGTTTTTTTTTGGGATGTAATCAGAAGAACAAATACAGTATGTAGTTGGCATGGAGGTCTAAGGGTTATCCCCCTCTCTGAAATCATATAGCACATCATCTACATACTGTATGCTACAGGAGGAATTGTAGAGAAATGTCTTGGATCCATGCATGAGAATATGACCAGAGCTTAAAACTGTGTTCCAGCAGCGCTAGCTGTGAAATACATACCTGTATATATCACTATATATATATATATATATATATATATATATATATATATATATATATATATATCATATTCCAAAAGATAGTAATACAAAATACAACAATAGTAGAGTTTCCCTATACATTTTAAATCTAATAATCACAAAATACTAAATGGACTTACTTGTCAAAGAGAGTTGGTGTAAATAAACAATTTGGGTCGCCACATTCGGCTTCTGGTTGTCGTTCAGGGCCCCCGTGCTGAATACGTACCATTTAGTCAACTACATGCTTTCTTAATCCGTGAGTAAACAGTTCAGGTGCAGTCGCTTAATGCATTTGGCCACAGCACGTCTCGTTGCTGCTCATGAGTGTGGTTCTCTCACAGAATTGGAAGGGATTTCATTCTAATCTTCTGGGTTTACTTCCTGTACAGTCCTACAGCAGCTTTGGCTTACAGGATTTTTTGACAGTTGACGGTCACCCCTGGTTTGTCTGGTTGGAGCTCAGCAAGACAAACCAGGAGTGACTGTCAACTGTCACAAACACACACATGCACACACACACACACACACACAGCCTCACACACACACACACACACACACACACACAGCCTCACACAGCCTCACATAGAAGCAGAAGGAGAGCCAACTGTACACTAAATAAACCTGCTTGTCATAATAATGATGAGAGCCGACTCCATTATGTTCTTTTGAGTTTATTTCTCTGATTTACCGCAGTCAAAGCGACGCGTGCCTGGGACGGTCTCCAAGGTTGCTGTCAGGGGGAATTTAATGTCCTTGGCTTTAGCGTCTTTCTGGGAGCCTGTCACATCGGCTCAGCACTGACTGGCATACCAGCCGGGACCTCTGGCATTGTGAATATTAATAGAATATTGATACCGCCAAAACACTGCGGCGGGATTCTCATGTCTTCTCCTCCCGTTCTCTCTCTGCAGGACTTTAACACCCCCCCCCCCCCCCCCATCCGCTTACCCCTCTCTGCATGCTTGTGCTCTCCTTTTTTTTCTTAATTCAATAAAACCTTACATGTCTAATATTATGCAAAACACGATTAATTACAGATTTTACTGCCTCTCATCATCAAATTAATTATTAATCCAGCACAAAAATACAGGTGTGTTTAATGCTTCAATTATCAGCAGCGGTTTGTGGGAGCTTACTGGATGAAGGGTAGGTGGTTGAGGCCAAAATATTTACACACACACACACACACACAGGCACAGACTTACATGCACCACTGCCGTTGCTGCTGCACAAGCCACACTCTGCGTGTACTTTCATGTGGACATTTTTTAAAAAGAGTGACTCAGCCATGAAGAAACTGGGAGCTCCTCCAACTATATTTATTCCTGTGTAACGTTGCACCAAGCAGTACTGGCATGACCCCACACGTTCTTTGAATCCACTCTTAAAATGACTTCGCTGACGCTGGTTTCCTTTCCCAGGCTTGTTTTGCATTCCATAAAGTGCAAGTAAATTAAAGTATGACTCATCTTCATGACTTAATCAACAAGTTTTCAAATAAACCTCCTTTGATATTAATTAATGCATTTTAACACTCAAAACCTTAGTCTGCTTCATCAAGAGGTTTAAACTTACAATGTACTGGCAACATAAGCAAACAACCCCACAAAAGCCATTGCATTTTGATTTATTAATTGTTTAACTCTGATTAGGATATGAACATGTGTGACATCAACTTTTTCTGACTGTAAAACTACGTAAATAACAAATTTAAAATGACCAAACAAACATGTATTGTTCATGTATGACGCCATTGTTCAGGGCCTTCAATCCTACTTCTTTTGTCAATACCAAACCTAACTTTGAAAACATAGTTATTATGATGTACATAACTTCATTGTTTTCCTTCTAATATTAAACCATGTGATACATTCTAGCATATTTCATCACAAGGGGCATTGATTTTGATGTAAACATAATTATCAAAGAGCGTCAGACTAAATTGGCCTGACAAGATAGAGAGTTCATTATCAGCCAAAACGCTTGGGAGTGTGTTACTCTAATTAATTTTCTATAATGAACCCGATGTTTTTGTTAAGCTCGAAAATACCTCAATGACACATTGTTTACTGGGAGAGCTCATCCCAGCGCCACTGGGTTTCGCTTGGGTTATGTCTACGCTCTCTTTGACACGGTGGAAGGTAAAGCCTGAATTTAATGCTTTGGTCTTTCAATCAACACTAAAACTCTTCCATTTTGTTCAGATAAGTGCTGTCCCCTCTTTGCATGCACTCTCCCTCACAATACCGGGCGGCGTTGGCATCAGAAACTATTTTCAATAATTGATTCCACACTCTAATTGAACAGCACGACTGAACGACATAGCTCATTACTTTACTCATTAGTTAATTATCGGAGAAGTAGGACAAGTCAATAAAAGTGAAGGCAGTAAATTCCGATACTAATTAGCCGCGCTTCCTTCAAGACATATTTAAAGGCAGATTAGTTACCTGAATGTCCCACGATGGATTAGGAGGGGGCGGGTGGGTACAGGGGGAGGGGGGGATCACTGGCAGGAGAGCTGGCTAAGGTTAGGTGCTTAGCATCATTAAAGTGGGAGAGATCATAGTTACAGCGACGTGATGGAACTCCCCCAAAAGACGGCTTTTCAACCACACAGGGATTCAAGGTGAGGACAGCTAGGAGTGTGAAACAAGTTCAGTTGAAAAAAAAACAATTATGGAGTTTGGTCTTATCCTTTCTGTCTAAATTATGTTGTGTTAATCGTCATCAGTTTTTTAAATGTATTTCTTTATGTAAATTAATAATATACTAATATGTATGTATGTATATATATATATATATATTAGTAGTAGTTCAATTAATTAATAAATGAATGAGCAAAATATTAAACACAATTACAAACAAAGACAGCATTAGTATAAAACTGCGAGGATTCCTCGTGAATACAATCTGTACAGAACAATAGTACGAGTGACTTGTCAGTAATATCCACTAGGATTGTGTCTTTGACATATTACACCAAATTGATTAATGAGGAGAACTGATTAAAACAATCTATTCCCTTTCATTACGAGCCTCTCTGCCTCTATTTGTTTTCTTGGCTAATGCTGCTTATAATAACCGTTTGACTGGGTTCATGCACTCCTAACAGGGGGGATTTGCAACAGTATAGTGCAGATGCCCTGTCAGCCAATCACAAGGCAGGGAAGCGGGCCGGGCGAAGCCAACGCTAGTGTCTTTTTCACATGCAAATGCTACAATGTGATAATAAACACCTGACATGGAGCATGACTGAATTATCCTGCCTGTTTAATCAAAGGCGCTGCTTATTGCAGCTCCCAACCCTCTGTTGCCCCTCTCTTTCTGGCTCCCTCCTCTTTCTGTAATATTTCATCACCCGCTCCATATTCCTTTTCTCTTTATTCATATTAGTCTCTATGTCTCTTTCTATACTTTTCCTTCTTCCTTTCTCCTCACCGCCTCTCTCCTTCCCTCACATCCACTTCCTGGCCTGTTAATCTTCCTCCCTCCATCCCTTTCTCTC
The DNA here is from genome assembly GCA_023566465.1 of Cottus gobio. Classification (NCBI taxonomy): domain Eukaryota; kingdom Metazoa; phylum Chordata; class Actinopteri; order Perciformes; family Cottidae; genus Cottus; species Cottus gobio. The sequence continues at coordinate 12,876,992 of CM042234.1, read as the reverse complement.
CCTTCTACTCAGCTGTTTTCACAGTCATACATTATCACTTTTTCCGTCAATTGGCTTTAACCGCGCTAAGTTTTGTGAGGAGCCATCAACGGAGGCCCCTTGGGGACGAGGAAATGACAGAAGGCCGCCTTTATTTACCTCTGTGGCCCCTACCGTGTCGTCTGCTTAATCATGTGGCTAATCGACAACACTGTCTCCCCGCTCGCCCGCACCCGGACAATGGGGAACCTCATTCATATTTAATACAATGGAGTGTTTAAGTCATTGCACGCGTCTGAGGAGGAGGATATTGTGTTTCATTGTGAAGGGCTCCACGGGGACCTCCTCCCTGCCCACCCAGGCCTCCCTATCTGCCCTCCTCCTCACAACTAGCATATGCTTGGCACTTCTGGTGTTAAGCAGGCGGCCTGTGCAGCTGGCTGGGCGCGAGGGCCCCGGCCTGGTATCAAAGCGTTCATTCCCATGATTAATTCAAATGGTTAATTCTGCTTTATCACGGCTTAAGAAAAATTACCAAGACAAATATGTACTCCACTGAAGAATGCATTACGTAGAAGTGCCTTTAATAATGCAACAGGGCGTATAATAGGGGCTCTTTTCCTTGCAGTAATCTCCTCGCCACCTCCACTTTAGAGAGCATGGTGTCAGATGCTGGGCGCCATGTGCTGCCTGTGTTCTTTAATAGCGCTAAAAAGGGATTAATCCTACAGAAAGGATAACGCTGTGCTGTATCGGTTTGTGTGTCTGTTGCTACTTAACTCACTTAGCTTGGTAATGTAATGGTGGAAAACTTACATAACTGCAAACACTTCTATTGATGTGAGCAGCTGATTTCGACATGTAGTCCCCTCCCTGTCAGTTCCTCCCTCCCTATCTCTCTCCGGCTGTCTCCTCTCCTCCCTGGTTCTTTAAAAGATTAACCAGGGTCATTAAGGACACCGAGAAGGTTCATTTTGTCGTTACGAGTGGCAAATTAATCATGGGGGGATGCCATTTAATGACACACTTCCCTGGACTGATTACTTGTGTTCTTGCTAATTACATTGGTTAACTACAGTGCACCTATGAAGGTCCTTTTGGTATTTGGTCTCTCAGGTCCACGGGCCTCCTTAAAGACACACTCACACGCTTTATTTTCTCCTCCGAGCAAATTAAAGAACATAAAAGAAGCAGCTGTGTACAGCACGGTACCCCGACGAGCCCATTACTGACACGCCTGCCTGTGCCACGGAAGGAACTTAACTGTGTCCTATAACCTTAAAACGAGAGCCCGCCGCTTGCTGCAGCTTTACTGACGCAGTGCTGCAGCGGTTTTCCTCCTCTCACTCCTTGTCCAAATGAGAAGAGCACAAAAGCTCAGTGTCATTAAAAACCACCGCCATTAGGACTGGCTGGCTTCATTTGTTCTCCATTATTACTGAAGACGGCTCGGCCTTCAGAGCCTCAGAGGGGGGTGGGAGGCAATAGAGTACAGGTTAGACTGAGGGCCACAGCCCAGTTAATAAGGGAGGGAATCTTGGGGCAGGTAAAGGTCAAACTGGACACTTCCTAGCATGCAGCAAAGAACCATTTGTTTGAATGAAAATGTCAGCGGAGACCGTCAGGTCAACAGCTCCAGGCTAAGTTGGACCTGGGTGTGACTCCTGACACTCAACAGTAGACAGAGGCCAGATAATGGGTTAAGGACCCTGATGGTTATCTGCTCAACTCTGGCTTGTTTTCATTCCTCTTCTCCCCTGCCCCTCCTTCCATCCCTCTGCCCCCTCTCCCTCCCTCTAACGACAACTGAGGAGGGGTTAAATGGTCCAATTCCACAGAGATCTTTTTGGGGGGAGAGAAGATACATGACAGATGTAGCGCGATAAACGTGATGCTGGCGTTACTTAGAGCAATTCAGAAGGGGACAATAATGGGAATGTTGTTCCCTTTGTGATGTGTGCCAGTACTATTTATAGGGCTGTGTGTGTGTGTACAACAAGCAGTCCCGCCTTATGACTATCATAATTGGAAAATGTATTTATTTATTTTTTCAAGATCACAATCCAGACCTCAGTTATTTTTTTTTTTTATCTCTCAAATGATTCCTTTGCCAAGTGCATGAATCTGAGGCTAAGTTTATTTTAGGAGTAATTGATTGATTTATGGATTGATCTATTTTTAGTCAACATAGTGATATAATAATTATATCATATATTTTTTTCCATTTAGATTAGTTATCAGTTGGAGTGAAATTGCAGTAATTGAGATTGAACTGTCAGTATTTTAAAATGACAATACACAATGATTTAAATCAAAAGGATTTTAATCCCAAGGCTTGAAAAAAAAAACTTTTTCAACATGTGAAATGAGGAACACATTTTTTTTTCAGGAATGCAACCCCTTTGTGGGGAAAACAGCAGACAAATATCCACATCTTCCTCATGTCAAAATCTGTCAGAGCATTTCGAGTGCTTTGATTTTTTTTCTTCTCTTGCTCATATTGAGACGGCTTAGAGGAGATCCTGAAAAGACCTTTTGAAATGGACCAGAGCTGGCAGTCTGGCTATGTGGTAACCCCCTCCTTTTCCTCAGCCTGTTTTACAATCTCATTAAATCGGCCCTTTGTTTTGCCACTTTCCAAGCTCTGATCTCTGGCTTAGGACGAGTCAAGAGGCCGAGACAGTTTGAAAAAGGCTCCCTCCGCCACAAAGAGGCCGCTTGTTCACAATCATTCCCCTCTTCAACGCCACCCAGACAAAAAAGAGAGGGAGAGAGCAAGAGGGTCATTCACTGGCGCGTTATCGTGAGAACTTAATGAAAGTTTTATAACTCTTGAAATGTTTATGACCTTCCCACTCAGCAGCTTGTCTCACCGATTGATGGCTGATTCTGACAAGAGTTCGCGAGCTCAGCTGGTCCTACAGGCAAAATAAGGACAAGATTATTGAAAAATTATATTTGCCAAAATGCATTCGATAATTTGTGAAACAGACTCAAGAAAGAATTTAGCACCAGAGAATAGAGAAGATTCTCCTACTGTAATCGAGGTGAGACCATTAGCACCTGCCTGTTTTTTTGTTTCACTTCCAGACAGTGTATATGCCATCCTTGGCTGTGTAGTTGCTACAGGGAGGCACCGCACATAGAGATATTATAATCTGGTTGGCAGCCGGGGCCTCACAGGCACTGCTAACAAAGTCTTCCTCCTCTCCCCTGCCCAGCCGCTTTCCAGTTCTTGATAAGTACTTCTCTATTGTGGCCTTCTTATGCAACATTCCACTGCATTATGTCACCATGTTTACAGGGTGTAAAAATAATAATAATTGAGAATTGAAAAGGCCAAAATCGAAGAGAGATTCTGCTGCTGTTTCTGCTTCATGTTAAGATCCAAATAACGTGTTTGAAAGTGTTGCATCGAAGAGCAAAATCAACACCGATGCAGCCTCTTTCGCTCAGTAGACAGTAGTTACTGAATTACTCCTCTTGCAAGGACTTAGCAGAGATCCATCTTGGTACCGTGAACCTGTCATGGAGCAATGAAGGGGAATCCAGCGCCCATCTGAAACAAATGACAAAGTCTATCGCCCAAGGCCCCTCTCTCCCTCTTCTTAACAGCTATGCTGAGAAGCCATCACTGTCCACAAAATATGATAAAACCCATGCCATAATAGGATTCATAAACATGCCCAAATACAATTTGCTGAGATGTATTTCAGGAAAAGACAATCATTTACAACTTCTGAGGGGGATTTAGAATAAGTATGTTTGTATGCAAATCCGGCAAACACGTTTTATGTACTCCGCTCCCACTGATCATGAAAGCGCATTAGATTTATGGCAATGTGTGTGCATAATTGTGAAGATGGTGGGGTGGGGGGAAAAGAGGAAGGAGAAAATGAAAAAGAAGAAGTCTCAGGATTTATACTGAGACCTTTTTGGGGGTTTCGATTAGTGTAGAATGAGCCCAGCTTTCATGCCCCCGACATGGAAAACAATCGCTGCCACTTGGCTGAGTCCTGGGCATCCAGGCCCCCATTGCTTCCACATGGGACGCCGCCAACATTCGCTTTTGGCAATAAAGATAGCTGAGGACAAAAGACAGGCAGCAAGTACCTCTTGGCAAATTCTTATTTGCAAGCAGGCCTTCTTAATTTTTAGTTGTTGTTGTCTTTTTTTTTCTCCTTAAAAACAGCATTTCTAAGTGAAAAGTTTAACAAGGGGACATGCTTTGGAGGTGGGGTTGGTGGTGTAATTTTGAATAAATGTATCTCTAACACCTACTTGACATTGTTATGATAAAAGTTTGATAAATTAGAGCCAACTCTCTGCACAGGGCACAACATAACTGGAACATGTAATAAAAGGGGTTCTGATTTTTCTTTATTCTGTTTCTTGAGACAAACAACTTTATTCTTAAGTGAAGGAAATTTACAACTTTTCTGTTTCTGTCGACATTTTGCGTTTCCTGTCATATCCCTAAAGTATGCAACTTTACAGCCTTCATCTGAGAACGATAGAAACATTTAGGGTCTTATACAATTCTCTAGTAAAGAAACTAAGGCATCCTGATTGGCCTTCTATAAAGATGGCACTTTAAATAAAGAAAGTGATGTCTAATGACTTTATGCTACCTTGGCCTTATGTAAACACCATTAGAAAGTTGAATCTAATAAAGTCCAATTTACAAACTCATTTATTACCAATAAAGGAGAGGAGAAACACCTGCTTCATGCCACCTTAACCTCATTTTGAGATGTGTTTTCTTTTCTCTCTCGTTCCTTCTGGAGAAAGCGTTATGTGCAATGTGGCATGAATTTGCGCGTCTGAGACAGCAGCCTCCTCTTCCTCTATCTCAGCCATTGGTGGGAGAAAAGAAGGAAAGGAGTGAGGGGGGATTGACCCAGGAATCTGGAGTTTTTGGAATGAGAGTTCAAAGGAACTCCCCGCAGCCTATATAAACCACCCTCAATTGGCACAAAGAGGAAACTCAATTTGCAGGGAGCTGCGCTGTATACTTTTTATAGAGGAACTTTTAGTCATTAGGCCATATACTCCATCTCACTCAAAGAGCCAGGCGACGCGGCGGGAGGCCGCAACGTGCTTCTTCTACAAAAAAGCAGGACAGAACCCCCCCACTCCAGAGAAGAAAAAAATCTCTTAATGAGAGCCCAGTTAGTTCCTGTGTCTTCAGATGGTGTCCTGTTTGTTCAGCAAAGCAGGGGGATCTGTGTTAACCCTTCTACAACAAAATCTGCTTAGAAGGTGTAATCCTATCTAGTATGCATGTAGCAGTCTTCAGGCGGGGCTGTGCAGGAAAAACAGCCAAAGATGCTGTATCAAATTAAACATATGTGTGAAAGAAATCACACTCTTTTGAGCAACAATCAGTCTGCATTGAAAGAGAATGAATTTCCTCTGAAAATCTAGTTTAGGGTTGTCATATTCATTTTAGTCAAATGGGATTTGGGAACAAAACCCAGTTTGAAACATGACAAAAACACACTCAATAGTTGATCTGTTTACAAAAACATTATTCACTGTGCATACTGTAGGACCTTCATCAAAGCAAGTCCATATATTGAAATAGGAGAGATCATTTTAAATATGGATCAAACACATTGATTTAAATATTATTGACTTACATATTTAATTATATATATATATAGAAACTAAAGTAAAAAATATGGGAATTTCGTAATCAGTCATATCTTTTATGAACCAAATGTATTTATATTTTGATTTCTGCGACTGATCAGACCAAGGTAAACTACATCTGTGGATCAAATCACAAAGTGATTATTTAAACATTTGCCTTGTGATTCTTTCCTCTTAATTTTCATAAAGATTATTTGAAATGTTCATAATTTTTTTAAACTGGTATTTAGGTTTTCTGTATGACAGTTGTGAGCTAAAAAATAATTTCTTTTTTTTTAAATCTAAAAACACAAGTAAATAGGAAAATATGTAATGTGTGTGAGGGTATTGCATTTACATTGAACTCTACTTATTCAACTGTCTAGTCTTTGTCATATCATATCATCTTTCATAATCTCCTCTGGTTTTGTCCACCTGGGTTCTTGCTGACCTTTGTGAACTTTGACCTTACACGCAGGACTCGGCAGCCATCATATTTGTCTCATTGTGTCCTTTGTTGCCCTTCGCGCCCCCCGTTCTCCCCCTTCACTATGTATGGCAGATTAATGACAGCTAATAATATCTGATGTTCCTGGACATTGCGTCCGGTAATGAGATGCATTCCCAATGGGTAGGCAAGGTGTCACCACTAACAAATTCACCGCGGCTGTGTGCAATTAGCCTGTAAAAAGGGTGGAAAAATACACTAAATCAGTATCGGCCAAGATGGATGAAGCGCGCTGGAAGAAAAATACCCCATTGTTACCAAACACCCAACGAAGAGGAAGAGAGAGAGAGAGAGGGGGGGAAAAAATGTCTCTTTTCCTCCTCCACATCTTTCTCCTGGAGGAGCTGTGGACAGGTTACCTTTATGGAAACATTATTCCTTGACTGCTCCCTGGCAGGAGTTCATTACAGCTCAGCCCTACGTTGAAATATTCTCTGTAAAATGTCAGCATATGTAAATGAGGACTCAGCCCTCATTCGCGTGTCATGTTTTGTTTAAAGTTGTTGTAACCTTTCTTTCCTACTCATTTCTGGCTTTTCTTTGGCCCTTCACCATCACCGAGGATACAGTTCAGTTCCAACATGATACATATCCGCTCAAAAGGAAAAAATGTGCACGTGTTATATTACATACATTTATTTAACAACACTATAAACATTTAGAAGCACTGTTTTATTGCTGAATTTAATAATGAACCCTCAAGTAGAGCATTGATTTATTTGATCAATTAATAATTTATTTAGTTATTTTGTAGGTTTTCACTTTTTTAAGCCATTTTAATGTGAAATGAAACTCGTACGACTTGATGTCTATTTTACCAACATTCTAAAGACGTCAAACTAAACACCAAATAATCGATTTTCAGTGTAATGTGGTCGTATTAATATCTGCACTAGTAGGCCATATTAAATCATGTTCAACGCCATTGATTCCCGAGGGCAGTTTAAATATTAGTGAGCATTAAATCAATATCAATGCAGGCTGTTGTTAAACTCTAAAAGGACGCTGGCATGATTCAACATTTATGCAAAACAACAGCTAAACTCTGGCATAATGTCTTGGCTGGTGCCATCCTCACTGTGCGGGCCCTGTGGCTACTCTAAATGATGAGAATGGATAGAGCTTCCATTCACAGCCATCCATGTGTGCCCAGTAGCTCAAAGCATCCACGAGTTGCCCAGTCATCCCCCGATGTGACAGCTAGCACAACTCGAGCACAACAGCGAGTTGCTAACGCTACGCTAACGCTGCAACACTTCCTGCTGCATAAACTCGCAGCGTCTGTGCCGATGACGCTCACATTCGAAAGCTCTTTTTTATTTTCAGGGCAAGTCTGAGGCAGACTTAGAAGCAGGGCTTTATGGTAAATCATTTCAATCTTTGAGGGGGCCCGTAAGGTGTGTGTGGGGGGTTTAGGGGGGTCGTTTTAACTCATGTTGCATGCATGTATGAATCGACTTCTCTGTGTTGCATTGTCAAAACAATGTATTTTTTATGCAGGGATAGAGAAGATGCCAACTAGTTCACCTAGAGCTGTGAGGAAAGGGGATTTGCTGCATGGTGGAAAGAGCGCTGCAGTACTCCCGTATTCAGCAGGCAGCTCCCCGCTCTGCTTTGTGCCCCTGCTGTACCCCTATGCAGGGCTGGATCTGTGGAGGCTCTGTCAGCCTAATGAAAATTACATTCACACCTGCGCCACTTCTGCCTATACAGTCTACATTATGCAACAGATGAGCACTGGGGCCAGGGTGTCTAAGTTTGATAGCATTTCTTAAGCAGGATCAAACTGGAAGCGCGGGAGGAGTGTTGGCAGTGATGGGAATTTGATGAGTTCAACAGTAAAAATATTCACTTTTCTGCTATAATAAGAATGACAAACAGGTCGGCGCTGGGTAGGTTTTTTGAGACTTTTTTTGTGTGTGTGTGTGTGGGGGGGAGGGGGGGGGTCGTCTTTGCAATATCATTACGTGGGGTAAAATTGATATAAAAATGAACTTTTTGGAATAATTGACTCTGTGTTCATAACGAGAGGGGATCCCGTCATTTGTTATGAGCCAAATGTATGCTACAATATAGGAAATCCAGTTAGGAGAAAAGTGATGAGTTTCAGGAAGGCACTGAAATCTACATGCAAATGCATAATAATCACACATCTACAATATTGCAAAGTTAAGAAAAAAATACCTTGAATTCAATTATCATGTGGGCTGGAATAATCATAATGTTATTGGAAACTCAATTACGGAGGCAAGCCATGTCTGGAAATTAGCTGAACTTAGCTAAGGCAAGTCAGCCCCTTGAATTCATCAAGTATGGATTATCACAATATTACATGTTCACTTTGATTCTGCTGTCCAAAGACAAACATTCACAGTCACTGCTGCATACTCCCCACGTTTGTTTTATTCATGAACTGCGCTCTGATCTATTATACATACAAAACTGATTCTATGCTGATCGCCTCGGGCTAAGAGGCTCAGACATATAATTAATTATATTATATACACATGCATGATAATTGTGTACGATTCGGTCAAACACAGAGGTATTTCTCTATGTGTGATTACCATTGTTGCTTCAGCGGCAATTATTTTCATTATTGTTGCTAATATTGTTAATGTTATTGTTTTCTCATTACAGCATTTCTCTGGGGCTTATTTTTAAGATATTAGGATGTATGTGACCGTTACTCTGGAATAAATCATGGCGTTGGCTGACGAGGCCCATGACATTAATACATAAACGGCACGCTCATATAGCAAGAAAATTACTTTGAAATTAAACACCAGGCTAGCACAGGTCGGGCACAGGAAATAGAGATAAGGATGCTAATTCATTAAAAAACATTAATGAAATATCCCCCTCTACACAGTGTGCGTGGAGACAACCATACTTTTGAATATTGCAACATTAAAAGTATTTCCTCTGGCTGATATGAAGGGTAGATCGTTATTTATTATTAATACTATATTGGTTGATGCGGGTGCTCTGCTTTCCATGCCTGAGCATGATTGAAAATATCATTTCCACTTGGTACTGGGAGCGTCATGCTTGGCTTGGTTATCAAATTCCAACACACACTGCAAGGTCCAATATGATTCCACCCCAAGATTGTCCAAAGACATTTACAATAAATATGCTGGGTTTATGCAGAGTTTACTATCAAAAAGGTCCTGCGGAGGTCAATTGCATGCCTGGATGGTATTTCTAGTCAAATATATTGTATTTAGGCATGGATCATGGAAAAAGGATCTGTATTGATATTTGCATAAAGGCATTTACAATGTGAAAGCATGGTATCGGGACGTCTGGTTATGAATATGGAAGCCAAAGACTATTGTGTTCAGTGTCAACCACAGAAAAAGCATTATTAGACATTTTCACTCCCATTTCAACTTCATATGGGGGCGACTGTGGCTCAGTGGTTAGCAAGTCGGTCTTTCAATCAGAGGGTCGGTGGTTCGATCCCCGGCTCTGGCAGTCCATGTCGTTGTGTCCTTGAGCAAGACACTTAACCCTCATTGCTCACCGTTGCTGTGTCTACGGTCTACTGTATATCATGTAAGTCGCTTTGGATAAAAGCGTCAGCTAAATGAAATGTAATGTAATGTAATGTAATATGGTGATCCAACTTGTCAGGCATGTTAACACCCTAGCACCTTTTTAAACTAGCGAGCAAGATGAGGACAGAAGAGGAGGATCAGGTGCTGTATTTCTGTGTTTCTGCTGTCCAGCAACGACGGCTCCAGTAACTGACGCGTTTCCTGCCTTCATGTTCGTATCGGTGTCGGTTTCTGCCGACTTTCAGAGTTCCCTTCAGTTCACCCTGTCACCAGCCTCACCACTGCTTCCCCGGCACCGCGCAGAGCAGGGGAACATGCAGCCTCGCTCCGAGACGACTTCAATCCCCTATTATCAGGAGAGCGCACATTGCCGCTCACAAGGGTTTAATTTATTTGTGCCTGTTTCAGCCCAAGATTAAAGTTTAATTGGCGCTGACTGGCAGCTCCCAAGTTTTGACTAATTCTCCTTATCGGGAATCCTTACCGAGTAGCTGTGGGCAATGTGAGGCCTGCCTGTGTGCGTGCGTGGCAGCGGTGCCCACACACACACACACTAACGCACACATTCACACACAGAGGCACACGTGCAGTCAACATACTAATCCCTTATTTTAATTGGTCGATCCATCGAGTACCTGTGACTGCATGTTTATTTTACTTTTAAAGGTGTGTGTGCCGGTGTGGATGCCATCATGCATGTTCGTGTTTGTGCGTATGTTTGTGTGTTTGGTAATACATGTGTCAGCTTCATTCCTTATTGGCAAGGCCACGGAAAGCTTCTGGATTGTTGGGTAATTAGACATGCATCGTTTTATTTAATCTAGACTTTATAATTGATTTGTAAAGGTGGCACTATCGTGCTTTAGTGCCGACCGCTCTTGTGTTTCCCAAACACAAACGGAGGCTTCGTGACTTCAGTGATGTTATGCGAATATACACATTTACGAGTGAAACGTCTCAGGCGGTGTTGGACACACAACAAAAAATGCCGGGTAAAAAACAACAACAACAACATTGGATTGTGGGCTGATGCGGCTTGTGCTGCCACATTTTACATGAGTCGTTCTAGCATAAATCATTATAAAGTGCATTACCGTAGAGGGATCGCATTTCCATAAGTGCGTGTTTATGCCAGAGTGATACACAAGCGTAAATAACACTGATAATCTCAGCCTGTGTTTGATCAGCCAAATCTGAGTCTGAGGGTGCAATCATTTGTGACCTGTAATATTAGTGGCAGCTATTAAAAGCTGTGGAGGATTTGCAAAGCTTCATTTAGTCTGTCGGGGAGATGTGCGTGAAATAGAGTTCCTTTGGTCGTAACTAATGTCTCTAATTCTAATGAGCGGAGCTTCTGTGTTGCAGCTACATGCTCCTAAACTGGGAGGCACTGTATTAAGAAAGTACTCACGAGGGCAAATGGACCAGTGTTCAAAGTCTTGGGCTTTGATCAGGCATGCAGATGTAAACATTGGCACAAAAGCCTGTATCTAACGATTCCGCTGATGTACTTTTTCTGTGTGTGGTGGAACACACACTCCCTTTCATCCGATCAAAAATAATTATGAGAAACAAAAAATGTCAAGAAATTTGCCACAGCAGGTTTAGGCACATTTGAATATATAACTTTGACACTTTTCCAATAAGAGTGATATTTCAAATGTGTAAGGAAAGGGGAGATGTACCAAATTCAGGACTGGAAAAAAGAAAGGAAAAAGGAGACACAAGTTAGGACGGTGAAAGAGAAGGAAATGAGGTGACGGAGTCTTCTTGGCCATTGGAAGGAGTTTGTCACCTGCCAGAGCAAATCTGGGATAAGGCCAAACTCACAGGTAGCATGAGCGCGGGTCCAGCTGGAGACAGCAGGCTCCCCTCTAATGCAAATACTGTGTTAACACACCGTCCCTGAGCATATTACTGGGCTGGACTCTGCAATGTGCCATCGTTGGCTAGAGGCTACCTGTGAGAGTAAGGGGGCAAAGGGAAAACACTCATAATGTGAACACAACATATCTTTCACTTCACTGTAGCAGATAGTTTGGATTAGATTTGTCCATTTACTACTATAGTGTTGGTAAAAATGCTATACAATTATATGTATAAATATGGCAACTTATTTTGGTTATTTTAGTTTTTTGAGACCAGACAACAAGCGGGTTGGATTGTGGAAGAAGATACTGAAACGGCCGTGAGCGTCTCACATCCGCACTAAAAAAGAATGAGAGGGCGAGGACACACACACACACACACACACACACACACACACAAATATACACTCTTTAAGACTGAGGAAGACTCTTAGCTGGGAGTCATTATTTGGAGCTTTTGAATCAGATGGGAATGGTGTGTGTGTGTGTGTGTGTCAAGAGTGTAAGTGTGAAGGGCTGTCAGTGCGTTGACGTGGGGGAGGTTGTCCCTAATGAATCCCCCAGGTCTGAGGGTCTTTCATTGACATTGGCCGCTAATTTCACCTGACATTGCCTGAGTGCTGCTGAGCATGGCCTGGCAACCAATCGGCACGCATCAGTCTCAATCAGGAGGAGATGCTCCCTGGTGCCGACACACACACACACACACACACACACACACACACACCACTTAAAACAGGGGTCAGGGCTGGTCTCAGTGTTTCCACAAGTCTCATCCCCAAGGAGAGCACCTGATCCTGACCAGGAGGAGAGGGGTTTGCAGAGTCTAACGCTTCCTGATCTGCGAGCGCTAAATACTGCTCCGGCTCGCTTGTCACATCAGTCACACCTGAAGAAAAGGGAGCTATCAAGTTTGGAGAAACACATCAACGTAACGCTACGGGCCTCTTCCCGAAGGCAAACGCTCTTGACGGCATCACCTTGGCTTATTGCCACCTTTTGCAACTCATTGCGTGCTCCACCTGAGGAGTGGCAGAGTGGCTTCCTCTCAAGCTGAAGTCAAGCAGCACCAAACAAACAGCACCCAGTAGGACAGATGGTGTCACACGGCTGAGCTGAAGCACAGGGGAGGCCCAGCCAAGTAGCAGGGCTGACAGTTATGTTATAACGCCATCATTGGGAAATGTGTGCACAGGCTTTTAATAGCTGTCAGTCTCGTGTTTGTGTGTGTGTCCGCTGTGTTCAACGGCAGCGGCAGTGACTTGGCTGGAGAACGTGCACACCTGTATGTCACAGAGACACATGTTGGCACTCTCAACAATAACTCAACAAACATCATAAATTCATAAAGTCATAAAACTGACAAATGCACAAACTGTCTCTTCCTCCCACTGGCCCTTTTTATTCAGCCCTTTTTCAAGGTCGTTACAAGCAATGGTCGCTTCTACCGTCCAACGCCGACTTATGAAAAACAAATTGCGAGGCGGGAGTTGTTTACATGGAGGAAACAAAACAAGAAACAATGTTGAAAAATGGGCGCCGCAGCTAGTTTTTTTTTTTTCCCCCCGCAAAAACAATTAATGTTGCTCGCGGTGGGCAAAATCGCTCGCGGCCAAAACCCATCTCTCGTTCTCCTCAGCTTGTGTATGTAGGCGACGTCGCGGGTTTCTCACTGTGTCAAGAAAGAACATATTCAAATGTGTATGGCTATTAAATGTTAATTTGCACAACAGATGAATGTCAAGTACAGTGCTTCATCAACAGAATGCCCCTCTGTTTCCGTATGCAGAGAGCTGGAGTTTCGCCACGTCGAATGAGCTCTCGATTTCAGCATTAACAGACCTCTAAGTCATTTGTATTTAAGTTTTTTTTTTAAAGTTTTCCTCCTCTTCCACGCCGCGCTTCACACAGGAGTCCCGGAAACACAGCCGCTCCGACGAGACGAATGGGGATGGACTGTATGTGTAGCGCTCCTCACCTCTCCCAGCACACAGTGATCCAACGGGTTGGCTCGTACTCAACACTTGATCTTCAAAACAATTCTGCCTCGCCGCTTGCATCAACTCAAGATTTCTCCATTTCCTCAGCATTATTTTCTGTTTAGGACTTAATCTTGGGCAAACAGCTTGAATTGGCCACAGGCCAGGAGTGACTAATGGTGGTTGCTCACACAGCGCAGAGTGTTGACGTTGAACAGTGTTGACCCGCTATTGACAAATGTCACACAATAAACCAAATCACAGGAGATAGGACATTTTAATACAGCCAGCTTAGTGCGCTGACAGATGGAGATTATCGTAGCGGTTGTGAACAGTGGTACCTCTCAACACTTGAAGGAGAATTTCAAATCCAAACTCAAACAACGTGGAAGATTCGGTCATGCCTTATGGAGGCCTTGATTGTTATGGAACATTCTCTTTGTCTGTTTTTTTTTTTTTTCAGCCTGCAAGGCTACGACACTGAGCTTTTCTTTTTACTTTCATCCCTTTCATATTACTATATAATGTTTTACAAGCCCCCGCTTCATGTGGGGATTGAAACAAGCTACATGTGTGACTGCATTTTAAACATTAATTGATCTTGTAGGTAGAAAACTATAACTAGTTCAATAACTTTAAAACAAAACCAAAATGATCCGGCTTGCTGTGCCTGTGTGGGCGCTTCACCATCCGTAGACGAGACCGAGGCTGGAGCTTTTAACTCCGCCATGAAGCATTGTCCAAACGTGAGTCACCCCTCCTCACACACACACACACACACACACTAAAGTGCCCCTGTCAGTAGTGCTCAGGTATGTACAGTGCGTAAGCACCTGACAGCTTCTCCGAACCTTGTCTGCAATGGAGACGCAACGCGCGCACACTCACACCCGAGTTGCTGAAACAGAGACCGGAGACGGTCTTCGGCGCCTCGCGCGCGGAGCTTGAGCTGATGCCGCTTGACATGATCAAAAACAAAGCTCAGTGTTTCTCCGCCGCTACGTTAGGCATCGAGGCCGGAGTGTCAGGCCTTACCTGCTTCCTGTTCGAAGGCTCCATGGAAACCCATTGTGACGACGCCACCTGGTCAGTGTCGGCAGGAGTCAGCGTGAGGTACGCGGCCAAACGACGGAGAGGGAGACGGAGGCCTGGGAGAAAGGCCGACTACCCTCGAATACTCCTACTCCACTGAATTGCTCCAGGAAACTGTTGTCCAGTTCACAAATATTGATTATTTAGTTCGAAAACTGCAACATGCTGTACTGTTGGCACGTTAGTTTGTCCAAAACACTGACCTTTGCACTTTATTCAGACAATGTGGAAACAAATGCTACTGTATTTAATGTAAATCCCTCAGGAATAGAGTCATAAATAGCGTGCTAATTTAGCGCAGGTCTTTGCCGCATACCTGATGACGTGCACGGGGTCCAGGAGGCCGTTGGTGTCGGGACACCGTGAGGTAGAGCCCCGATGAGATGCTTCCATCTGCTGAGCAGGCTTCTTCTTTTGGATGCGTTGTTGTTGTCCAGCGGTTACACACTAAAGGCTACAGAGCCATGTAATGCCTTCAGGGGATTTATCTATTCATTTATTGAGTTACTGATGCATTTTAACAAGTTTAAAACATTACATGTATGCATTGTGTCAGCCCACTATTTATTGATCACTAAAGTTGTGCCACATGCTCCAATACATGTGCAGCAGTTTGAGGAATAATAAGTGGATTGTGTGTGTGTGTGTGTGTGTGTGTGTGTGTGTGTGTGTGTGTGTGTGTGTGTGTGACCATTGGCTTAAGTTACAGCTGTATATGTCTAAAGCATCAGCCTGTTGTCTTTTCAAGAAAGTGAAATATATAAATATATATATTATATACAAGTATCTGCTGGACTCTGTGTTGCTGTTTCCGGGCTCAATCTGACTAAACAAGCAACCAACACTGAAACTATTATGCAACGCTGCTATTTTTTTTTTTGCATCTGCAGAAAATCTACATCGTGAAATCAAAAAATGTGAACAATTGTAGTCATGATTAAAGCGGGGCATTGCAACCAGAAGTGCAAAAGATAAAGAAAAGCAGAACGCGTGTGCGTGTTTTCAGCCTTCCACCAAATTGAGGCCACACTTTTAAGGTCAGCAGAGTGCGAGGAAGTGCAGCGGGTTGCAGAATGTTGCTGGCACTTAGCTCGCCGCACTTCTGAACCTCGCAGACGTCTGTGGCAAGGTCACCGCGGGAAGCGCAAATGGGAGTTGATGGCTCCGTTGTTCCGTGTCATCCGCCGTGCTCTCCGCCATACTATTTGGGGACGGCGCTACTGAGCGCAGCTGACATCATGTACATACATGCACAAAGGAGGCGGGCGGTATTAAAAAAAGCGCTGCAGAAATAGAGCCTGGCCCGACATTATTAAGACACAGGCTTCAGTTAGCCCACACAATGTGATGATGGGATGTAATTGATGCGTTCCTTGCCTTCGTCCCGAGAGAGCTTTTCATTCTGGCCTACTCAAGCATCCTTGTGTCCGACTGCATTTTAGTGGAAGTTTTTTGTAAGTACTTTTTTGTGGGCTGGTTTTTTTCACCATTTTATAAATGCAAAGGGATAATGGAAATTCATGATGAGAGGGCCAGAGTGGTCCTGATCCTCCGCTCACCCTTTTTCTACTCAAGACTTTTTTTTTCCTACTTTGCGAATGCATTGTTTTACTGCAAATTATAACCATAAAAAGCCTCTGATCCCCCATTCTGTTAAATTAATAGAATTACGCAAAAAATGTAATGATAGCAATTAAGTCTTGAAAATGCAAATTTTATAGTCAAGGACGATTACCTCATTTATAGCATGTGCTGGAATGATGCCAGACGAAGGTAATTTAGATCCGGGTTGCTCACGGTTACATCATGATGAATATGAGGCGAGCGGGGCCTCATCACGCACCTCAAGTCGCCCAACTCTCAATCAAATGGAGGCCGGGGCGGAGTTTAGGGGAACGAGGAGCGTGAGCGCTGTCAGGGACAACCCTTCTGCTGAAAGAAAGGCATACATCAGGAGTAGACGGGGGTCGAGGGAGGATGGAAACGGCAGGTGTTCTCCAAAAGGTGGGCGTGCTCGGGCATTTACGGTGACGGCAAAGGGCACTTCTGCACTGACCATAAGCTTTAAAAGGGCCTGTTCTTGACTTCTGTGACTTTACAAATATTATGCATTCCGGCGACTCCTCGACAGAAACTGTAATGTGTTTTACAACGAATGCTGACATTTTAGAGCCGAATGGATTCTAACACAGGTTTGATGGACGCCTCCCAGGACGACACTGCTTTGCCGTCTCCAGCGCGCCCTGTTAACCTCGTAACGTTTATTGCCCGGGATTAAGAATTCATGTCTAAACTCCACGCCCAAATGACATTTAAATGCAAGGATTTTTAAACCGTAACTGCGTTTGGCTGAGTAAAATACTCACATTAGTTAATTATTGGAGGAAGGCAGCTGTAACGGCATGAATCTTTTATGGGGGTCTGCCTGGTGCCATGATCTCTAATAGCTTAACATTTCACTTGAGCACTCCCTCCATGCCGTACGCTCTAATCAACAACTGTTTTACAAGCTGCAGCGTGATGCAGGGGGCAGCGTGGCACTAAGGTCCAGGTAGAGCACACTGTCTGACAAAGACACTTTTTATTTGGTTGTGACAATCTAAACATTTCCAATGAGTGCACATCTACATTTCCCACCTATCATTTGTATAATGTTTTCAAATATCACTTGATTTCGTTTGATTTCCCCTCCAGAAAACGTGGAAAAAGCACAGAGATAAAACAAGAGAAATAGCACAAGTATCCCTTTTGTTTCTTTTAAAACTGGGAAGCCATTTAACTAACATTTCACCCAGGTCTGGCTATTACACAGTCTATTGACATACATTGCACCCGGGTTGGACTCTTTTTCAACCCCATCCATCGGTCACACAGATTGTCCCCTGGTAGGCAGAGGCCTGCGACGTTAATGGAAATGGGGCGATGCTGGGAGCATAGAGCCTGGAGAGGCCTGGATGATCCCTCAGGCCATGGCTGCCACGGGATGAAATAGAGAGACTATTACAGCGGAGTTGTAAAGCCCCACACGCTCCACGCACTATCATAATAGAATATTGATTCTATCAGATGCCAGGCCCGGGCCTGTCCCCGCAATGAAGGAAAGAGCACTAAAGGTCATTGTGTAAAAGAACAGAGTGGGGGGAGAGAGACAGAAGAGCAGAGAGGTAGAGAGGAATAAAACAGAGTGGACAGAAAAGAAAGAGTGGACTACTGATACTATTTCTGTAATAACCGAATGCATCATGCTGTGAGAGTGCACCATAAAGCCATTAGAAAATGTAAAAGGACAAGTAGAAATGAGTTCAATACTGTATGAATAAAGTTGAACCAATCTTAACACATTTTTTCTGTTCAATTAAACTATCTTTCTTTTCTTTTTTTTTTTCTTTTTTCTTTTACATTGCTGCATCTGTGTCCACAGCCATAAGTAACAAGGAAGCAATTTCAACCATTAATTGTTGATCAAGGCGGTTGGGAAAAGCGCCAAAGGAAAAGGATGACAAATAAGCGCCCACCACGCGAACAGCAGTACAAATTACACCACAAGCAGGAGACGTTTATGCTTGATTGGAGCAATTTAATGTTTTCGAACCAAAAAAAAAGGCTCGCAAATCCTGGGAGGACAGTTAAGGAAATGACTTTTTAATCATCCAAGGAGCCGCTGCGCCTTGTCTCTCCTGATGGCCCCATATTGAAGACTTAAAGTCATTAGGAGAAGGAGTATTGGAGGCCTTAGCAACAGTTGGACTGATGTTACTGAAAGACCTTTTAGGGTGCGACTGGTGCGGAGCGGTTTGTTGGGATGATTTAAAATCATTCACTGCTCACGATAGATTTTTGTGAGCGTTTTGTTCGGCAACACACTGACCGTGGACGGGTTCCTCAGTCAACCCCGCTTTAAAACACCCAAACCAAAAAAAAATGTAAACAACATAAGCCACCGCAGTCTGTCTGCAACCGTCACGTCAGGGGGAGCGTATATGTTCAACAACACCACACTCACACGCACAACACATTAGGAGGTTGACTAATCTGTGCGCTGACATTATGGCCTGTACAAACTTCATGATGAATTCTGTTTTTCCAGGGCCCTCGGAAAATATATTCATGAAATTTCAATGTCCGATGAAACAAGTCATCTTTTAACCAGAGCTTGACTGTGACATACCATTCCTCATTTATACTCCAGGCAAGGCTTTATTTTTGTCAAATAAATATCCATTTGTCTTGTTGTATTTCTTTTTTTTTCTCAATTCACACACAGCCCCGGTAATTGAACAGTAGTTGTTGTCGAGGGCCCGGGCAAATGAAACTGCTATTGTAGCATCAAAAATAATCAATTTGATGAGTCTTGTATATACTCCCATACTCAAAGTAATGTGATATTGATTTGGCGCTCTGATATAGTACTCCTCTTCTGCACCAGAATGATTACTGGCTTTAGACAAATTCCTGCACAATCTTTTATTCGCCACCACGCGCTTCGCGGGGCCACGTCTTTTGTCTCAAATCACCGCTGCCACAGCTCCAATTCCACTCAGGGTCTGACTTTTGTGTGTTTGTAACGCACTTGGACAATAAAAGACTTTCTTTATTGCTCAACAACAGCAGAATTACAATCTGAACCGATCCGTCTGCATCAAACCATTTTACACGCAACTCAATTTGCATCTAAAAGACATGCAATTTCATATAGTGTGTGTGCCTCTCTCTCTCTCTTTCACCTACACACACACACACACACACACGTACCTTTAAGTTATTATGTTTCATAGTGGTGTGAGGCATTGTGGATGGTAGCTCAGAAAATCTAATACATTATTTAAATCCAAATCACCCTCCCCTGTCCGGCCATGTTATAGATGACAATGACGCTGCCTCTCACACAGACATGCACAAACGCACACACACAGACACACACACACACTCTCTCTCACACACACACACACACACACACACACACACACACACACACACACACACTTTTATCCCTTTTCTTGCTGTCTTTAGCTCTCTTTTCCCACTGAATCAAAGAGATGCCAAGGACCAAAACAATCATAAAGATGGAGTGATGGTTGGAGCATAAGGTGAAGGGATATGGGATGATGGATGCATGGACAGATGGGTGGATGGAATTCAGGGGTGGAGAGACAGAAAGTTGGATGAACAAAAGAAAGACATGGGAGAGATGAGTGATGGGATGGAGGGATGACGAGTGAGAGAAAGAAGCTGCAGAGGAAGATGGAAAGATGGCAGGCCTCAACACCAGGCCAGTCCATATTGATTAGTGTGTGTAATAAAGAAAGCGACACACTTGGCCCCAGAGAGGACATGGTTCACTTGGTGTCTGCTTTAACAAGGAATGTATGAGTGTGTGTTTGAGATCTGAAGCCACTAAATATGCTGATGCGTGCATTTTACACAAAGAAGTGCCTATGGGTGTCTACAGAAATGAATAAATAAAAAAGTGTGTGTGTGTTTGTTTGTTTGTCGGCCCATGTACAGAGCATGCTAGCGTGTGTGTTTGCGCACGCTGCAGGCTGCATCCCCTATGCGCCGTGCATGAAAACACCTCACACACACAACGGGGGCCTGCTCATGGAAAAATCAATATGCTGGTGATAGAAATATGCTCGAATGTTCTCTAGGTGAGAGATTGATCTGAGCTCCACAGAGGGTCTGTCCAAAACCAAATAATGGTTAGAGGCCAGCGACCTCCAGAATCTCTACAGAAAACAATAATTATAACCACACCGCGTATGCCTGAACTAAGCATAAAGGACACAATCAATGGAGGCTAAATGCTAACACTGTAAAGGTGGTGGCTCAGCGTTAAGAAAAAATGGAGCTTTCAACAATAATTTGGTCAACAGTGTAATTGTTAAGATGGATGTTGTAAAGGATCCGTTCAACCAGATGACAAAACAAAAAGGATTCTTGGCGTGTACCTTGTCATGCAGGTAGTTTTCTTTCTTTTTTTATGCCAGGTTTTGAGATCCATCCATTTTTCCTCATGCCTCCACAGTACAGCAGAGATGAATGGCGTTTAATGTGTGGTGCTCAGAGACTAGCGAGACTATTTCTTTGATAGAACGTACTTCTGTTTGCAGCAAATAAAACAAAAAACTGTTAATTTTAATGAAGTGACCCTTTAACAGGACGTCACGGCTCTAATGTTTGAAACTGTATGTCTCCGCTGTATAATGCCCGGCCTCCTGGTAGCTGAAGTAAAGTTAGATACAACTTTGAGTTCCAGTTTCTACATAAATTTCCACCATCTTATTAGCAGCGTCTGGTTACCTGGTGAATATTCGGGTCGGATCCCCAGCACCTTGCACAATGCATGAGCAGCAGAGCGGCACACAGTGCTTGTTCTGCCTCACATTTCATGTGTTGCATTCAAGACACCAAGTGGTACAGAATGCAATTGCATCTTTATTTTGTCCCTCCTCTCTTACCATAGTTAGTTCAGATTCTACTGAGAAGACATGCTGCAGCTACGTTTTACATTTACTGTCTGGTAGCCTTTAAAGATCTAAGTCTGTAAGTACTTCTTCATGTAGCATGTAAATATCTTCTGTGATGTATTTTCTGTGTGCTTACCGTTTTAGTTTAACCTTGTGTAGTGTAGATGCTAATCGCAATGCTAATCGCGATTAGCATTTTCGCATTGACATCCATGTTAAAACGTGTTTAGATGCTAACTGGTGAAGGGAGTCTTATGTTAATGGTTACTAGCCTTTTATGGCATAATGGCTGTGTGTTGAATCAGTGCTTACTATTCATGTATGTGTATATGGACTGTTTGTAAGCCCATTTCGTGTTGTGTTTCCACAGTTTTACAATGATCAAGATCTGCACTAAAAACTCTAAACTCCACTCCGGATTCATGGGTTTTTATTTCATGGATCTGCTGTTAGCTATCTGCTAAGCTAACTTCCAAAAGCAAGAGCAGAATAGTGCTTATACTGAATAAAGCAGATACAGAACACTTGTTCAAGAGGAGCAGCGTGTGTTTCAAGCCACAACCCAATCCAATGTGTTTAGGTCACAGGTCCATACACAGCCTTGGCATTCTTATTGGCAATGTCCGGCTCGGTCAGAGAGAGAGACAGCCGAGCCGAACCCCGGTGCTGGTGTGAGGAGGCGCCCGACCCTCATCATCAGGCATAGCCGGGTGAAAATAGGCTCTCAACTATATTTCATCCTTTTATTCAATTATGCTACAGGAGGCCACTGGTTTCCATTTCAAAAAATGCTGCCGGGCTGAGTCTGCTGTAAATGTTTGGTTCAAAATATTGTATGAAAATGGCCGAGTCAAATTCTTGTTAATCCAAAAGGAGAAATATGCGCACATATAAATGCTCTTCTTTTCTCAAGGCTGGATTGGACAACAGAACATCCTGATATTACCTAGCCAGCCTATCATCAGCACGGCCTCCTTTTGAGTGATGAGTCTCCTACAGGAACCAACAGCTGTATGTGCAAATCATGCATATAAATCAATTACTGGGGCCCTATGTACTTTAAATGCACCCATTAATTAAGCAATGTCAAACACAATGAACCGTGAAGTTCATTACATTTTTAGCATTCAAACCCGGGATTATTTGAAGAGTGCATGAGAGAGAGGGAGACGGGTTTACCTCGTGATTAGCCCCATAGCTCACTGTCGGGCAGACGCCAGCGGAAATTTCACGAAAGCTGTTGCGAGAGGAGACAGAACAGCAGCGAGCTGTCTCAGCGATCTACAGAACACGGAAGGGTTGATCAAAAGGAAAGGAAACAACTACCAAATGATGGCTGTGCCTACTTTTCAGCTTTCAACAACAACAAAAAAAATAACTCACACAACCATCCATGCAAGTTCTATACTGGGGGGATTGATGTGAGTCCATTTTTTTTTTTTTCAGCTTCTCACATGTCATCTTCTCAGAAACATTGATATTTTATACACAAAGTGCTGCTGAACATCCATTCTGTGACGAGTGATGTGCGTGGCATATGTTTACATCAGAGCTAAGACGAGTTCTTTTATTGATCTTTTTCAGACATTTTCTCAATCGTTTCGGTGAAGTGACAATAAGAATCCACAGAACGGAGGGGTTTCTTTCAACAGCGATATGCAGGTGTTTTGTGTGTGGATGTGCGTGCGTCTCCGTGTGACCTCTGTGTTGGTGCGTGCCAGGCTGTAGTTTGGTTCAAGTTGCTGTGAGATGACAGGAGAGGTTGGGGGGTTGGGGGGGGGGGTGCAGAGAGAAGAAGCTGGGCCCAGCTGCCTGGCATTAAGCAATGACCTCTGCATAATGAAAGATGGCGACAACATTTCCCACTCATTACAAGGTTCCACACTGTGACAAGATTTGCATATTCATATATGTTTCCCTCCACCTCCCCACCCCTTTTTTTTTTTTACCACAAATTATTTCTTTCCTGTGAGCAGGACATCTGCCTCCCTGACACTGCTCTATCCAGATGCCACAGAAATATGGCACGATGTTGACATCTCCGCGCACCTCGACCGTGTGTGTTTTCCACGGCTTAAGCACCAGGAAATCATGTTCGGGGTCAGTGGAGAAGAATACAGTTTGGGCAGGAAAACCTGACAGAGATCTGTTTTGCATATTATTGTTCTACCACAGCGACAGAAATGCCACCGAAATACTGGTGTTGCAGGTTACACGTAGTTGGGGCCGACTTAAATTATTTTCATGTGTTGCTGTGCTGATTAGGCCGACTCGTGAGGTGAGCTTATGTTGTGAAAATTAGTATTCAAATAAAAGATGGTATAATGAAGAGAGCCCTAAACACACACATTTATTCACAGTCAAAAGTTAAAACATTATAAAGTTTACATTTTTTTAATTGTTGATTTTTTTTTTCAGAAACATAAACATTATTAATAAATGAAAAGTCTAGTGGCCACACATTATGTTCACACACATTTAGTTGTCAGACTTCTCTGATGGATATTCTTCTATTTTCTCTGATCAAAAAACATCAGAACAACCAGCTCCTCCACTCCGTACGAGACATAATGCAATTTCAACATCAAACAAAAAGATGCAATAAATAAAGTCGGGTGAATAGAAGTATATGCATACACAGTAAATGTACAGAGTTCTTCATCAAAAGAAATGCATTAGTGCTTGCCTTAAAAAAAACAATCAGAAAAGGTCTGGGAAAAAAAAGCAGCAAAAGTGAGAATTTGAATCCCTTTTATTTGGTTGGTAACTTTAATTCAAATGAATCAGGCTGAGCTGTACCCGCCAACCGCGCCAGAAGAGTCGCCGATCTCAACGTGCAGCATTACAATCACCGCAGCACTTCTGAATACAAACTGTTTTATGTGAACACCTCCAGCTGAGGGCTACATAAATATAGAATTAGACAAAGTGTTATTTTTTTTCTTTTTATGTTTTATTTTTCCCCTATTTTCACTCCAGCAACATCCCCAGGTTGGGTTGGCTCTAAGCAGATGCAGGCACTTACTTCAAAAAGTTGCAGCTCCCTTATGATAGCTCTGCAAAAAGGTTTTCTTTTAACTTAAATCAGCAAATGTGGGGAGCAGAGACCTAGCGGCGTGTTTCTCTCCCCCTGAAATAATTGCTCCCAGGGATCAATTTGAAATTTAAATTGTGGTGAAATGGTGTTTGTCATTAACAATCAAATATTTGAACCATTGAAATACCTTTGCCCCCACTGTATCTGCACCGTCTGCCCCCAGTTGGGAAATATTGCAGAGGGCATTGTTTTGATGATGAACTGCAAAGTTGGCGGTGCTCTCAGAGAAACATCAAACAAGAGAAAAAGCAGGAGTGTAAAAAAAATCATCAAATATTATAGATTTATATAACATTATTAACATATCAAAACAGACCAGAGCTATTTGTATGCTTTTCAGCTGTGTTGATTTTGCTTCCAAGACCAACATTGTGTTGCACATATACTGTATGATTGAAAACAGGCATATAAGGGGAAATAAGGGGAAATAAAAAGGAACAGGGGAGCTGGGTGAGAGGATAAGAACAATACGGAGCGGGAGAGAGGGAGTAAAGTAGGACAAATGGAGAGAGAGAAGAGCTTCCTGTCATCTCTGAGAGCCAGCGTCTCTGCTTAATGTTCATTAAGGGGCTGATTGAATTGGGGGGTGTAGCACTGTCACTGTTAATGGAGTGATCTCTAATTGGAGCGCATTAGCTCTATAGGTTCTGGCTAGTGTCAAAGGCAGACAGAAGGACGGGACGCAACACCAGAGTCTGACACATCCTGCCAATGCTGAGAATACAGCAAATTAAACAAAACGTCATTATCTGTTGAGCGTTGGCACACGGCGGACCCAAACAATCAATGCGATCCCTGTATAATTAGGCCTACATGTTGTGCTTTCCTCATGTCCTATTGCAGATGGCCCGCGCTAGGTGTGTGAGAGAGTGTGTGTGTGTGTCCGTATGCACTGTGCACCACGCCCCCCTCCGGGCCATGGATGAGATGGTTTTAAACATGGAGGTGAAAAGCAACTTCAAGGCCCAAGGTAAGGTGTGTTTTCTGATAATGACGGGCTCGAACGGTCGCTATCGCCATCCAACAAGACCAAGAACTTGATCTGTAATGGCTGCCCATAAAGGCGAATCATCGTCAATGAAAATGACAGGTTATTAAGATCCGATCTCAGGGACGGAGGGGGTGGGGGGGCTTTAGTATGATAGGTTAGCCATCTATAAAACCTTTAAAGCCTGGCCCTCAACGACATCAGTCCCGATTCCCATCTCCCCGCGCCCTGTGCCAGAGACACATGCTAATAAGCTCACAACCTTTAATTAAGCAATATGTGTAAGTAGGCAGCCATTATGGCCTGATTTGTGAGCCACTTCATTACACTGAGCACCGGCTAGCAGACACATATTCAATACAAATCAAGCTGCCCTGAATATTATCCTGCTTTATGTGAGCCCAATATTGATATTTTATCACTCGTCTTCCGATTAGTCAATTTTAGAATCTTCATTTTTCAATGCGCTGAACACCTACGAGCTGCATTCCTGGGAAGAGTTGCTGGACATTGTTTATTAAGTTATAACTAGTTCACACATACTATTTGTGTTAACTCGCTGGGGGATGCCAGAACAAAAATAATTTACAATACTGTTTTTGGTTTCTGTTATTCTGATGGGTCAACTATGCTGTACTGTTATCAAAAGGTATATCCAGGAATTGTGACACAAATATACACACATACATTTCATTACTACCGAGACAAAAATATATTACAGAAGTGAATGAGATCTTTTATACCACATTTCCCAGCTGAAGGCAGCAAAACAGCGTATTTGAATCAGTGTTTTTGATATTTAAATCCTACAACTATACAAAAAGCACATACGATTCAAGAAATGTAACAATTACTGTACGATCTTGCAGATCTTCAAGTCAAACAGATGCTTGATAAGGTGACTTACATTAGTTTAGGGTCCGACTATCTCTTGCTTTGCTTTGGTTTCATCGGTTGAGATCTTGCAGCGCAAAACTGGAGCCACACCCACTTCCTCCTACTGGCCCCACACGATTGAACCCTGAGGGAACGAAACACCCGATGAAACTGTGTAAACTCTGCTGAACAAACAGCAGGTAGGAAAAGGTTTGCACAAGTAAGAGGGTTACATGTGTGTGTGTGTGTGTGTGTGTGTGAGAGAGAGATCAGGCGACAAGGCATGTGTACTTTGTGTGCTCTCAAATGCAACACTCACGCCCAAATACTTTCTTCCGTTTCCGTAGCTGGTGTGGAGAACTCGCACCTTCCTTGTCCTCTCTCTGATTGGCCGAGCCCTGACCCGGGGAGGGCACCATCCTGGTTGCACTGTCCGACCCTTCCATGTCACCAATCACCTTCAGAGAGTCGGCAAGGCAACATGAACGGGAAGCGGAACAACAGATGAACAGGACACCCACGGGGCCATATGCATCAAGTATCTCAAAGTACAGGATGGACTCGGATGGCAGTGACAGAGATTGGCAGGAGAACTGCTATTTTCCTGGAGGCCTGCGAGTAGTGTTGTCATGCAGAGTCTCTACCTCTGTCCTGGTGCTTAGAGTGAACTTGGAGGAGAAGCAGAAATGGAGACTTTATATGACACACTACCTGCAGTCCCAGAGGGAAAACAGCTCTCACAACTCTGGGTTGGCCTACTTATGTACAGTGATATGAAATATCATTGGTATAAGCCACGATAAAATGAAAGATTATAACAACTTTTTTACTTTAAATATATGAAGAAGTAAATTCAAATAACTAATACACAGAGATGTAAAACGATGACGGGTTAAGTCTTTCCACATCTCCAGCTCTGAATGTGATCACGGAGTCAAACGGTAGGCCGGCCCTTTTCTAATGTGGCAAATTACACAGATGGAACCGCAATTGAGCAAACTTGAAAAATGTGCCACAGAGTGCTTCTTTATCTAAAACTAGTATAAACTTGCCCGATAATTACATGCAGTGTACTTTGGAGAAGTCCTCCTGCTAAGCAGATATGGCTGCCAGGGAGGCATTAATCTCCTCATGCAACATACAGTATGAAGCCAAGGACATCCCCCCTCTTTCTCTCCCTCTCTGTGTCTCTCGTAACACACACACACACACACACACACACACACACGCGCAGAAAAGACATCTCTCACAACGCATACAGAGCACACTCACTTCCTGTATAAATCATATTCATATTTCAGAGGGCTGAGGATGACCTCACGGCAAATGAAGCGTGGGTCCTCAGCTCCGCAGCGGCAATCAAATGTGCGGCAGAGTAATTACAAAAGAGAGGTAGGTGGGAGAATTGACGCGGTTTGTCAATTAATGTTGCTGCAAGGTGTTTTCTTTTTTCCTTTTTTCGAAAGGTTAACTTCTTCATATTCTCTGCATGATAAATGAGGTCAATATTGGTCCGGCGAAGAGGCGGGGCCGTGTGCAGACGAATGGACGGACGGTGGGCTGAGTCACGCGAAGACAAGACAAAGACTCTTTGTTAATGAGAGATTTGACGGCATATCACGATGATGAGGTGTCCCTCGTGAAAGAGCAGCCGTCTGCGTTTCGTCTTACATTTCTCATATTCTCTGATCATCTTCATCCGTCGTTGTTATCATCATAATTATCAGCTTTGTCACTGTTATTATAAAAATCTACGAACTGGAAGAGGATATCCTCTCTTTAATTATACAAAGCATGCATAATACAACACAGTCCTCCCTGCTGAGGTTAAGATAATGAAATGCCATACACTTAAAAAACCTTACTATGTGAATAAACTGCATACTTTTTGTTTCTACAAATGGTTCAGAACATCCACCCCGCAAAAAGGGAGAAAAAAAAAAAACAAGCACAGCTGAAATTGCAGAGAATAGTGTTTTTATTTATACAAGTCGCTGGAGATGCTCATCATCAGCGTTTTTTCCGAGCCATAAATAATTTGCGGAGAGAGGTAATATTCAAGCTGGCAGAGCCTTAGTTGTGCATCTTTAATGGAAGTTTTACAGAAGCTGAGCCAGTTCTTGCATATGCTGCTGCCTCCCAGATGGAGGAAAGGAGACAAAAGGGGCACAGTTGGCTTGTCCTATCTTTTTATAAGTCCATCGACACTTAAATGCTAGCCCCGGAGAAAAAACGACACAGGGGGACATAAACCCACTGTGGTTTTAGGAGGGAAGATAATGACTTTGCCTGCATTAATTTCTACATCAGCCATCTTGTTTCCTCAGACAGAGTGGTTATGAGGCCTTCTCTGAAGGTCCTAGGTTATATAGATGCGTTTCCCTGCATAATTTCGGCCCTAACAGTTGTTGTCAGCAGTGCATTTTGCGAGTTGGCAGCTGGGGAACATCTGTTTATAGGTAATGAGTGTTTGAAAAGCTACACCTCACTTTACCTTTAATGTCTTTTATTGGAGCACACTGATGGGAACGTAGCTTTAACTTTTTGTATTGTTGTGATTCAGCGAGAAGATTCCTTCAACATGGTCAATATTACAAACACCTGCCCTGGGCAACACGCTGAATGGGAGCATATGATGGATCATTAATATTAACTTTCTTTAAACAGAATTCAATATGCAAGTCAATAAAGACTTCATTATCGTTATATTTTTTACTACACAGCCACAACTCCTTCCACTCCGCTCTCTACTTCTTGCTAACGATGCAACAACGAACGGGGGAAAAAAAAAAAAAAAACTTTCAGTCAACATTGCAGGTTCAATAATGGCTGAATAAACAGCAGACATATTTAGTTTCTTGTGACTCTTGCTCAGCTTCT
Source organism: Cottus gobio (assembly GCA_023566465.1). Taxonomy (NCBI): domain Eukaryota; kingdom Metazoa; phylum Chordata; class Actinopteri; order Perciformes; family Cottidae; genus Cottus; species Cottus gobio. Next base: position 12,848,061 of record CM042234.1, on the reverse strand, counting down.
CACTCTCCAGCAAATCAAACAGGGCACACCTCGCTGTTCTGTTACGTTCAAACAGTGTCTACCAGTGTCTATAGCTCAGGGCACTTCTTCCAGGACTTTTTAATGTGTTCGTTTAGACACATTTTGGATGTAAATTTGCGTGTGTTTTGCAGAGTAGCCGGCCCCTGGAGCGATGGTCATGTTAGTCTAAGGGAGGAGCGAGTCCTCCGGGGCATTGGTGTCCAGGACGCTGCCTGAGACAACACAGCTCTTTAAAGGAAATGAGCCGTCCGTCAATATTTCCTCAGTAAATGGAAACAGACTCAGGATTAGTCTTTTAACTAACGTTACGGTAAAACACAGTAGAATTATGTTGTTTTTTGTCAGTGTCATCCTCCTCTCATCTACACCTACGATCAAGATTTCACAACAGAATATCAAAAACAATGAACATAATGTAGATACTACTTATAATAATGATAAGCAGGAAAACATGTTTTTCATTGTATGCTACATGTTTTAAATTGACATGCTGATAACAAGTATTGATACTGATGTGTATTTATGTATGTATATGAAAGTCGGTGTGCAAATGTCAAATATAAATATAGCACATTTGACTTAAAGTAAAACAAATTACATTATTGTTTTATTGCCCACATAAATTGGATTCATGCTATACATAATACTAAGTCTAGTAACACGGCAGTGTAAATACATCACCATGAAACATGCTATTATTTGGATAAGTGAATATAGTAATAAGCCTAAACAGGAAAACCCATAAAGATTGCTTTAAAATGTCATAAATAAAGAACAGAGAGGATATTCTCTGCATTACTATGGCCACTGGATCTCATACAGTATCAGATAATTTTTCTATTTCATTCTATATTTTTTATCTATTTAATTTTTGTCGAAGTGCCTGCACGGCTGTTATTTCCCTCTGAGGAGCTGTCACCTTACATCTGAAGGCCAGTTTGTACACAGCACCCTGTCACAGTGTGTGTACCGCTGCCAGAATTATATAAAGCACTAATAAAATCAGCTCAAGTGTTCTTCCGAGTCCTGGGGATGCCCTTTGGTGATTCCTGGATCTTGCTCTATAGGCTACATGAAACCAGTCTATATATTCAGGAGAGGATTAGTTTTGAATATGTAAAGTGGGGGTCCGCGCTGCGAGGCGAAGGGGAATGGCATAGTGCTCTCTCGGCGATGCTGCGCGTCGGTGTTATCGCTCCCCACTACCAGCGGGTGAAAGAGGACGCCATCGGCATCTTTTGCTACTGGAGGTCCCTGCCTGTTAAGTTGCAAGGAACAGACAGCAACACCCAAGGGACACAGTGTGTGTGAGAAAAGAGAGCAACAGAGCGATCGAGTGTGTGTGTGTGTGTGTGTCTGTGTCTGTGTCTGTGTGTGTGTGTGTGTGTGTGTGTGTGTGTGTGTGTGTGTGTGTGTGTGTGTGTGTGTGTGTGTGTGTGTGTGTGTGTGTGTGTGTGTGTGTGTGCGCTTTCCAAGGACAGTAACACCTATCTTTCACTTCAGGTGGCCTCTATGAAACTCCCTTCACAGTTTAAAGAATGGAGAGTCAGCACAGTGGTAATGATTTTGCATAGCAGAATCCATTCTTTTTCTTTTAGTGAGGTAGTGTTTCGGATGCCGGGGTTATGAGTGTAGTAAATTTGCGTCGGCAACTGCATTTGTGTTTTTTTGTGCGTATGTTATTTTCACAACAGGTTTTTTTTTTTTTTTCCCACAAGAAGTGAAGATCTGTGTGTGTTTGTCTGTGTCAATGAGAGTGCGCTGTTTGGCTATGAACAATTCACCCAGATGTCTCATCTGCTATGCACAGGTCTAGAGGCTACATGTGCACACACACACACACACAGACAGCGCGACACCAGTAATAAATATACCATGCTGTGTGTTTACTCACATAAGCTCACCATCACTCAAATTATGACGGAGAACCATTAGAACGCAAAAGAGCCTCAGAGCTAATTGTTAGCGCCTATAACCCCCCTCTTCCCTCACTCCTCTGACATTCAAACATCAAAATATTAATTTTTTCGCGAGGATCCAGGTTGCTCTTGGGCGCCTGACAGAATGATTGAGGAAAGGAAGGACTCCTTGCTACTGCAGCAGGAGTCACAAAGCGCTACTTTTAATTAGGCAACAATAGGTGGATCTGTGTGTTTCTGACCTGCCTGTCTTGCAGGTGCTTGAAGCACGAGCAGCTAAATAAATGTGGCAATAATTAGAATGCGAGGCAGCATTGTGTGCTTTCCTTTCTGTCAGAAATTACATTTCATCAAAAGGGTTATACGGGATGAGGCGCTGGGATTTTTAATATAGCATAGAGATTGTAAATGGTTGTTACTGGCAGAGGAGACAGAGAAAAAATGTGAGTTCTGTTGATTTAGTTGGAGTAAGTAACAGTTGTATTCACATGATGAACTAGGTCTTGATTTGTTTCTCAGGGCAAATCCTGACATTTCTGGTTTGAAAAGAAGAAATCATTTAAAATCTGGTTTTACCCGAGGAAGAAAAATCAAATGCGTCATGGTTGTTCACCCTTTCAGACCACAGAGCTGTACTGTTGTCTTTTGTATTGTTCTAAAGGCAGAATAAGGAACTACTTTATGCGTCCATGTCTGCCCTCCCCGTCCTAGAAAGGAGAGCAGAGGAGAGGAAAGGAGGGGGGGGTTTCTGAACCTCCAACTGGTTTCTCCACCCTTTTTCTCTCTCTTTCTTTGTCCTCTACTCTTCCTTTCTCTCTCTTTCTTAAGGTGCAAACTTCAGTTAGGGAAAGACCTCAGTGTGATGCAGATAGAAGCTTCTTTTTTTCTATTAAAACAACTGGTTTAGAGGATTGTGCAGCCTTGAAGCTAATATGTTCTCTGTCTAATGCTATTTGTGGCCAGATCATTCAAACATCCATCCATCCATCCATTATCTGAAGCCGCTGGAGCCGATCCCAGCTGTCATTGAGCGAAGGCAGGGTACACCCTGGACAAGTCGCCAGTCTATCCAGGATCATTCAAACAGTGTACTTCTAAAAGTACAATTCATAATAAAGTATATTGCCAAAATGTTTTGTATACGAGATGTTCATACCCCACCTCAATGATAGCCCCATCCGGTTGTCGGAGGAAGTGCCTGTATCTTTGTTTCAGCCCACTTAGGTAGAGGGTGTAGACTGCCACGTGGGTGCTGGTCTCGCCCTCTGGTAGAGCGGCACCCTCCCTTGGGAGGTCGACAGGGGCTGCAGAGCCTGCCGATGGGTCTTCCACCGTCCAGATATAGTCATAGACTGCCACCTAAAACATGAAGGGAGATCATGATACAATGAGAGCGTGACACTGTTTCAAACTATTGTTGGTTTGCCCAAAAGCTTGTGGAAAGCTCTGATATTCAAGGCTTCAAGGTGGACTGTTGAATAGCAATGAATCGACAAGTTATGTTGTTGGGAAATCTGTGAGGACATCAAATAAATGTATTCAAATTGAAGGGGATAATGTAAGTAATAAGGACCGTTTTAGAATCTGGCACCCATTCAATGTGAAAACACATTTGGTCATTATTTTTTTTAATTGAGAAAACCCAATATCAAAAACCCATGTACATCATATTAAAATCAGCCTGAACCTTAGCTTGTACACTGCTGAGATGTTCATTTTAATTACATACGACTGCAGCCACCAGATAAGCACCACTCGCGTACAGTACGTTAATTCCTAGTAGTGCATGAGTCCTGTGGGGCCTGATCTGTGGCAGGTAAAGAGACAGGTTGTGTTTGTGATCGTGCATACATATGTATAATCCGGCTGGCAGGCTTGTTTATGACTCTTTGTCTGTGTGTGTGTGTGTTGGGAGCTTACACACCTGTAATGCGCTGCCCTTCTGTATTAGGGTGAGACACGGGGAGCAAGCGGAGCGTGTAACATGTTATATAGGTCATGTAACTCGAAGTCATCCATGTGTGAAGATCATGGAAGCTCTCTCCCTCTCTGATAGTGTCTGCTGGTGGAGGCTTGAATGTGTGCGGATGCATGCATCACAGTAGTACTCATACTTCATCGTATTTACTCAAAGACAAAGTTGTAAATCCATATGCTCTAAGAGTATATTGAAAATATGACACAACTGCTGTGTCCCCGATGTAACTCCCAGACTGCCAGGCAGAGGTAGTTCCCTGTTTTAAGGCCTCACAATACAGTGGTTTCAATGGAGTGAGAGCATGTTTCACTTGTGTCTACGTGAAAGACTTTTTATGAGTGTGTGTTTGTACGTGTAATACGCAGCCATATGGGCCATAATGCAAACTATAACCTTTACACCACTGACTCAGAACAGTGAAAACCTCACACACACAACCACTAAGCCACACGCACGCACACATACATACAACCGAACACACACACGCACACACACAGAAAGTTGGAGTAATAAGGAGGAGGACGTTTTTCAAGTAGTTTCTCAAATTCAAGGTGACCCTCTAATTGGCTGCGTAATTATGATTCGTCTAAAAATACAGAAAAGGGAAAAAGGCAAACTCATTCAGGGGGCCGCGAGTAGCAGGGTCAAGCTGAAGGAGAGGTTTAATTTGGCGGTGTATCGCCGTCACCCCACGCTTACAAACGGTTAGCCAAACACAACTCTAGGCACTTCACCGGGAAAACAGTGGGAGCCATTACCGCACTCGTAATTAGAGACATTGCATAAACTGCAAACCAGACAGCCCCATGAGTAGAAAGGACCTCTTTGTCAAAATGTCAAAGAGTCACGAGGGCAGAGGGAGAGAGAAGAGCAGCTGAGAACATTTAAAGAAGGTGTGTTTGCATGTGTGTGAGGGGGCGACGCGGGGATGCATCTCTTCAACGCTAATTAAGACGCTCATTAGGGAAATCGCCTCAACTGCGCCTTGCCTCTAGCTTGGCCGCGGCTCACACTGGGGGAAACTGATTACCTGAATTCCTTAAGTAATCAGCACCTCTGCTAGGCAGCAATCACTCTGTTTGGATAGTGTGTACATTGATTTGCTGTTTTTCTTTTGGAGGAAACACAACACAAACAGGAGAATGTGTGGGAAATCATCTCTTCCTATATATTGGTTCTCAGCTTGTCCATGATATATTAAGAAAATATAAACATTTAAAGTCACAACTGTGGAGAGAATGGAGTAAGAAAAACATTCTTTCCCGCTGTGCTGGTCACAGGAAGTGTGCTATGACCCGGTTAAGGCCCCAGTCCTGGATTTGATAAACCAAGCTGTACAGCGGTGATAGAAACACCATGGATTCAGCCTCGGTACTCAAAGTCACTTCGGTTAAACACACCTGCTTAAATACCCCAGTGTGGTGTGCATGCGTATGTATTTTGGCTTGCATGAAAATAGATTTTTTTTCAATGTTAGCCATGCCACCATCCTACGCTAATTAGCACGTGAAATCCAGTTGACAAGACCAGACAAAAGCTTGAAAAGGTGTTTGTGTGCTCGGTTTGGGTGATGCCATTTCATGCAATGCACCGTGGCTCTCAGGGTGCATCATTGCTGCGACACAAAAAGGAAAGAGCATTAGAGGGCCTGTCTGCTCTACACTACTCTGTTCTGGTCTGTTGTGTCGCGTTATGGTGCTAGCCTGGCTTCTAGCCCTAGCTTGAGTGCTCTCTCCACTCCACCATTGTTCCATTTGATAGCACTAAGTGACTGATTTAGGTTCAATGCCTGCATGGAGCAGACAGGCCAGCTGTGGGTTAAGCAGATAGCATTCAAGTGAGCTAACCCAATTCAAACCCAATCAAACTGGGATTTATTGTCGGGGTCTGTATTTATAAATCTGATAGAGTCTGCATCAGTCCCTTGACTTGCATCAAGAGAGACGGGCCTTATTTCTTTTAGCGGAGGACTATAAACGGCAAACCATGTTTTCCAGCAGGGACATAAATTTAAGGATTTGTAGACATTACCGCAAATGCACATGAAGAATGGGAGGGAGGGACGGGGCCACAGGAAGTGGAGATGGCACAGCTGCAGACATGGCTCCATGGTTCACAAATATAGTCTGTCTGTCTTTCTGGGAGAGGATGCGATTTCACACCAACCGAATCATACCATACCACATATGAAAGCAGAATAAAAGCAATCAATACTTAAATACAGGCTGTCTGTGGACAGCTTTTATTTTCAAAAACGCACTGTGACTTGTAATAACATTTGACTGACCTGTCAATCATTTTAAATCAAGTCATGAGCTGGATTTGGAATTCCTTCGCTGTTTTGTTAGTTTGAGGCCAACACTGCCTCCGAGATAAAAGGGTAAAAGCACGACATTTTAAACAGGGTATTCTTTTGTGTAAAAAAAAGTGACCCATATTCATATCTAAATTAGGATTTTAGCTTGCAACTAACAGCTAAAAAGAGGGCAGACAGTTTCTTTAGAATTAAACCGTAATTCTTCACTGGGTGACAGACTGGTCTATTAGCTGTGTCTGGCGTGGGTACAGTGTATTTTATATACTTGTCTCACACGTCCTTGACTGTCACAAATATCAATGTCTGACATTTTCCTCCATTGTGTTACATGTCGGACATAAACACGGTGTCGAGAGTTGACCATTTTTTAAAGAGGACATTTCCGCCGTCCGGCACGTCCCTGCTGACAACCACAACGGCTCCAAAACTTTGCTACTTTCAAACAGTAATCAAAACACTTGTCAAAATGCGACCCAATCACATGCCTCGAGAGCAAATTCACCCTTGGTCAACTCGTGCACGCTTTAATCCACCATTTTGAGAACACTACCAGGAGGGGGGACGCATCGCTGATTAATAAACACAAACTAACAAGGCCCCAGAGTGAGCTATCCATAGGCATTAAATATTACGCTTTTATTGGGAGTGTGAGTATACGTGTGTGTTTAAATGCATCTGTGTGTGATGTATGAGCACACACTGTATGTACATGTGCATGCTCTGTGTGTGTGTGTGTGTGTGTGTGTGTGTGACTGAACTGAAGGGAGGAGAGAAGGAGAAGTCTCTATGGCCAGGCAGGCTGAGCCCGGCTGGCGACTGTCCAGGACAGGAGCCTAAGGCGTGGGCACGAACAGGCCTGTCAGTCCCCCGATCCTTTAATGATTGATCCAAACTAGATAGCCATCATTACCATTCGTGCACTCTCTCTCTTCCCCAGGTCTCCCTTCCTCTGTCTAATTTTACCTTCCATTTGCATGTTCCCATGCACTAATTAAATCTTTCCCTTTCTCTGTCTCTCTACCTCTCTCTCTGTCTTTCTTTCTCTCTCCGTGTCCACTGGTATGAAAAATAATGCAGCACATTTTTGGCACATTATTATGTATGAAATGTGAGGCCATAATGTATTCCAGTTGGTTGAAGTTCTGTAGACCATGTCTGTAATGAGCACAACAGAAGTACGACTTGCTGCACTGCCTGTGTGAATGCCATATCTCCCTCTTCTCTCCCCTCCCACTCTCTAAGTATCTCCCCTCTTTAAAAAGAAGCTGTTGACCTTCCCTTTGTCCACCATCCACACGCTCTCTTCAGTCTCCAACCCTTTACGGTTGTGGTTTTCTCCTCCATGATCATTTTGGTTCGTAGTTCTGTCCCACTTGGCTTTAATTTACAGTGTGAAAATAATTAGAATCTCACTTTTGCGAAGACTGGAGTGAAAATGTAAACAATGCTTCCCTGCGGGCGGGTGCTTCATCACTTTGACAGGTGCATTTGAATTTGCCTGGGTGGCGGACAGGCTTGGTTATTTATGTGTCAGTCGCACATGGAAGCCCCGGTTGTGGCTGGGACTACAGTTGGGACTGAGACTAGGGACGCGATTGGAGCTCTGTTGAGTGGGGGATGCAGGGCTGGATTTGGGAGAAAACAGAGGATGGTGTTGGTTCTGCACCTGGTACCTGGGATGGGGCTGTGGCTGGTTCTGGTGGTTATTGGCAAAGGAGCTGGATGTGCAGCTTGTGCTGTGGCTGAGGACAGATTCATGGCTGAAGGGAGGAGAGGCAAAGTACTAATACCTTGAGGAGGCCGGATTCAGAGTATGGAAGTGAAGGAAGGCTGAGTTGGGGCATGGGTTGGATGGTGCTTGATTTGGTGCTATCTGTTTTTGGACTTGGCATTAAAAGTCTGGTACTATCATGCTATAATTACTCCAGATATTACAGCTTCCGATGTAGAAAGAATAATTTTGAGCACACAGATCTTTGGAATGTTTTATAATGTGCCGAGTCACCTGCTTTATAACCAATCTTCTCTAATTCAAACCTGATGTTGTTGCCAAAGATTAACCGAATCTGAGTCACACAAGTGTCTGCGTCCTCCATCAGAAGACCTTTTGGGACGCTTTGAGATTTGAGAGCTCTGGTTGGAGCTCTGGTCGCCTCACGCAGACCTGGAGGAACCCGGTAGTCAACTCATACGGCAACGGATGAGGCCTCATGGTGTCCATGATGCTTTTCATTAATGACTGGCTGAAGATGGAAGGAACATTCTTTTGTAACAAGTAAATTAAAAAGTATCTCAGGAAAATGGAAACTGTTCAGAGATGCTTGATTGTTAAGCCAAATATGCTTTTGTGACAATAGATCATTGTTCTGAGTTGTATGCCTGATTGACATGGTGCATATGCTCATAACAACTGGAACATGGAAGCTACTGTATCTTAAACCGGACTGTTGATTTCTGTTACTATCCTTTTCTATAGTGTCACTTTAACATATTTAGGCGTTTCTGTTTGATTTAATTTAATCCAAAACAAAAAGCTGTCATAGCATGAACATAAAGTGGGCACAGGAGAACAGATAGAGAGGAGAAGAGCATCAATGAGTATTGCCAAGTGAGAGAAGAGGTAGACATGGTTGCTTCTTTTGTCCACAGATCCTCATCCACATGCGCACGCACATACACACACGCTCATCTACATGTTAACACACACACACACACACACACACACACACATCCACGCTCACAAACAGACAAAGCCTCACACAGTGTGAGGCAACGCATGCGTGCATCTCCAGTGCCTGCGGGCGCTTGGGGCTAGGCAGCAGGGAGTGGGGGGAGGGAGGGAGGGAGGGGAAATGGGGGTGAGGAGTGTGTACTGTGCAGAGGCTCTCTGAGCTATAGAGGTACAATCCCTCCACTCCACCCCCACTACCACCGCCACCCTGTCTGTCAGAGCTGGCCCGGGCTCAAGGCCTGTTTGCTGAGCACTGGGTTCACACCACAGACACTGACTGCATGTAGGCACACACACACACACACACAACACATGTGCCAACACAAGCTCATGGATACACACACACACGCACTGGGCTCACACACCAATTTAAAACAACAGGCACATATACTGTAGTACAGATGCAAAGGCTCTGTATGTCAGGGGTCACGCTATGCAAATACACATGCTCATTCACAGAGATATGAATGTGTGCATACACACACACACACACACACACACACACACACACACGCACACGCACTGGCTTCACACAACACATACATGGTCAAGACAGGCCACAGCACATTGCACATGGCTGGGAACAGACCGAACCACAAAGCATGAAATACCACGACATACATGCATGGATAAGCCAAGCAATGTCAGCCATTAGAATGGAAATAGATATGCTATTATTGTAAATTTGGCCAATATGTGGACGGTCGGCAGATATAATTGGAGCAGCTTGAAAATGGCATGGATGCACACTGTCTGCGTTGGGCCTGATTTGGCTGAAGCAAAGGTCTGCGTCTGGTTAACCGCACCACTGGACAAGACAGGCCACCCATTCACATTTGCATGCAGGGACACACACACGTGTACACACACGTACACACACACACGGAGCGACAAAATGGCTCGTTCGCTACAGTAGCTTTCATCCACCCTCCTCTCATTACTGTGCGTATTAAAGCAAAGATCATTGGCTATAAATATTTCAACTTGAGTAATCACTGTTGTGTGCAACAACCCACTGCATCCAAAAGTAGCAGAGACCAAATTGGACTTCGAGAAAAGATAAACAAGCAACAATGACTATTTACAGTCAGAACTGAACAACTTTAAAAGAGATTATCCGGTGAGATTATATCTCTGAGTGCCTGAGATAATCCCGAAAATAAGATATGCATAATTCACTGTTACTAATCTCCTTGCAGAAAATAAAGCCTACTCGCAGCCTACAGTAAACAACTCCGATAGTCACCCATTCTACTTCCACACGTCTGAATCCGCCTAAGGAGATCACTTTTCCAGGTTTGTTCTGGAGCCCGTTGAAGTTTACCTGCAACTTTATGGAACAAAGGAAAATATGTGTGCTGAGGGATAATATACAAGGATGATTAAATTAATGACTCAATCTGCTAATATGTAACTTCAAACCTGCCACACATAAGCCAGATGCAAGCAATAGGAAGTGACACCACTTTTGTGGAAGTTGAAATATTAGCCAGGAGATGGAATAAATGATTAATTTAAGAATAAATAAAGCATATGCAGCAATGCACGTTACAGCACATTTCTCTATGGAAACTAATATGGTGTTTGTAGACAAGCCCCCTTCTGGTAAATCCTTGATAACACCTTTTTTTTTTTTTTTCTTTAACTGGTACACGTACGTTCAGACGTTGAGCTCAATTCCCAACATTTCAGGAGCTCAGGCTCCGTATTAAGATGCTGCAGACAGATGTCAAAGTTGAGCTTTGCCTTTGATATCCAAAATTTGACTTTGGAGTAGCTTCAACCTAATCAGGCCTCGGAGGCTGGAGGTGATAAGTATCCGAGCCAATAACCGAAATGAGAGCTGGAGAATCATCACACACACACACACACACACACACACACACACACACACACACACACACACACACACACACACACACACACACACACACACACACACACACACACACACACACACACAGCCTCTTTAAGGTTATGAGTGAAACCCTTGTGAAAAAAAAGAAACTGAATGTCCAAATGTCTATTTCTCCTCGGGATGTCACGTGGGTCTGTTAAGATGCGACACCTGTCACAATCACCAGACCTTCCTCATCCCCTCCGGGCCGCAGGAAGCGGCCAAGGTCAAACTCTTTAAAGGAGAGGAAGGGAGAAAGGGGGAAAGAAGTGACTGACGACGGACAGTCACAAAGAATCAGATCTGTCAAGTTCAAGCTGTACAACATGTGTGGATTCAGAGGCTGTGTATGCATCTTCGTATGTGTGTTTGAGTGAGCGCTACACACAAAACTGACTGTGGTACGTCCCTTTTAACATTTCTCCAGCTGACCTAATTCACCTCCACAATACTTACATCTACACATGTAAAGCTAATCTATACAACCGTTTGGTTAAACCACATTTTATATCCACACGCAGGTGGTTTGATCACAAAACCTCCGGAACTGACAAAAGTCCTCTTCCTCTTTGTTCCCTATTTGTTGCCTTCTGTTTCACATCATGGGATGGCAGGGGGGAAAAGGCCAGGGCTCGGTAGGACAGAGGAAGAAGGAGGGGAGGTAGAGGATGAGAGGAAGGAAGGAAAGACGAAGAAGCATCACAAAATGGTGAAAACCTGCCGTCAATTTAATCTCCTCCAGCTGGAAATGTTTTGACAGCTGACGGCCGAAGTTCATATTATGAAGACATTGAAGGAAGAAATCTCTTCCTCACTAACAGAGTCACAAAAGGCGAGTGTCCGAAACACAATCTTTTGAAATACAGCCTCCAACAATTGTGGCTTGATCTATTCGTGTGACACGGGGGTTGACCATACAGGCTGCTAAACCAAAGGCACTTCCTTTTTCTTTTTCCCTCCTTCGCTCCCTCCCTCTTTTCCTTCTGACAGAAAAGCCTGCCCAGTCCCAGGCTTTGGTAGATAATGACATCCTCTCCTAATTGTGAGGGACACATTAAGCAATGGGGCTGACACTCCCTGTAATTAAACTGTTCACACCGACGAGTTCATACTGGAACACTTTCTCTCTCTCTCTCTCTCTCCCTCTCTCTCTCTATCTCTCTGGAATTGTTGGCCTGTTTAGAAACGGGAGGAGACATTGTAGTGGTGGGATTGTGAGATGTGTTGGGCTCTGCCTGTGCTCACAGAACTAGAATAACCATATTGGTCAGAATTGGCCCCGATTACATGACCTCGCCTTTGTTTTGAGGTTTAGGGATTTTCTGCCATTTGTTTTTTTTTTATCGCAGTGATGATCTTTTGGCTCGTTTAACAGGTGGTGAGAGTCGCTCGCAGTACAGAATCGTTCTACTTCCTCTATTCAACGTCCAACACGAACAGACTTCTGGCCTCGTCTTTTATTCCTTGATCAAAATTATTTTGGTCACACCACACACTATTTTGCAGTCTCGCACATTGTTGTTTTGAACTTATTTCATAAGGTTTTTCTGATGGTTCACTACACAGTTCTCGGACTTTTAGTTAAAATATTCACTTTGAAAACCCTGTGAAGGAGTTTATACATTTTGCATTTCACTTCTCTTTGAAATTCCTGTTACTTTTCAACTCATGTAAAGACATTTACTAGTAAAAAAGGATAATTGCTATGGGATACATTGAAATTTAATGCAAAATTGCAATGCTAATTCTATGCAAAAAGATATCCAAATTATATTGTATCAGCAGATATCCAATTTCAGGTACTGGAATAAGATCCGAAAAAAAAAAAAAAAAGAATCCTATCTACAAACCACAAACAACCTCAAACGAGAGACCTTCTTTTGATTGGTTCACACCAGCCGCCATGCCACAACAGGCCAGGGTTGTAAAGTGGGAGGGCCACTGCCTCCTTCCCAACTTCCTACCTCCCTGCTTCCGGTACCCTTGCTGAGACCACACCCGTCTCGAAAATCAGCCTTCGTGTTGATCTCGACTACACACCTGTAAAGTTTAATGACAGGATCTTGCGCGATTGAGACGCTTTCGCGGTGACAAAATCCGTCTACAGACATGCAGACAGACATATAAACACCTGGCAGAGTACACTCACTGTCGCGGCTGGGAATAAAATGACTCACATTTAATACATACTCACATTTGATGAATCTGATTGTGGAGAGAGAACGACTAACCTTACAGAAAGTCTAACGTGCAGACAGACTGATGGAGAGAAGCGCCCGTACCTCATTTAAGGAAGAGGTGGGTTCATGTTAAATGTGCACAAAGAGCCCTTAAAGAACTGTTGTGTGAGAAGTTGTTCTTTAAGTAATTTGTTCTCATAAAATCGTATACGTGTGAACTGGAAAGGAGGTGAGAGGGGACATGTGTTTGATCTTTATCTGTCTTTTTCCCCCCGTCTTTTTTTAACCGCCACGTACCGTCTTCACACATTACTGCCCAGCAAAGTCCGTGACCTTTTCATGAGCACAGGCATGTAGCCTTTGCAGTCATATCTCACATTGAGCTCCCTAATGCTCTGACTGTGGATGCTGTGCTTGCTGCTACGTCGCTCCTGTCCTTGCCTGCCTGCTTTGCTATCGCCTCGGGCCATCGGGGCCTTCAGTGCTGTCCACTAAAAAAAAAAAAAAAAGAAGAAACAAAAGACCCATCCGCTGTAATTGAAGAAGCCACTCTAATGTGACATGCACATGCGGGCTGGCGGAAAGGTTTGCATGCATGTACTCACACTTCCGAATGTGCATGATGGAAGACACACATGCACAGACACACTGTATAAATGCACACCGTGCACAGGCTTGGATACACAGGCAGCTAAGCACATGAATGCACACACACACGGACCACATTGCTCTTTGGTAGAGGTTATTGGGGGGTTGGTAGGACTCCGGTGATCCCATGTTAATGCACACACACACACACACACACACACGCACACCCCTCCCCATAGACCAGTAGTTGCCCTCTGACTCTAGACGACCCCTCCTGAAGCCCTCTCCTCTCCTGGTGTTCCTGTGTTGCTGTTATGGGTTCCTGTTGAGGAGCTGAGGGTTCTATTGTCGTGTGACAGCGGTTCCTGTGTATCATGTCACGGCCTACTGCTCCCTCTGTCCGCCTTCCCCTCCAACGCCTCTTCTTCCCGTGCTTGAGTTTAGATTTGCGTCTCGGGTGACCTCATCCGCACTTTACTGTACTGGCACAGAAAGACTGATGAATAAAGCAGGTGAAGTGCTACATGGCATTGCTGTCTTATAAATAGAGTTCCAACTGAATTACTGCAGAGAGTTAAGAGGCCACTATGATGTGAAATTATGGTAAAGAGGGTATATTTAGTGTTTTGCACATTTTCGCCAAATAGCTATACATCATGTTTTGAAAGGCAATATAGAATATTTCTGAATTAACTTTTGAAATGAGATTAAAGCAACAAATGTTCTTTTTTTGTCATCTGCTAATTGCTTTTTTAGGCAATTTATTTTGTCACATGGTAATGACCCGGGTATCTCTGGTTAGATGATATACCGTCATGACACTGCTGCATACATTAAAATGGAGAACACATCTGACATGATTAACAGCCAGCCTCCCAGACTCAGGTTATCATTACCACTCCAATCTGTGCTGTTTGACTCTCAACAGGTTTACTCCCCACCAACCACGCTGCTGTTGCAAAGCACCTTGGGTGTTCCCAAACTCGCCCGCTGGTAACCCATTACCTAGACATACGGAGACAAACGGCGCTAAGGTACGCAAATGTTGATGCAATCGGGTTGCGAAAACATCTCCGGGGCCACCCCCCCCCCCCCCCCCCCCCCCCCCCCTGCTCTCTCCCTCCTTCCCCACTTCTTTTAATCTCTCCATCTCTCCTTCAATTATCACAATGTCACCACCACCACCGCCGCCACCACCGGGAAACTTTCCTTTCGGTGCTATAACGGGAGAAGAGCTTTGCAGCGGGTGAGCCGGCGCTCTACTCTGTCATTGTCATGGCTGTGGCTCTGACAAAACAGTTTGCGTACCTGCTTAAGTATTACAGAAATTAACACCTCCCTTCCAGGTACAGTAATCAACGGGGTGACGGGAGACAATTAATTAGGTCCATCTGCATCACTGCCTTTACATAATTAATGGGGCTCATTACTGAACCACTAGTATGGTGTGGAGCATGCTAGCACACTCACTAGCTCAGAGCACGGCAACATCGAACGCAGTAGAAAAGTGAAGGCTTGTGTGTACGAGTGTCGATTGCAGAGTCCAAACAAAATACTTCTTATTGGCTTATTCCAAAGGTTTTGTTGGCCTCATGCTAAACCAGAGCAGCAGAACAGACATGCTAGCAACACACTGGGAACAAGAGAACACTTTACATTATAGAACCGCTATAACAACCCACTCAACCACACTTCACTATAAAGGAGGATTTAAGAACATATATTATACATACACTTTTCTTTTCATTCAAAGCTTTGATTGAGGGATTGGAATGAGGCTTCGAAAGTGTATCATATTCATATTTTGTGACGTCATCACCCTTAAAAAAAACATAATTCTCAATTTGAAGATAATGATTCATCAGATTACAGTTTTTCTTGATTGCTTTGACCTGCTTAAAGAAACTGGGATCCACTCGGTTTTCATCGTCACTGTCTCAGCAGAGCACAAGACACCTCTTGCAAATGTGTTAACCCTTTCTCATTGGATTGACACATTTTCCCCACCCTTTTGCAGAACAGTTAACGCGGATGTCATTCAAGCAGTCCAAACTGCATTGTTTTAGCTATGGTAACCAAAAAGAAACCATCTGTTCCTAACTATTAGAAACTACCTACATCAGTATGAAACCACTGAAGCACCTGTTTGACACTCCTTCACACAAATCTTCAATTAGCAATCAGTCTGCAGGCCTTAAAAGGTGCAGCGTCTGGGTTGCAAGAGAGGATATTGAATGTGATGTGGATGAGGCCATGTGGCCCCATCGTCAAGACAGAAGAGTATCAATAGTGGCTATTTCTTATACTTTACTGTAATAGATTTATTTTGGTTTACATGTATTTTGTGTAATATTTAAAGTATTTCAGTTTTCAGCCACAGTTTGAAAAAAAGAATCAATGGAATCAATAAAATTTGCATCAAAGCATTTCTGATTCTGGATCCAATTCTTTGCAAGAAGGCAAATTTGACAACAAATTTGACTGGCATGAAAGCTACGTACAGTAATTGGCTACAATGACAAGCAATGGTGCACTGATTCTCACTGAGTGCTGTATTTTGTTGTCCACTGTGTAATGGTTGATTGGAAGAGCTCATACACTTGTTTGCAAGTTGTGTTGTTTGAAGGCAAAATTTGCTTTTGTTGCATATTTTAAATGTTTTGGCGCGGTTAGAGCCTTTTGCAAACAAAATGTGTCATTTCGACCATGAGTGCCACTGTTTCGGCCTGTGTGTTAACTGTTTTGAAAATGTGGAGTTTGAGTTGACTGCTGCATCAAAGCAATCAAGAAAAACTGTAAATGAGTTAGTAGTTTTTTCTTCTCATTAATGAACTTCCTTTGATGAATAAGACTTGTCAGTTTTGTCACGTAAACATGTGTAGGTGCAGACAGAGCTGCGGTGCTTGGTGTGTGTGTGTGTGTGTGTGTGTGTGTTTTAGAGCGCGGGTAACAGAGACAGGGGACAAAAAGGTGGACTGTTGTATGCAAGGTTTCTTTTAGTCAGTTGACCACCAGACCAAAATAGTGATATTTATCCAAACCCGCCCAACCCACATCACTTCTGGCATACTGTACACAAATAACACAATAATATTAGTGCATGTAGAAAATGTGTCCTTCATCTGCAACTGTGCAGAAATAGAAAAAATGTACAGCATTTAAATGTGGATTTAGAATTTAAATGTCAACATTATTCTATATAACCCTAATCATTACATGAATACAAATAAATACAAAAGAAAAGTAAGAATGGAACAACAACGCATAAAGTACGTACAAGGTGTGACTTCTGCTACACGTGGGGAATCCAAAGTGTGAGGCAAGTCTTAAAGAATTTCAATTATGAAAAATGCCATAATTGGTGTGTGAGCTAATGCCTCCTCTGTCAGCTGTTATCCACAACACTTGGGGCTAATGAGCTTTGACGGAAATGTGTTCTTTTTTTCTTTCCTCAAATTAAAAGAACACACAGGTAGATAGATGCTTGACTCATTCACACCTCATTGCTTAGCTGGTAAGCTCCACTGCTGACATCTTAACCCGAGAGTCATATTTAAACCTTCAAGCAACTCAAATGATCATATGGCATGGATGAATCTATAATATAAATTTAATTGGTGAGAAAGTAAAATTAGATTATATTTTATTACTGCCTTGTGAAAATTACAAGTTTGATAATAATAGGTCATTTGCAAGTTGGTTATTGAATGTGGATTCTTTTTTTTTTTACTGTTTCAGTGCTGGAGGGAGAATCAGACTCAGAGAGATTCTGCTGACTTCTGAGTTACAGCACAGCACATTCGGGAGACTGCTTTTCAGCTAATTGATTATAATCATCTTTCATTTGTTTTTTTACTTGCTTCAACCTTACTCTGTTTTGTGTTCCTGACAAGAATAAGCAGTGGTTAAGTCATGAAATTACACCCGCCACTGGGAAACCTCTGATGCTCTGCACACTGCAAATGAATTCCCTTCATTAAAGCCACATTGCATAGGCTTCTTATGCATATCTGTTGTGTAACACCAATTACTAGCCTGCTTGTCCCAATAGTGTGGTCACATGACGTGTAGTTGAGTCTCCACGTGATGTGACCACTGGTGACAGTTCAGGTACATGACACCCTGACATTTCAGGTAAAACAAAAGAGGCTGGTCAAGCAAAGGGGTAACTGGCTGACAGATTTCTAATTTGTTTCTATGAAAGGTTTCCCGACTGATGCACAGTCAAGCAACAAATTACGAAACTGTGATCCAATGCAGCTGGAATGCCTCTAAAAGGGAAGAGGCTCTAAAATGACTGCAGCATGTTGTAACCTACCTCAACTACAAAATGAACCTTAAAATACTTTTCACTTGTGATTCTCAAAATCGTTTTCCATTTGCCCCGTCTGGCACCTGACATACAAATACAAATTAGTCTAAAACAAACAAGAAGCATTTGCAGTTCCTGCTTGTCCCAGATCTGATTTGTTGAAAATGTCATTCTATCCCTTTCAAGAGCATTTACTGTTCAATAACTTTCTAAAATTGGCTCAATATCCGCCTGCTGCTGTTCCTGTGAGTACCTTGTTTTCCTTCTCCTCATCCCTCCTTTCTCTCACTCAGCTAATGAAGGCCTCGTGGCCTACTGTTATTAGAATTACGCCCTTGCCTCTGATATTAATTGGGTCCGTAATAAGGAATGCGTCAGATTCATTATTTAATTGCAAGGGCACATTTGGAATACAGTTTCTGAAATGTATTTTTAATGAAAAACACTACATCCTGACCTAATCATATCAACCTTATTCTATCTAATTAAGGATGCAAAAAATCATTAGAGTTGCAAAATATTAGCTTCAGCTCTGTCGGGCTGCTCCTTTGCTCGCCTTCATGAATATATTTTTTTCCTGTCTGTGATAAATAATTAATGAGGGAAAAATGACAAAAATTTGCATGTAGGCAAATTAGTCTAATAGGAATATGTCTTTGCTGAGTTAGGAAAGTGACCCTTTTCACAGGAGAAAGTGTAACAATAATTATGAAATAATGGCATGGCCCATCTTATTTTGATGAAAAATGGCCAGCTTGAGTAATGTAAAAATCATAAAATGCAATAACCTTAAATTTTCATCATGCTGGAGAATGTGTTAACGTGTTAGCATTTTATCAGTTTAATAACGGCAAATTAGGGACAATATGAAGTATGCTGTAATTGTTGCTTTGGAGGGAGATTTGCAGTAATGCGAGGATGATTTAGCAGTGCCACCACAGCAAGAGGCCATCAGCGGCTAAATGAAGCATTTTCTTAATCACAAACTTTGGGGGTGTAATTTCCTTCAAAGTCTCCAAACATTGGGAGGTTCAATTTTCTCCCAATAAACAGGTCCATCACCATCCCATTAGCAGCAGTGTAGTCACCTCTGGCAGCCCGGGTTGCAGTTAGTTAAGGCTTACAAGACAGGTGTTAAAAAAGAAAATCCTTTAAGAACGGACAATCAGCAGTTGAACACTTTATGTGTAGTCACAGATAACTCAAATCTTATCTTATGAGTATAATATTACATTGTAAGACAGTGAGATTATACACAAATCATGCACACATCACCCTTAACTGTCACAAAACATGTCTTGTGGAAAGTCTTCACTCCCCAGTAAGACACAAAATATTCGCCTGTGGTTTCTGGTTCCATTCGACCACTTTATAGCCACATAAACTCGTGCAAGCAAAGAGCAAGGGTGTTAATGAACACGGAGAACACCGAGCGATGTGTGCCACTAACAAATCCTGCGGAATAAATTAAAGGGGGCTGCAGTTTGATCGCTGTGTTCCATTTCCCTTATCTCAACAAGTCACATTTTCAATCACTATGCAAAGATTTCACATCGGGTGTAGGCTCGGTGCTAATACGCTGCCCTTCCCTGTGTCATCGCCATCGACCTACGCTGGGCTGTCAAACATCTCTCCCGAGCAATAGTAATTTCATGGGGACATAGATTTATGCAAAAAAAATGCCTGCATTCCCCATGACACCAAATTGTCCATCTTATGTGCCCATGCACCCTACTATGTGTGTGTTGATTGAGCAGTCTTTCTTTAATGAAATAGCGACTAATCAGGCAGCCCGCTAGCCGAGTTTCTGTTTTGGTAATTATCTTGTACTAATTAGAATGAAGCTAAAGACCTCTGAGATGAATTCTCAGCTTTCTGAAATGTAACTAAAGAAAATGTAATGATATAAAATGAGCCTATCCTATACATCCTCTCGGACGTAATATCTTTGTTTAAGTGACCAGACTGGACGCGGTGTTGATTGAACCGCGTGATCCCATCATGGCTGCCGTTAAATGTTCCTTCTAGTATCGCACTCATCTTGCCTCGGCCACAACATGCGTTGTAATTACTCCGTCCAATCTAACGGACAAGTATCGGTGACCTTTTGGCTCATTCACTCGTCGGGAAAACATCCATTAACCCAATTAACCACCAAGGGTTTGAGGAGATGAGCGTTTTCTAGAGACAGGAGAGGCTGCAGTGTGGTTAGCTGCTTACCTTGCGCCTCTCCCCATTAAAGCCTCTCCACTGCTCCGCCTTCTTCACAACGTAGCTCAGCTCCTGATTAGACAGCTCCAGGTCTTGAGGCAGGAAGTACATTCCCTCCCTGGCTGTGAGCCGCTGAAAGACGTCCAGCATGCGACCATCGTTGTGGAATCTGGAAGGTGAGGGGTGAGAGAAGAAGTGAGGAGGGGTGAATCACTGTCTTTGCCCAGTAAAGGTCACGTGGGGTCAAATGGCAAAGCAAGAAAAGCACTTTGTTAACACAAGCTGCTGCATTGGCTGTGTTTGGCTGTGGGTCTGAGTGGTTGTGCATCGGTTACTGTGTGGGAGTCAGATCCCGGGATATTCTTCAGTGTTAATGCCGAGCTTCAAAGATGGCAGATGCAATGGACGTGCTGGTTGCAGATGTGTCTGGAGAGACCGGCTTGAGTCACAAGAAAACGTTCGGCACAGCGGAAGGCATATTGATTCATATCTCCAGATGAGCGCACATCACCAAAGTGTTAGTTTTCCTTTCCACACAAGGGTGCATGCAGCCAAGACCTAAAAAGAATCACCATATCTGTAAACAAATGCTTTGGCTGACCATCAAAACCGCCAGACCTTGCGCCCTTCCATAGAGATTCAAGTCTGTCAGAGGGTAATCAACTCTCAAATAAAACCAACATCAAGGAGACAGGGATTTATACAAGAAGCTGGTACGGAGCTTTGAACTCAGCATCATTCCCCATCACTCTTGGGAGAGGGCCGTTTGTAGAATCTTGACCTCAGACACAGGAATAGCATGTATTCATTTTCATCCTACACTTAAATCTTGCTTCTCATTCATTTATGCGGTCTCTCTCTGGGAGGAATTCACCATCTTTGCATCTTGGTGCTTCAAAACGGGCTCGTTTCCTTAGTGTTGGAAGTGCACTGAATGTAAGTATGTGTTACTTATATCTGAGGTTCGACCTGGATGGTAAGGCTCTCATCAGCTCTTCTTTGGCGTAGGGGTCACCTTAAGGACATGTGTTAACTCATGGCATATATTCTAACAGAGTATTCATCATGGCGTGACCATGGTGGAGAGAAAGGGGAGGACATTTTTGCATGGGAAGCGTTTGTACGTTAAACAAATTAATTTCCAGATTCATGCGGTGTTTTCTGTCTTTGACTAAATTAAATCACTGAATATGCTCTAGATCATTACTCTTTTATTGAAAAAAAGTAAGTCCAACCTCCCAATCGCATGCCAAACTGTAGGCTAAATTTACATTTATAAACATGCAAACTTGAGAAACACAGAAATTACGTAAGGGAATACAAATCAAGTATTTAGTTCTTTTGGTTTTGAACCTGGTAATCATTTGAATAACCACCTCAATATCAATGTAACATCACTCACTTGGTGTTTATGAAGTTTCAAAGAGCAAAGAGATCCAAAACACATCCTGATGTGTATATTTGCAGCCAGTGAATAAAGGCTGCCTAAAATGTAATTAAAAAAGGATAACAGTCCATTCTATCTATACATATAGCCTGAGGGATTTCTTTAGAAATAGGTCACGCTCTGTGTCAGAGCCCCTTCCTTGCAGCCAATAGGAAACTGTAACCCATAAAATTATCAGCCTTGCTTCAGCCTCGTGGCCTACATTCAATACAAACCCGCGTGGCGGTTGAGTGGCAGAAGTCATTATTCCCGGCTGCTGTTTTAATATTGTCCATTTAGCTGGAGCCCGATAAGCGTCCCGCTTACTGAAATTAGATGGCACCCTCTCCTCGGCCGCCAATCTCAAACTGATTAATTCAATAAGGGTTTTCTTACATTTTGAGCCGTTAATGGGATTTGGTCTCATATGAGGGTGGGAGAACACACCTTGGATGAACACTGAGTTACATTATTCAGTAATTTATCATCAGCCCTTTTGCTTTTTTCACTTCCATCCTGGGAAAAAATGATGTCCTTCTATTATTTAAAAAGTGCAATAGTCATCCTTAAAGCTGGACATTTTGAATTAGTGGTTCTGCTGTGCATGTTTAAGCCCGCCCTTCCATTGCAATGCAGTGACAATCACCTGTCATATTCTAAGACAGAGAAAAAACTGTTAGTGACCAATTACTTGGAATCTTCAAACAGATCTATAAAGGACATGATGGCTTTGTAGGAATAATGTGTTAAAAATAGTCTGAGTTGCTAAAACGTAATAAACAAAAATGTGTGACCTCAATCTGCAAGACGTGAGTGGAACATACAGTGCAGTAAAATAGAGTATGCGTGTGCACCACCACGTAGATGCAGTCCATTTCAATATGTATGCAACCTACAATCATGCAAAACATTCAGCCTAACTGGATAATGTAAGGGGGTTATATATTCACGCTATATTAAAACACATCCAACTTTTGAATTAGAAGCGCTTTCGGTTTTTCCAACCAATCTCTGAGTATGGTGCACTCAAAAAAGGCAACTATGTGGCGTGTGTGTCTGTGCTGGTAACTCTGTGTGTGTGCGTGTGTAGATGTGTGAGGTTGATGCATAGCTGCATAAGTAATTCCATGCGACTATAAAATCAAAATGGATTAGATCAACATTTGTTTTCATTTTCTGGTTTTTTTTAATGTGCTTTTCTGTGGACAGAGGAGAGGAGGAATTGGTGGACTGGGTGAAACATGGCACGATGCTGCGGGGGTGAGAGGTGTAGAGTCATTTCTGAACCGGTGCTTGAGAGAAGTATGCTGGTGAGGCCTGGAGGGGTTTCAGAAAGGGGTTTCCCCTTTTATTGGTCCAAATGATAAGATCAGGGAGTTTAGAGCTCAAAGTTAGGGCTGAATGAGCAACAGAGTTTAAAGAAGGAACCACTGGAACCAGAATGGATTTATGAACACGCTCAGGTACTTTTACTGACCTGCATTGGCGTTATGTTGGGTACATTTTATATCTTCCAGAAGATTTGCTCATAGCAGGTTACTTTCCTGTCATATAGAGTCACACAATGACAGGGACCAAATGCCTTTTAGGTATCAAAATAATGCTCCTTTGCTTCTCTTCTAATGCTTGAATATTTATATCTACGTGAACATATAGTTATTGGAATTTCTATTCATCATCAGCAAATACGAGATAGAATTGGATCTATGAATAGCAGGAATAGCAGCTCTCTGTGTGTCTCACCTGAGGATGTTAATGGAGAGGATGGTTATGGAGAGCAGGAAGAGGACCGCGTACAGGAAGAGAGTGATGACCACTCCGGCTGCACCTGATTGGTCGACCCGGTAGAAGTGCCAGTAAAGCTTGGCTGCGTCACCCACTGGTGTGTCTGGGCTGTAGGCGAGACGCTGAGGAGACAGAGATTGAAAGAAAAACAAACAAGCATCTATAACTGTTAAAAGGCTCAAAATCTTGCCCAGGACCAAGATTGATCAAAGGAAGATCACATAATGGCTCAAGGACGAAGTTTCACATGTATTCACATGTTTCACTTGCATTGCTGCCTCTTCAAAAGCAGAAAGTTAACAAAAGGTTTGGATTCATTTGTTAGTAATTAGCCCGGCACATAAAGAGTTATTTAGTCAGACAATGACATGTGATGAAGGCATCACCTCTGGTCAACTGTGAACAGTCTAAATCATTTTCAGTCTTCCTCACTGACAAAATCCAAGCCACTAACAAAAAAGAGACCCATCTAACCTTGCACATTTTTTTTCTCACCCTCTTCCCCTCCCCCTTTTTTTTGTAATCTAAAGTCACTTTGCCAAGATAAAGTGAACTCCTATTTAAAGTGCACAAGTGTCCAAGTTATTTTTAAGTGACTTACCCCGAGGACGGCATCCACTGCAAAGACTGCCAGGGGGTCGAGGACTGTCCACACTCCCTGAGCCATGACAAACTTTGACGTGAAGGAAGGGAGTGAGCCAAATATTTGTTGACAGCCCCATCTGATCAGAACCAGCAGGAACGTTACTGCGTTCAAGGTCAGGGGACCCACCACCACCATCGCCAGCTCCTCCCGGGTGTGGAGCAAAGAACTCTGGTAAACGAGGTCCACCGTGTGTGCGTGGAACTGGAATCTGCAGAAGGGGGGGGGGGAGAAGAAGAGGGGAGGTGGGTGATGTGCTCTGATGCGGGTATGCAAGTGTGAAATATGTGTATAGTGTCAATATGTGTCTTGTATATTTGTGTGTGTGTGATGCTTTTAAGCTCAAGGGCGACTGGTTCCAGCGATTCACACACTGCATTGTATTGTTTGTGGTTGATTCAATCATAGTTAATTAGTCTGATGACAATTAACATTGTAATTTGCTGTTTTGCTGGCATATTCTGCCTTATTGGTCACATGTAAGACAACTAAAATAATATGAGATACTCTGTATACATATATATACTGTGTATACATATCACCCTATATATAGTTATATTTTAAACTAAAATAAAAAATACACAATATACATAAAATATACATAACAAATACAAAGAAATAAAAAGAATTTACATAACAGTATTGCCACCTGTGCTGTTCCCTGAGAGAGCATATCTGAGCACCCTATTGTAACTTAAACTCCCCATTTACCGCAAGCCTCATGAGTTTCTTAATCTTCCCATCAGTCAGGAGGAGGTAGAGCCAGTGGTGGGAGGGGAGAGGTCCAGTTTTTGCTCATTAATTTCCATCTGATTTGCTCCAACAGTCCAGATTCTCTCAGATACTGTCCATTAATCTGACAGTGGAGGTCCTTTGGTATTTTATCTGAGAAAAAAAACTCCTAACTGAGATTCGTTGCTCCAGAAGTCCCTTTAGAGCCCAGAGATTACCTCACCGAATGGCCGGTACAGACAGAAGAGTGCAATGTTGTTTTTAACACTGTAGAGCTATATTTTCCAGATAAATTGCCCTGATAAATCTAATTCCAAGAATGACAGGGGAATATTTCATTTATAGGGAATCTTGATATAATACAATAAAACTTTCTCGTCCAATAAATTCTAACAGCGTTTTGACATTGGCAGCATCATTCCATATGAAATCAAATTCAGTGTCTCTTCAAATGTGATATTTGAAATTTCCAAACTGCATGTACAGGTACTTATGTAATGGTCTCAACATGTGCAGTGTTATTGTCAGACAATGCAGACCTTAATCAGGGGGGAAAACTAAGTACTTTCACTCAAAAACAACAGGTTAATTCTTTATGTGAGTATGTTCATGTCATGCTACGTCTACCACTGCATTTTAGAGAGCAAATTGTACTTTTTACAGCACACTAATCATTTGAAAGTTATTTAGCAGATTTAATTGTTCTTAAAAAACAATAATGAACATAACATACATTGTATTTTACATTGTAATAAGGTACTCTTAACCACGAGACAAAAAAGAATGTTGACCTTACCTGACCCAGCAACCAAAATGCTGCATAGGTACTGATGCAAAAGCAATAAAAGGCCAATAACATAATATTTAATAATATACATCACTGACAGGGGCATATGCCTGAGTGCATAATGAGTAGTTTTGCATTTAATTTAGTAATGCCAAAAAAATATGGAGGAAAGGTGAGCTCATAGGTGACTGAAGCAACATCGGGGCCCCTGGGCACACTTGGCTGTCCACTGGCGAGAGAGGGAGGGCGAGTTATAGAGTGAGATAAAAAAAAGAAGGAAGGGAGGGCTGTCATCGCACTAGCCTCTCTCCCTCTCTCTCTCTCTCTCTCTCTCTCTCGGCACCACCAGCTCTGGCCGTTGCATGGAGAGAGAAGTGCTCGAAGGGAGAGCAGCAGATTTGGACATGTGGAAGTTGTCATCCGACGTTGACCCCCTCTGTTTTCGCATTTTTTTTTTATCCAGCCCCTCAGTCCATCCTTTGTTTTTTATTCTGCCACTTTTTCTTCCTCCCTCAGCCTCCCTCTATCACTTTCCATGATTTAATGCGTGGTGTTTGCAGCCCCATGTTATTGTAATAAAACACGGGTTGTATGCATGTTTGCAGCCAGCTTGTTTTATTGTGATGAATGAAATCAGCACCATATGCCATTGAGATGTGATTTAACAGTTCTGTGGTATCTTATTGCGGTTTATTATCAATGCTGTGTACCAAATAATAACAATAAATTCCTTCCAAATAATGTAGCCTTTTAGGACTTAAATCCGTGTGGTGAAATCAACAAACTCCCCCAGCAAATGGTTTGTTAATATTGAGAGAGTCTTGTTAAAATGTTAATGGGGGGATTCCAAACAGATGATTTGGGCGTATGCAGTGTGTGCACATGTTTGCCAACACACTCACACACACTGCACATCCTCCTTCTCACCTCTGCTCCTTAACCCCTCCACATCTCATTTCACAAAACGTAAATTTGCATGTGTGTGTGCTTCTGAGCTTGCGTGCACGTGTCGAGATTGAATGACTGTGTGTGTGTGTGTGTGTGTGTGTGTGTGTGTGCAGGCATCTGCAATTTGCTTCAGTTATCTATGTATGTATCTGACCTCCCTGTAAAATAATTTATATCAGCAGCAATGCGTGTGCTCATGTAGTCCTGCTCTATGTGAGTATATCCATAGATATACTCGGGGGGCGCCACGACCAGTATGTGTGTGTGTGTGTGTGTGTGTGTGTGTGTGTGTGTGTGTGTGTGTGTGTGTGTGTAGGGTGAAATCAAAGCAAGCAAACTCACTTGTTGACAGGAACTGCTATGGCCTGGAGGTAGAGCCACTGGCTGCAGTAATGCAGGTAGAGCCTCACAAACCACATCAAAGCCAGCAGCAGCATAATGAGGCCGAGCTGCCGAACGGAGCAACGCCAGCTACTATGCCACTGTTGTTGCCGCGGCAACGGCAGGCCCAGCTCGGACGGCAGCATGCGGAGGGCCAGACGGGCTCGCTCGGACAGGCGTGACGGGCGGGAGCCGGAGCCAGTCGGTGTTGATCTGTTTTTAGCCGGAGAAGAATCAGACGCACTGTACCCGACACATTTCTGTCTTTTTCTTTTCTTCAGACAAAAACATCTATTTAAATAACTTGTTTAACTCAATTGTCGGGGCGACTGTGGCTCAGTGGTTAGCAAGTCAGTCTTTCAACCAGAGGACCGGGGTTCAAACCCTGCCTCAGCCAGTCCATGTCGTTGTGTCCCTGAGCAAGACACTTAACCCCAGTTGCTCCCCGGGCGCTTCACGAGGCTGCCCACTGCTCCTTAAAAGGATGGGTCAAATGCAGAGGATAAATTTCCCCACTGTGGGACTAAGTGTGGGACTAATAAAGGGGTTTCTTCTTCTTCTTCTTGTATGTATATGTGTTATCATCTAACATAACAAAGTCTTCTAATAATACTCTATATATGTTTTTCCCCCTCAGCGGCTATACATATACAGGTGTGTTTCAACACTATTATTTGTTATGTTTACTTACATATTCTGCACTTCACAGTACCAATACTTACTTTTCTGTGTCGCATTCAAAAGCATTTGTTTGCGATCATCAGATCCATGCAATACAAAATAGGTAGGGTAATGTAGTATTCAAATTGAAACACATTCACACACAAACAGATAGGAATCCCTTCCAGCAGTGCTCAGCTTCCCTCAGCACCTCTGCCTCCTTTGTGCCGCCCTTTGTCAGGCCTGCTCAACTATTCCCTTTCAAATAGAGGGCACAGATGGAACAGTGGAGAGGAGAGAAATACTCAAAATGTGTTACAATGGGCTGGCAACCGAGCATGAAACCCTCCATACACAGCATATGCAACACTGTACAGTGTGTGTCTGTGTGTACAGTAAAGGAGTGTGCATAGTTACAACGAGCATTGCAATCTATTTATTATAGTTTGAACATGTCAACACAAGCAGACACGGATGACCCCGCTCGTCTGGCAGTAATTAGACGGAGGCTAGAGGAGGTGTGTACAGTGGAGCTGCAGCATCAGAGTGTGACTTTAGGCCTTTGCCTGTGGACATCCCTGTGTCTCACCACCGTGTCCCAGAGCACAGTTGGAATTCACTTTGTAGTGTGTATCTAGGGAAAAGGGTACACTGCCTAAAGACGGAAAATGAGAAAAAAAAAAAACAGAATCAATTGTATTACCCCTCCTCCCCCCCCCCCCTTTACCAAATAATTAGGCTAGACTTACATCAAAATGCAGCGCTGTGCTGTCTTTAACTGGTGTTGCTGCTGAAATAAGAACCGTCACACAGCCGCATTGAAAACAAAAGAGATCATCTTTCCTGTTCCTGTGAGGTGGGCACTCTCTCTGAAGTGTTAAATTATTTGAAGTTATCGAGTTCCTTAGTGGATGCACACGAGAGCGGTGGTGAAGCGTACAGTACACGTGGGAGAACTCGAGATTCATTCAGAAAACGCTCAGTCAACAGTTTGGGCTGCTAAATATTCATAGCTCGGCTGAAATAAACTGGAGCAGAGAGGATAAACATCTTGCATAAAAGTCAGTTACAGGTTGAGATTATAGAATACAGCATGTGTTGCATGTACACGGTGGGTTTCCTGTGTGGGGTCAGTGAGATGCTGCTCATTTAAGATAATATATGCAGCAGGGATGTAGGAGGAATTCTTGGCATCTATTGCTTTTTCATTACATGCAAATGAAATCATCTGAAGGCCTTGTTTACTGTTGTTTTTATTACTTTACTACAAGATGAGGGGTAAAAGAACAAAGTGTCAACTATTTATAATGTCATGCCCCATCCTCCGTATTGATGTATGACACTGGCAATAAAGATAACTTTAGATTCACCACGCTGTATAATGAGATAAATAAGCCACTTTTGAATTACGGAAGATATTGCTAACATAAATATGTGGGCTTTGAGGTCACTGTAACAAAAATAAGTTCCGCTGCGACTGTTTTCTGGCGTCAAGTGTGTGCTTATACAAGATTTTGAAGTGTGACGCAAACCCGAAAGATGATAATGTCGGAGCGAATGCGCGTCTCTGCCTCTTTATTATGATTTTGACAAAAGGCACTTGCATTCTGTTTCCGAGCTTTGTCCCGACTCGCTTCACTGTGTGTTGGTGGAAAAACTGCTTTCTGCGTGTCTGCGAAAGTGGAATTACAGACTAGACAAAAAAAGACACAGGCGAGATGCTCCCCTGTCAAGTGACATTAAACGGAAACAGCAAATACAACCTGACGCCCGTCTTTCATATAATGAAGATATTGATGGTGCATGAAAGAGGAATATTTTTAGCCTTTCTTCATGGAGCGGCCTCTTCCAAAAGGAAACCGGTAACATGATGTGAAATCTGTTATCACCACTGAATTGATTTCATTATGGCACCTCCAATTACAAAAGTACAATACAGAAAAAGAGGGAAAGGCAAGGAAGGGGGTGGAGGTGTGGGCTTTTTATCTTGCAGGAACGAAGGATGTTTCACAGCTTGTCCCCGCAACGACTGATAGCATGTGGCGTAGCGGCCCAAAGATGAGACTAAGCATTTCAACAGGCATGCATTGGCACATTATACTATATTTTAATTGTAAGATAGGATTCGGTGGAAATCTGGGCCAGAAGATGTTCCCTCATTATCTCTGTCTTGATATGTTTGTTGTTCATTCCCATGTCATCAAAGCAAGTTGCAAACGGACTTATCATTCTCCTTAAACCTCGCCACAGAGTGCCAAAGCCTGTAAATCAGATTTAACTAGCGTGTATCTGTCAACCGGTGGAGCAAGAATCCTCTCCTGGACTTGTTGAGTGAAGTGAAGAGCAAGTACAGACATGGGTAACGGTGGAGTGTTACACTTTAAATAGCACATTTATGTTGAGGAGGCTCCAGGGCCAAGGAGAGCGGAGGTAACCCTCAGTACCCCTTTGCATTGCCCTGGTGGCTTAAACCCTCCAGTCGAAGGCCACTTAAAGTATTGGACTTATCCCTTTATTTTGAGGATTAAGTTATTTTCTGTCACTTTCTTATTTGGGCCGACGGCATTGTTTATAAATGCACTAAAACCACAAATCTTCTCCCACATAGTCTAAGAATGGTTTGCTGCTGGGGAAACAGAGAAAGAGAAAAATAGTGTGAAAATAGACTTAAAAGATTGACAGATAACGTGATTGTTTCCTCAGTGGCCCAGATGCATGAGTGTCTTGGTGATTATGGAAGTGTGATTATCTTAGGTGTCAGGAGATAGAACTGAAGATACCACATCTTTGTTTACATGTCATTCTTGAAGAATACTGATAATGCATTGGTTTTGGATTGTGACAGTATCAGTCATCTGTCCTCTGTGGGTTACACAACCAGCTCCTTTCTGAGGCGTTAGGAGGACCTGTCTTTGAAAAAAAAAAAAAAGATAATATATGTGAAACTTCATTTGCAACTAGTAAACAACAGACTAGCGGAGCACAGACAGCCTTTGTTGATTCCGTAGTTAACCGTCTTTATCGTTTGGATTAATCTGTGAAATGGCCAATAGATTAATCAATAGAAAATTAGTTTTAGTGACAGCCTAAAATCAATCATTACATCAGTGGTCATTGGAGACCCACCTGGCGAAGAGCTGCACTCTACTGAGTGCTCCTTTCTAGTTAAATTTGTGTTGCATAAACATGAACAAATGCACACTGCCAATCCAAGTTTATAAATCATGTGCAGATGCTACAGTAATTCCCACAGTAGAAACTTTAACTGCCTATTTATTGCATTTACGGAGAGGCATAAGCTTACGTAATGATTGGAATGTTAGCGGGGCTTTGCACAGGTGGGGCAAATATAATACAGGAAGCTATGAAACCTCACAAAGTGGAAATCACAAAGAAACCCGCTCCCACAAGATGTATTAAATGATAATCATTGGTTGCTAAGCTGGTATCGTTTTCCAAAGCACCTTGAATATGTGTGTGCATAAAAACAAGTTGAACAAAGCAGCAGTATATGCCTGCAAGGCTTTTAGATAATTGAGTCCTTTTTATATCATCTTGTGAGAAGTTTTATTTATACAGAAAATAGAATCCACAAAAGGACACAAAACATCCCTCAGATTTAACTTTGTGCATGCTCTGTCTCTCTCTCTTTTAATTTTATTTGCTCCGAGGACAATTACCTTACCATTTAGGGGCTTTATAAGCACAGCTTTTTACAGAGACCCTGGCAAAGCGAGAATACATATAATTGAGTTTCATTGACAAAATGGGACCACAGTGGCAGGTATTTTTGGGGTGTAGTCAAAAGAGAATTATGGAATAGTGACTCAGCTGCAGATCTGGAGTTCGTCATTATGTAATTAAAAAAGTGCAACAATGCACCACCAAATTATCAGAATTATTTGCAGCTGACAGGGAGTGGAGGAGAGCATATTCAGAAGCTGTGAAAAAAGAAATGTTCCACTAAATTAGGAATCCATGTTTGACTAATAGTTGGCTGCTCATTTTTACAATGCCAGGGAGGTTCTCACATGCAAGCAAGCATATGAGGACAAAGGGAAAGGCCACAAGGGCTCCGTGCTGCGGATCCGCTAGCAGTATGATATGTAACACTGGCACCGAATCACAAGCTCATAAAACTGTTGTATTGATGATTATATCACATTGAATTTGAAAACATGTGGACTAGAAAGAAACACTCACACCAGTACCATGGTGGTATTAAGGGTAAGATGTGGGACATTGTATATGGGCAAGCACAACTTGGGTTGTGCATTCTGGAGGATGATATCATAAGGCAGTGACATCCAATGATCTATATGTGATCAACTCAGATGACAATACTAACTACTACTCGTTCCTTATGATCAATAATTTGGCATCCAATTGTTTCAACTATTCACTTAGCAGTAACTTCCTGGAGTCAAGTTGCTTGCCAACCTCACAACAGGTAAGGTAAGGCAGGAAGTACTGAACCGAGAAATCGTCCGGCACATAACCTCAGTTATACGTATTTTTTCATGGACTCAACAATTGTGTTAATATAATAGCTGAGAGGTGAGGGGCGGATTGTGTTACCCTTGGAAAGAGCCATGCTAGCTGTCTCCAGTCCAATACACTGATATGCATTGTTTATTGGCAAACCTCTTCGGCCCTGTCTACACTCCTACAGGTCTTTTTTGTAAAACAGATGTTTTTCTCTATGTTTTTGCCCCTCGTCTAAACGCAAACAGAGTTTCAGATCACTAAAACAGATATCTTTAATAAAGTCAAATTTAGCTTTTACCATGCCGAAAATATCAAAAGGTATAAATACATAATTTGCTATTGCTTAACTATTGTTAACTATATGTTAACACCGCTAAAGGAAAATAAACGGAATCTTTTTATGTGATATTTTAAAAATATTATATTGATCTATTGGCAAGCAATCACGTGTTTTTTTGCGTTCTAGCATGGGTTGAGATATTTTATAAAACGAGGGTAATGTGGGTATAATTATATATATTAAAAAAAACAGCTAGCCAAAGGACCATTTGAGAACACAAATTAGATGAGCGATAATCTAGTTCTGCGACTCCTGCACCGGCCAAACAAATCCCTCCAGCAAGAATGTGTTTTGGCCTCCTCGCACACCTTGGAATAGTTTCAGTGTACATGGGGTGGCTGTTTCATTGCCATGCAACATGTGGCGTTTTTATGGAGCGCCTGACTTAGCACGAGAGGGGATTAAAACATGGAAATGGCAGGTCCCTCGGTACGCCATAAACTGGGGTGGAAACATTTCAAATGCAGATGCACCTGGGATCAACAAACACACAGGGACTTCCCAGGCATCCGTTACACACACACACACACACACACAGCTACTACAGCTACCACCAACGTCCTCAACGATGACGAACAGGTTGTTTTTCTTTCTATGAACCTTTTTGTGTGTTTTATGTGAGAAAACACTGAAAACATGGTGCCAGTAGATGTGCAATACATCCAATGATTGATGCAGGACAAATAAGGAGATCCATCCATTCATCAACTTTGCTGAGGCGTACAGAGAAGTGTGCTGCAGAGGCTGAGTATGGGCCTCCGGAGAGCTGCATCAGTATTTAAATGGCTTTCACTCCTCTGACCTTGCCTCATAACTGCAGGACATTGTCACCAGAGAGATAGAGACAGCGAGAGAATGAGTGGAGGATGGCAAGGCAGAGATGGAGTAAATTAGAGGCAGAGAAAGCGAGGTAAAGAAAGAACTATCGGGAGAGAGGATATAATTATGAGCCAGAGAGACGAGCCATGTGTTATACGTGTGTCTGTAGAGAGCAATTAAGTGGCTGACGGACAAAGAAGAAAGTTGTCCCGACTTGAAGTGCAGATTAGGCATCAGTTGTGTCATTGCAGGATGAAATGGGCTCTTAAACCTGTTGACTGCTGATGAGGCTGGGAACACACCGCGGATGGACCACGTGTTTGAGCCGGGCAGTGTGTTTTTAACAGAGTCACTCTCATGTCATATATGTGTGCCTCACAACAAACAAAGTGCAAGACAAACGCAAACTGTTAACCGGGGTGTCAGTGCAATTTTCACTCAAGCTTGCTCGGGTTCTCAACTGGCAGTGGCTAAAGTTGGCGCTGATGACATCATGCTCGTGTACACACAAATGTGAGAATCAAATTCTGATTACATCGACATCTAGGGCTTGTCAGTTGTATTATTAGAGCTGCCAGTCAGTGATGTGTGTCTAAAAGTTCATATTTATTTGCACAGGGCAGAGTGCAGTAGTGCATGTTTGTGCTACAGTGCATTAGCTTACATGTATCTGCATGCACAAATCCACTGTTAGGATCTTGTTTGTTGACTTTTTATATATTTTTTTACATGTTTATGTCAGACTGGGGTACCAGTGATTACAGATGAAAAAAGAAGAGCGTGAGGGAAGTGTCACCTCTGGTCTACCTCTCTTTCTCTCACATACACACACACACACAATCATGCACAAATCGCAAGCAATCACTCAAATCCCCCCCCCCCCCCCCCCCCCCCCACACACACACACCTACTTTCTCTTACGTGTCTGTGGGAAAGGCATACATTTGACCCAGACCACCAATGGGACTACAGTCAGCTCTGACTGACAGCCACATCACTGCAGATTAACCAATCATATTGCAACATTAGTCTGTCACGGAGCTGACAGCTCTGATTTCCATAAAGGAAGCAGCACGTAGATTGTGTGTGTGTGTGTGTGTGTGTGTGTGTGTGTCTGTGGGATCCGAAGTGACCCAGGGCGCGTCTGGCTGCAGAAAACCATAACATGTGCACTCAGGGCCGCGGTAGCCAGGGGCCCTCTCTTTCGCACATGCACGCACGAACACACACACACACACACACACACACACACACACACACACACACACACACACACACAGGAAAACACTGGAGACCCAGGGGTGAAGCGCGCTGCCATCTCCACCCACCTCTCCAACCAGCATTACATCAGAATTGATTGACCCTTGCACTGAGTTGTGATTCGGAGCTGCAGCGTGCAGGGGATTGACAACCTGGAACTGACTGTTATTTCAGGTGTTTTTCTCTCTTTCTCTGTCTGTTACTGGAGGCCAATCGCTCTCTTCCGCCACGATAGTGAATGGCTCTTCTTTCGGAAAGGACTGACACTGCGGGGTGCGTGTCATCAATGCCTTCTGCACGTTGATGCCTTGTAGCCGAGCAGCCGTGAACAATGTAGCCGCAGACTCCACTGCTAACCTTACACTGGGGGATGTACAGTGTGCAGACTCCAACAGATGGAGGGCACAGGAAGATAGCGACAGAGACACTCAGTGAGTGAGTGCTCTGATAGGCTCGGTTGGGGGAAACGGGCGGAGAGGATTGTTGGTCCCCAACGAGGCGAGCTAACTGGGGGAAATTAGGTCAGTGTGTTCCCTCCGACTCCACAACAAGAGCAGGCTGCGCGTGTGTGGGTGTGTGTGCGTTTGTGGGTGCGTGTTTTGCCGGTGCACCTACAGCGCCACGCTGCACCGCTACAGTAGCATACTGTGCAGGTCTGTGCGCGTTTGTGTGTGTGTGTCATTGTGTACCGCTGCCTGCCACACGTTGGCATGCGAGTGTCGGCGCTATACCACAGGTCGGGCCAGATTTGAATGCAGGTGATAATTACTTCCACTTTATTCGCTTCTACAGCTTTAATAACCAGATTTAACAATAGTGTTTGATATTTAACTGCTAAAACTGTATTTATGTTGATGCATCACTTGGGTGAAGCTCATCATGACATTATTGCCAGTAACAAAATAGTTCTGAATATGAAAAAAAAGAAAGAATAAAAGTTAAGTGACATTTATCCCCAAATGGCCATAGAGTTTTTTGAAGTAAAAGCTTTTGGGACAGATGGATTTAGTTCTGCAGTCATTTGGCCTCAGGAGGATGTGGATGCTCTTCTTTTATTCTACCTCCCATCCAGCCTTGTCTTTACTCTGTCACTTTCTCCCTTTGTGTCTCCTGATCGGGACAAGTCACACATACTATAATTGATATGAGATTTAGGGGGTATATTTCAATGTAATTAGAATCTTGATAATTGGACTAATTAGATCTAATTGCTATGTGAGAATGACTTTGATTAAAACAGGTTTTTCGCCTCAAAATCAGAAAAAGAAAAAAAAAATAGTCGGGTGACATTGGTAAGACACAAAGCTAATTGGCAATAATCATGGATGCATGTAAATCACACTTTGTATATGTAACAACCAATAAGAGCATCATGTTTTCCTAAAAACAACAGATAAGTGATTGTTACTATAAGTAAGTAATTATAAAAAATAAAAATAAATTGCTTGTAAAGCTTAAACGCAAGCTAGCAGCAGTAACCTATCTGCGGAGTAAACTTTGTGTAAAGTACAGCTAAGGTACCCTCTAAGGTGTGAAATTAATTTCGTCTTGTATGTTTACCTTTTTGAGAAGTTGTTGCCGCACCATCCGAAAGCATTAAATTAGCCCTATCGAATTACAACAGCTGTGTTGAATCAGGTGCTTTGATTTTGCTCGGTGCTATTCTGTGAGAAAAGAGGTGGTTAAGATTAGTAGACATCAAATA
Source organism: Cottus gobio (assembly GCA_023566465.1). Lineage (NCBI taxonomy): Eukaryota > Metazoa > Chordata > Actinopteri > Perciformes > Cottidae > Cottus > Cottus gobio. The sequence continues at coordinate 12,811,933 of CM042234.1, read as the reverse complement.
AGACGGCAGGTCGGCAGGAGACTTTTATGCATGTTCAAACAGATAGCAGCAGCATAGGAACTCAAAAAAACAGAGAAGAATCATTCCTGCCTTGTGTTTTTTTTTTTATTTGCCCAGAATTGACTTGCCGAGTCAATACCTGCAAGTAGTGCGTTGCGTTGTCTTTGAAATTTTAATTTATGGTTTACGGTTATTATGATTCCACATAACATGCAGTCTTTTATTTAGTTGCGCTTTTGAGGTTCGACCAGGAGCTTTAATTAATCCAATTTTAAAAAGGTACATAATCAATACTCTAACTCTAAAAATACAAGTAAATATATATAGTGGAGAGACCTAAAACAACCCCAAAAGATATACTTCATATTTGTTCTGAAGCCAGAAAAAAGGCATTAGTGATACATTAACACTATTATAAATTGTGCCGACTTGTATGTGACTGACTGTAATATAACTTTATGCAAACATGATATTTACTCCTCTTGTGCAGTAATTATGGCTACTGTAATGCTGTGGAGCTCTGCAAGACATCGGTCTGCTTCATTCCAATACATTTCTTTACATTTATTCTACTTAGTGAATAAAGTGCTCCTGACTGTGACGTCTAGGTGCATTATGTTAAATATTTTGTGTTATTCTCAGACTATCTGAAACTGAATCTTACTGTTACTAAGTGTTTGCTTAATAATGCATGAGCATCTGATTTGCCCATTTGTACTGTGACGCCCTATGAAAATTTCAATGAGCTCAATCTCTTGTGGCTCAATAGATGGCAGTAATATCCCTCAATCACTGCAGTATGAATCCTGATCCCACATGAAGTACATGCACGCGCAGACGTTCCCGCGCTCACATACTGTACACACACACAGTCGGGAGATGATGTACACATAACACAAACACACTCCCACACACGTGCACAACACAGACACACACAAAGACACAGACAGAGCTGTGCCAGAGGAGATGGAGATGACATCATTACGGCAAATAAAAAAAATAAAGAAATCCGTAAACAATTCCTTTCGTCTGCGTCTCCGTCAGTCCTCAGGTAATGTAGAGAATCCCAGAATAAGTCAAACAGCACAGTGGGAGAGACGGCTGAGGGTATGGCTTTGAGACGGCAGTGTCTTTAACTTCACTGTGAAAGCCCAAACTGGCACCGTATCTTTCTAATGTTCTGATTAGGCGAGGGCAACAAAAAAAAAAAGCAGCCCTCAGCTCAGAGATACTGTAATGTGTGTGCTTGCAAAGATAAAATCAATAGCAGCAGCACCTTCACAGGGCACCAGGGAACCGCCAGGGCTCCAACTCAATACAATCCGTACCTATAACTGACGGAAATGTCTCATCTCACGGAGCCCGGCGACTGCTCAGAGGTAAAAAAGCGGCACTATGAATAATCGTGAAAACCATTTAATTGTGTCCCTTTGTGTGCAGCCTGCCTGGGTTTCTGTGTTCGTTTTGTATTCACTCTCCCTCAAGATAGTCCCTGTGTCGTCATTTGTTGGCAGGATACGCTGGTAATCATTTGAATTCCCCCAGTATGTTCAGAAGATGTCAGGGAGTAGTCTCTGATCTTGTTTAATATGTGACCAGCAGCTATAAATTACCAACTCCCTGAAATGAGGAAACATGGGTACTTTTAAATCTCCAGGGAGAGCTCTCTTTCTGTCTCCCTCACACACATAGGCTGCCTCTCTCTGCCTCTCTCTCTCCCCCCTAGTGTAGTAGTGTGTGTGGTAATCCCCTCCCCTTAATTTACTTGACGTTCAAATGAAAACAAATACCTGTGACTTTTTTGTTGAAATAAGCAATTTCGCTTTCAGCCTATTTTGATGCTTCGTGGGCATACGCAGTGGTGCACCTTGTTGCGTTTAACACGTTTGGCCAAGGTGTTTGAAATGCGTTTCTTCCTGCTTTGTTTGTATTTAACACATCCCCGTTTTTCTCATTAAAATCAAATGCTGTGAGCCACGGCAAAGAGGAAAACAAATTTTCCCAAACTTCCTTTGTTGCATTTTGCTGTTCGGCTGAGAAACAAATACAGCCACATAGTGACGCGTGCTTTGGCTGCATGTAATATTGTTACGACCCAAATTAGTGTGAATAATAATGTATTTTTTGCTCTCAATACAGTAAATCACAAAATCAAATTCGATCATATGAGATTATTTGTTTTGCATTTGAGTCCGTGTTAATTCTGCTGAAGAAAAGTGGAGACATGATCCATCAAAGGAAGCTCTCACTGGCGGTAGAATGCTTCCTTACGAAGTTCTCACGCGATGACTTATTTATGTTCGCAAATTTAAAATTGAGCGATGCAAGATTAAAGCTCCAGCTGATGTAAAGCTGCATTTAAAGGATGCCACTTGACTACTGTAACTACATCTATACAGGAGGGGTTGTAGGCACATTATGTTGTCAGCGTCCGCCTGTTTGATGCCGTGCACATCACAGTGTCTGAGGCGCAGGAACCCGTCGTCGCCCGCTTTCTTCTTCCCTTTTTCATTCTTTCAATGTTCAAATTCTGCACGACTGAGGCGGGATAATGAGTGGCGAGACTTACTGTAGGGAGAACGTATACTCCTCCATCTCCTCCGCGGAGAGGTTCTCCGCTGACGGCTGCGTCTTCTGTTTGTCTGCCTGCCGAGGCGGTGCGCTGCCGCCGCTCATGCTGGGGCCGCAGCTATTTGTCTTCTTGATTGGCTTCTTCTGTGAGGAGCGGGAATCGGGGGAGAACACATGCGGATGTCATTTGTAATCAAAGCAGGAAACGGGCCTCTGAATTTATCTTGGGGGATGCACACGGTGACAGTGACAGTGTGCGCGGCACTTTTGGAGCCTCTCCTATATCTCAGCCGCGCCTCAAATTGACACGAGGCGCAAACGGCGGCGAAATCGCATACGGCACGCCATCATTCAAGTCGAGTTCATTCGGGAAGCGCGCGTACAGTGGCGGCGATGTTAAATATGTGATATTTGAGCAGCTGGCGCTGTTTTCTTCCACGCGAGTCGTTTACCTTCATCGTCATAAACACAGTCGAATGGAGTTAGGAAGTGGGGTTTTAATTATTTCACCAAGGTACTTGGGAGCAGATATTATTTGTTAAGCCGCCAACATGTTAACGGCTTGCTTTCCCTGGCCCTGTCAGCCCTGCCTGTTGCCCTTGGGTGGGCTTAGTGCCTTTCTGCTTGAAGTTGTGAAATACTCACTGATGTATGTTAATGAGATCCACAGTTGGAATAAGCAACCTCTCTCTTTCTTTCCGCCCCTGTCTCACTCTGCCTCTCTCCATTTTTTTTTTCGGCTTTTCCTCTCCTCCATCTTTGTCTCTCTCCCTCTCTCCCTCCGAAAATGAACTGGGCCCAGGAAGTAGTAAATGGGCAGGGCCCCATAAAAGGTCCATCCGTTTTCATAGGGCAATCTTTGCCAAAGCAAGCTTGGATTCCAGAGTGATGATCACAATAAAAAGGTGGAAAGGAGCGGGAAAGAAAGCGCAGAGAAAAGATGCAGGAGATATATAAACCACAATGTTCTCCAGTGTCTCCCCACAATAAATTTAATGCAATACCTTAAGAGCAGATTCCGTATATAGCTGGATTCCTGCCCTGTGGGCAAAGTGGTCGCCTGGAGAAAATTCATTTTAATTAGGCCTGCACTGCAGGTTGAAGGGTTGAAATCTGATCCCCTGCGCTCCCAGGCTGGTGCAGGTTGGAGATCACTCCACTTAATCATTAGACAACTGGGTTCCACACCACGACATTTGACAGAGTTAGCAAGGTTTTAAAGGCCAAGAGGAGAAGAAGAAAAAACACGGTCTACAGAGGCTGCGGAGAAATAAAACCTCATATCAACAAACTCATTTATTTAACAGGTCATCACTGATTAATGGAGGTCTGGAGAGCCTCTTGTACATCAGTGGAGGGAAGTAAGTATATATATATATGTGTGTGTGTGTCTGTGTGACAGACGGAGGCATGATCATAGGAACCTCAACAATAACATCACAACAACAAAAGGCCGCAGCGGAGGCACAGTGGAGGGAGGCAGCAATGCCAGATCAGCAGACAGAGTCATTTTGCAATTACCACTTCAAAGTATGGCAGGTAACATGCAGGCTTTGATTAATTTAGCTTAAGTCCTCTGTAGCACAGGAAGAGGCGTGTTTAGAGCGGCTTGGAGAAGAAGAAAAAACGGCCTGGCTGCCGTTGCTGATTTCACAGAATTTGAGCTGCTTTGGCTTGTCAAGCAGATCAAAACTGGCTTTGAAGGCTGAAAAATACCTGTTAGTGTGAAATGTATTTTGACAAATCTCAGATAATAAGCCGGGGAGGTGTGTGTAGGGGTGAAGAGAGGGAAGGGAAAGGAAAGGGAAAGCGGAGAGGGTGATCATTGCAAGGGAGGGAACGCTTTCCCTTGAATCACTACGTTACCTTGTAGTGAGTCCCACCCTCGGCTTTCTCCCTGCATGGATCACTCTTCTCTCCCGTGTTTCCAGAAATGGCTCCGGAGGAGGAATTCTTCCCTGCATCCCCAAAAAAGAAAGAAATAATGTGCAGTGAGTGTGAAAGAGAAAGAAAGGTTCATTTTTGTTTTCCTTTGCAAACCACATCTGGCAATCATAGCGAGGATCAAGGGTGGTTGAGTGGTATTTATATTAAGGAATCCAAATGATTACGGCTATACACTTGAACTTCTGGTGAAATATAAAAATATAAAATGGAAATGAACATAAAAGGGCATTTTGAATCATACAAATTATTAAATACAGCAAAAGAAAAGTAAAAAAACATGGTTTCATTCTGAAAAAAGGTTTAAAATGTTGTATTAACACTTCAAATAATAATAATAATAATAATACTTGTCTGAGGTATCAGGTGTTTTGGGATTCTGGTGTCTCTGATTTGGGTCTTTAAAGAGATGTAGGAGTATTGACTTATAGAGCTCCCACTGCACATCATCTTTGTCTCACACAATCTCAGAGCCGAACCTTCCCAGACTCAACGCTCTAATGTATGCAATTAGAAATGATGAAAAATCGAAAAAGAAATTAAGTTTGGTTGTAATACATTTTCCCATTCTTCTGTTCTTTAGAACATTACTTTTAAAGTATTTTTTCATCCTTACCCTCTTTTTTTCCCTTCTCTCTCTATCTGTCTCACTCTTTTTTTTTTGCTATAATTTAAATGGTAAGCCGCCAGATGTGTGTCTCATGCTTGAAGAGTTGGAGATCTGCATTATTTAGCATATTAACATTCACAGAATTTAAAAAAGGGTCCCTGCATTGCCTGGAGGTTGTAATTAAGTAAACCTTAGCTTGATACATGTAAAAATCTCACGATGTGAAACTTTTTCCCCCCGATGAACCAGTCACATCTATATGATACATATGGAAACCTCGGCGATGATATTTTTTTCTTCTTGCTGCGGGATTAAATATATCAGTGATAATAACTTAAATATAGGCGACACATCAGAAATCCTTCTGACAGCTTAAATGGCAGGAAGAGTCTGCTCGCTGCTATTTTTAAGCAAGTCTGAAATCAGATTTCATCCTAACACAGATGTAATTTTTAATTACCACCGCTTTGCTGGTAAACATGTGGAGTGCCTACAGTTACAAGGTAATAGGGTTATATTTGTTCACGTCAAGGAAGAAATAATTTATATTTCTACATTTCCATGACATTACATAACTGTAAACGCACTTTTGTGTCAATATTCTAATAATATTGTCAAATGTATAATAATAATATCAGTCAAATGTTTTTTGAACACGGAGTAGTCATATCTTAATTGACAAAATACTTTGACGCACTCTGGAAGTTCATTGAAAAATGACACAGATGGGAATGTGAGAAACCCTTTGTAACAAATAAACAAAATATTGGAATCACAAGCAGAAAGAAGCAGAACTAAGGAAAATACAGTAAATTGGGCATATCTACGTTTTAAAACATCCAAATCAGCTGCTGTTCATTGAAGTTGACGTGCATCGTTTTAATAGATTAACATATCGCTAATATGTGCACTTAGGCAAATATTATATTTCAGCAAAAGTATGTGTGTGTTGCTGTTTAAACAGTATGAAACAAAGCAAAGCCAGCTGCTTTTACGTACACACACACACACACACACACACACACACATCACAATCACTATTAGCAACAACAACAGCAACTGTGGACTCACAGAATTGGACTACGGTGGATGAGGATGCTTTCTTTGACTGGAAAACCACACACACACACACACACACACACACACACACACAGACACACACACTCATTACACAAGGCCCCACTTGCTAATGCGCAGACGCTGTGGAACCAGAATGAGCGCGGAGGCAGCATCGACAGCTTCGACAGCTAAGGGCTACGTCTGTGAACTCAGAGCGCTGGAGCTGCCACAACTCCAGCCTCTCCGGGCACTCAAGGCCAACAACAAACTCCTTGTTATCCCCCCGTGCTCTGAGCTGTGTTAAGACCAGCAGACACACACACACACACACACACACACACACATACTCATCCAGTGCCCTGCATTGACGCACCCACACACATAGGAAAACATGCAAACAAAGATATTAATATGTAGACACTTGCATACATGCACAAACATTGTCCAGGGTGGAAATACAGATGAGTGTACCTCTCAACTGCATAACTCAACACACCTCTTTTCTCTCTGGCTTTCACACAAAAACAGGCCGAGGAAAGAGAAAAGCCTGGGGGCCGTAACACTGTCGAGACCCCACCGCCGTGTTACCGGTGAGATGCAACCAGGCTGGGATGGTGGTTCTCGCTCACCTAGGCCCCTAATTGCCTGATGACTGGTCCAAGGTTACAGAGGGATCGGAGGTCACCGACTCACGGATTACCCCTGAGTCCATGTCCGGATCTTGATGTTGAGGTTGCTATGATACAGCGAGGACTCGGTGTCGCTTCACACAAGAGTTTATTTTCTTGTAATCCACAGCATCGTAATGGCAGTAACAGACGCTCGATGTGTGCTGTTATACCGCTTTAAGACTCGTTCATGTTCACAGAGGCCGCCCTCGTCTTTTTCTCTGGTAACTGGGAATTGTCAGCGTGCTTTTGGAGGAAGACGCCGTCGCTTTTGGGTGTGCTTGTCCCACATGCTCTGTATTTGCTCCCCACATGCGATCCTTTATATTTGTTTACCACACCCACTGTGAGGGTTTACATGAGTATCTCTGCAGTCAGGATTCAAAGGTGGAATCCACCCAATTGGAATCCGGACATTGTTGAAATAATCGACGGGAGGCAGAGTGCGACTGATTGAGACGGTATGATATAACGATGTGGTTTGAAACTCTGATGACTGGGAGCGGCCCGGAGGGGAGCACATCCTGAATGTGCAGGGCAGCGCTCCAAAGAGGACATTAGATGAGGAATCCGGGAAAAAAAAGGCTGGGGAATGGAGCAGCAATGCAGTTAAGGCAGGATCCTCGCCGTGCTCGTGATCCACGAAGAGCGATCATGAAACAAGAAGCTAATCTAATTAGTCATCTGGGTTCGAACAAACCCAATGTAACTGGATCACTCAGTTAATGTGAAAGGTCACTTAACCCTGTGCGCCTCTGGCTTATCGTTACGTTAAAACACCAAATACGCTCCATTATGCTTCAAGTCTAATGAGGTAAATCAGGATAATTGTCATCCAATGGCACATTATCCAGAAAGACAAAATGTCGATGCAAACACAACAGCACTGAAGCAGGAAAGTAATCTTCAATGTTTTTTGTCAAAACTTGTCATTTTTTTAAATCTTGGATTGGGATGTCAGGTTTGGTGCAGTAATAGACACCTCACCACACATGGATTTTTCCAACAGGGATTAATTAATTTAAGGCCTCAGGAATATAAACCTCCAGTCTCACTGTCAAGCTCTGCTGTGTGGACGTTATCGCAGTGACAAGAGGTCTCCAAATACTTGTCCCGATTCGGAGACAAACTGGGTAATGAGGAAAAGTGCTCTCCACGCAGCACACATCAGAAACAGAGAGGCATGAAATGGGAAGGAAATGTCTGAAACTCCCAGACTTGACACAGGACCGAGGAAAGGAATAATTTGTTCTTCTCCTCCTCGCTGAATTGGATTTCCATTTTTTTGGCTAGGCTGAAGTTGTCCGTCCGATAGCTCCCTTCCACCTTGACGTAATCTCTACATCTGAAGGCCATAATTCGCTCCAGAGGTAATGCAAAATGAACAGATCTGTATGCAAATGAGGCGCAGACGTCAGGTCGGCTTAGGGATTGGCGTGGATGAGGTGTCGTGCAGGACACCTTTTGATCCGTTATTTCACTTGCGGATCGGGTTCACTTCCCAAGCAACCTTCTCAGCGAGCTGCGAGAATGCGTGTGCGTGCCGAAGTTGGTGTCTGCGTGTGAGCCAGAGTACTCAGCCGTGTTTGTCGAAGAGACCTGGTACCTTTTGCCTTGTCTGGCAGAACATAAATCTCCCATAGTGAGTGCCTCCCTCTCTCTCTCTCTCTCCCTCTCTCTCTGGAAAAGCAGTCAGTTCGTTGGGGACACTTCCCTTGTGGGCGTTAGGATCTCTGTGGGGGGTCACAGGTCAGTAGGCGGAGGAAGCGACAAGCTGTGAAATGTAAAAGACCAATTTCTTCCACATGTTTCAGTGCTGGGAGAACACTGCCAAGCTGTCAGCCGGCATCACGTTTAAAATGGGCCAGGGTGCTACCCAGCAGACCTGTCACAACTCATTTGTAATTAAAAAGCCTGTGTGATGTTTAAAGCAGAGCACCCCAGAAACTTTTGAGGACTGTTAAATAAAGATGAGCTGTGCGTGCAAAAAAAAAAAAGGAAAGGAAAAAAAAGGGGGATGTATTAATAACAAAGAAGCTAGCCAGTTGCCTTTGTAGTAGATCAATACCAAATGAGTCTGGACTTGATTCCTGGCAAAGGCCAGGATGTTGGATTACTTAGGTGGGAAATAAGAATAGTTTGTTTTTGAAAATGAGGAAGTGGACTCTCATTGCTATTAACAGAGGTGGTTAGTCACCTCTAGATGTGGTTGCAATTGTGCTATGACCTTAACAGGAACACCAGATAAGCTGTCACCCACATCAGTGCAACTGATGGACACATGTATGCACATTCAGGATCACATCAGGCGTACATCATGGAAACGTAATCATATTCACACCTTGGAATGTAAGTCTCAAATAGACCTGACCTGCATATCTTCGGACTGCAAGAAGAAACCACAGATGAGGAAGAACATGCAAGCTTCTCACAGAAAGACCCTTCTGCTTGAGAAGCAGCTCTAACCACCGAGTCAAGAAGCAGTCGATGCAACAGTTCCTCTGCTGTCTCAAATCATTTCATTATGGATAATGGGACTTAGAGATTAGAATGCTGTTTTTGTGCGTTATTATATCCAATGAGTAGTCAGCCAGAACATTTATGTAATGATAAAGTAATACAATAAAATCAAAATGCTTTGTTTAGTTTCACTAAGTTAGACGATAACTGGATACAAATAATGATGTACAGTGTAAATGTAAGACTCAGTGACTGCTAATATTTATATAATTTACTGTTCTAACATCTAACTGCTCAGAACAGTTTAAAAGTAGTATACCGACCGCTCATTGACAAAACCTTTTTCACTAATTGCTTTAGGAAGAGCACTATAAGCATATAAGTTATGTGTGGCACCAAATATTAATTCATTGCTTATTTTAAACAATTAAAGAAACACAGGAAACTTCAAAAGAAATATTATGATGCTTTCAGTTTTATTAATTTATATGAAACTTCCATGGCATCATGCCATGGAGGGTTTGTTTACTTATTTAATGTTGGTGGTTATATTATCAAAAGGCTTTATCAGTGTTGTGCTTGCTCAAACATTTCCCTTAACTCGCACTAAGCTGACAGTGTATCTGTTGGATTTTTGCATATAATATAACTAAGGTAAACCACCTGTGTTTGATTTAACTTCTGTCTGTAGAACTTGGCCCACTGTCTCCATACCCAACCCTACCCTCTGGCACATTCACCTCAGTGGAGAACTGCTGTAAGTGAGGCCTGCCATTCTTCTCATCCCAGTGCTTGTGACATTAGGGTGACATTTTCTCCCCACTGTGGCATAGTCGGGGGTTTTAACATTGGACCCCTACCTGGCAGAGATGAGGAAGAGCAAGCGGAATCAGCTGACAGGTGGAGAGGAGACCCCCGGTGAGAATGCACCACAGCGGGCTCGCCTGCCCTGCTGCTGGGGCCCGCGTGCGGCTGCTGTTGAGGGTATAACTGGGACTGGGGATGAATGGGCTGAGGAGTGAGCTGGGCCTGGGATGGGGGCTGGGGCTGGAGTGGCAGCTGGGACATGACAGAGGGGTCAGGTGGGGGTATTGACAGGGTGATGCAGCGCTCTGGTCCCCTGGACGTTCCGGATGGGAGCCTTTTTACCTGAAACACCACAAATGAAAGGGCGGTCTTGAGCTCTCAGTGATCAGTGAACATTATAATAAAATTATAACCTCTTCAAGTTAATGTCATGTTCCTATCATTCCATTGCATCACCATTGTTTTGGGGGGGAAACAGCATGTGTCTGTAATTACACTACAGGTGTTCGTGATCAAACTGCAGACGTAGCTAACTATTAGCGTTTGTCATAGTGGGCCATAATTGCATAAAATAATGTAATTAAGACCATGCATGTGCCTAGTACGAATATTGCACATCCTATTGCAAAGATGTACAAAAATGCCTTCATTTTCATCCCTCGGAAATTAAAGCAGTGATGATAAAGCAGTAACACAAACAATATGTCACAGTCGAAGGGACAAATAAAGAGACCAAACCAAGCCAGAGAGCTTTGTTCTGGCTTTTAATTAAATTAAGATGTGTACTAATCTAATCAATGCATCAGCTCAAATGCATCCGGAATTGCTGGGTAAAGATGTGGTTCTTGTTTGCTCTCTGGGGCCAATTTCCAATTGCTTTTATCGTAGAAAACCCCAAAATGCAACCCCCATCTACCCAAATCCACCAACCTGCCTCCCAAATAATAGGGGACGATCTGGGTGGGGGGAAAACACATGCAAGCATATGATACACCATCACTCCTACCTACACACAATTATGAACATAACATGTACAGAAACAACAGTTACACGCATGCACATGTTTCCACATCGCACACACACCTGAAAGTACAGGTTGCACAGCCAGTGGTCGAGATCAGAGGAGATGACGGCTTCAATCTTTTTAAACTGGTCCAGTTGTGGGTTCGGCTCCCCCCTGAGCAGAGGGGTTTTGAACCTGGGTCAATGACACATAAAGGTTAATTATTACTGTGCAAAAAGATGTATGATGGGCTAGGTTTTTTAAAATTAGTAAGTGAAATATAATTTCATGTTACTCCATGTGATGTTTTGCTGAGGGGCATAGTGCCCTAAAATATGTATGTATACATATATATACATATACTCTTCAAAACACAAACTTGAGGTCCAGCAGCTAACTTTGATCTGCCACTGACGTACCTGCCGTGGACAAGGCCGAGGCTCGGTCCGCAAACAGGAAAGGCCCCCCAAGCCAGCGCAGAGCTGACGTGGCTGCTGTCCCCCGGTAGTGCGATCAGTTGGAAGACCAGGACCATGGAGGGCACGACCTCACAGGCTGCAGGTAGCATCTGCAGATACAGGAAGCGGCACAAAGTCGCTCACAATTCCACCCGGTGGAACACGCAATGCCTGCAGGCTCACGCACTAACTTATGCACACATATGCACACATATGCAGACACATCGACACGACATATACAATACTACAGGACTAAGCATGCATAGACTTGCTCACAAGCAGGAGGCCAATGACAAACAGACACACGGAGGGTAACAAACAGAACAGGAGCCCTCAGGGAGGTACTTAACCTACATCCTAGACTTGAATCCTCTTTTAACTTTTTTCCGTTTTCTTTTTAGAGCCTTCTTAACTGCCATTCTTACCCGTCCAACTCAGCCAATTACCTAAAAGGAGATGTTGGAATGATAAAGACGGTCGGCATCAAACACAGGGTGGAGGAGAAGTTGAGATTGCCGTTGTAGTCTATGAGCTGACAGTTATTGAATATCCGACACAGTGAGGCAGCCATCAATCAAACTGATGATATTAAGGGTATCGTGCATGAGGCGAAAGGTGTTAGCGGTTAGCAGTCGATGGCAAACATTCTTATTTACCCAGAGAACGGTGGGTTTGCTTAAAAAATGAACTGACAGTGAGGTGTGTGCCACTTCATCCATCACTGGGGGGAAATATTTTATCCCTTTATTAGTTGTAATGGGAAACGCAGGGGACTTGTTTTAACACATAAATCATGTGTATCCCCCCCACCCCCCAGATAATCTGCTTTTGGTATGCACCTGTGAAATGATGGGTAGTAGTGTCTGTAGTAGTGTCTGACAAATTTATGGCATAATATCACGGATTATGGATATTGAGGATATTTCCTATTATTCATTTGCAGTAAGAAATATGACCTGCATGAATAGTAATTTGTGTGCACGTGCGAGTGAAGGAGACATGCACTTGTTTGCATATATGTGTCTGTGGGGAGTGTTGCTGTGAGGTTTGTGAGACAGGACGACGTCCTTCAGAGGTTTCTTTCACTTCCTGCTAGTGCTAGTGGAGCTGCTCAAACCATTAGAAGTAATTCAAAATGGACTGGGACTGAGGTTTTCTCATTTGTAAAAAGAGTTCATGTCTCAACAAAAGTAAGGAGGATATATTATTATTGGGCAATTTAATATATATATATATATCCAAAAACACTTCCTTTGATTCAACTCAATGCAGTTTACTTTTTGACCTTGTAGCTTTTTTTTTCAATTTTCTATCTCTATTCTCTTCCCCCTTTAACATTAAAATGTGGAATCTTGTGCACATTCCCATTCGGTGCACAAACACCGTGGGCCCGACTCCTCTTGTGTGCTCCCACTTGCCAACAAATCCAAGACATCTCCAACTGAACTGCACTGTTTCTGTCTAAATCCAAACCCAGACGCACAAAGCAAAGGGTGATTGAAAAAAAGAAGGAGAGAGAGGGAGGAAAGGAAAATAAGCTCCTGGCTTCCCCTTACCATCACTAATTCCTCATTTCCTCTTAGAAGGCACTGCAAGCACTCCTAAAATTGCACGCTACAGTGTGGGCAAGAAGAGAGAGAGAGAGAGAGAGAGAACATCCAAGCCAATCCTGATAGTGGTGGAAACGCTGATCAGATTTGTCTGAGACTATCAATGGGGACAACAACAACAGGTTTGTCTATAAAGCACAGCCGAGCGTTTGGGGAGCAGAGGAGGTAAGGAAGAGTGACACGAGGCATTTACCACGCCGTACTTAAACCTTGTTTACCTCTGAATCAGATCCCAGGTCCGCATTCAGTTCATGCCAGTTTTTACCCCGTCCTTTATGTTTGATGGGAGCTGCAGACAATATTATCAGGACGCTCTCGCTCAGTGAATACGCCCACTAGCACATTGGCAGTGTCCACATGTGCTAAATGCTCCAGCTAAGGCCTGTAGAGTTGCCATCCGAACACTGAAGAAGCCCTTTCTGAGCCTGTATGAAACTATCTGGAATCAGGGGGACACTGGATTTAGTGGCTTCTATTTTGAGGTTTCTCTGTGTGAATCTTACAGACTGTGCACACATCACCAATGAATAAACATAAACCGGGATCTCTAATCCACTGGTCAATATCAACCATCCGAAGCGAGTATGTAGGTTTTTGAGATTAGCGCAGCCTCTATAGAGGATGTTTTCCCTCAAATCTAGGTTTAAGAAAGTGGTTGTGAAATGTGCAGTGATTTCATCAAACGTAATCTGCTGTGTTTCATCAAAAGAGCCAAATGTGAAAACACGTTTAGTCTTTGACCATGCAGTGGAAATGGACGTTTTTAATACAAATTTTAGTCAATACTGCCTAACTTTTCCATTTCTTCTTTTATCCAGCTCGACTCCGTTAGAGAAGCTCAAATACATGCAGAAAAGAAAACTAAATCTTTCATTGCATTTGTACATTTTCATTCCAATAAAACATTACTTCCTTATATAAATGAATAATTGATCCTGGGTTTGATTTACATGCATGGATTAAATGTCATGTTTGAAAAGTTGTTGTTTTATTCATACGGAGATCCCCGGAGAAAACCCCAGAGGCTGTGTGGCATATTTTCATATGGTGTCTTTTACAGCAATATAACTTCTCATAACCCTTTCAATCTTCACTGCAACTGATGAAACCAAGCGAAACGGAAAGAGGAATTTGGAATTACTGTGGTAAATACAAAAACTAAAAACGCAGTATGGCCAGTTCTGTCATATTAGCAAAGCATGTTCTATTCTTTGCTTTTATCTGAGGGGACTGTTGGTTTTTAAGATTGCGTTTTACACATTTTTTTTCCATTGAATTTCACATCAAAGGCTTCGTCCATGTCATTGGAATTTAGCGTGATTTAATTCAGGTTCCCTTAATGTCAAAATTGCTTTTAGATAAGATATGTTTTATATTTATTCTAATATTTCGCTGGAAATAAAAGAAATATTCAAAGCAGCTTCCCCACGCATCGCATGAATTAAGGGATTCTTATTAAATTAAATGCACAGTCACAAATCAGAGCCTGGTTCTGTCCTCTCCTCGTTGAATAAAAACACATTAGTGTCAATAGAGGGACTCTTGCAATAGCCTTTCAAATCTGCAACCTTAACTGGGAATACTGGCCACAAACCAAACATTTGGAGTTAATAGAATTATACCAGTTAGGTTTTGCCACACTCCAACAATTAAACAAAGCTAAACACAAACTGAAGACATGACTCATGATTAATTTATCTTAAATGTTCGATAAATCTAACTAAATTGAATTATTACTATTTTTGATGTCTTGTGGACTGTATTTTTTTAAAAAGCTTTTTGATTGATGTTTTGCTTTTGTCCAGCATGTCCTCACCATGAACAGGCTATGGTTAAGGTGCAGGTCAGTGTCCCAGAAGCGCCCCCGGTGCTCGACCGGCTCGGTGGACCCCGCCCACTGTTGCTGCTCTTTCTTACTGCACCAGGCCAGAGCTGGGCCCCCGAGACGGCGGTGAAGGGCCACACTGACAGTGTAGAGGCCCCTTGGCAGCTTGTCTCTGGTGGCTCTCAGGCAGCACACACACACCTCCACAGGCTGTGGGCTTGTGCTGTGTGTCACCTATAATACACACAGTGCAGAACATAAGATGTTAGTACAGTATCTCATCTATTACATTTTATATCTCGCATTAACTGAGTTTATCACTGTGGACAGTTGGACTGATGGGTTGTCACATATGTACAGATGATCAATAGTAGAACTGTAAATGTACTGGACATGGTCTTTAAACAAACAAACCAATATTAAATCTAATTATTTTTATTAATTACATTTTGTTAGTGCAGAAGTACAACTTTAATACCTCACAAAAGAAAATATGGATGTTGTATTGTCTCGCACAACATCCACACAAACTACAAATATACCCAATATTAGAGCTTGACAGAGACACATACTCTCTAAAAACAGTAAGACCATATATATATATATGTGTGTGTGTGTGTGTGTGTGTGTGTTTGCTGATAACCAGGGTGCAATTGATACTCAGTTGTATCAAGCTAAAAGCCGGTTTGTCTGTTTGTTGTTGAACTTTACCACTAAATCATCAACTGGCGTCTCACACACTTGTAAACGTCTTTCGTCAACCTGCCTCTAAAACAAACAATTTGTTGACAGAGTGATGCTTCCATATTGACCACCGTTGTAAATACTTTCAACAGATATGTATCTAAACTAATCTAGACGTGTAACTACTGTTTGCAGTGCTATTTAAATACAGTTGACTTAGATACTAATCCCTTGCCCTGTTGTTTACAACAGCTCCTCATTCAAACGTATTTAAAAGTTATTTAAAATAGAACTCTCCCTGTCACATGTAGCATTGTTCTTGTAGGTAAATGGAGACCAATGTTCTTCCACCTATATTGTGCCATCTTTACTTCAGCTGTTTAGGATAGACCTCCACTTTATAAAGACATTTTAGTTGTTAAATGTATGTAATTTCACATCCATTATTGAGGTTGTAGTTTGCAGTGGTGTCGTACTGCAATATACTAGGAGGTGTTTCTAATTGTGCGGTTTTCCTTATAAAAATGAGGGCGGCAGAATATTAGTAACAGACACTAACTGTGACCTCCATGCCAAAAATATATTTGAATCAGCATATCCATGACAGTGCCAAAATAAACAAACTTTATGAGCATCATAAAATTAAACTGTATGGCTAAACTCTTGTATTTGATTCTACTAAATGATCCAGGTGTACCTAATACAGGTAGTACAGGTAACACCTAATAAAGCTGCCACTGAGTGTATGACTGTGAGGAATAGAGTGCAGGCATGTTTTTGTGGGCCTATCCAGATGTTCGCGTCACACTGGCTCACTCAACAAAAAGCCAATGGTATTTATTTATTGGATTGTGTATTATTGAAGAAAATAAGCTCGGTGGCAAACAAATTATTGTTATTATCAAATTATTATTTATTTTGACACATCTTGTTCAGCGAGATAACACCACTTGTATGATCTATGAAGCTATTGCCACGAGTAAAAACCTAAAATTAGGCAATAAAAGAACAACACTGCAATCGGCACCACCACTAAGCTACAGGCAAAAGCTTAAGAATTCAAAAGTCGGGGGTTTACTAACATATTTTATGTTGTAGATCAAATTGTTCAAAATCTCCTCAGCTTGTGTTAAGCGCAGATCTTATTTCAGGCCTCTAACAAAAAATCCATTCCAAACATGCTCACTCATTTCAAGTTGTAGTTGTAGGACTCAATCCTGCACTACTCTATTGAGTTGCATGTAATTTGGTGAAGGAGTGAAGTGAGAGGAATATCATGACCTTATATCATGACCTTGCTGCATGCAGGCCCCGACACAAAATGATAAATATAACATTAGGATGCACATCTGGAGATAAGACAGCATGGCCAGAGTGAAAGAAGACAGTTTTTCCGTCACTAACCTGGCTCTTGTCGTAACATCTAAATGATATGTATGATGTAATTCCACATTTTTTGGGGGAGTCATCTTTTTTTTTTTTTTTACTTAACAGGTATGTTTGCTCAAATACCGAAGTGGTTTTGTCCAACTGCAGTCCAGCAGTCATATACGTATGTAAGACGTGGCCAGTGCAGCTGCAGGCCTCCATCTGGTGATCTCCATTCAACCATTTAGGGGCTAAGTGCCTTGCTTCAAGGGCACATCAGCATTCCTTGTTATCGAAAGTTGAGAGTGGTATTTATTTCCCCTGGCCACACTGCCCATTCAGATGAAGGTTTCAGAACGCCAACCTTCTGGTAGCACGCTCATCCGACTAACCTTCAGGCTAAATCAGCCCACTTGTTGTTTATTTGCTTGTTTGTTTGTTTTGGTGACATGTGCCTCTTTTTTAGGGCTTAGAATGAGTAATAGAGTAAGCTGGTGAGACAGTTTTTATTTTATCTTTTTATGAAACATAATCGTAGAACAATAGAAATACATATTCAATCTTGTGTCCCCTATGGCATCTGTTGAACGGCACTGAATGAAAAGTCAATCTGGCTTAAACAGAGCCACTTGGTCTTCATCGACATTTATTTGTTTTTAAACTTCACTGGCAATGTAGGTTTGTCTGTTTCTTGGCTGGTTGGACATTTTGTCCATCCATTGCTATGCTATTGCATATGGATTAATAATCCCCAGAATAAGATTCCTTCTGATGAATGCTTCACCTTAATTCCACCGCTTTCATCAAACCCAAAAGTTCCACTTGTGTACAGCAAATATAAAAAAGCATATCATTGGATTGCTATCCTGATCAAAGCTTTCCAATCCTTCCCTTTCTTCCCCTATCCCGTCTATTTAACTTATTGTAGCTTAACTTATTGTATCCAATGCTGTCCTGTCCCACCCTATTCTATTGTGTCCTATCCCATCTTATCCTGTCCTTTCTTTTCCCATCCTATATTGTCCAATCCCATCACATCCCATCTATCTCATCTTTTCCCACCCTATCCTCTCCATTCCATCCAATCACATCCTGTCCCATCCGATCCTATTCTATCCCACCTTTTCCTATCCTGTCACATTATATGCCCTCCTATTCAATTATGTCCTATGTTATCCTGCCCTATCCATTCATTTCTTTAATGCCAGCATTTATTTTTCTCGAATCACCTAAGTTGCTTCTCTTAATGCCTGTTCAGTTTCAACTTAATGCGCATTCATTTTATGTACTCAAATTTACACCGTGTTGACCAACTCCCTAGGGCTAGTTCTGAGTGTCTGGCAATTAAAGCCCTCAATTCCAATCAATGATATGGTAGCACTCAAGGCTACATGTGCACACACACACACACACACACACACACACACACACACACACACACACACACACACACACACACACACACACACACACACACACACACACACACACACACACACACACACACACACACACACACACACACACACACACACACACACACACACACACACACAAACTGTTTTACAGTATATTGTGTGTGATGGTGTCACCTAAAAACAGAGACTATCCCTTTCCTTTTTCTTTTCCATAATAACCTAACACCGGCTGGCTGTGCCCATTGCTCTGCTAGTCTGTGAAGGGGGGGCAGAGGGGGGAAGGTGTGTGCTGAGCCCTGCAGTAATGCCCCTCAATCTCCCCACTGTGCGCATCTTTGCATACCAAAACAACAAAAACAATTTAGGCAGAAGTGAAATTAGTATAATTGGTGGCAAAGCGGTTTAGCCCACACATCTCACATTTGGGGGGAGGTGATGGAGGCCTCCAAGCCCCCACACTGGAAAGAGATGTATGCATGAGGACTGGAAAGGGAAGAGGAGGGAGATGAGAAAGGTCAAAAATAAGCAAAGAAATAAAAAATGGAAGAAAAAAAAAACAATAACATCACACCGGTGTCAAATTTTCCCTATGTATGTTTTTATGAGGTATTGTTATTATCTGGCCCACATGCATGCATGGGCGACGTAAGCGACAGCAAGGCGAAGGTAAAAGGTGAAGTGAGCCAATTTTCCATATCAGAGGTGGTTTGTTTGCCCCAAGCCTGAGTTGTGCCTAAAGTGCCATAACATTACAGCACTCCTACAGATGAGATCAAAGGCTCTAGCGAGGGATCCTCCGTGGTTTTGCTGGCAAGCAGCCGTCCTTTCACTGAAATATCTTTTCAGGGCTTTCCACACATTGACTGATCACACAAAATGCACTCTTAATAGAGACAGGAAATGCCACATACAAAAACTTCCTTTCTTTCTAAGTATGGGCTAATATTCAGAGATTAAGCTTTCTCGTTAATTATTTTCATTTTAATTAGTAAATCTTAATTAACAATGAACATTTACCCTTAAAAAATTTTGGCTTCGGAATGAAGGAGGGGGGTGAAGAAAGGAGAGAATAAATATGACAATCTTTTTGGGACCTCCGGGCAGGATTACTGATGCAGGCTGCCTTAGTTATTAAACACGTTCTAAATTAAATGCCTCCATGAATTTTGCACAGAAATATATTTTCATAGTTTTGCATGCCAAATGTGACATTTTATATTTCAGATTCATCTTGCTGCAGTAATTTTAGGGAAATGTCATATAAACAAAGATTTTGTCATTTACCAAAGGAAATTACTATGCGTGGCAGGTTTGGCCATTGCTTTCTCTCTCTTTCTCACTTCCCCTCTCCCTCTTTGCCCCCTATTCTGCCTGTGCCGGTTGTTTCAAGTCAGCAAGCCATAAAAAATCTTTATCTCAGTGAAACACAGCAATTTGGGAGATAATCGAATGGTGACTGGGGGGCACAAACGCCAGTCTGAGGAATTATACCACAATCTCCCCTGCATTTACAACCTTCCTCAAAGCCAGTTGTCACCCTGGAAGGAAAGCCCCCGACTGAAGATTCATTACATCTTTAAGCCAGCACGGTGGCATGGCAGCCTCATCCCCAGATGCAACACAACAGCACACTCCTCCCACAGCTGGTGATGCTACCGCTAAAGCTGCAGCTTCCTTCTCTCTTTCCCACTTGGTTCTCTGTTCTCTCCTCTCCCTCTGTTCCCCCTTTTTCATCTCCAAAGACTCCTTTTCCCTCCTACCTAGATTCCTAAAACCACAGACAACATCCACACAAAGCAGGCAGAAAAAAAAGATCTTTGTATACTGTATAAAAATAATGTGGCTGAATTGTTAGCATCTGTATGGAGCCTGCATGTGAATGTGTCTTTGTGTGGGTATGTGCACATGCACTACCCATTAGTGCAATGCATAGAGTGCGGGGATATGAAAAAGAAGAAAATATGCAGTATTATTTCCCCATTCATCACATGATTTCACATAATTACATCATTGTTTTTGAACAAACAACCCTGCATGTATTTTAGGATTTGTAAACACTTTGGGATCAATATGTTCCTCTTGTGTCTCCTCCTGTGGAGCAAACCGCTTGGAGAATTAAAGGTGTGTCACTTCCTGTTTGTGTGCTTTCTCTTTCCAACAATTGCGTGCTACTCAGTCCACAGTCTCAGCGGCTAACAGATCCTACCTGCCACGGGGGCCGTGATGCTGAAGAAGAGGATTCTGGGAGCTCGGTCATCTGCCCGTATTTAGCCATCGCTTCCTCTTGGCCTTCCCCCAGCGCTCTGAGTGACGGGTTATCAATGGTTCTGCTGCTACACACACGCAAACACACGCACACAACACACAATAATACAAGAAGCTAACCCTGTTAACAGCCACCTGCATTTTGGACTCTCTGTTGTTCCACTCTGTAGCCAACTGAGGCTCAATCTAATAACACCACAACAAAACACTTTCCACTGGGTCCCTCTCTCTCTTTCTCTCTCTCTCTCTCTGCCTTTCTCGGCCTTTCAATCTTATCAGTGGTAATGCAATAAGCGGTTGCTTCGCTCTGTCTCCTCGCCACCTCTCTTAATTCCTCAAAATAAAGCAATATCACAGGGGCCCTGGCCTGCCTGTGACTGGGGATAAGATGCTTGTAAAAGGAAGGATAATTCAGCAAATAAATGCTCAGCATCAAAGGCAGGCACTGGGTCTTTCTTTCTTTCTTCTCTCTCCCTCCTTACTGTTCGCCTATCAAAAGTATTACATGTGCTTTCATCAGTTCACAACAAGGCACAATGTGCTTCCTAATGCAATTACTCGACCTCCATTAAATCAGAAACAGTGGAAACAAATGAATTACACATTTGTTACAAAAACCACAAGTCAGCTCCCCGTCTCTCCTCTTTATTTTCTTTCTCCCTTTCATAGGCGTAGGGAGAGAAAAAGTGAAATCATTTCTCATTAAATTTCAGGCAGATGTAGCCCTAGGTGATGCATAGAAAGTCTCCCATGTCTAATAGCCACCCACCATTGATATCAGAAGGAATTTACAGGGTTCAAGGCTGTCGAGAGGAGGTCATCTCGCTAAACTCCGAACCACATTAATCTGACAGGTCTGGTGTCCGACTACCACCCACCCATAAAACAACCAAACACAAGGGAAGATACTGATGTGTACAGTATTTTCTTGATTTTATCATGTCAGCCAGCATGGTAGTCCGTAATTGCTAAAAACTTAAACATGCTAAGCTGATCGCCCGTGGCGCTCGCGCTACGAGATTTGATGTGTGATCTCCGACTAAAGTGGAGGGACCAAGAATTGATGCGCCTCCGAGCCCAATGACATGGACAGATTTCTGTCACCTCGAGCCATGCTACCCACAATGCAATGCCCATCAACAGGGGAAGCCATGCAGAGGACATATGAATTACATTCCTTCTCGAATTTCAGTGGAATCACGAAACGCCTTTCACACAATTAAAGATTACAGTCATGTGACATCAATTGTACGTATGGAGAGAAATGTGGAATGGGCCGGACTTACCACTGAAGCAGTGTGTTGATCCGGGGCTGTGCTGCTTCTCCCGCTGACTGAGGCGCCTTTAAATATTAAAGCTGATATGTTAACAAACACTGTTATTGTGTTAACCATCATTAACATTATCAGCTAATTGACAATTCCATGTAAACACCACCTCACTCTAAATTACAATGTCAGATATTATTAATTTTCGTGAGTAATTGTAATGAAATCATTTTAAAAGATGAGCGCTCAGGAATAAGACTTCAACGGGCTTATGTTATGGAAAAATGTGACACGAAAGAAAATGATTGGAGGAATTTGTTGAGCTTGTAAAATTATCTCTAAACAGCGTCCTGTGGGTTATTATGCCTTTAACTAAAAGAGCAAGGAATCCTTCATATCGCATATATACAGTCCATGGGCCTTTACCTCAACATTCCCAGCGAAGAAGGCCATTAGTCTCTTCTTTCTCTTTGCCCACTCCCTCCTCTTCAGTGGTACCTTCTGAGCCGCTTGCTGAAAATCCGTGTAAACACACATGCACACTTTCTTTGGATGCCGCTTTATGAAACAGTGCAGTGCACCATAATGGCAGAATTAAGCACAAGGAGCAACTGTAATGCAATCTGCAGGCAATCGATACTGAGCCAGGCCCTAAAGACATGTAGCTTTTGATGAGTATTTCTGCCGGTTTTACATTCAGTCAGCACATTCACACTCCCCGTTCAGACGCATTGACACTGCTAAGTGACAGCGTCTTGCCCTGTAGAGGCTTTGTGCGGCAGAATAGAGAAAGAAGAAAAACACTATTATTTTTAAAATAGATGTGAAATCTCTGGTGGATAATGTGCTTTCAATGGGAGGTGGGTGTGGAAACAGTAGGAGAGCGCATACATATTATGGCAGAATAAGATAACGCTGATCCCAATACTGATACAGTACACAGTAGACGGTAATATTATTTAGTCAGTGAGGATGAGTCAACTGTTGCTGTGACTTCCAAGTAAGACATTGTTGAACCATTTTCCCCCCAATTATGTTTACTTTCTATTAATATAATTTGATACTCCTACTCTCTTTTCAAGTGAGATTATAACTAAATATACTGTGGATAGAAGTTCTGCATTCTTTGAACATATGCGGTAATGTTTGGGTTTCTAGATTTGCTAACATAATGGAAACCCCATGTTCTTGTGTCCTCCCATTTCTTTTCTAACTGATGTAATACAAACACTTGTTCTGAAAGGAGCTTGAGATCTTAAAGCTAGATCACAATACCCCTACTCCGCAGTTGGAAAATAAAACGTAGTCACGCTCTATTTTTCCTGAAAAGACCATAAGACGGGTAAAGAAAGACGGAAATCAGCTACTGTCAGAAACAAATATGCATAATAATGCACAACAAAGTTCAAAGACTGAACAAAACTGTCTCCACAAATAAGTCAATTGTGTGAGGATATCACATGTAGCATAGATTATACCGTCGAAATCCATGCTCAGATTCTGAGCTGACGATGAATGAGTTACTTAACCTTGAATGAAAGCATGTTCTTTAAAAAGCCAATTTCAAATGAGTGCATTCAGCTGAGATTGAGCTCATCTGCAGTGAAAATGAAATGCAGAACTTTTATAACGGTAGCGTGGTGGGGAAAAAAAGGTTGGGGACAAAAAGCCGACCAAATATGGAAGAAAAAAGAAAGAAAATTAGTAAACCGAGTACATAACACACCCACATACACATATACAGACAAACTGGATAAATGTACACACACACACACACACACACACACACACAATGTCCATTAGCCAAAGCCACTGATACACAGCATAATGGATGTGGCTGATGTGCTGGTGAATATGGGATGATGACACAGATATTCCTCTTTGTAGCCCTGACCTGCTGCAGTGAAAGGCTGCCAAGCGTGATCATGTCAGGCCGCACACGCTCCCTCAGCTGCTGGGCGTAGTGGGGGATCACCTCCTCAGCTGTGCTCACTGCAAGAAATAATACAGTGGCATCGCAAACTATATCATATTTATCAAAACACATCGTCCTACTGTAGCATTGTGTGCACATTTTTGCATATAATGCCATGTGTATATTGTCCAGAGACAAATAATTGCACACACGTGTGTACAACTTCCTGGAATGATTCCTGGCTGTATGGATTAATGCATCTATGTTCAAAGGAAATACATGTTCCTATCATAGTAACATAATGGGAAATTATTGATAAAACATAAATAAAAGCATAGCATTACTTTTTACAGTGCTTTCTCTGGCCATTACCATCCTCCCTGCCTTGAGTCCAGCCTCTCCTCCTAGCCCAGCACCAGCCTCAGCCTGGGTTTTGGCAATGGCATGGGCCTGGGAGGGCCGGCAGCCCGAGGCATCACCACCACCGTGGAGCAGTCGCCGCTGAAGCACCGGATCACCCGCCTTCACCTCCAACACCTCCTCATCCCTGGAGGCTGGCAGCGTACCTGGAGAGATACGCATCAGTTGGCACACACACACACACACACACACACACACACACACACACACACACACACACACACACACACACACACACACACACACACACACACACACACACACACACACACACACACACACACACACACACACACACACACACACACACTGATGGATGTGCATACTTACCACATCCAGAAACACTCACAGAGGTGGGTATGTATATACAGACATTTATGCAGGTGGACAGCGGACAGCAACTCACATGAACACAATATGAACATTCACAAAAACAAGGTATCATATTCAAGCCCACACCTAAAGTATGTATGCCCTAAATCCGTATCTTGACATATTCATATTGAGACAAGACCTTAGTTCTACAAGGGCTTTTATACAAGAACCATAATAGACTGTTTCTCTATTATTTCGCTGATATGATCGCAGTTGATTTATTGGTTTTCAAGTAGAAATATCTCATAACATTTATTTGAAATCATGCAAAAAATGTGACAACATGCGCGTGCGTCTGTAATTTAATAATGAAGTACACTCCGGAAGGTTTGTTAAACTTAAGAGCAGATGCAGAATAGGATACATCAGGTTGAACTGAGGCTGCAGAACTGAGATATCTAATGTGTTACAAGGAATCAAAAGGACAATGTGGTGTTTTAGCTCATGAACAATGGACCTATACAGTGAAAGAAAGTTTGTCTTTTGTACCATATGTGAAGTCATTTTCAGTAAGTCACCTAGAATGAATTACTGGAAGCAGGGAAGCATCATCTACGGCGGCCAACCTGCTTGCTTTGTGTCTTTTCAGTGTTGCTGCACCGCCCAGGTAGAAAGCCAGAGGTATTCCTTTGAGCATCTGTGTGTTCAACGTGTGCAGTCCAATCTGCACACCAGCCAAAGCTGCTACCACTGACTAATGCTTCTCGCATAGAAGCTGATATCAATGCCTAACGTCTTACCGAGAACTAGAATGAATAGAATACCAGTCTGTGTCCTTTCATCTCCAAGCCAAAGCAGGAAAATGTATCACGATAAATAGGAAGAACTGAAGCTCTTAGACAGACGGAAGGGATTTCTCGAGGAAATTTTGTTTTTTGAGGAAATGTCTACAGCACTGGCCACTGTCCATTGCATTAATATGTTGTCGTATTCATGCTCTTTCTTGTGGAATGTGCATGGTGCTTTATGGCAGGCTATAGAAGCGAAGACAAAAGCAGTCACAAAATGTCAGGATCAGGACTGACATATACTGCGCTGGCTGTGCAGCTGCAAAGACGTGGGGCCTACACCGGTGGGAGGCATTCATACAACAGCATAAGGTGATTGTCATGAAGCCTATTGTAGAATGGTGAAGTGCTTACTGGCAGTCACCGCAGCTGGACTCCAACAGTACAGAAGTGAGGGCTCTCTCTCTCTCTCCCTCTCTCTCTTCTCTACCCAGTCGCTCAGCCTATTGCATGGAGGAACTGTTAATCCAAGATCCTCTTTACTTTTTCAGTGGGATTTCATGAACATTCCAAGACAATGGATGGGGCTGCTAATCTCGGTAGTACAGCTAAATCCGAGACAATGGCAAATAATACAAGCCGGCTAAATTCTACCGTGTTGAAGCGGGCCTAAACCCATCACTTGTGCGCTGGAATTACAAGGAAGATGTGCGTCATGTCAACAGGATCTGGTGCGACTGTCTTCACCCAGAACAATGCTAAGCTTAAACCACCTCAATGTTGCCTGGCTGGCTACATATTTAAATGAAACTGAGCTAATGAGAAAAGCACGCCTACTGTGAGACAATGGCTGTGCTTGGAAAGCTGTCTTCAAGTGAAGGTCCATTTCTAGTCTTATTCTTTGCTCTACGTTAGTGCTGCTTTCAGCGTGAGTAGCGTCTTATTTTTGTCTGGGTTGTTTATGGGTTCACTGTCTTGAGCTTAACCTAAGGATAGTGTACCTAAAAGTCCCACTTAAACGGAAGTTAGAGCATCTTTGCTTTCTGTTATGGTGTCAAATGTTTGATGACTCATCCTGCAGTCTCTCATAAAATAATCCAATGACACACAATGATTATAATAAACGAACTTCACCGTATGTGCTCCTTTCATCTCTCCCTCGTTATCTATCTGCATCTATAACAGTTGAGGGAGGTGTGTGTGTAGAGCAACAGTCCTGTAGTGTCACGCTCTGAACACGCCCAGTTTTAATGGCAAATATAATGCAAAGGATATGATTTAAATCCCCCTTGTAAATGAACACCGCTCAAATATTTAGTTTCACTGTGAGATACAGTACAGGTGATGAAGACACTCTAACTTCTGTGCCACTGAACTGAAGACGGTGGTACTCAGTGGCTCCAATGTTTCAAATGGGGACTTTTTTAATTGTGTTTCATGATGTTAAGATTTATCAATATAGCCCCCCTTGCAAAATAAAAAATATATATATTGTTCTAAAATGTGGAAATTGAATTAACACCATTAACCAGCAGTGACCAGATATGGAACATTTTTACTTGAAATCAGATAATCTTTTCTAAATCAGGACATTTCAAGTAAACAGTGCTCACAAGGAATCAAATGAACATTAAATGTAAACAAAAATAATCTTAATTTAAGTAATGCAAAAGTGAAACAATTGTTGTAAATTAAAGTAATGCAATGTAAAGGTAAAGTAATTGTTCCGAGTTAAAGTGTTAAAAATGTATATATTTGCTATTTTGATTAGCAATTACCAAGGAGTACAGTAAAGGGATACATACCAGGTATATTTATGAAGGTGTCCTCCTCATCCAGCAATGCAGACATTCTTTGATACAGTCTGTTTTCATCAGCATTCAATATTGCTACAAGTCAAAACATTATAAAATGAGTACACCCTCCAAAGGTGATGGAAAATTATGCATTTGTGTGCTTCAAAATTACTCTCTGCTTATCAGACAAGTCAATCTAAACCACATCTTAACATGCAAACCAGAGATATTAGCCGCGGCTGGAGAGGGGTGAGAATCAAGTGTATGCAGAGGGGTAATGAAATAGCAGCATTAACATGCCTGTTAGCCGGCCTGTCATCATGTGATGAGATTTGGTTTGGCGAATCCTTTGACATTACACGGCAGTGATATCCAAAAGATACAGGTGAAATGGCTTCTCCATTAATAGCCATGTTTCATTATAACATGCATATTACTTGGCTCCCAAGAGCTTGCTTTTAATAGGCCTACTTTAGGAGGGGGCTGCAAACTATCGATGTGGCTCTGCGTGTGTCATTTGACAGGGGAGAGAAAAAACCCATGGTGAAATGAAGGCTGACCAATGATACGTGACCTTCGTCAATGACAGCGAGGCGGCCAGCCAATCTTGCGATGCCATCACTCGGTGTATTTACATAGACTGTCCTGCCGTCGCAAATGGCGGCCTGCTACCGGTGATCTCTCTCACCTCACTTTAATGAACCGAGGAGAACTATTATGACAGAGAATGACATACTTAATTCCAGCTCATCTTCAGCGCTGACCCCGGCCATCCCGCAATGCCTTGGGTCTGTCTGCTCAGCCGACGACGGGTCAAAGTAATTTTGGTCACGTTTATTTCCTGTCGAAAAGTGTGAGAGGCGAGAGAATGGGGGAAAGAGAGAAAGAGGGGTTGGGAGTTGGCAAAGGGGGTGTGGGGGTGTACAGGTTCAGGTTAGTGGTTATTAGAAGCACGTGAAGCGAAATGTTAATTTTGAAACCCACACTGTCGAAGGGCAGGGGCAGCGGCGGCTACCAGATAAGGCAGAGCCACGATGAGCCAGGAGTGCAGAGGCAGAAAGAGAGAACTGGGAAAGACACGGCTGGGTTTCTCAGTGCAACTCCGCGCTCTGGGGCCTAATTAGCATGCCGCGAAAGGTCACGGCAGGCAATCTCTTAAATATGACTGCCATATGTTTGCCGTGTTCAAAAGGAACTAATGAGAAAGTCTGCAAGCTCAAAAGTACCTGGAATTTCAAAGACAATACCTTCTAAATACTCTGAGGTCAGCGGCCCAGAGGACCGGGCAAGTTTGGAGGAGCAGATCCAAAGGAAAATAACCTGAGCCCATGTCTCATTGACTTCTTATTAGCGATCATTGACCTATGGGTATCAAGTCTGCTCCGCAGAGTTTATGGGAATCCAATGGCTCCAGGGCTCTTTCTATTAAGGGTACACCCCACCAAGCAGCTTTCTTAACCTCAAATCATTCTCATTACAGCCCTTGCATATTCCACTCCAATCTAAATTGCTTTACTTGTATGTCTCAGGTTGTGGGGCAAAAAAAAAAATGCACGGTGCTTTAAATCATGTCATATATTCTACACAAGGATGTCCTTTATAGAAGTCTGTGGGTATCGGCGCTTGCATGCATAAAAATGTGAATAAGTGTGTTTGCATAGCAGCACCACTGGCCCACTAGGCCACTACCCAAAAATGATTTCGAGCTCATATTAAATATCTTACACACACTGTCCTTACTCTAAGTTAAAGAGTCGGACTGAAATAATTATTAAAAGAGGAGGAGCCGTATGACTCCTCGACGGCGCCATAAATTGACTGTGAAATTCACACTTTGAATCCCGCTACATCGTTAACAAAGAGTTTGAACAATTTCTCCGCAAATAGCTCTGAGGTTATGAAACCCTTTTTTCAAACACAAATTTGCATAATGGCGGTGGCTTCGCGGATCGCCTTTTGAATCATATCTGTGATTTACCTAAATAGTCTGGCTGTCCTCCAGTTCATCCCTCTAATGAAAATTTCAATTCTCCCTTCTCATATGCACATTATCAGTAACTACAACTTCTTGGCAGCCAGAGAATGAGAGATGATGTAAGACTTTGGTTGAGGCCAAGTAGAAGTGTCACAAACATGGAACAATTTGCCTTTGTGATCTTCCAATAAAGGCCCACAAGTCGCTGAACTGCTCTGCATATTCACACTCCGAACAAGGGCTGCTCATTTTGTGCTCGTGATTTATGGTTTGTTTTTGTAAATCGGAAATTCACTGTAATTACCGCGAAGAAATTAGGTTATAAACTTGTAAAACACATAGTGTGTGATATATTTGAAATGGCCTTCGAGACATGCATGTCATAAGAGGGTGTCATGGACTTGACCGAACCCTGTTAATAATAAAAACACATGACATAGTGACTGCTGATATGAAACATTTCATATTTTCCTTCTAATATCATTAAACTACCATATGGTTAAGTTCATTTTGTATGCTTTCAGGGTATGGTAAGTGGCCTAATTAGCATTTCCAATTAATAGAACAAAAAAGAAGAGAGGAAAATCAGTAACTTCCCTCATCAGCATGTCAATATATGTTTGAAAAGAGTCTACAGCGGTGCACTAAGAGACAATTAAACAAACCTTTGAGAAATATGCTTAGCTGTGCATTCTTCATTTGATGAACTGTATTCATATTAATCTTTGGAAGGGGGGTTGTGTGAGATGCTTATCCATAATCAATATTACCTACAGTATAAGGGTCGGCGGCCACAGTGGGCAGAAAAAGACAACAATACCCCGGACAAAGCACTGATTTGGACGTGGCAGCAGCTAAACGTTTTGAAAGGCTCAACTAAAGAAGAAAACAATATCTGTTTTAGTGTATGCTATATTTAGAATATGTTCACCACTTTATCTTGCCGTCAGACAGCCCTTTCCGATGGGAAACTTAACTCAAAGTGAATCGGCGCGCTCCTCAAAGCCACACGACTCTGTTGATAATACACAGACTTTGGAAAAGTACAACCAGTTCAAACACACACACACACACACACACACACACACACACACGAACAAACCAGAAACAAAGATGATGACTTCTGGAATGTTTGATTGCTTTGCTAAAGCCATGATCTTTAGCCAATGAAAAAGTGCATTGTATTTCTGGTTCTCAACTTCTTTTCAGTGATGTGCCCCCTGTGAAATATTATTTTCAGCCAAGTACCCCCTGACCAGTGCACAGCATTTTTGGTTGAAAAAAAGATGTAACGTGATTTAATATAGAATATATACAATTCAGTTTGTGAACTTACACTTATATTTTTTTGAATATTTATTAACAATTTTTAAAGGATTTTTTAATGGATGCTAATTTTAAATATATATTTAAAAAAATCTCACGTACCACCCTTTGAGAACCACTGTCCTATATGATATATGCTTATGGTCGGACTTTCTTGATTTGCCAGTTTGATGCACCGTGCTAAAGGGCAAATCCTACCTCTTGTGCACACAACATTTAGACAACAATTGATAATAATTACTCGCCCTGCACAGCAAAAAGCAAAATAAACCACATTAAATCAAAAATCTTACATGTGACTCATTCCTGAGAAAACTGGCACGCTCGCAACCTTGAACGCATCCTAATTTACCATCCCATTCCTCAAGAGTTCTCCCTGACATACTGAATTATAAGGGGGCATATTCGTATGCCTGATTGGCCTTAAGCCGTGTTTCGGGGGCGTTGTGAGTACACCACACAGACAGCGGATCGGCTTGGTAGCGTAGTAGCGTATGTAAATGCTCTCTCCTATGACTCCAGCCCACCACAAGGCATGTAGCCGAGAGTGGGAGTCAAGGCTGATTGTGTCGAGGGTACTTCTAGATAGAGATAGAACACCCACTACTGGAGCGTTCTCCAGCGGAGGAAGAAGTTATACGAGGGTTGCTTGTTAGGACACGCTCGCTTTGGAATGCAGGAACCGAGGGCCCCACGAATGGAGAGAGACCGAGAGAGAGAGAGAAGAAAGAGGGAGTGAGAGAAAAGGTTAGATCAGGAACACAACTACTGTCAACAAATTTGAGGCTAATGAAGAATGAAGCTTCACCTCTTTCTTTGGCAGGGGCTTGCAGCTCCATTTTTTTTTGGTGAGCTGCAAGGGTGCTATCTGGCCTGTCACCTCGCATTTCTCTCCCCAGCCAAACGGGAGGAACAGAGAGCTCGGCGCTTCCTCCTCCATCGAAGGCTGGGTTTTCTATGCCCACCAGAGCTGCTCTCTCCTCTCTCCCTGACAAAATAAGTGAGAACATAAATAAAAATACAAACACTGACATGAAGGGGCAATACAACAGTTGGGTCAAAGTGACTCGTAAAACAACAAAGCACATTTATTGGCACATTTATTTAACAAAATGTTTCTATTGGTGATTCCTCTGCCCCAAAATGTTCAAGCGCATCCTCCTAGAATGACACTAAAACACAATTAGGTTAAAATTAAATCAGAATCCTGCAAAGGAGGAGCAAAAAAAAAGAGAAGAAGAAATGATTAAAATAATTACAAATTGCGCCCTGACAAGCAAGAGCAAAATTTAGCCCAAAGCCATTTGTCTGTAATTAGTTAATTAATCCTTACACAAATTATGAGCAATAACTCATCAAGCAGGACTCACCCATCAGAAATTCAGCCGACTTGGATTTCTTCTGCTTAGGTTGCTGCAGAGCCTTCTGCTGTAACTTCTGGAGGGAAATTGTTAAATGAATAAATTAGCTGCAGAATGAAGATCATCATTTATGATCCGCAACTAACGCAGTATTTTAAATATGGGACGACACTAAAATGTCATTTAATTTACATCGCCGCTAAAGGGGTCAAGCACTAATTGAACAACAGGAGTGGAAAAGAATTTAATCATAAATAGATAAGAAAAGTTGACATGAATGTGTAATGAAG
This sequence comes from Cottus gobio, assembly GCA_023566465.1. Lineage (NCBI taxonomy): Eukaryota > Metazoa > Chordata > Actinopteri > Perciformes > Cottidae > Cottus > Cottus gobio. The sequence continues at coordinate 12,779,729 of CM042234.1, read as the reverse complement.
GTCACATTAAAATACTTCCTCCCTGTTTCTAAAACGAATGGGCAACAACACACTCTCCTGGAAAATTATGCATTTTTGCACAGGCTGCATGAGAGTACACCGTCTTGGTGTGCAAATGAGTATGGAAATCCAGGCACACTTCTTATTACTTCCATTCACATGAACTCAACCTAAAAAAATCTCAAAGGAGAGACAAAAATACTCATTAAATAACACCATGTCAGGCCTCCTTGTATCATTTAAAGCTTGGAGGATTTTGAGTATAGTATTTTCAATATAGAATTCACGTATAAGATATGATTAAACAAATGTGACATAACGGAGATTCGTCCATCTCGCTGTATACATATATATATAAATGTGTATATATATGTATGCTATATGTATGCTAAGTCAACACTATTTTGACATGTAGGTGGTCTAAATTGGCATGAATGGAAAGAAAAAAAAGGAGAATTGTATGAAAGCAAATATGGATTCCTTTGAAAATCAAGAGTATGTGGAAACAAACTCTGCAGTCCCACATTTCTCTCATTTCTGCGGACAAGCCGAACAATAAGAAAGCTGAGGTAAAAGGCATAAGTAGTTGTTTTTGTTATGGATATGTTTACATAAGAATGCACCATATGAAAGAGCTCTGTTGCTCAAAGCGTATGGAGCTTTTTAAGCATCATTTTATGCAGATTTCAATGATGAACTGTGCTCATGCCCGTGAACAGCATGTATTTGTATACAATATTTAATTTCAAAGGCAAAATCAAGGGGCAGAATGGGTGGGGGGCTTATTTCAACTCTAAATGACAGAGCAATTAAAATGGAGAAGGACTACTTCCAGACCAATCTGGTAAGAGGAGTTTTTGTAAATCTGTTTTTACATTCAACAAGCCCTACAGCAAGACATTCATTCATACCACTGAGATTAATGCTTATCTAATTGTAACTTATTTAAAAACCATTTTCATTTCGACTGGGTACCAATCAGTTTTTCTGAGTTTCACATACCGCGGAGCATGAGACATCAGTGGTGATTGTCTCCCTGTGTTTTCCTTCACTTTCTTAGTTTAATTTCATCAGACACACCTTTCTGCCAGACAAATATTGTGTGGGTGCATCTGCAAATTGAGAAACTCCCTGAAACAATTATGGGAAAATTAATCAGGTAATTTTACTAATAAAAAAATAGAAACAATCACCATTCTCTCTGTGTGATACCAGGCCAGTCTAACACGACTGTGTTGTAAACTGGAGCAGTTATTTAAAAAACGCTACATGACATTTGCATTCATTAAATGTTATTTAAAGTTTGACTGTTATTGAAAAACCATAAAGAAAGCATTTTAAATAATGTTCATCTACAACAAATTATATGTTTACTGCAAGGCTGTTGTTCAGTCACTTAACAGCATTCTGTGTAAGGTATTGTTGGAGTTGATATATTATTTTGCCAAAGTAATTAATCATCAAATTAGAACAATGAAGGAGGATAACACTGCTTATTTCGTAAATTATGGCTTTTGCCCTGAGGGCTAAAGGCACTTTGGAGGGATCAAAGGAGAAATCACATTAAGTTTTATCTCAGGCTATTCAAATGTATTTTGTTTATCACCCTAATTACTGCACATAATAATCTAGAATAGCATCTTCCCCTTTAAAAGTGTTACATATAGCTGCCTTTACATATGTATAATTCAACCTGCAAGCTCACAAACAAATTTCAAGAATATTAGTTAAGATGTTTTTCTTTAAAAGTTTTTTCAGTCCTATTTATTCTTTTCACGCTTATGTAATGTTCATATCAGTTCATACTAGTTCTCCTCTAGGCACAGTTTGTGTTTTGGCCTCATTTCTAACAGTGCCATGTTTCTCACAATGCAAAGTAAATTACCTCCATGTCCTGCTAATGCCAATAAGTCCTCTGATTACTATGAATGTGTTCTTTCCTTAAAGAAAAGAAGAAGAAAAAACACAGTAAACACACAAGGGAAAGTACACAGAAGGAGTACAGTACATACACCCCAGGCCTAAGCTTTGGGTCATTGTCACTAAAAATCTAATCCACACAGCGCCATGTGAGCCTCTCTGTCTAGAGAGCTAAGAAAAATGCCTGGTTCTCATCTCGTTCCCTAGACCCCACTGACATTGACAGCATGCTCCTTGTAATACACGGACTGTTGTTTAATGTGCCATAACCGGATGGAACATGCAGATGCTGCATTTCTGAAAAGATAAACAACAATTCCATCCTGAGGAGAAAGAAATAAAATAGAATCATAGATAAATAAACTGGATTTTCAGAGGTGAGAATGGCAGGCCAACGCCACTGGGATGGTGGCAGCGTAAACGGACCCAGTGGAAGCTAACAGTTTTAAATCCCGTCACCATTGCACATTAATGTTAGATTCGTGGTGCTGCGCCAAAATCATGTGCCAAGAAATGTGGGTACATTACAACATACAGTAGCACAACTCAATAGCCCCTGAGTTCATGCTCGTATCATCTGACAGCATCCATGCATGCCCCCTTAAGCCGTCACACCTCCCTCATTTCACTGTGCGGAGCACAAACTGCTTGTTTTGCAGTCAAAAAAAAAATAATCATGACTTTCTTTTCTTTCTCTCTTAAAAAAAAAAATGTGATTGTTGTCAAAAGGAATTGAGCACAACAATGCCTTGTTCAGTTCTTGTTGCATTCAAAGGCATAGCTAGAAGGGCTTGGGGAAGACCGCTCGCTGCTAGGGGCTGGTGGGCACAGACCAGCTAGAAAGTGAATTTTGCATACTGTACGGATCATCGCCCAGTTCAGCCCAGTCACATTGAATCGGCCATCAACAAATTGTGCTTCATGAAACCGTCAACCCTCATTTACGTCTGCCTGTTTTCTTCCCCACGCAGCTGTAAACAAGGCCCCGGCTTCGAGCCGTCTCCCTCGTCCCTGCGCGCGGTCTGCCAGGGGAGCGGAGGCAGCACAACCTCGTCTTCGCGGAGCGACTTGCAGCTACCATTTCTGGACGAGCACCCTGCGCGCGAGGCACGGGGGTCAAGGACATAAGTGTTCCTGGACATGACAGGAGTTTTAAGAGCTTCGAGATCCCTGCACTTATTCTGTCGCTCCCTTAGAGAAACGAACTATAACGCTCGGTTTGTGTTTGTTCTGCCGGTGGAGTGGCATTGATCAGAATTTGAATGTAAATTAACGCGCAGGGGAATAGAATCATCTCGGCCTAATATAAATATATGCGTGACTAAATGTCATAATGGGTAGTAATAAAATGATAAATGACATAATAAAGATGAGACTGAATGCCTTGCCAAATCAATAGACATAAAAGTGGATTTTGTTTTCATGTTGATAAAGACTTTCTTCTTTTTATCTCTCGACATAATAGAAATGACCATATCAATAAAATGTCATAGGAATAATGAAAACATCTACAAAGCATCTTTATTTAAATCACGACAGATAAGGTCAGCGTTTTGTTCAAAGGCACACAAAGCCAATTCTACCCTTAAAACGTGAAACCCTCTTAATTTATGGAGCAGCCTTATATGTGCACGGTAATTGTGACCCACCAAACAGTTTCTTATTAAACAACAACCGCGTCAGTTGGTGTAGACAGAAAACATAATTAGTATACAAGCTTAATTAATCTACGCGGCCCCCTTTAAGTGAATTAGTCTATTATTTATGCATGTGTGCTCCTTTGATGCTAACAGATTATGTATGTTACCGGAAAAGAACCTTGAAAAATGACTTTGAAAACTTTCCACCATAAAATGTCACTACAAGCTTCTGCACTGACTTAAAATGTCAGTGAAGACCATGAATGCTGAATGATTATGAAAAATAAAGCAGAACTTAACTGTGAAACTACAAATTCTCATTATGGAAAAACCACCATGCCAGACGTGTCAGTGCCAGTCAAGGAAAACATTGCAATTCATTGTCTGAAATCCAGAGCAAAGGATGAAATATATCAGGCAAATATGTACTTTTGTGTGTGCCCTAATCCTTGGAATGGAAATCTAACACAGGTCGGATCAAGGTCTTTCCTGGGATCATGGGAACTCCTTGGGATTTTCAAGAGCCTTTTTGTTTTTACCCTTGAGAACCAGGCTCTGGCCTCTGCACCCCTCAATCCCCCATTGAGATCCCAGAGGCAGCGCGGAGGAATGCTAAATGTCAATGGTCAGACTGCACCAGCACCTTCAGTGAGAGAGATGGGGGGTCCAGGCCTGACCTCTCAGCGCTAAGCTGCGCTCGCTAAGAGGGACCAGAAGTGAAACTGTACTCACACTGCTAATGGTGTCCATCTCCACCAACCGCAGACGATCATCACCGGCTGACCCCGCTCGCCGAACAATGGCAAGGGCTGCAAAACAAAAGGTGTGAGAAGACATAGAAGATAAAGCTGATGTTGTATGGCTTACGGTAATCTGAACTGCACGAGAGGAGTAACTGACATGAAACCCAAACTTGAAATGTGCCTTATATTGCATTTCATTAGAGTTAGGATTTGCAAAAGAGCTCTTTTAATAACTTATTGTGAAGCACAGAATCCTTCCTTCCATGCAGCGTTACACTATCTCTCCCCTGCTTGTGTGTTTAAACCTGTTATCTCTGCAATGCATCTTGGAGAATAAAGGACAATAAACACCATTTATTATCACAGATAACAAATTATTTGCCCTGATTATTCAAATAGTTTATTCATTTACATCTGATACAATATCATTTGGTATTTTTATCGTCTTTTTCCTATGGTAATTCACATGGCTCGCACAAGTTTCTGCTGAAATAGCAAAACAAACCCCAGGCAAAATGTGAAAGATTATCCCATACCATGCGAGCTACGATGAAATGCTATACTTTTTCACACTGAACACTGCTCCACTGGGTGTGATTGAAAAACATGTAAAGCTATTGAATCTGTGGTTTGTATATGTGAGGGGAAAATGAGTGTTGTAACAAGTGGGCCAGTGTTTTTGTAATTGTTTCAAATTGCACTCGCCGTAATAACTCAGTGAAAGCAGAGCCAGTGTGCGGTCCGTACACTTTAACTAGGCAAAGACCACAGGATATCCATGCACCTTATCGCGGCCCACGGAGAAACTTGATTGTGTAAACAACTGTGGAGACTAAAACGCCTTAGCTATATTTCCAGCTGTGTCTATTTGTGTCCAATGGCGCTTATCACCCGCTACACAAAAGAGGGACAATACTTTTAGATAAAGAGGTACTTTGTAGCATTTCCTTTACATGGTTATTTTATTGAATTAAAGACAGCCTAAAATTCCCGTTTTTAATTTACAAATAGGGATAAGTGCGCATGTGTGTGTGTGTGTGTGTGTGTGTGTGAATGTTTTAGACAGGCTGTAAAATGTTGTGAGAAAAAATAAGTACATTACTTGTTAAAACGGCATGCCTCCTGCCAAATACTGGCTCCCTAACCAATGAGATTGCCAGTGATTGTTAACCACATAAATGTCTGACTCACTTTTCAGCTCGAGGTTCAGGCTTTCTGTCAAAAAGTCGTAAGCGCAATTCTTCCAGTGCGTGCAACAAACCCCCAACGTCCTACACAGTGTGATGGACTTGCTGGACTTCAGTTAGCAGCGATCCAAAGAGAGTGTTGGAGTTCACCGCTGTGTGAAAGGCTCTCACTGACTTACGAAACAATACACCCATGCAAGTATACACACCAGCCGGCATGGAGCAAAATACAGGCTTTTCCTTGGAAATGTATTTGTTTCTGACCCGTATACGCCACAGATGTTTGCTCGTTTGATCTCAGCAACATGCGAGGAATAAGCGGCTGTGGTTAGAGTTTAACCGCAGAGAGACAACGATTGCTGTTATCTCGGCATTATGCCTGTACATGACTTTTTCTCCAACTCCTTTCTGTATGAACCAGTGTTTTTAGGGTTTTCAAAATAATGATAAAAGTCATGGAATACCTTCCTTTATCAATTGCTGTTTGCACTTCTTGAGACCCCCCAAATATCCCTTTTTAAACGAATATAATGAATGGCATCCCTACAAAGTCTACAAATAATGATTGTAGGAACCCAAAAACGGATCTACTACCCAAATCACACAACATGCCACTACATTTGACCTGCGACTATTTCTTTTCCCATCTCGCTCTCCTGCCCTGAGAATGACCATCTCCTCTGTCATCTAGTCAGCTAAGCTCAATCGACCCTTAATCCAGAATGACAGTGGGGTCTGTGTTGCACTGCACCAGCCACTTCCCCTTTTCTATGGCATAGTGCGACCTGAAATCTTTGCTTGACATCCTTTTTCTTCTCCACCAACACGGATAAGGAATGTAATTCAATAGTCACAGAGGGACGGGGCACCGCGCACCAAAGACTATTTTATTTGCTCGTGGACAGAGGCCTTTTCTTAATGTTTGACAACAGCCAGTCTCCCTCGAGACGTAGAGTTCACACAGCTGACAATAAGGGTATAAAAAGGGCACTCTCTTTCTTCTTCGCTGGGCAGCGGAGATGTTTTGCATGCATATTCACTCTAAATGTACTCTTTGCACTTTAAAGAGCACTAACATATGCTTTGATCAGCAGTGCACTGTGCACACTGGAGTATTTATGAGTCAATTCATGCCAGTATTTTACATTTTTTGGGAATTAAGGGTACATCGCACAGGTAACGCCTTCCTAAGTACACTTTTCGTTAGAAGCCTAATGTGTTTCAAATAACTAGCACATTATATTAGTAACTGTGTACATGCATGTTGTTTTTAAGAATCAAACGGTGTTTTACCTTGTGAGGCCCGAACTCTTCCTCTTCATGGTCAGCTGAACCTCAGTCGTCAAGGTGATGATGACGCAGTCTCTAACAACACACGCACACACACATGCACACGTAGTCTCAGGTATCCGCCTCGTGTTCACTTTCACTCACTGAAACAAAAAGCACAAGAGACTGAATGAGATTATACAACTCACAAATGTATAAAAAACATAATTTAGAGCTCATGTTTCGACCTGTGTATCCGTTAGATATACCGTATGTTAAAAGTAGAGATATCTGACTACTGTCTAGTGCATACCATTACCAGAAGTATAACCGTTGTGCCATGATAAAGTTTCACTTGTGTCAATCTCATCTCCCAGATGGCCAAACTGCTTTTGTGTTTTAAATGCAGCTTCATTATTAATGGGGAGTGTGGCATATAGCTGTCCTTCAAAAGAGAGCTCACTTATTGTTTCACCAGAGCCATATTACTGGTAAAACCAGCTGCTTCATCACCTTTCTGTGCCTACTGCAATGAACTGACACACACTGGAGGTAAAGTGCTCACACTGCTTTGTAAACATCCATTATGCAGGATATGACAATTCACACAAAAGTTCCCCCCCATGCATTATTTAGAGTGAACGGCACACAAACAAATTTCCCAGCCAAAGACAACCCAGCAAGCTCTGCAGCTGCTGTGAGGAATGGGTTCAGAACGCCCGGCGGATCGGCCCGCTCATGTTTGGCATACGGCATATTAACAGTAATGTCCCCCTTAGACCAGATCATGAACTACACCTCATTCATCCTTCTAAACAAACAAGCCCGACCGGGCTTTATTTATGGCCACAAAGCCAGCAGGCCATTGGTGGCCTTTTCAACGGAGGAAGAGAGATTGCTCGTGCGTAATGGAAATGAATAGTCCTCATTTTGAAAGATGAAGTTATTGTTGTGTATTATGTCAAGTTTAGGATTGGTGCTGTGATCTCTGATCTGTTTGACCCGTGTTACAATCTCTCCTGGATCATCCCGCAATGCTGAAAACAATCAGAAGTCAACAAGGCACAATAATACATCATTAATGCACATTTTAATCAATATGGTGCATGTGAAGTGGATCTCTACCGCACCAATGTTACAAACCACTGGGATCTTTTTTTCTTGCTCATTAAGCTGCTAAAATGTGATCTAAATAAGATGCCCACCGATTCGGACCTCCCATTACCTGGCTAAGCTGCCGTTGATCGTTTATGCGATTAAATATAGACCTAAATCTCCATTTTATCCAATTAATTCTCCGTGCAGGCATGAGAGTGGCTAATGATGTTATCTTACCTAATTAACCTGTATAGGGATTCAACTCCAGGACAGGGGATTGTTCATCCTTCATCCAAGTGTTCATTATTATCATTACAATCATCATCATAAAGGGGCTAACTTAGGATGTTGGCCATTCTATCACCATTAATCTAGATTGAGTCCTTTTTTTCCCCTTCATTTTAGATAGGCGGATCCTTTGGGGTCACTTTTAATTATCACCAACGCCGAATAAGTTGTGGTCACAGCAATCACTGGAATCCCGTGAGAGCACGATACACGAGTGTGACTCGACTACAGATGACTGAGGGGACGTTTCTGACGTTGCGTTCAAGGCCCCGAGTCCTGCACGCCGCCAAACTCTCATCGCAGTTTTCTGTCAGCTCTCCCGTTCAATGTCGGCTTCAACCTATTAACACAGCAGACTTGGAGCAGATCAATAGCCCTCATTGGGCCATGTGTCATTAGTTAATCGGATATTGATGAGGCTATTGACACGCTCCTAATTAATCTCCCAGTGCCGGCTTTCATACGTTTCTTTAATTATGCACTTCATCTTAGTCGCTGTACATCAGCAGGCTATCGCTTCCTGTTTGACAGTGAGTAGTTTGCTGTCAAGTCACTCTTGTATTATAACTTTATTTCCTCTTTGTAAACTGTCACTGACTAGCAGCAGCCGTACAGTAAACAGGCAGGTTAAGCGTGATACGTTTTTACTTTGGCACATGCAGCGTTGCATTGCCTTACAGTTATGAAAAGCAATGTTAAAGTCATATTCTTGACAGTGGTTTTTTTTGGGTAAATCACAAAATGCAAATACACAAACCAACAGATGCTGGAATACATATATTTATATGTATTGGGGCTATCCTAAATTTAAGGAGTTCTTCAATTAAGATTCAAAGGATTGTGTCAACTAATCGATTAGATGATTTAATTGCCAGATATTCAGAACAAAATTCCTCCCCAAAGAAACAGAAAAGGACCCCTCTAAGTCTGTGTTCACCAGAGAGGTGCTTGTCAGTTTCATGGAAAGTCATTCAGCATTAAAAAAAAGCATGAAAAAAAAAACAACTAATCCATAAATCCACAAAACAACAATTTAGTCAAATCAACAAAAAGGGTGGAGCCCTAAAATAAATGAATAAATAATTGTACATGCATTTCTCAAAGTGTATGTCTCCTAACCCAGTACCCTGATGTGCACACAAGTGTTTATGAAGTATCATGTAACCCTGTGTCTATGTCCATGCTATGGGATGTGAGCTTATATCTGTCTGCTTTGTGTGTATCAGCATGTGTGTGTGTGTGTGTGTGTGTGTTGACGCATACATGCTGATCAATAGAGCTGCGCATTAGCGCTCTGGTGTGCAGATGAGAGAGCACCTGAAGGTGACCCTGACTACTGGCATCACCACAGGGCTCCAATAAGCTCCTCAGCCGCTGCTCTGCAAACCGCAAATCTCCAACTTTTAGCCCGCTGCTGTTGGTTTGATTATTGTTTATAGATACAGCCGAGAATTAAAGTATGGCCCGCAGGCAGCATAATTATTTACAGCTGAAAACTCATATCATTACCAGCATGCTCCTAATTGCCAGAAGTAATATCAATGTTAGTTGATTAAGTGTATTTTCTTTTTTTTTCATCTTCGCTCTCCATAATGTGCAGAGATTGTTTTCCCTCAGCATATGGGGTGACGGTTTATCTCAATACAGCTGTTCATCTGGCTTGACTTCTATTTTTTTTTTCACTGTTCATTCCAAAATACAATATTGCGGCATCTTCAGAGGGTAGCGATCGATTGCTCCACTTTTTGTAGTTTGTTCACAAGGTCAAAGAAGACACAGGAGATTCATCTTTCGTTGCTTAAAAATAATGTATCTCTGTAAAGATTTTCCTTAAATAGATACAGATGTGACTAACGGGGGCAGACTTCTGACTCAAGGTGATGTCAGAACCAAAGAGAAAGGGCAGTGGGCTGTAGAGCTACCTTTAATTCACAATTTAATGATTAATTAAAACAAATGTTTATTTGGCCTGGACCTCCCTCCCTCTGCTATGAACACGTCAAAATATTTCAGCCTGTATTTAAAGCGGCAAGAAAGATGAGGCTATTAATAACACCGCCTGTGAAGGGGAAAATATATAAACCTTGAAGGCTACTTTATTATTCACATGTAGATTACTCAAACATGAATGTGGCGCTGCAGCACGAGAAACACATTGAGCATAGAGTTCATCAAGTGAGTATATATTATATCTTAAAATTTAATTTCAGAAAGGGCAATGGTCAAATCAATATATATATATATATATATATATATATATATATATATTTGCATATTTAGATATAAACAAACACCCACGTAACAACATCCGGCATTCTTTTCAACAACCCAATTGTACAATTGACACATCAGTAAAACTATTACTAATAATGACATCTGTGTTCCTGTATCTTACTGAAACATTAGTGTAGTTCTGTCAGAAGAAACTACAACTTCCACCAGTCAAGCATTGTTGTTTCTGGATTCTGGTCTTCCAATCAGGAGTCAGTGTCATTTAGTTTGACTTTTTGGTTAAAGTTATTTCTATTGCACTTGCTTTGCTTTCTCTTTGACCACAGAGTTCGTGCCGCCTCGTACGAGTGGGAGTGAGTGACATTTACCAGGAGAAAAAAAGGAAAGGCTTCTGTGTGAAGCCTCAACTTTGCTTCAATCACACTTGGGCGCAAGAGCTGTGGAAGTCAGCTCGCCTTGCATGATACAGCATAAGAAATACGTAGAGGAAAAGTCATAGAAGCCATTATTTCTACATCTCCTTTCTTTGCATCATCATATCTTGAGAGGAAAAAGAAATGATGCGCCCCAAATGATTGTGTCTATTAGGCATTTAACAATCACATGAATCCATCTCTTGCTTCTGGAGTTAATGTGCAGAGGAGTGGAATAATTGTTAAAAGGGCAATGCTAATAGTGATTAAAAGTGGGCCCTGGGTCATCATTAGGGCATGATCTCAGAGAAATTGAGAGCAAAGGGGGGAGTGTTTGAGAAACATCCTGCTGACCAACAAGGGGCAACTTGCATGCAAGTGACTGCTCTATGACAAGGATGTATTATGCGCCTTGTGACAGGCAGGGAATTTGCCCCTTTGATGAGTACACTGACTGCGAGTTCACCCATAAATCGCTTGAGGAAATTAGACAATTGTCGGAATGAAACTTTGCACTATAAATACATTTTCTTTCTTTGTCATTCATTCGGGGACGCAGTGATGTCATCGCACAGTGAAGGTCTTGTGATCCATTTTAAAGATCAAGAGGCCACAGGCGGTGGTGTGACAGTGTCTCAAAGGGTCGGTATGTATAGGACGAGATATTAAATACAGTCTAAGGCATTAAACTGCATGAGCGGACGGATGAGTTTGATCTATTGCAGTGTGACTCATGACACATGAAAAGAAATGCGTAAAACTGGGAGATGTTGATGGACATTTTAATGCTTTTTTAAGCTCAACAATCGATTTATATTCTGGTAATGCTTACAAAACAAAGGATCTTTATAAATAGTGTTCTAATTTGGACCACTAAAGCCAGTGGCTGTGAGAGAATGTCCTACTTTATTAAAAATCAAGAATACGTCTGTGTATACAATGACATCTGCATCTGCTATTTCTCTCCTTGAACTAAAAGTACGTGTTTTTCCAGCCAACTTAATTCGATTAGTTTGCAGCTCTGTTCGTCTTCTCCGACTTGACAATGAAGCCTATGTTTCATGCCTGACATTTGCTGAAAAACAGGGTGATTATTGGCGCCCCTAACTACTTAACAGTTTAAATTCCCTAGAGGTGGTGTAATGACATGTTAAGTTTGTTCCTGTAATAGTGGCAGTATTTGCGGTTGTGGTTACTGAAACCTGGAAGTCTTTAGAGTGTCGTGTATTTATTTACATTTTTCATTGTTTCACCAGTGACCAGATAAACTTGATGATGGATGGTGAACAACTTGATCTGCAAACTAAACTTTGCCATTCATCGCCACAGAGCTGTGCAGGAAGAGGAGCGTCTGGTTACTTTACTTAACATGGAAAACCTGGTCTTCTAGATAATGTAATGTTTGGTTGATATCATGGCCACCAGTTTGAAATTTGAATTTTATTTCCAATGAATCCTACCCAAATAGTGCTTAATAACCCATTATTGCTTGCCACAGGAGTGGAAATAAATCTTCGATGTGTTACGCATTACCACTGTTAGATGTAATTCACTCTTAATTCCCCCCACAGTCCCACCGGTCAATCAAGCTGCTTCTGTCTAAATGTTGTATGTCAGAATGTAGCTTTTAATACACGAGTGCAGGGCTCATGTTAAACGTGCCGGCTTGCAACGGGCTGTATACTTGGCCTGTGTATTGCTGCTTGCAGCTTTCTTGAGAATCACTGATACAAAATAGTTGCACCTTGGCACACAGCGACACAGACAGTAACGTCACAGTGACACACACACACACACACACACACACACACACACACACACACACACACACACACACACACACACACACACACACACACACACACACACACACACACACACACACACACACACACACACACACACACACACACACACACACACACACACACACACACACACACACACACACACACACACACACACACACACACACACACACACACACACACACACACACACACACACACACACACACACACACACACACACACACACACACACACACACACACACACACACACACCATTGGTGGTGAGGAAGAGCCTCTGTGCAAGGGAAGAAGACATGAAGCATGCAAGGGCCAAAATAAGCCGAGAAGGAGGAAAAAACATTAAGAAAAGCTAACTTAGACAGTTAATATATTGTAATACATTACAATAATATATATTGTAATGCTGCTCAGGGTAAGACCGCAGTGACCTGCTGGTCTGCCAGCAGCACGAGGTCTCTCCGAGCACAGTCCAGCTTACAACAGAGCAAACTAATATTAACTGAGACTTCATTTCGATGTGCTCAGGCTCATCTACTCAGCAATAATTATTATGAAGCAAAGGTTATGAGAGGTTATGAGATTATGAGGCTATCAGGATGTGTTCAAATGTAACATTAAACTTGAGTAAGTACAGTTGTTTCAAGACATTGTTTCACAGCAATACAGCAAAATAGATATTATGGAGGAAATGATGATCTTCAACTTGTAATATAAAATGACTAAAGCCAATATTCTTTTCATCACAGCAAGTAGCACTATTGGAAAATAAATATACAATATGTTATTTCCTAATCATTTGAATTTTGTGTTAAGCAAATAACCACTTTAGAGAACTATGACAAAGTAATGGGATAATACATTTGTGATGGTTCACACTTACTTCCAAATGGTTGAAATTAAGTTTTAAAAAAGTAAGCTCGTACCCATGCTGTCAATTATATAGTTATTCTAAAAAATATATATAATCAGCCAAAATCCTATTCAGCAGGTCAGACTCCTCAGAATCTTGGAATAGTCCAAGAAAACTGCAATCGGTGCATCTCTATAAACGGTAGAAAAGACACCCCAAAGTCTGGCTACTCAGTTCGTGGGGAAAAAACACCAAGGCCAGATTTTACCATTTTGCAAGCTAAACAGCTGCATGCAGCCCCGACTAAAAGGGCCCCATACAACTATAGACGTGTCATGTTGTTTAGATGTGGACATTATCTAATTAAGCCATTGTTATAACTAGCAAAAGGCCCACTAAAGCCCTAAAAAATATACAACTCAACTGTATAGAAAACACTGCACAAAATACATTTTACCTGCCAAAAGAAATATGATTGGTTCCGTTGCTAAATCAAATTTTGCTCTCACAATACAGCACTTAAACTATGATGCATTTATATGTATTAAACTATGCAGCATTATATGAGAATTAAAAGCTCCAGTTTGAACATGAAGTAAACTTAAGTTCTGATAATGAATTTTCATTATTGCACTTGAAGTAAAACATATGCATGTAGGAATTAATATTAAAATGAATATAATAATAATAGTTTAACTTTGTAAGTGTTCAGTACTTCTTCTACCACTGCCAATACCAACAATTAGTTAGTCAGTGCGTGCCTGAAAATGACGTAATCACGGCCTGGAGGTCGGGTAGCTTGGTTGTGCCCGATCCTTTTGCATGAGAGTTTTAGGGCAATTTGTTTTTTAAATACTTCAGAAACCGAAAGTCTTACAAATCTCAATATGAGTATAGCCAAAAGAAATCACTTATATAAAAGGCAATAAAGTAGTGCGTGAATATGATACATTAGTATGCAATTAATTAACATTTCCAGTCGGCATTGTGGAGGTTGGTGTATGGTGTTCTGCTAGTTACACTTCTGTCTTCTTGCCCTTACATTTCCTGTCACTCTGCACTCTCATTTTCTGACTGCAAAACATTTGATACTGCCAAAGGCAAAACATATGCCTTGACATCCTTTATTGTGAAGCAGCAACGTAGAACACGTTGTTTTCTCCTGGTACTTTTTGATAAAACTGTTATTCATTGCGGCAGCGTCAGTGTGATCAGTAACAACTACTGTATATCCAACAATGATTTAGAGTTTCAGCTTATGTACAACAGCGGGGGGGAAAAACGCTTTCCATATGTTGTGCTTTCAAAATGTTTAAAACTAGGAATTAAAAAATTTGACACACTAAAGATAAGTTTTATCTGCTTGTTTACTCAAAAATGCTCATCTAGTGATGAGTCACGAGGATGTCAGCCTGTCGGTCCACGTTGGATTCCTGCTCCAACCGCCTGCATTGAGATCAACCTTGATTTCCCAGCTCACTAGCTAACCCACACATCTGTCTTAATATCTAGGAGAATGTTTGAAATGTAAATGCCTTCAATGACCAACTCCACTCAGCCTGCCTTCAATGGACATGCAACGTTGACCCTGAGGGCAGTAGCAAGCTCATTGGACTATTCATAGACTGTGTCCTCTGCCTCTTTCCTTTTAAGTTTTTTAAAGGGTGTAATGTTCACTCTGTGAGTTTAACCTGGATCTCTTTTGAACTTTTAATGATCTATTTCCTACAGTTAATGATTCAACACGAAGTTTACTACTGTGTGTGCACTGACATATTAACACACAGGCAAAGGAAGGACACATTATGATGTCGAAGTTAACTGAGGTAACGCCGCATTTCTGTGTTTGCCTCATTCAACACACTGGATGTTTTGTATCTCAACATTTTGTCTATTTCTAATTAACATTTGTCAGCGGAAGATCTAATGCACCAGTGAAAAGAATATAGTACTGTATTTAGTTTTAGCCTAATGCGAATTCCCAAGAATAATCCAATGTCCTTCTATTCTTACACAATATGTTGGATTGCAGTTTTTTGCAGTTGTTTTGCAGACGTCACAGCATGAATGAGCTTTAGGCAAAACGATTATGGCCTTCAGCATGTGTTTGCTAGGCTATGTTTGTTTTGGGCAAAGCAGCATAACTACTCACCAAGGTTAAGGTCAAGCTAGTTACTGTAGGCTGAACCTGAAACCACTTAACATTTTGTTGTAAGTGTGGTATATACAATATAGTCATTCTGAAGGAAAGCAGTATTTTCTAGTATTCCTCACAGTTTTCTTCTTTTATTTTCCTTCAATATAAATAACACAGCGCATACATGTGACCTCCTCTTGGAGGTCATCGACTGGTGTGGTTTTTGTTCTTACCAACAAGTACCAAATACTTTTTTCAAGTTTACCAATGGATCTGTGTTTCGGCATTGTGGGGTTCATTAGATTATCTCTATTCACCGTAAAGTCACTCTGTTCCTCTCTGGCTCAGTTTCCCAGTCACTGCAGGGATAAAGAGAGAACTGAAAAGTCAGAAAGTCCAAACCAAACAAGTTGTGAAATGTTTGACAATATAGTTGTCTAGTATTCACACATATTATGTATTTCAGTCTTTCAAGATACACATAAAACTGAGCGTTGAAGGCTCACACCCTGAACTCATTGTTGAATGTTTAAGAATGTGGTCCTTAAAGCCAGGTAATCCACAGACTTTGTTAGTATACACTGTGTTTGCTGTGAGATGAACAGCATTGACAGTCACTTTGAGGAAGTTATTTAACCAGAGATTAAAACAAAAAAAATACATAAAAGGCAAAGTTAATGTTATTGCAGGTGATAGAGTTCATTAGATTATCTCTATTCACACTAGAGTCACTTCAAAAGTAAAAAAAGAGTCATAACAAAACACCCTATATGTTTTACAGTATAATTGTCTAGTATTCACACATATTTTGTATTACATTATTTTACAGTACACTTAAAACCAAGTGTTGAAGGCTCACACCCTGAACTCATACTTGTTGGATTTTTAAGAATGCGGTCCTTAAAGCCAGGTAATCCACAGACTTTGTTAGTGTACACTGTGTTTGCTTTGAGATGAACAGCATTGACAGTCACTTTGAGGAAGTTCTGTCACCAGCGATAAAAACAAAATGCAGGTGATGATGTCAGGATGATTACGTATTTGTTTGCGTCTTATTCCACACTTTAGCTCGACCTCTCTCAGAGCGTTGACTCTCCGATGGATTTGTTGATAGAGTGCAAATCCTGCACATTGCATCAGCTTTTGTTTCTGTCTGTCATTTCAGGGGTTTTACAAACAAGGAAACCCTCAAGAGGAGCATTACAAAAAGGACATGTTATGTAATGTTATGTTACTGCCTTTTCAGTTCAACTTGTTATCCTAAAGACATAATAACTACTTGTTGTAATTACATGACATAATCATATGTGTATCTTTTTTGGATGTAAGCTGTACAATAAAGTCAAGGTTTAATAGTGTATTGTTCAGATTTACAAAACCTAACACAAATTCTAAGTTATTTTTCCTCTGTCCTTTCTGAATCTCAATCAAGCTCTTTTTGCAGCTTTATCATTGGGGAGCATCTAAGAGTGACGACTGGTGTTCAATTGCGCTCTTTCCCGCCAATGTTTTGTCCTCTCTATCTCTCTCTTTGGGAGGCAAAAAATAATAATATAGAAGGCAGTCAAAGCTGAAGGCACCATTCTCACATGAGCGAGTGTTAGATGTGGGCCTGCGTGGGGCAAGTCTAGAGCTCAATATCTCCAGCACATGAAGTTATAAAGACAGAAGCAAAGCATCCTCTGTTGTATAAAAGTCATACATTGCTCGCAGGCACCGAAACACAGAAGAAGTTGAGCCGTGAACGTATTATGAAACAAGATTGGAGAGTGGCAAATTGGTAATTAGCCTCTACGTTGCAAATGAGCATTACAGTCTTGCTTATGACTTTCCTCTCCGGTCCCCAAAGCCTCTTCTATTAATTTAGCTCTGAGGGGCCATCCATAAACAGGCTGAATAAGCTGTTAGCCTTAACGACGAGTGCAAATGAAGGCTGGCTAAATATGCTGAAGGTAACAGAGATAGCGAAACATCCAATACTCAAATTACAGTGAGTAGAGGAATAAATTAGTTTTCTCAGGTATTGCTGGAATCTTGCACACTTCTTGTGTAATTTCATGGAAAATATGTTGTATCGATTAAAAAATAATTTCAACAATTTGCTATTTGATAATACCTTTTTCCGTCACACAGGAAAATACATCATTGCCTGATCACGGCAGATTACATGCAAGTAATTTTTCTTGAACGCATTTTCTAAATGGTTGATGAAAATGCCTTTATTTGGCAACCAGAACCGTTGAATAGGAAAATACTTTGATGTAAATTGCAGGCTGCAGAATCCATTACATGAAACTGAAAAAGTGGCTCCTGATCATTTTATGTACAGTACATTTAACTTATAGGTTACAAAGAAAATATAGTACTTTGATGAAAAAAGTTTAAAAAAAATGTAATCTATAAAATATAATATCCAACAGCAAAATGATTATAATATGTATATTTCTTTTGTACATGACAGAGAGACAAAGAGCAATAATCTACATGTAAGCTTTTCCGCATGCACGTATCGGCTTGGCACAATATGCTTGTCTGGCATCGTTTGTCACATATCATGTTCTGTCTCCCGGCTTTAATGGAAATGTCTCTGAACTCTTGAAATTCTGTCTGTCTCCCTCATGAGGTCAGTTTCCTGCCTCTGAATTCATTCAGCCCTCTGGTTGTCTTGCATAAGAACAAGTACAGCCCATTACTACCAAATGAAAAGGAAGTAAGACAGAAACTTCCAAATTAATTTACAGTAGAACACACCTTACAGGTAACTGACTCGAGTTTGATGTAATTACTCCAGAAACCATAAATGGCTGTAATTGAGAAAAAGCCTACAGCATACAAGGATAACGAATGGTGAGATAATGGAGGCAGTGAAAGTCTTAGCTATTCAGATTGATGTTCGGGGGAGAAATATCTGGCTTCCTTCGGATGGGCAATTCTTGCAAATACACCTCACCAACACTGGTAGCACTGCTGCCCTGCGCTTGCCCTCCCCTAAGCAAGGCGCTTATATTCAGATGAGACAGCCATTAGCTCTAAGTGGTCTTTACCCCCAAATTCTGCCATTTCCCAAATTAGCCAATTTTCAACATTAGATGTTAGCCAGTGGCCAGGTCAAAAGGTCAGCTGTGGTAAATATGAGGTGCAAACCAGCAGTTAGGGGGATTAATAAGGGCTCGTTCAAAAGCACTTACATGGAGCGTGCGGCACGTTCACTGGTGGGAAGGATGGGTGCTGGCCATGCAGGATGAGTGACTTTTCAGCTTTTAAAATGTTGGGAAATATCTCACTGTGACTGAGTTATGCGCTGCTCCGACCTCAACTGGCTCCGGTTTTAAAGCCATCCCTCTCCCTGCTGTGGCCTACATAGTGTCCTAAATGGCCGCTGCATGGTTTAATGCAATAGACAAAACAGCATTAGCTCTGCAGCAGAGTGGGGAGAAAGGCTCGTCAGCCCTGCAAAGTAGACTGGAAATAGAGAGAGAAAGGGAGCGAGCACTCTCGCATCCCTGCCCTTCCACTCCACCGAGTATGCACCAGGGCAAACGCACATATGGGTGACGCTACATTCTTTAAAGGGAGTGAGGCAAATTCCTGACCCTCCCTTCCCGCCCCCATCCCTCTCTCCCGCCCCGTCGCTCACAAATTGCCCGTTCGAATGTCAGCCCTCCTCTTTATCAAACAAGTCCATTGTCTGCCAATTCGTGGGGCACTGACAAGAAGAGGCTAGCAAACTGTGGAACCTCTCGCCTGTGAATGTGTGTGTGTGTGTGTGTGTGTGTGTGTGTGTGTGTGTGTTTGGCTATGCTTCATAGCTGTCGTATTAGCAGGCAGCCTTTTCGACGTGGTGGCACCCAGTCAGACGCACGGCCCGAAAAATCGATACAGCTTTAGATGGGCCTGACCCACATACAGTGAGGCCAGTGGCTGCCTCGTCGAGG
Organism: Cottus gobio; assembly: GCA_023566465.1. Lineage (NCBI taxonomy): Eukaryota > Metazoa > Chordata > Actinopteri > Perciformes > Cottidae > Cottus > Cottus gobio. Next base: position 12,760,204 of record CM042234.1, on the reverse strand, counting down.
TTGTTTCATTATTTTGATGCGTGCGTATGGAGAAACGTGGCCATGTGCCCACATGCGTGTCCGAGTTTGCATGCGAGTCAAATGTGTGCATGCATACACGTGCGTGAGGAGGTCAGGTGTTTGTTGACATGGCTTCGGAAGAGTGCAAGTTTATTTGTGAAAATGCACACACACACACACATTTGTGTGTGTAGGTGTGTGTGTGTGTGTGCAAATCTAAACATTGAGTCCGAGTGGGTGTTGAGTTCACACAAGCCCTTCCTGCTGCCTGACTCCACTGTCACTGATTGCAAGCGACGCAGAGCTAATAAAAGAGCAAAGCTGACTGTCAGCAGCGATTAGGCTGGCTACACAGACAAGACAAAGAGAGGGGAGAGCACAGCGGCATTAGCTATGGTCATTAAACAACTTGAGTCAAGACTAACCTGGTTTATTAAAGGGGAGGAGGGCAGCGGCACAGAGTTGTTTGCAATCATTTTGCAACCACATTTCACAACAAAATCCTAATTGAGTGTTTTCAAGTTTGAACAATGGTGAAAATCGGTAATATCACGTAAATATGCCTTTGTTTGGTGATACACGCAACAGCTATTCTTCTTCTTCTTCTCAGTATCAGTTCCCACCTGTGTGCATGTGTCTGAACCCTGAAGGAGGATCCAGGATGTCGAAAATGGACCTTGTTGATTCTTTCGCAAAATAACCTTGCAATTTATTTTTCAGCACTTGTATTCAACGGCCTCATTGGAGCGTGCTCACTGTTTATGCTTTTTTTTATAACAGGAAAAGGAAGTGATGTCATTTTATATTGCAGAACTACAGGTGAGTCAGCATGAGTGGTGTTCAGATGCACAGCTGCAGAGTATGTCTGTTTTGTAAGCTTGTTTGTGGCCGTTTCTGTCTAATAACATATAGATGCACAAAACCACTTTTTCAACCAAAAAGGCCTCCCCGTAAGATATTATTCTTTATTTTCTTTTTGCGTGCAAACACACGTCATTTCTCTCAAGCACACAAGCCATTTTTATTCCCACTGTGTCACATACACCCTCAGTTGTTTCTTTATACTCGCCAGCTTGTTCATGCGCATGCTAACATACACACACACACACACATGATCACATTGACTCAGTTCCAACTTTTCTTCTACTGGCTGGCTGCCTTAGCAGGTAACTGAAAATCTCCTGACAAGCAGGTGGGGATTAGTAAATGTCCTCTTTTTGCCTTTCAGCAATGTTAGCGCTCTGGCTGGCTGGCTGGCTGGCTGGCTGGCTGGCAGGAAGGTTACCCCACCATCTCTGCATCCCCTTCCTTTAACATCATGCATACCAATGATATTATCTCCCGATAAATCAAATCTTAAACCAACCCATCTGCTTTTTTAGGATTAAGGGGGTACAAGTCATGTGTGCAAATGCACTGGAAATGGTAGGGTGTGTGCTGGTATTGCAAAGAAGGCTGCTAAGGCAACAGTCAACCAGTTAAGGAGGGCTCCTGGCACCGCAGCACATAGTGAGACATTTATGAGCCAAACTAGCAGCTACGTTTCATCTCCAGTGGCCTCCAGGAGGACATGCAAGCTTAAATCTGAATCTGTTGATGACAGTGTGGATTATGAGAGCGAGAGAGACGAGATGACGTAGAAGAGAGAGAGAGAGAGAGAGAGAGAGAGAGAGAGAGAGAGAGAGAGAGAGAGAGAGAGAGAGAGAGAGAGAGAGAGAGAGATAGGGGGAGTAAACAGGAGTTACAGGTGGAGGTAACAAATATTTTGGTAAGACACAAAAGAGAACGAAATTGTACATTTAGATCAGAAGAACCTGTGATAACAACTCAACCCTCAAGTCCCACAGTTGACAGCAATCTTTCCTCTGCGATATTAGTTATGACGAATGTATAAATACAAAGCTGTACATTGTGTCGCATATCCAGTACTTCATGCACCAGAAAATATATCGCAAATTTGGATTCCCTGGTGACAGGGTTTAGCAAATGCCAGTACTTGTGTGAGTAATATATTTTGTATTTTATGTTAGAACTCAAGTTAGATTTTGTTAAGTTCGATTCAAGTGAAAATAAATCGAAAAGAAGTGTTGGAAATGGAATCAGTGTCTCTTATTCGACGTGTGAATCAGGAAACGGAGTCCCGTAACGTGGCACAGAATAGGACGAGAACGAGGAACAGGCCACCACAACATCCGACCTAACATTGTCTGAATTGTGATGAAGTAAGTGGTTAAATCCGCACGCAGGCCTTTTGTGCATCAAAACAGACTTCACATAACACGTACTGCGCAACACCAGAGAGCTGCAACAAATGGGTGTCTCTTGCAGAAAAAGCTGTTCCGTCGTTCTTTAGTTGGATCGTTGCCACGGTGGAGTTGGAAGAATGAATATATGGATGGAGAGATGCAGGGATGGACAGATGGAGGTAATTAAAGGTAAGAGGTGACCTGAAAGCCCAGACAGGAGGCAGTAAAAACAGCAGTTAGGAGTGCATGTGGTATTTCTTAGGAAAACGTGTAAGTGAAATGTAAACGGATATCCTTCTTTTAAACTTTGCCTCAAAAATCATATCAAAACTCTGATCATTTAGATTGTGTTATTATGGTCTGATGGCAGACATTTAACTATGCCTTATGATTATGTCGTATTATGATCTACAATGCTCTCATCAATATACATACAAAGTTCTCAAATTTGCCGAAAAGAATACTGATATTGAAACACAGAATTAGAATAACTCAGATATAAAAACTCTCTGTAAAGTGTGAAGACAGTGTCTGAGGAACACGATATGAAATGTTAAAGATTTTCTTTTGCCCGTGAGGCAATTTAGCCCAAATAAAATGAAAGAATAGAACATGTTTAAATTAGCCCTTCTATCATTTATACATTCACATATAAATCTAAAATGTACTTTTGCCTGCGATTAAAAATGAAGAAACAGCCTCAAAAAAAGTCCTGCATAAAAACATTGTGAAATCCTTTTGTTGCATAAATTAAAAAAGGATTTTTTTAGAACCCAAGCACATAAGTATAGGAGCTGGATCTGTCTTTTATTCTCGAACTGATTGCCGTTTCCTCACATATGTGTAATTTATTTTTCAGTGTCTCTATCTATTTATAGTTCTGGTTTCACCTGCTACAATCTGCACACACAAGGAAATGTGCATGCACGAAGAGGCATGCAGACACAAGTTAGCGCACAAACAAAAGCCCATATAAAATGCATCTGCCTCACGAAAATACACTCACACTCGTGTGAAAACAAAAAATGAGTCAGAAGCACGGACACACACACAAACAAAAACCCGAAGCCTGCTTTTCCTGCTTGTGTTAGAAATGACTGCCAAGAAGCCCGGGTATCCCACAAGCCCTGTAGCCAAGAGACCAGGGCTGATAACCAGATTGAAACTTTCTCTCTCTCTGAGTGTGTGTGTGTGTGTGTGTGTGTGTGTGTGTGTGTGTGTGTGTGTGTAGGTGAAAGAGGAAGGGAGTTTTTTTTTCTATATATATATATATATATATATATATATATATTGCTATATGTGCTGAATATGAGAGCTGATCTCTGTCCCATGTGTTGGTGTTCAGGTATGCAAAGCGTCACGTGTTGTTCTTGATTAATACCGAGTGGCTTGTGTGTTTCATTATATATCTGGGCTCAGGTTCTCTGCTTCATATGAATGTGGGTTTGGCAAAAACATGGTCATGTCTGCTCCCTGAATCCCTCCCACTAACCTGAGTTTGAAGGCCCAGTCTTATTGCTCCCCTGACCGTCTGCGGGTCACCGTCTCTGGGAAGAGGTTAGCAGTCTGCCCCCTAAGGCTGGGCAGCATGGGGGTCTCCTTGGGAAGGGTTTTACACATCTCCTTTGTAGCAATTATTCTATTACCATCTGTGGCTAAATGCTGTTGCTGCTGCAAATTGATGTTTGCAGACGTCTGACACTCTTTCGAGACTGCAATGGGCTGGAGGAGGTTGGAATCAGGAATGCTTTCAGAACCCGTTCGGGTGCTTTCACACCTGCAGTTGGGTTCATTTGATCTGGACTAGGGTGAAAGAAAAGATGCATTGTAGCATTTTAGTTCTGGTTCCCAATGAATATTGACACAAACGGAACCAAGCGGAGTAAACATGAAGTCACACAGACTGACAGGTAACTGTTGATTGGGTAGTTTTGGTGATCATTAGGACCTACCGGGGGAAATCAAATTCCGGTGACACTTTGATGCTTCTGATGAATATATTTATGGACTTAGGTGTCAAAAAGAGCTCAAGCGTTATTTGTATTATTGGACTGCAAATCAAATGCACGTTATGAATAATGACAAACAGACATGAAGTAATGATTTGGGGCTTATTAAGTCACACACTTGTTCAATGACTTAACAAACTGACAAAGTACAGTGTCAGATGAAAGCACATGAGTTTATATATATGGCATTTAACAGAGCAATGATCCTGAACAGATTTCTTGGATCATCAGATGGATTTATTAGTAGTTTGGCAACTAAAATCATGCTAAAATCACACACATGTTGTCATTACATGCTGTGGTTATTGACTTCTTTTGAAGGGGTTTCCTTTTTTGGGGGGGGGGAGGTGGAATTGACAGCTTTCACACAAGCACCACACAAGCCGTACCAGGCAAACGGACCTGAGTTGGTTCTAACCAGATCGAACAGGTCAGGTGTGAAAGCACCCTTAGGTGTCGGAGAGGACTGACTACATAACCGCCACATCTGAGACGACTGTGCTAGACTGCACATTGTGTTCACTGGACTCAACCAGAGCCGCTGCACAAAACACCTTCCAGGCAAAAGGCAAAGACAGTTTCTCACTTTTCTTGCTCATTTTTTATTTTATTTTTGTATGTCTCTTGCATGGGCAAGCAAAGGGGTGAAATGCAGCTCATGGTTTATGCGGGCCTTTATTCCTCCAGTAGCTTTTCCCAGCACAACGACTTCTTCTTCCCGCGGTCCGTAGAAAAAATGATGACTGCAGCAATTCCATGTGATCATGTAAATATAATCACGTGGGAAAATCAAATTACATACATGTGCTGACAAATAAAGCATGTAAGAAATATATATATATATATATAAATGAATACAACAAGGTACAGCACTAGGTTATAATATGCATCAATCAGTATTCATAATCATGATTGAATTATTATTATTGCCTCTGTGTATATGGAGAATGTCACTGATAGTGACTCAAATAGAACATAATAAAGGCAAAGAGAGCATAATTACTGTTTTGCTCTTTGGCCCTTTGGAGTAGCTGCCTTTATCAATGCACAAATCTATCCGATTTAGCATAGCTTCAAGCAACAGAGAGAGCGGGAGGAAGCGGACCGAGAGAGAAGCTTGCCTATAGACGAGGAAATGTTTCCCTGAGCCATCAGCCATAACTGACATTTCCGGTTCCTCTTAGTGAGTCTGATGAACTGCTGTCGCTGACTTTGTTCAGACTCAGCCGTGAAATGTTACGCTGAAAGCAACCATGAAATGCCATTTTATTTCGTATTAAAAGATGAAGTGCAACCACAGTATGCATTGTTGTTGAAGTCCCCTGCTGTGCACGTGTTCAGTGGATTGCATTTAAAATGCAGAACGCTGCATCAACACTTAATCGACTTGAAAGGAAGCGAACAGGTTGGCCATCCTCTGACTTTAAGCCACTTGACTTCTTATTTGCTCTTTTATTTGGTTCTACACACCTACTGAATGAGTTCAAAACTTTTTGCCTACAAGTCTGTATCTTTCATCTTAGTTTTTGGTGCCTTTAAGCGTCTTCTCAAACTCAAGTTCAAAAGCCCAATGATCCGTTTTTGTTTGCAGCGTCGGTGAGCGCTCTGTCAATACAACCAACACAAACTGACGCAAGTCGGCGAAAGCGCGCACATCCACGCACGCATGAAGATACACATCCGCGATGTCGGCGCTCAAAACATTACCAACAGGCGCCTTTAGAAACCGCTCCACATGCTCAACAAATCAATACAATTATCTTTTGTTCTTGAAGGTGTTTTATTTCCCCAATAGAAATCGAAATGTATTTTTATATGCCTAACACACGGCGGCAGCCTGTTCAATGACAACAGAGAGTCTGGGGAACGAGGGAAGTCTTCGTCCCGGCAAACAAATACGTGCATGCTATTTTCTGCTCCTCCAAGATCAGATATTTGGGGCAAGGTGTTCACAGTTTCCTCGTGGGTCTCTCGGGGGAGTCGTGTTGTGTGCTTCGTCTTCGGTTTGAGATAAATGAAAAACCTTTTGAATTTCCCTCCAAGGAGAGAGTGCAGGCGGGGAGAAACCGTGAGCTACGCTGTGGAGAACGCTGGATGCCTCTAACGGAGAGTAAAGGCAGAGACGAGGGGGAAACAATAATAAAACAATTTCTTCTCATTATAATGCTGTTCGGCTTTCTATTTTCATTTTGCGTTGGGGAACCTGCATGTCACTTTAGTTGGGAGTGAATTTGACACAGAACACTTTGCCACACTGGCATATTGTTGCATGTTTTTGTCATTACTCAATGTCACTTTTTTTATGACATTCCATAATGTCATATATTTGCCTGTTGAAATAATCATAACAACAGTTGCATATCTCTCTGTTTTTTTTCCCCAGTCAGTTTCAGACATAAAAGAACACCGTTTTATTCAGATTAACTGTGCTCCTGTCAGCTTGGCACACATGTTTGTAAGAATTCCTCGGGGATTGGGTCACAGCGAAGTGCTTCTTTAGCACCGTCATCTGTTCTTTTGTTGAACCCTTTATTGGTCCTCCAGCATCTGCTGCCTTTGGCTGGTCAACTGCCCATCAGTCCGCATGTTGCACCATTAGCTTGACTGTGTTTTTGGCTCAGCAACTGTCCACTCGCCATCCATCCCTTTCTCCACCCATCTCTCCGTCCTTCTTGTGATCATCCCTCTGTTTCTCTGTCTGCCGGGCTGTCAATGCCACATCACGTCGTCAGTCGGCATCCAGCAGTTCCCCGTGATTGAATGAGTAAAGAGCGAGATGCGAGTGCTGACAGGGCTCTGGTGATCAAGGAGAGGTGCCAGCTTGTGCCAGGCCGTTGATGGATATTAATACGAAACCCTGGGCTTACTTTGACACTCTGAATCCAAGTCAGCTCCACAGACATCCCAATAAGGGGAGATGATTGAATTTACTATTGAAGTAAGTTATGTATTTCAAAAGTACTTTTTGCGTTTGGCTAATCATTCTAATTGCATCTCACATGACAGAAAGGAGAATATGATTAGGTTCATTGTACAGTGCCCATGTTTGGCAGAAAGTCAGCAATATGGGCATTTTCTCCGACATTATATTTGCACCATTAAAGTCAAAATGTTAGTTCATATTAGTGTTGTTGGGGGATTTATTGGCATGCTAGATGACTGCAGCTCAACATCTTAACTGTTAGGAAACATTGTCATCTACTACGTGGGTATTTTTCTTTAATAATTTAATGACAGGGTTTCAGTAACAGGCTGCCTCTGGGTAACATAATGAAAAACCAGTCTGTGCAGAAACATCTTCTAAAGCAGGGGTGTCAAACTCATTTTCACGCGGGCCACTTCAGCATCATGGTCGCCCTCAAAGGGCCGGTTGTAACTGTAACACTGTATCAATTTAGCTACTACCGAACATATTGTTAAATAACTGTCTTTGTATTGTTTATTCAAGTGTAAAAAGATTGTACATGCATTTATATACAACCCACATTATTCTATCAAAGATCAAACTTAAAACAGAAGAAAATAACAAAGACAAAGATCAAACAATCGTTGTTATATTAACTTTGTTCAAAGCTTTTTTTGTCACAGTTGAGAAGGACATAACTCTGGTTTAATAAATAATTATGAGCTAATAAGAACATGCATGTGGTCTGGGGCAGTGGTTCTACTGGTCTGGCTGCACCATCAACCCTGAATGACCGGCCGTGACCCAAAGCAAGGAACATGCTCAACTTCTCAAATGGATTTAATGAAAAGATGGTGCAGTTTGAGCCTGAGATGGTACAGAATCTCACATGCCAACACAAAAAAACTAGTTTGAAATATTCCCTTTTACACTCAATTAAAAACCCCAAAGTGCATCTTAAGGACACAAAGTAATACAACACACATAATCATTGTATAACTTCAGCCTTTTTTAACAGACTCAGCAGTGCTTTCATGCACAAACATATAAATAAAAAGGTCGGGAATGAAGTGAACTATCACAAATAGTGCGTGTGTAAACTCATGCAAGTGTGTTGTGAACGCAGCACTGAGTGTGAATAGACGCACTCTGCTGCATTCAAAATTCCCTTCAAAATAAAATCACAGGATTTTTATATTGCCCATGCAAAGGTCCGCAACCCACTGAAAACGGGTACGCGACGAACCGAAAACGGGTCCGCGACCGACTGAAAACGGGTCCGCGACGAACCGAAAACGGGTCCGCGACCGACTGAAAACGGATCTGCGACCGACTGAAAACGGGTCCACGGTGGTGATCATGCCTTCCAAGCCGTCGCGGGCCACATAAAATGACGTGGCGGGCCACATCTGGCCCGCGGGCCTTGAGTTTGACACATGTGTTCTAAAGCCATGAACAAGTTATCGCTGGATGTATTGACTTGACTGCCAGCTAACAGTTTTCATTATCATCATCGAGGGTTTGTTTAAGGAAATATAATATCTTCTTCTATTACATTTAGCTGACGCTTTTATCCAAAGTAACTTACATGATATACAGTAGACAGCAATGGTGAGCAATTATGGTTTAGTGTCTTGCTCAAGGACACAACGACATGGACTAGCGGAGCTGGGGATTGAACCAGCGATCCTCTGATTGAAAGTCAGACTTGATAACCACTGAGCCACAATCATCATCTTCTTCTTCTTCTATGACCTTGTTGTAAGTAAACTCAGTGAACTCAGTCTGAACAGCTAAATACAACATGCAGTATTTATAGAAATACTACATTTCTTCCGCACACATGCAGTCATAAATACAATATCTACAGAGAGTAAAACATATGCAGCTGAGCATGAAACTTTTTATACTGTGTTCCAATGAGCCCGCTGTATAAGTGTGTAATCTGTGTGTGTGTGTGTGTGTGTGTGCGATGTCAATTCGGAAAAAAAGAAGAAGAAAACAGTTGTGGCCATTAACCGGCTTGTTGCCACCTGCCAGAATCACAGATGGGTAGTGTTGGGCCATACCTGAGTATGCTTATATGTGTCACTTGACACTGGAGTGAAAAAACATGACAGTATGACCCTAAATCAGGATAAGAATTTGTGCAATCTTCCCACCGTAGTGGATGACACACACACACACACACACACACACACACAGAAACTAGTCTCCACTGATTTAATTTGCTCTCATGTTCTCTCTCTCCACTCATGAGTCACCTTCACCTGTTTGTCATCAGTGTATCAGACTTCTCTCTGCGGCATTAGGTCTGCTATGACTCACATTTGTCTTTACTATTTGGATAAATAATTCATGTTTGGCAGTATAGAGTACGTGAGTATGGCCTTGCAGTACCACACAGTATGGGAATTCAAAAAACAGTGACCCTTGTGTCTCTGCATTTAGGATGTATACATTTGTATACTATCATAAAAAACAACGCTGAGTTCCTGTAAGTTCCTGTAAGGAAGTTTCTTAAAAGCCATGCACTAACCACCGACATTAGATGAAAGGCAGAAGCTTGGCCATTTATTTTCTCCATTGCATAGAGACTGTGAAGAGGGAGGGTTGAGCAAAAGCCACCTCCATCATCTTCATCAAAGTGTCCCTAACCACATGTTGAGAGGAGAGAAATCCCGTAAACTTGCTCAAGTGGAGGTGTACGTTCAACTTAAGGCAGGGCAAAAACAGCATTAAAAAAGCTCAATGTTCCCCAGTAATCCAATCGCATCACACCAGTCCCTAAATCTTTGTCAAGGAAATACAATTGTTATAATGCGTTTATTGAAACTTGGGCAAGGTTTTATTTAATCATGCTGCTCTCTAACAGCACTGGCGGTAGATGAGAAAAACACACAATCTTTCATCACACCATCATCCTTGGGAAATCCAATTTGTTGCTGTTCCTCTCGCCCTGGTGCGCACCACACGTGTGATTGCTACATGGCACAGCTTAGAACAAGGAGTAAACTCTTTGTTAATGTGTGTTGCATGTGTTTCTTTCCCTTTTATGTTCTATTGTGTGTCATAACGGTTTCATTTTTCCAGTGATTATCAGAGTAATTCAGTGTGTTGGGAAGGTAGAGGGTCTCTGCTGAAGAAGAGTATGTACATGGCTGCATGTGTGTGTGGGAACCTTGATGAAACCCTAAACTGAGAGCATAAACTCCAACTGCAGATTCAAACGTTAAACATAACACTTTCTTATTCTCATTGTGTGCAATCTGCAAATCTACATTGCCACAATAACCAATTCATCAAATCCCATGATCATTTCCTAATGTTATTTTTTTAACACTGAATGATCATTTGCTGGAATTGTGGCTATCAGCTCCCAACTGTGAACAGTAAAGAAAAACCATGTCAATGTTATCCTGAAAAGGATACAGCTGAATCATTGACTGAATTAGAGATGGACTCATCACCGAGACACCCACCCCACCCTACCCCACCCACAGGTTCATGAAGCCTCAAGTTCAGCATTTTGGCTGTTCCCATCTTGGTTTTGGACTTTTTGCCACCAGAAATGACCCAACGGGCTGCAACTAAGTGCAACAGAACTGAAAACAAACTGAAAACAAAAGGGTTTAAGTTATAAGACAAAAACATGGACAACTCCCAGACCGGACAACGCCTTTCAATCCCAAGGTAGCCACCAGTGGCGGGCCGTGCATTTTGTACCTGGGCCTTCTGTGCTTTCTGATATTGTTTACATAAATAAGCGCATGACAGGACGCTGCGTCATTAACACTTTTTTAACGGACAATGAATGCAGTCCATCAACAAAAACCAGTCACATTTAGTTATAGCAAAACATGACAAAACAATCCAACAAAACTGTAAAACACCACACACTCATGAGCACGAGCCACAATATAATTATGTGTTATTTGTGTCTACACAACACTTTTAAAGCATCACGACGTAAAGAAAAAGAAAAATCAAACGACAACACAAGAAAACAATAAAACATCAAATCTGGGGAGGTGTTTGTGACACAATGTGTTGAATCTGAGGTATTTAGGATCAAACTGTCCTCCAGAACAAACGCTGCAAAGTGAAGAGACGCACCCAAACCTTTACTTTGAAATCCTTCACTGCACGGAAGTGCGGGGGAAACTCCGCCCACCTGGCACGTAGAGGGAAATAAATCTAACCACACAAAGTTAGTTAGAGCTAGCTGGTTAGCACTAGCTAGTTAGCTCCCCGACAACCACCGAACATGGTGGACCAGTCCCCGGCTCGACGCGGGCAGTAGCAGCAACAGCTTATAACCCGCTGTGGCTTGTTTATGATTAAATACACTGCAGATGTAAAATCACAAACGTACGGGCATGGCGGCTACCGGCAGGAGGCTACAGCGGCGTAGCCTGCTACAGCGGCGTAGCTTGCTACAGCGGCAACCCGCCATGGCTGGCTTATGATTAAATACACTGCAGATGTAAAAACACAAACACAGCTCACTCACCAGATGCTGTTCACTTGATAAAGAAAAAGTCCATCCGCCTCTCTTTGTTAACAAACGCGCCAGCACCAGTTTCTTCTCCTTGGCCATGAACGCCTGTGACAGCCCAAGTTTCCATGTGTTTCAGGGGATGAAAATATCTGTTGTCAGTAAATCCACCACCAAGTCCAGTTCTCCTCCTCCCTCAGCCATTGAGTGTTAAAAAAAAATACACCAAGTAAAACATGTCATAATTGCCATTGTTGAAGTCTATGACAATCAAAGATACCTTCTTCCATAGACATAGAGGTGAAATCTGATTGGATGAGAGCTCTCCTTAACAGAAACTGGAGGCAGCGCGACTGCAAGCAGAGCAACAGACGAAGACAGGAGCTGTGCAATGAGAAAATAAGCTAATAGGGGGGAAATAATTATAATACATGTAGTGTATTTGTGAAAAACAATTAAATTATAAAATAGCTATAACTTTGTGATTCTGTTTAGGCCAGCAGAGAAGGCTTAGCTGACCCTGCCGGCCCACCACTGGTAGCAACACTCTAAAGCATAACCTGCTTCATCACCTCTGTTTTACTCTAAATGGACCATATTCTACTAAATAAACATTATGTTGTATTGAAGAACAACTCAAAACTAATCGAGAAGTTTTTTTTTTTTAAATCAGAGGAGTCCCCTCCTGCTGTCTTTAGAAAGAACAATGTGCTAATTTAAATTATAATGACCGTTCTGCATTCATTTGTGGGTCTGTTTGTTTTTTCTTTTGAACTGACCTGTGCTGTAGGTCTACTCTGAGCATTTATTAGAATATGGGAGTTGCTGACAGCTCCCAGGTCTGGAGCGCATGGTGCTTTGGGAGTGAAGGCCTGGCTGATCCCAAGTAAGAGTATGTAGGTGTATTTCAATGTGATAGTGAGGACAAGCGCTTGATTGTGTGTTGGTTAACTTTCTGGGTCATACAATTCTATGGACCTACAGAGACGAGCTGCTTGGCATCAATATCCACCACACCCTGGCAATGGAAAGTCTTGTGTGTACATGTGTGCATGTGTGCGGCTATATAAATGGATTATGAGTGCTCCTCACTCCTCCACCTGCCAACCTGGCATCATTTTCACCCTCTCTTCTCTCATAAAATGTGCCAGATGTTACAGATTAGTCAGCATTTCACTTTGGCTCTAGTCTTAAGTCAAATGCCATCACCCCGAGCCACCCGTAGGTAACCATAAAGGCTTGAGGTTAACCAAATGGAGGAGGGCAACAAAACATAGTTGGGCATTGTTTGCAGATGGGAAACCTTATGGTTGTAAACCGGAGAGGCTCTAATCCAGCTGTGTTTTAAGCCATTACCGTGATGTAGCCTCAGAGAAAAGGAATTTTACTCCTACATTTCAGCCAATCGTGTTCTACTCAAAGATTCACAATGTGGTTGATGATATGATGAAGGCAAACAGTGGCAGTTGGCAACTCTCTTCATCAGGGAACCTGACACTGTTTGTAAGGCGTTCCCTACAAAAACATGATTGACATCTGTATTGACAATGTAAAACACACAGAAGGCCTCACCTTCCTGTGTTAGAAGTCTTTATTATGAATCCAGTGGATCTAATATGTTGGCTTATTAGCCTTCACTGGCCTTTTCTCTGCATGTTACTCACACGTGCAGTAGACGTTTCTGTCTGTTTATATGGAATTACATGGAGTTTCAATTTCAAGTTTTTTCTTTGGTCCTAGAAAGCTCGGCACAATCACAGATACAACCACAGTTGGAAACAGCATGTGCATTTTATCTGAATGTAAGCTACTAAACAAATAGGGATTTGTATGGAAAATATGGTATTTTATGTTACCTCTATTCTACTTAAATCTGCATGATGCACAGGTTGCATGGAAGGTAATTTCACCCATCCGGTATGGAAGAAAAAAAAAGCGTCTTCCTTCTAATTACTCCACAATATGCAAACTAACTCAAAAGAGAATCAACTGAATCTTCGACCTTATTACAGTTTTTGCCTATTGCTTACACACGTTTTGCTAAATTTGGCTCATTGTGTCAAAACTCTACACACAAGCAAATAAGACACAACACTGGGAAATAAACCATTCGCATCCATGTCAAATTGAAACTCTGCTATCAAAACCTAACAATCCTTTGTCAAAATGTCACTCTGATGACAAAATGATACCCACTTGCATCATATGAATACACTTTCAGATCAGCAGCAACACACTAGTTTACTTTATATAAAAAACTGCAGTCTTTTGTTTTCAATGTTTTTATTCAGTTCCATAGAGGGCATGTTGTTCTCGTTTGCTTCTTTTTTACAGTACTGTGTATACTGAACTTTACTGTATTTACCATACATCACGGTATGTTTCACAAAACTACCACTTTTGTTGTTAGCCACCCTGGCATACAATACATGTGATACAGTAACGTGATATGGTACAGTACT